>OX443561.1:140764689-141364689 GCA_949372485.1 Cheilosia soror
AGACGAAAGTGATTTGGAATTAATCGAACATATTTTTTATGAAGTCAAACCACAAATGTGAATAGTAATTTCACGCATATGACAAATAGGACGACCAATTTTTGTCAGTTTGTGGCTGATAGCTTTTTCAGTTCTTACTACCAGAAATTCGTTGAATAAAAAGTTTGTAAGATTCTCAGTGGAGAGGTAATATCTTGCTGCCAAAGTAATCAAACATATATGTAGAGAATGATTATAAAAAACAGTGTAATTAATTCAATTACAAAATAGATTTAATAATCATTATAGAATTCAATAATTTTGCAATGTTATATTATAATTCAATGGTAACAGGATACTTATTTAGAACAGCTTACGGCTTACGGCAGATAAAAAAAGAAGGGAACTGCTAATATCTGCAGCTACTATTTATAGCCAAAAACGATGAGCTTTGGAAAAAGCTAAACAACTGTACAGGCGTCTGTAACTCTGATGGAAAGTTGTAATGTTGCGTTGAATGTAATTGCAGGGTGTCTCGACAGTTGCCCCTACATATATAAATAGAGTTTTCCCCATGCAGTTTGGAATTTGGCCAATCTTAAACCAAAATAGCATACCTACTTACTTGACAGGGAATTGATATTGGGAAGTGTTAATTATGGATACAGATTATATTATATATAAGCCAAATGACGACTAAAGTCGCCCATCGGTAACGCTGGCATCTAGTTATGCACTCCAAGCTGGCTGAAGTGAAGTCTTGCTCTACTGTGTTTTCCTTCTTGGTTCGAGTCAACGAACCAGAGTGCTAAGCTAAAAAAACTAAACTAATCATTCACTTTAAATGTCACTGGACACAATGGACCCAGCGGATGGTCTATGTGAAGCTGTGGCAACCGCCACAAGAGCATCCAATTACCTAACCTAACCTTCACTTTAAATGCCAAAGCCGTCTTAGAGGACTTATTCGTACTTTTTTGCCCAGGCCGCTATACAGCTCCTAAATTTCGATGTTAAATTTCTTTCTGCAAATATCGTCAATGTAAACGTTAGTGAAAATCACTCGAAGGACGTTCAAACCGACCAAGAATGTCTTCATATACATACTGTATATGCTTCTGTGTCATTTACTTGTACCGGCACATCCCAGGATGTGTGTGTTTCTTGAAAAGACCTCACCTTACTAGTCAATTCCCTTCTTCAATCAAAGAAAAAGCAATTGGCTAGCGTAATACTGCGCTTGCTTTCTGATGTAATGTCGTAATGTTCAGAGCTCATAGCCGACTCGAGGTATAGTTAAAGTCAGTAACTACATGTATTTTAAAGTTATCTGTCTAATGACGTACCGCTCGATTCGTCTATATGTTGCGTGTCCCTCCTTGGCAGCATGTACTTGGTTCACTACAGTGAGGTACAAGCTATAGTTACATTAAACCCATCAGCAAAGGCAATTATAATAAGTCCGATTTTAGATAGGTTGCCATATTGGACCTACTGCGAAAGATGTCCTCCATTCCTTACAAAAAATGTAGGCCTATAGGGTTCTTATATACATACATACCTTCTGCTGTTAATTTATCTTTTTTTTGTGTCCTGTGTGCAATTGATTTTAGATATTGTACTTTCAATATTTTAAGGGAAATCGATGAGAAATTGCAAACAGCAAAAGGACCAGCTGCTAAAGTTGTTCTTTTCTTTAAATGAAATACTCAAGACCGTCAAAGAAATAAATAATGTAGTAAATGGCGCTGAAAAGTTCAAATTGCCTCCAAATATTGCAATCGATGACAAGACGTCTTTTAAATGGTCTGCACTTGTCTGCCCATGTCCTCTCTTCAGCTCTTTCAAAGCTTTTCTGAGGAACAATCGCAGGCGTTTGTTGCCAGCAAATTCTAAAATGCTTATGTGATTGTATAGTCTCATTATATGTCTTAAAACCTTTTTTTTTTTAAATAAAAGGCATTTTTGCCTTTTTTGCAGTTGAGTTTTGTCTTTTTTTGATCTTTTAGGTCAACAAAATTCGTTCCCTGCTCATAATGTTTTGTCGATGAGCTCGTATAGAAACAATCTTTTGTTCAAACATTCCAAGTGTAGAGAACTGAATGTCATTACACATTACAACATTAAATCCATGGTATACTAGGAGCTCAGTAGCGCAGTGGTTAGTGTGTTGGACTACTGTGCGAGGGATCCCAGGTTCGATCCCCGGAAAAACCCAAATTACATCTTAAAGTTTTTTCTACTGCGCCACCTCTCGCGAACGTCTGACAAACATCCGAGAGTATGACTGTCATGAAAAAGCTTCTCAATTCAGCCGTTCGGACTCGGCATAAAATTGTAGGTCCCTTCCATTCGTCCCAAAAATAGAAACTCACACAAAACGAATGGTTGCGAGAAGCTAGGCCTTGGGTGTCACCCGCCTGTTGCGCCACCTATTTATTTTTTTTTTTTTTTTTTATTTATACTAGGAGCTCTTGCCTTACAACCGTTTATTTTTTAGATTTTTATATTGAGCTATACCGACACACAACCCACAACCTGAAGGGCGATGCCCTAGTGTGACTCTAAGCCAGAAGACTGGATATTCCGGTGTTAACATACTTTATGTTCTTTTTCAGCGCTGAAAAATTTTTACTGACCAAAGTTCCAAATATGTCAGATTAGTTCATGTAAATTCTAAAGTATCTGTCATTGTATCTATTGACGACACAGTTGTTCCGATTCAATGAATTCGACATTCTAAGGGTCTGTTATTGGGTCTAATATACACTTTGAAACGCAAACAAATATTCAGCGGAACATAATTATGAATGACACGCTTTTGTAATAACCTTGCCAAATTTCATCTTTAGAGGGTACAGCTTTGATACAAAAAGATTCGTGCGAATAAGGGAGAACAGGAAATAACAATTATTGTTGGAAGCAACAAATTTCAAATTGGATTGGCTTGCCTAGCCTCTTCATATTTCTTAAGTTAAATTATAACGCAAAATTAATTTTGTTATTCATATACATATTTTGAAGAAAAATTATAAAATTCTTTTATTTTTCTTTACAGGTATGTACAAATACAAAACCATTCATTAATTCAAGTAAGTACTTACACTTAGAAGCATAGAGTGACCTGCAGCAATTTAATATCATGCTCTAGTAAATTTGGCCGAATTCCAATTCCAAACTATGGCAACCTTCGAGGAAATTATACCCGATAATCATCAAAAAAAAAAATTAATAAAAACCCCTACCTCCATAACAAATGTCCATTAAGTAAAGTCACGCCTTCTATATTGTTTATTTTTACTATCCCAAACCAGGCTATTTCAAATTTTTAATTGAGACTTTATCTAATAATTGCACCAACCTTACACAAGCATTCCTTCTCTCAATACCTATAGTCTTATCTAAAAATAAATTGTAAATGCATTACCTACCGAGAATTCGTGACAAGACCAGCCTCTCCAACTATTTTCGGTGTGTTTCCCAAAATTTAAACTCTGTTGTTATATTTTCTTGAGCAAACATTTGGCTGGTACCTATAGCATTATATTATAGTCGAGAAGCCGAAAAAACAAAAAAAAATATACCTATGATAAGCGAAAATAACAATTGCTAAAGAGTTAACCAATTACCATTTCCCACCGTCACCGCCATATAACCAACCACAACCACCAACACCGCCAACACAAATCATAGATTATAATTTACTTGTACTGCCAACTGTAAATTGCAAATGGAATCAACTCAACAACTTAGGCAGCAACTTAGTTATCCTAAGGCCATCATCACCACCATGGCACCACTGACTGGTGTGCTGGTTAAGTAAACTATTTGGCTTAGAGGTTTGTCGACATCGGGTGTACCTCTGCAGACATTGCGCACACTGCTGAGGAGGATCAAACTCATTATTGCATTCCAATGGAATAAAATATTCGAGATGCTCGTATAATATTGAGATGTGTAATCAGTTCTATACACTCAAATTGTCGGTGAAACGAAGAGTATTTTCGTATAGGTGGTTCATGTAAAAAGTTTTGTTCCCACCTATATATGGGTGGGCTTTGACACTATTCAGAAATGTAGAATTGTCATCTGGCCTCACCCATATCATATTTTACAGCATATGCCAATTGAGAATTTTACTATATGCGTTTTTATGATGCAATTAGGTGTATGCATTACGGTGTGGGCCTTAAGATAACCATTAAATGTTTTTTTTATGGCTAAAAGTTATATATGCTGATTTCATAAAATTGTTGCAAAGTTTGCTTCTATGAGATTTTGATGATGGAATAGGACTACCCTCGCAGGCTATTCATTTCGATAGCTGTTGTGAGTCATCAAGTCGCCACTCCCCTACTAATAATGAGGTGGAAAACAGAGGCAGTTCTTGCGAGTAAGGTTATATTTAAACTCATTTTGATCTATATTTAACTTTTCATTCATTTCATTCATTCATTCATTTTCAATGGTCCGCTTGTCCATTAAGTGGGTCGCGGGTGTAGGTTGCTCAAGTGGACCCTCCATAGCTTTCGATCCTCCGCCATCGACTCCAAATCATCAGGGGCAATCCCCATGCGGGTAGAGGAGAGATTATGAATTTGATCTAACCATCTCATCCTTGGTCTACCTAGAGGACGCCTACCCGATGGTACGGATTCCATAGCACGTCGTGGAATCCTGGTCGGGGACATGCGTTTAACATGACCAAACCACCGAAGCATGGATCGCTCCGTCCGGAGAAGTAGCTGCTCGACATTGAGTTCCTCACGTATTCTGGTATTTCTAATGCGATTTCTACGGGTCACACCAGCAATACAACGGAGAAATCTCATTTCGGCAGCTTGTATTCGCGATCTTATTCTTTCGGTCATTACCCAAACCTCATGACCATAGGTAAGAGTTGGAACAAACACCGAATTAAAGACTGACAACTTAGCTTTGACACCAAGTTCAGTCCTCCTGATAACAGAATGACCAAGCTGTCTCAAAATCGATCCAGCCTGACCAATCCTACAGGAAAACTCGGCATTGCTCCTTCCATCACTCGTGAATAAGACCCCGAGATACTTAAACTTCTCCACCTGTTTCAATGGGACTCCACTAACATGCAGAGTGCATTGAACAGGCGTTCTGGAGACGACCATCACTTCAGATTTGTTCACATTTACCTTCATCTCAGCTTCAACACAAACGGCTACAAACCGATCGAGTGCGCGCTGAAGTTCAGTCTGAGAGGATCCAAGGATGACCAAGTCATCAGCGAAGAGCAAATGACTTATCCTCAGATCTCCCAATTCGAAACGTTCTTCGCCAAGACTGCGTTGTAACATCCAATCCATATAAGTAATGAAAAGGAGAGGCGACAAGACGCACCCCTGGCGAAGTCCAACGCCCACGGTGAAAGGTATTGATTTAACGCCGTTTACCCGAACACAGCTTTTACAGTTTGTGTAAAGAGATTGAATGGCTCTCAAGAGAGAACCATCAATTCCATACTCCTGTAATACACTCCAGAGTTTCCCTCGAGAGACTCGGTCGTATGCTTTCTCCAAATCTACGAAGCAAGCGTAAACAGGTGTAGCATACTCCCAAGCTTTCTCAAGTACCATTCTGAGAGTGAATAACTGGTCGGTTGTGCTTCTACCGGGACGAAAGCCGCACTGCTCATCTCCTAATCGTGCCTCGACCACAGCTCTGCAACGCGTTTCCAGCACCTTGGCAAAGACTTTTCCGGGGAGACTTAAAAGTGATATACCCCTGTAATTGGAGCAATCCCTTCTATCCCCCTTCTTGAAAAGGGGCACAATCACCCCAATCTGCCAATCGCTGGGAGTTTCGCCGCATTCCCAGGCCACTTTAATGACACGAGAGAGCCATTTGACTCCCTCTTCACCTAAGGCCTTTAGCATTTCTGGCCGGATTTCATCCACTCCGGCAGATTTGCCAGCTTTTAGCGATTTGATCGCAAAAGTGACTTCCTCTACCGTGGGACTATTTTCCGCCCTGCTTAAGGCGATGGGTGTGTCATCCTCAATGTCCTGGATTGGATTGAGCAATTCGGAAAAGTGCTCGCTCCATCTGCGCAAGATGTCCTCCTCATTAGAAAGAAGTGTACCATCTTTGGATTTGACTCCTTCGATAATGTTCCACTTCCTTCCTCTTAGACGGCGGATGGTCTGCCAGAACACCTTGCTTGCAGATCTGTGATCACGGTCCAATTTTTCGCCGAACTCCTTCCAAGACTGTTCTTTGGCTGCTTTAACAGCCAATTTGCAAGTTCTTCGCGCCTCAATGTACCGGTTTCGAGAAGGAGAGTCCCCCAAGTGAATCCACACCTTGAAAGCCTTCTTCTTCTCTCTGATAGCTTCTTGAACTCCGGGCGTTTTAAACCACGCAGTTCTTTTCTCACCACCAGCCGCCACACCGAGCCGCTTCACTCCGCAAACATGTCCTGCAGAGGCAATAACTGCTGTTGAAAACAACTGCCATTCTTCCTCTACATTCAATGGAACATTTGGAATTTGTTCAAACCTTTCAGATACCTGCCGTGCAAATTCCTCCCGTATCTTATCGTTCTGTAGCCCCTCCCACCGTATGCGCGTAACCATTCTTGGTTTACGCTTTGGCAGGATAGGTATTTGATCGTTGAGATACAATTTGCACAACACCAGGTGGTGATCAGTTGACAGTTCAGCCCCTCTGAACACACGAACATCACAAACCATCCTTTTAATACACGATGGTACCACAAAGAAATCTATCAGCGATTTCTGCTGAAGACTTCGACGGTACCATGTGTATTTATGGATATCTTTGTGTGGAAAGAAAGTGTTCATAATGGACATTCCATTTGAACAACAAAAGTCCAACAACTTCTCTCCGTTCGCGTTCTGATCGGGGTCACCGTGTTTCCCAATCGCGCTGCCCCATGTCGAGAAATCCGCACCCACGTGAGCATTGAAATCATTTAACTTTGTCGCTAAAATTTTCTAATCGCAGATATTCATTATCATGAATGCAAGTTCTTTTTTAAATTTGTTGGATAATTTTTTATTAAAAATATTGAATACTTACTTACTTACTTACTTAGGCGGCTCCACAGTTCGAGGTGAACCGAGGCCTCAGCTAACAAGCCTCTCCAGTTAGCCCGGTCCTTAGCTAATTGCCTCCAGTTGCGCACTCCTAGTCGGTTTTCGACTTGCGAGCGCCACTTAAGGCGAGGTCTTCCTCTACTCCGTTGTCCGTCCGGGTTAGACTCGAAGACTCTACGAGCCGGAGCATTTGTTTCCATCCGCTCTACATGTCCTAGTCAACTTAGTCGACTGATACGAACTGTATATGCCGCTGTATGACTTGTATAGTTCGTCGTTGAATCTCCTTCTCCAAAGTGTTGTAAACGGTACCGAAAATTTTACGAAGAATCGTTCTCTCGAAGCGACCGAGGATATCTTTATCCGCTTTAGATAGAGTCCAAGCTTCAGCGCCATAGAGCAGGACTGGAATGATTAAGGTCTTATACAGAATCTCCTTATTTGATCGGGATATGGCTCTACTACTCAATTGCCTTCTAAGCCCAAAGAAACAACGGTTGGCAAGAGTTATTCTTCGTTTCTTCTGAGATGTTGTTGTCAGAATTTATAGCAGAGCCGAGGTAGACAAAGTCCCTCACTACCTCAAAGTTATAGCTGTCGATCGTGATGTTTTGTCCGATTCTACGATGTTGGGTGTCCCTTCTTGTTGATAGCATATACTTGGTTTTGCCCTCGTTGACCGCTAGATCCATTTTAGCCTCTTCCGTTTCTATACTAGCAAACGTACCAGTGACAGCCCGCTGTGTTCTACCAATTATGTCAATATTATCGGCGCGGCGTATGCAAGTATTGGACGGACTTTTGAAAGATTATGCCTTGTGTATTGGCCTGTGAGTTCCGGACAATTCTTTCAAGTATGATGTTGAAAAAGGTCGCACGACAGTGCGTCACCTTGTCTAAATCCTCTTTTGACTTCAAAGGTTTCGGTGAGGTCGTTACCGACCTTGATGCAGCAGCGAGCTTTCTCCATCGTCATCCTACACAATCGAACGAGTTTTGCAGGGATGCCAAAGCTAGACATGGCTCTGTATAGCTCGTGTCTATAGATGCTGTCGTACGCGGCTTTGAAATCGATGGAAAGATGTTGGGTATCGATTTGAACTTCTTGGGTTTTTTCCAGGATCTGCCTAAGTGTGAAAATTTGATCGACGGTGGACTTTCCTGGCCCAAAACCGCTCTGATAGGGGCCAATCAGGTTATTTATAAAGGGTTTAAGGTGTTCACACAATATGGCAGACAGGATCTTGTATGCGATGAGTGGAGACTGATACCTTTGTAGTTGGCGCAGTTGAAGGGTTCTCCTTTTTTGTGGACCAGGCAAACGATGCTCAGATTCCATTTATCAGGCATGCATTCATCTGACCAAATTTTGCAGATGGAAATTTTGCTCTAAAAAGCTCGGCAGGTAGACCATCAGGCCCTGCAGCTTTGTTGTTCTTAAGCTTGGATATTGCTACCCGTATTTCGCTTTGTTCAGGTGGACGGAAGTTTTGTCTATCATCGTCTATATTGAATGGTACGTTCTGCCTAACAGCGGGATTCTGGCCTTCGTCGCCATTATAGAGTCTGCAGAAGTAATTTTTCCACATTCTCAGCACCCAAAATTGAATAGCTTCCCAAAATGTACACCTAAATTAGTGTTAGTAATAGTCTTCTAAAAGCATATGTACAAAGTTTAAGGTTAGTTCCAACCTTTGCTTTTCAGTGCAAAGGTTTTGGAAAATATAGTTCCTAGCGGTTGTCAAGTAGATTGATGTAGGATATGTGTAAAGATTCCTATAGGATGTACTTTTCGATTTTGCGTATATGTATGTCTGGTCTGCATATTGGACATGGCAGAACTTTCGATAAGTCGTGCTCAAGCTTTGAAACCAGTCTAAGCATTCAGGCACTTACAAAAAAAATGTTAGGACAGTTATACTCTCGGATGTTTGTCATACGTTCGCGAGAGGTGGCGCAGTAGAAAAAACTTTAAGATGTAATTTGTGTTTTTCCGGGGATCGAGCCGGGGAACCCTCGCACAGTAGTCCAGCACACTAACCCCTGCACTACTGCGCCTACCTTTCAGGCACTTGGAATCCGATTTGAATAAAATACCCAGAGTCAGTTTCGAACGTTTTGACGTTATAGAACGAAGAATAGGGTATTAATGCGAAGTGTGTGCTTCTATGGGGTGCAATTGGTACTGCCTAATGCACATGCAAAAGAAATTAAAAAGCTTAACCAAGTCCATTTTAAACGGAATTTTTTTACGTGGGTTAATCTAGCTAACAATGCTATGCTTTTGATTTTTGCGTCACGATAGGCCTCAATAATTATTCAATTAAGTGTTGTATATAGGTTACAGACGGATGTATATTAAAACACATTTCGACTGAAAATGTCCTTCTGTTTCAATCCTGTTTCAAATAAATTTATTTTCATCAATGAGTAGAAAAAAAAAGTAAACCAAGTCCACAACTATTAGTACGAGGATAACTCTAATGGGCCTTAAGACTTGCAGTAAGCATTATGGTAATACAAATTATAGGTACTTTGTGTAAACGTGTTAATCTTCTTTCTGAATATATTTCTTGGACTCCACTCAAAGACATTTACATTTTTTTACCTTCATGCGAATGGAGTGGAGACTAAACTTAGCTTTTGCATTCGAATACTGTCCGTACATCAATCCTCATACGAATGACGTATTTTGCTCATAGCAACCACACTCGTCTTATATGTTCTCGTTTATGAATTGCTAAATAAGTTACAAAAAAAAAAAAACAGAAAAAAGCAGCAACCGATGGTTGTAAGGAGGGTCTTCGTCTTCGTATGTATGTCGCATGAAGTGTAGACTCACAACCCATTATATTTATCTCGTAATGTGCTCATATCGAGAGAAGTTGTCAACATTTAAGATAGCATTATGACTCGACTTAATAGTTATATGGGTGGCAGATGATATCCGTTCCACTTTTGAAAGTGTTTAAATGACCTATTACCATGATTTATACAGTCAAATAGGAAGACAACAAAACTACTAAGAGCAAGGCTACACCTGGTCTACACTTTCTAAAGCCTAAGACATGTTTGCGTGAGCTAATTAGAAACAAATTACACAGTTCCATTCTAGAAAAAAAAAATAGGAAACGCTGCACCTCGGAAGAACCCCATACTCCCGTATGTTCAACAAGACATTGAACAACCATTTAATGCCAATCGAGTGGTAATCATGTTTCAGCCCAATATATACACAAACTCGAGACTTTTTCTTAACAATTTTCTAATAACAATTAGGAAAAATATGAAACGAGCACAAGACAAGCAAAAAATCACTTTAAATACCGATCGAGGTGTGTTCACTCTCAGAAATAGTCAACAAAATCCAGGAGTGGTTCTAGGCTCCCATATAGACCAGACACACTCCTACCCTACAGCGATGAATACACAACATGCCACAACCGCTTACAAGTTTGGTGGCGCGAGCGTTCGCAAACAAATTTAGACTTGGGTCGTTCATCGATCAAGATTATGGCGGTCTCGTTGGAAACAGCCGTATATGTACAATGTACATCGTGTGGTGCAATTGAAAATATATTATATTGTTGTTGGCGGTGGCCACACAACGCCAAATGGTATGGCCGAGATAAATCATTACACTAACCAGCATGAGTGTTGGCTCGCAGTATACGAGCGTATAAAAGTCTCTGGTGTGCACTTCTTGTGGCATAAAAGACGAAATCTGGTGTTGCCATGAAAATGTATATAATTAATGGCATAGATGCCGTTTAATTAAGTCATTCACTTCAAATGGCTAAATAATTTGACTAATTTAAGCTTAAAAAGGTAGCTCTGCTGCCCTCAATGGAGGAGAGTAAATAGGTACCTAACCTACTTGCTCCTGTGAGGTCCACGAAATCTCTAGTGAATCGTATTTTCAGAATATCCATGGAGACCTCATTTTTTGAGCCATTAAGACGGGAATTGAAATCAATCCTTAGTGCTGCGATCATATTTCTATACTCGGTTGGTATATTCGTATGTATATGATGTTTCGCTCATTTGGGACATGGTATTTCACGGTTTGGGGCTGAGTGTTGTTTTAACTACTATATAGCTGCAGGGTTCTGTTTAAAAGGTGATTAACACAAATTGATTAGCAACTAACGGGTAGCTGGGTGAGTACATAGTTCATAGCATTTTATACTTTTAATAGCGTTAAACATATGAAGTTGATGGTATCTTGAGAATTGTTATATATTACGTTAAAAGTGTATAGGATGTTATAACAACGAATGATTTCAAAAATATTGGACCATTATCGAGGCTTAATTTGAAACCAAGTGACATTGGTCGGTAATGGCATTTAGTCAAATCAATATGCGACACCACAGACACGCGATTAGATATCTGCAAGGACTGGCACATACATTGCACTCGGAAGCCCGAAGATAATGCGATGTCATGGGGCCTTGACATTGGGCCTCCGCACACGAGACTAATTCTGCCGGCAGAAAACCGTTTTTATACCATAGATACTTTGAGCGCACACGGGATGATTTCTGCCGGCAGAAAATTATATATATGAACCCCTTTTCATTGTGTAGTATTATTTTCACAATTGAAATATTTTGAAAGTTGTGTATGAATTAGTTGTATGCCTTGTTCAACCGCTCAAACTCGGCAAAACATTTTATTCCGTTTGTTCACCTCACTTCAGTCCCCTCGCCAACAAAATCGGTTTTATGCCTTCAAATATTTTGTGTGTCACAATAGAGAATTTTGTATGGAAATTTCACCAGTGTGAGCTCGCAAAAATTAACCTGCACAGTGCACACTAAAAATGATTAATAGTACCGCGCTTGGACTTTTCGTATGTTACCAACATTTCAGTCTTTAATTCGGTGTTTGTTCCAACTCTTACCTATGGTCATGAGGTTTGGGTAATGACCGAAAGAATAAGATCGCGAATACAAGCTGCCGAAATGAGATTTCTCCGTTGTATTGCTGGTGTGACCCGTAGAGATCGCATTAGAAATACTAGAATACGTGAGGAACTCAATGTCGAGCAGCTACTTCTCCGGACGGAGCGATCCATGCTTCGGTGGTTTGGTCATGTTAAACGCATGTCCCCAAACAGGATTCCATGACGTGCTATGGAATCCGTACCATCGGGCAGGCGTCCCCTAGGTAGACCCAGGATGAGATGGTTAGATCAAATTCATAATCTCTCCTCTACCCCTATGGGGATTGCCCTTGATGATTTAGAGTCGATGGCGGAGGAACGAGAGCTATGGAGGGTCCACTTCAGCAACCTACACCCGCGACCCACTTAATGGACAAGCGGACCATTGAAAATGAATGAATGAACCAACATATCAAGTTGACTGAGTGACTTAGGAGAGTACTGTACTAATCATTTTTAGTCTTGATCGAAAATATGTTGCAGGTCACAATGTAGTTTTAAAAATGTTGCTATTTTGAATTTCTAAAATATAATATGGACACTACCTACCTACTTATTATTATTAGTGCCGCACTTAGTGGTTTAGTTGGTAGTAGATTAAGGTATAAAGTGCAATTGGAGAACAAGGCAACTAAAACATTTTTTAAAGGAATTGTTGTTCCCTTATATTCCTAATGCACAGCACTAATAGAAACTGAAGGCTTAAAAAAGGAAGGCTAATATGAAGAATTGAAGACTAGAGTACATAGAGGTACCTACTCGTGCAAATCGATTTTAATCAGTTGCGGATTGCAATGAGAAGAGAAAACCGTGTGAGGCATATTATTCACATGCATGTTGTTAGGCATATTTAAGAAACTATGGGCCTACCTACATATTAATAATCATTTTCAGCCTTCAACTTAAATATTTTGTAAATAACAAAAGATAATTTTATATGGAAAATGTTGCCGCTGTATGAGTTCGTAATTTGGGTCTCTGGTCTCTAAAAATTATTCGCACAAGGCTATATATATTTTAAGGTACGTCCGAAGGTTGTATTAATAGCCGTTTTTTATTATCAGCTATGATCCATACAGATCATCGATTTACATGCACTTACAACAACAACATGTGATCCTGCTTTTCATCGAGATCACGAAATATGATCTAAAAATTAATTCAACTATTTCCCGTTGTTGTTTCGTGGCGTTCTTTATTTCATTCACTAAATGTTGGTGCCCCTGTAAATTATAGGCACACAGTAATGTTACCAGACCAAAGTATGAAACACAATTAACAACACATAAAATCAATTAGCATTTTTTCAAATTCGAATAAGTTACTATTCCGACTTTCGAGATGTTTTGTTTCCCTATATAACACAGAAATATAAATGGAAATATTAGCAGTACAATACGGTTAATTATGATGCATATTTGAACATAACATTTGAATATAGTTTCCCACAAAAAAATATTGAATGCCAAATGTGTGCAGAATTGTTTTCATATGGTAACAACCCCCACACAACAAACGAAATGTCAAACTCAAATATGAGCAAGTGCAATAGAGAAATCATCGCGTTGCGACGTCACATTGTACCGTGTGGCTGCAACATGGCGGTGTCAATACAAAATTTGTCATAATTGGTACTGAATTTGATATGTGAAAAACTACTGTTGCCACAACTTAAATATAAAATCTTTCAATGATCCAGTTTGTTTTATTTTCATGATCTGATCCGGATCAGATCACGCTGATAATAAAAAACGGCTAATGGTGATCTGATGCGCATTCGATGACGCATCACGCGAGTTCTATGAGAGAATTTTTCAAGGGACAGAATGCAGTAAGCAGAAGAACATGGAAAGGCAAAACAGACTTAACACAGAATAAACACTTAAAAAAGAAGAGAAATCAGAAGGAGTAAATTTTGTTCGAAGTCATTCGGTTTCGTCGATGAAAGTGTTTTTCATGGGTATGGCATGGCAGATGAGGCTACGCTTTGGAATGAAGAAAAGGTGGCTTGGGAGCATTCAATTTTATTCTATTCTTTGTACCCCATTTAAATACGCTTTTAAGGGCGGCATTTAATATGTTTAACATAAGTTGCTGTTCTAGTTACATACAAAGTGCAGGGACGTAGATTCGCAAAATTTAAAGTAGGTACTGCGTCATTATCGGAAGTGTGTTTAAAATCAGAAATACATTTAAAAATAAAGTTTACCACTTACTGATCATCAACGCCCAAATCCGTTGCTAACATTTTGCAAACAGGTTCCCTTTATTATGTATACAAGGAATAAGAAAGGATATTTTGAAATTCATCCCCTAAAGGCGTAAAAGAGGGTATGAAAGTTTGTTTGGGAAATTTTTTTTTTCATCCGATTGACTTCAAACTCGGTTTGTATACTCTCTATGAGAAATAAAACTAATTTTTTCCGATTTTGGAAGTTCAATCCTTAAAGGGGTAAAAAGCGGGTAAAAGTTTGTATGGGAGCATTTAAATGTTTCATCCGAATGGGCCTCCGCACACGAGATGATTTCTGCCGGCAGAACAAATTATATATGAACCCGTTTTCATTGCGTAGTATTATTTTCACAATTGAAATATTTCGAAAGTTGTGTATACTGATTTCTCCGATTTTGAAAGTTCAACCCTTAAAGGGGTAAAAAGGGGTCCAAAATTTGTAATGGGAAGAAAAACAATTTCTCCGATTTTTGTAAATTTAGCTTGGGGCCCGAGTTATTGGCGATGATCCCTTTTAAAGGGGCCTTTTTCATAACTCACGAACCGTTCGTCGTATCAATTAAAAAGTTTTTAATGCGTCCTAACATCTGTCCCCGTTGAATATGATTAGTCAATAATAAATTTGAGAAAGTACGGAAGACAAAACGAGACCTTGGGGAACACCTGCATCTATACTATATGGGTGAATCGCAGATATTAAGCCGTTTTATACAACTTCAATTGAACGGTCAGAAAGTTACTTTTAAATTATTGAGGAAAAGACACGTCGATCCCATAAGTACGCATTTTTAAAGAAAAAGTGCTTCGACTGTGTCAAATGCTTTCGCAGAGTGGTGAAGGATTACACTTTTAGTTCAGTCCTGCTGTCCAGAAAACCGTATTACCTACCACCGGTGACCGGTCATTAGGAAGTTCTAGTTATTCATAATGTTTCATAAGCTGGCGATTTATTTACGTTTCCATGACTTCGGGAACAATGAACATATAATTGAAATGGGTCGGTATAGCTAGTTGGTAAGAGAAGTAGAATCTCATTTCTTACTGACCGGCTGGACAATAATGCAGTTTTCCATCTACTCGGGAAGAGTTCAGAAGAAGACGGTAGGTGAAAAAGCTTATTGACAGTGATTTTGTCAGCGTGGAAAGACACTTCTTCATTTAGATTAAATGACACTTCGTCATTTAGACCAGCGGATTTGTGAATGTTAAGTCTTTGCTTGAGAGCGAAAATGTATTTGTGATCAAACTATTTTCAAATCATAAACATATTTATGAAATGAATACATTTTTGGAGTGTCGATTGTCATCACAAATTGTTAAATTTGATTTGGCCTCGACTCCAGTATTGCGTTTCGCCCAGATGTAGTGGGTGAAAATAGTTTGATCACATGGACAAGCCAGGCCCTGGGCACAAAAACAAGTCCTCTTGGCGATAGTCTTTGAAACAAAGATTCGTCGTGAGGTATGATTCACAGTCACTTGTTGATTGAAAAATCATTAGTCTCGGTGAAAATCGAGCAAACAGTGCGTCTAGATCAGATGTGGTGGTCGGCGAAACGTAATACTGGAGTCGAGGCCAAATCAAATTTAACAATTTGTGATGAAAATGTATTTGTCCCATGGCTCTCAAGCACAGCTGGAGACATTAAGTAATCTGAAATACCGGATCTAGCAGCGAATTGCCCATCCAGCAGATTTGCTTTGTCTAAAGAACTGAGAACAGAAGTGTCATTCAAAAGGATTGCAGTGATTGACAACGTGGTGGAGTTGAAAACTTTTTCCACGATCAAAATTGTTAACTATCATTGGGACATTGGGGTATATATTGTTTGGCGCCACTACTTTCGGTCGTGAGGAAAATTCACTCATCGTATCAAGGAGTTGCAGTCCTTGTTTATTATTTCCATATACGTGAAGGCTTCCTCAGATCATCGAATTTCGAAAGTCGATCAAACTTTGTTACTCCTGCTGTCATGCGAGGCATATGTGACCGTATGCGAGTTCCGGACGAGCAACTGCAGTGTAGAGCCGTCACTTTCGCATTAGTGGGCATATTATAATTAAAATAAAATAGAATCTAATATTGAGGAAAATGAAGTTTTGTTATCATTTTACCATTGACGTCACTATAAAAGAAGCATAGTGACCAGTTAAAGTTCCTCAAAGAGAGTTAAGTTTGTCCCAATTCGATTATTGCCATGCAGTTTTTTTTCCAGGGAAATAATTTTATTCCTTCCCGCACCAATTTTAATTCATCAAAGTAATTACCAAATAAAATGTATACCATTATCGTATGAAGTCATTTTCTTGACAAAGGACAAAGTACGAATGACTACTTTGTTTTATATCAAAATCGCACCGCATCTGTTCCATAAAACAATTATCCGATCAGAAATGTGTGCCAAATCATAACTTTTATCCCAACCAGGTTAGCAATATAATATAACCACAAGAATCCGTTTTTTACATCTTTTCTTCTCACAAGAATCTCTCTCCGCATCATGTGGGCACCAATCTCTTCCAGAAAGTTTACAAGGCTCACCTTATTCAAGTGCCGTTGCATCCATAATTTCTTCTGCTTAGTTACTTTGAACGCATAATGTTGCCCACCTGGATAATCACATATAGTGGGCCTCACCCATATGCTAAACCACTTGTGTGTGCTGGTAACTCCTGATCTATTTGGACTATGATTTCAAATATTTCGGTTCTACCTACTTTGGTCCGTCCGACATAACATGACCATGATGTTGAATCGTATTATGTGTTTAGATGCAGCTGCACAAATTCTGGACACAACAAATTGTGCATCCGAATGTTGGTTGTTATTAGAAATTCTGTTCTTTTAGGTGGGGATTACAATGGACGATTGGTTTGGCTTTGACCTGCCTACGTGGAATAAAAACGGTAGCTGTTAAGTCTCGAATAGCATTAGCATGGAATGCGTGCATTTAGACTTTTAAATTTCGCACGATCTTCGAAGTGGGTAGGAGCAGGATAGGTGTAAAATCATTTTACAGCAATTTTTCATATATTTTTATATATGCATGCATATTATATTATTATGTGCTTTTATAGTGGAATTAAATTCAAAAAGTATTTTGTTTGTTATTACGAATTTAATTTATACTCAATTCTAGCCAAGAGGTGGTATGTATTGTATATGTTTACTGGACTGAGTTTGAAGATATGGAAAGGAGATATTAATGTTTTTGAAAGAACTGGGCATACGATATTTTACTACTTACTTACTTACTTATCGGGCTCCCGACCCGTGAAGAGTCTCTGCCTGAGACACTGCAGCCTTCCATCCTCTACGATCCCGGGCACGCTGCTTCCAATTGTCCAGACCAAGCGCTCTGGCATCCGCGATGGCTTGGTCTTTGAAACGGAGGTTCGGTCTTCCTTGTCTTCTCGAACCTGGGGGCTGGGATTCGAAGATCCTCTTGGCTGGAGCATTATTGTCCATTCGCTCGATGTGGCCGAGCCAATGTAGTCGACGTGTTTTGGCTTTTTGGACTACATCCACATCTTGGTACAGCTCATAGAGTTCGCGGTTGTATCTTCTCCTCTATTCGCCCTCCTCGCACACAGGACCAAAAATCCGCCGAAGTATTTTTCTTTCGAAGGAGCCCAGTATCAGCTCTCCCTTCTTGCTTATCGTCCAGCACTCGGCGCCATAAAGCAGAACTGGCAGGATAAGGGTTTTGTAGAGCACACATTTCGTCCTTCGAATTAGGAGTTTTGATACGATATTTTACAAGATAATATCTAAAGCCAGCAATAAATATCGATTGCCTGCTTAATACATTTGAAGATGGGGTCATAAAAGACAACTCAGTCATATTTACAGAAATCCTGCTTGGTAATAAATAGGCGTAGTAGAGCGTAGAGGTACTGAATATTACCAGAAGTAGGTACTCTAAGACATCGTGATTGACGTTTTCGGAACTTTTTAAAATTCACAATCGAGGGGACTTTTAAAGGAACAGGGAATTCTTGCGAACACTTTCCAAAGGGCCGCCATTTAATTTGAAGAAGTAAGTACGTGGCATTATATTATAGTTCAAGATGTGAGCAATGCTGACCAATACTTCATAACGCCCCAAGTAAGATCCCATTTGAGTTTTGGACAGAGAGCGGGTGGATCCTAAATTGCATATACCCAAACTTTTGAATAAAAATCTGCTCTTTTGTTTGGTCCGGTCGGGCTTACCAGAGACACCATTGAGCGCATATTATACGGTCGAGTCTAAAGAACATACTGATATAAGTTGGCTAATGTGAGTTTGCCGTTGATTAATCAAATGCAGGCGCAGTGGAAATACGAAATATTTGGTTCAAACTACACTTATAATATTTAAATAAAAAAAGAATGTCTTGACGTGAAGGGGCAGTAGGCCAATTTTAAAAGTTCTTTCAGCGTTGCAATCACAAACTAGTAAGAACTAGACCGTCGACTTCTCGTGCACCTACCCGAAAAAAATTACCCTGTCTGTGAATACGTGTAAATGTCAAAATTAATGGCGGCAATTATTTTCCATGCTATATAATTGGGCCTAGGATTTTTCAAGTAGTTAATGGCGCTCCTTTGATTTTGTACAACACCAATACATGAAAAATCCTTGGCCCGCCAGCAGCTTGTAGGCAAAGTCCGTTATGTGGGAGGAGTCGATGGTCTATTCTTACTGGTTTGTGGTTGTAATGCTGATATGCTTTAGGGTACTTAACGTGGGACGGAGATGGGCTAAAGGGGCGGGTCAGCTCGCATACAAACATTTTTTATAATCTTATATTTCAAAAACCACCGAACCGACTCAGTTCAAATTTTTGGACAATAATTTTCAAAAAGCGTTTGGCCAAAATTCGACGAAGGCTCATACAAAAAAAAACATATGCAAACGCTTTTACATTATGCAAACGTTCGAAAAGTAGTCCATCGATTAAGCTAAAACGTACACAATATTATAATATCCTATATCAAGTTTTTTTTATAGATGGCGTGGAAAACCAAATCAAAAAATTACATTATATTATTTTGACATTTATAGTAGCTTACATTTGGTATTTATTGTCTATTAAAAGCATTTAATAAAATGTGGGCGGCGGATCGGACAAAAAAACACTGCGAACGCTATATCTCGATACACAAGTCCTTTGCAGTCTGATTATTATCTTATTATCACTTGTTCATTGCTGACCATCATAAGCCATGGTTATCACTGCAATGAAAGGTTGATATATGGACAGGGCTTTTGGAGGAAAATGCGATTGTCGGATAAGGCCAATAAAGGCACCCCATTTTGGTCCCTTTTAGTCTCTCTTCTTAATAATCGATTATTTCCGAATTCTTTCCCGCGCTAGCATTCAGAATCTATATTTAAGGGTTATCTAGTAAAAGATCCGATAGTCCAATTACTCTAAACATAATATCATTACACTTCTAATGACTTCTACTAATCTCTGACCATCTTATAGGGTTCTTTTTTTTCGATCAAGCTGTTCACCATATCCCTTTACCAAGTGTAGCGAATAGTTCTGAGCCAAGTTCTGAACCATACGGCTAATCCCTGTTTTACAAAACCTTCCTCCTCTTACACTACACACTTCAAAATGTCAGTGATGAATAAGAATGCTTTTCTTTGCACCGCTTAGTGATCAAGTGCATGCAGGGAAGCTATCATCTCGACTTGGTAACCGTTGTTAACACGGTGTCTTACTGCAGCACCCATTTTTCCTCCGGAAGTTTCCTTCTATGTGATAAATCTTAGTGAGTGCAGCACCAGCACACATGGCAGTATCACAATGACAGACCATCGGTCACTAATACACAATAAAATAAATACTAATAATTATATATAAGGTCAAAAGATACCCTCCGTTAGCAACCTATGCTGACCCTGCCTCTAAGTTTAGAAGTTCCAATTTGAAGCCCATTAAAGCAGCAAGCTCAGGAAAAATGTAGGGCGATCTGCTCAGTGCTCAGATAATACCTACTGATATGGAAGATACTACCAACCGTCTTAAAAATGCAGTACCTATCTGTCAACCTTCTTATACGTTAGCCAACAGAACGACTGACCTGCCATAGGGCTATCAGCATTGCTAATAGAGAACTCGAGTTCTGCAGTCTTATTCCCAAAAACAGCGACTGTTTATCTATTATTTTCAAATTCGATATTTTACAAGGAATGCATCCCACTCAACCCCAGCATGAGCCTTAGTATTTCACCACCAATACTGTCCATTTTAAATAACATCCATCACTCCGGCTACGTCCTTCGCTTTTGTCTATGCAACACTACGACTTTTGCAATAAATTCCACCTAATGTGTTGCATTATAGTCTTGTAATTGCCTCCTTAAGAACGCCCCATAATCATGTGTCAATGATCCATAACCAACGTGTATTAGCATGGCGATTTCTAAGCGCACCTAATCAATCGCAAACCACATTTAATCAAACAAAAGGAGATTAGCCGAAAGACCAGTAGTCACCTGGCGCTGTGCCACACCCTCAACCCTGGTACACCATAATTATTTAATTAATGGACGTATATATGTAGGTATGTGCATTGTATATACACACAATGGTCTATATACAATGGTATGTGTATCTGAGGTTTCCATTCTTTCTTAATCTTCATGTATCGTACCTATTCGAAGTACGAACCTATTTAAACAGCGTATCAGCGTAGCTGCATTTGTGCAGCATGTCAAGCAACATTGAATTGGGAGTTGGTGTACTTTGAATGCAGAGGGCGCAGATAATTATCAGCAACAAATCAGTAGTTGCACGAATATAACACATGTCCTCCGCCGCACACTACAAGGCTCATAAATAAGTTTCAATTAAAAATGTAAGTTTACCCGAGATCGAGAGACTATTATGAATTCGGTAGCTGGGTATCGAATTTCAGCTCGATTTCGTATTAGATACATTCCTCATAGATGGCGGATTTTTTTTTTTTAGTTTTTATTTCATAATAACTCGCCACTGCTGTGTGGACATGGACATACAATTGCACTTTTATGTTCAATTAATCCCCAGCTTCTGGTTAAATCATCTTGACGCTGCGATCACCTTCTTTTATTTCAACAGGTAATTAAATTGCAACTCGATTTAATTTTCAATTAGTCAATCTTCTATGTTCGGTCGGTGTGCTGTTGCCTTTTTTTTTAATGTGGTGCTGTATAGGCACACTCAGTCGGTGGTGCACTGTATAGTGGATAGATGATGATGGAGAAAAATAGCAGACAACTCCAGCGGGTACAGTGATGAAGAAGCAGACAAATGAATTAAAGAGCTGGCCTCTGGTAAGCTATGTTGTTGTTGAGCAACAAGCTAAGTATCTGCAGATTGTAAAATCTAAAGAGGTGTGTTGCTTGTTGTTGTTGATTTTTTGTGCACACTGTGCTCTCATCCTTAAGCAACTTTTTGGAATCAGTGCGATTGGTGGAAATCTTTGATGGCAAGGTATGTCAATTATTGGTATGAGTTGTAAAACACACCGGAGAATGGTCAAAATCAAAACCAAAGTTTTGTGTAACTGGGTCGCTTGAGATCTGTGAAAGGTGAAGACGTTTGTGGTTTGTTGCTGTAATTGGTAGTATGACGAGTTGCAAGCTGCCGAGAAGAGGTGAAATAAGAACACACACATGAAACATTGTTGGGGCATTTCAAGGTGTGACATTGTACGACAAGATTCCAAATTTGTTATAGCTACATGTTGCGGTTGCTGATGTGTGTATAAATATTTGGTACCTATATGAAGAATTGGTTGGAAAATTTGCAACGAATTTGGTTGTTCGTTTAGTAACTCTTGACCTCGTTTCACATTGTATGCTCAAAAATTATTAGGTTGAGCCATTTTAAACATATGCAGGTCTTTTGATACCACATTCGACATTTGGAAATGTTTAGGGCAGAGTATATGCCATGCAATGGTTTGATTAGATCGCACCTGATTTGGAAATAGAACTTATTAGTATGTATATTTAACTTATTTGGGGAACAAGTTGTGAAGAACAGTGTCATTTTGTAGTGAGGACTGCAACCCATTCCAATTGCTTGGATTTCAATTTGAGCATTAGCCTTAACATGTATTTTATTGGCCTTCTGGCTTGGCTGCTAACTTGTTGTAAATTATTATATAGTAAGTATACTATATATGTGCGCAGAAGGCCAATATACGAGCCTAATCCTAACCTCTCACACACATTCGTTTCGTTGTCATGTGCTCTCAAATCTGCTCTATTAAATAAATAAATAAATAAGTGGCGCAACAGGCGGGTGACACCCAAGGCCTAGCTTCTCGCAACCATTCGTTTTGTGTGAGTTTTTATTTTTGGGACGAATGGAAGGGACCTACAATTTTATGCCGAGTCCGAACGGCTCAATTGAGAAGCTTTTTCATGACAGGCATACTCTCGGATGTTTGTCAGACGTTCGCGAGAGGTGGCGCAGTAGAAAAAACTTTTAAGATGTAATTTGGGTTTTTCCGGGGATCGAACCTGGGATCCCTCGCACAGTAGTCCAACACACTAACCACTGCGCTACTGCGCCGATTATTCCTGTTAAAATGTCCACTCTTGCGCTGTGTTGCTTATAATTTTCTGAATTTTTACATCCTAGGCTACGGGCACATAAATCCTTCTACAATCGGTCTCTAAAAGGAGATTCGTTTAAAGTTAATGAAAAATAAAAAGTTTCAGTAAACATTAAACAATGTACAGTAATTAGTTGCCGAAAAATTAATTATTGTGGTCTAAGTTTGGGATTTAGCATTAAAATACCGACTGTAATCTCCTTAAGTCAAGGTAGTTGACCGATGGTTTTTAAAGTGAAAATCAAGGATTTCAATGCACTATTTGACATAGAACCTTTGCTATTAAGAGAGTAGTGTAGGAACTGAAATAAGTT
This sequence comes from Cheilosia soror, assembly GCA_949372485.1. Lineage (NCBI taxonomy): Eukaryota > Metazoa > Arthropoda > Insecta > Diptera > Syrphidae > Cheilosia > Cheilosia soror. The sequence goes on from OX443561.1 coordinate 140,787,863, forward strand.
ATCAGGGATAAAGCCTTTAATATATGGTTTTATTTGGAGACTCCTTTCGAAACCGGTAGACGGATTAGCTAAAAGTTTGTCAAATTGGTTATTATAAATATGTTTTGAAAGGAGTTGGGTAAAAACTTAGACGTTGATTTAAGGTCTGCAAACAATGTGCTTATAGAGACAGGAAGTACCTATAATATTATTGAAGGACTGAAATAAAAAGATAGGGCACCTTTTTCTGATGAAAAGCACATCTTACTCAGATGAAGCGAAACTTAAAAAGGTTTGTAAACATGAATATATCAGTGATATTTGTCTCCGAAATTTAAAATTTAAATTTAAATATTAAATGCGATTTGCGTATTGATCCAGACCTTGATGTTTTGTTGGCATATTTGTTGAAAGGAGCAGTTATAAATCTTGTTAGACTTGCCAGAACTGGGGTCAGGTTAATTTTAAGAAAATTGAAGGCATACCTAAGACCACCAATAGCCGTGGCCAAGGGAATTGTAATCGAGAAAACCGAAAATTAGATCACATATAGAAGGCCGTGTGACCTGAACAAGATGGACAACATTATTAGACTTAATAAACCTCAGCAGATCAAAGTTGCGAATGGCGATTGCCTTTTGAAGCACGCCAGAAGTTTAGGTTTAACAAATATGGACACATGCAGATATTGTGACCTACAGGTCGCAAAGGATATTACTCATCTTCTCTATCTGTGAATGTCAAACTACTGCTCAGGACAGAGGGAAGCACCTTCGAAGGTACTTCTTTGACAGTTTGGAAGAGGTTAGCCTGTCAAACAAAATTAAAACCATTTTTAGGTTCTGCAGTGAAATTAAATGTTTGGGCGAATTGTTTTTTGTTTTGAAAGTGAATGATCGCCAAAAATGTCGATGGGGCCTAACCTAACCTAACCTATTCTATAATGCTCAATAGAGCGCAGGGTCACTTTGTACGGACAAATGGATTGCAAATGAATTATCCTCTCACATTTTTTGTCATATAGGTAATTGGTAGCTGCTAAAATGGCTCTGACTAGTGTAGTTGGATGAACAAAGCGCAGCAAAATGGGATAGAGAAGATAGGAGATAAGGATTCACATTGGTTTAACTATAAAATTCTGCAAATAATTAAAAACTTTTTTCTGCACTTATCAATTCAAGTTGTAGTAGACAGTATCATCAGATTTCCTTGCTAGGAGTGCCCCAACTCAATTTTTTCTTCATATCTATGACATACTTACATACATAGATTGACAAAACAATAAAGTTCATAGCTTTCCTGATGACAGGAATCACAGGTATTTCAGTTTGAAATGTGATGTTTCTCGTCCCTTTCTATAAAGTACATGTTAGGTATACATACCAGGCCTCGAATTCGGCCCCCAAAAGGAAAAGTAAATTGGTTTTCTGACAGGGGCGGATCCAGGAATTCTTTTTGGATATGGTAACGTTGAGTAAGGCCAGCTAAGCAATAGAAAATATTTTTAAAAATGGATATACATAAAACTTGCATATCTATAAGCAATAAACCTTATCCCTAGCCTCAATACAAAAATCGGTAAAAATCATATCCTATTGAGTTTTACAAATTCTTTGTACAGGTGTTCCTCCCAGGTATTCCTCGAAGCCTGTGTGTCTTTTTGCTGAAGCATTGGCAAAAGCTATAACTTTTTTCATAGTCGCTGATGCATTTCGACAAAACGTCACTTTTGAAGGCTTTGCCAAGGAGTTGCTTAAAGCATGGTTGTTGCATGGACAACGTTTAGCGTGAGTAGCTCTTTTACAGAGTTCATGTGGACTGCACCTGCACCCTTTGTGTCAGAAGCCATCACAGAACTGTTGTCACTACCAATCCCTACGCACTATGGTAATGGTACATCAATGCCGAACTCGTAGCTAAGATCTTCTACTATCCGTGATAATGCAAGACAGATATTCCCTCATAACAATATCGAAAAGAGAGACTCAACTGCCCGGTATGGAAAATGTCGGTAATTTCATCGAAAATAATAGGAAATATTTTAGATTTGGTGGAACCGTCTTGGATCCGTTTTTGGGTCAGTTCCGTTTATGAGGTTGTTGCAGACTCGCTTGCTTGAAGGGTATGAACGGAATTTAAATGACCTTTCCATTAATGCTAAAATATACATGAAGTAAGTTCAAATTATGAGCAGAATTAACTTTAGTTTTGTCAAAATACTTATGCCGGCCACTGTAATGTGCGGTGCCATGAAATAAAGTCTTATGCAAAAATGTCCAAAAAGTAATTTTGGACTTTATTACACTTCTGAAATTGCAATAAAGTCCAAAACAATTATGGGACTTTATTTCATTTTCAAAAGTGCAATAAAGTCCAAATCGAAGTGGAAATAAAATCCACAATGCATAAACAGTAGAATATCAATGGGGGGGCAGCATGCAACCCCCCTGCTCGTCTTTCTTTTACATTGCTGAGTGCAATAATGTCCAATGAGTTCATTGCACTTTCAAAAATGAAATAAAGTCCAAAACTCGTTTTGGATCTTATTGCAATTTCAAAAGTGCAATAAAGTCCTAAAGAGTCCAAAATTACGTTTTGGACCTTTTTGCATAAGACTTTATTTCATGGCACCTAATGTGCAAGTGAAGCACTTTTGTTTTTCAAGTATTTAATGATTCTATCGCATAATTTGTTCCTACTACTGTGCGAGGAATATTTTAAATCATTTGTAGATATAAAAAACATGAAAAAAATTAACACAAATGCAAAAATAAATTAGTTTTCACAATTTGTGTTGGCCTCGACTCCAGTAATGCGTTTCCTTGGTAAACTCGAAATGGCAGCAAAATTATTAACTAACAGCTGTAGGTACTTCTTTTCAATTATTTAATCTATTTTTCTTTTTTCATTTTTTTCTTTGGAGTCATGACCCCCATGACCATACCCCTGGATCCGCCATGCTTTCTGAGGACAATTTCCTAAGAAAATTATTTACCGAGGAAAATAAATAGAACTTTGAAAACTCTTTGGAACAAAATCAGATTGATAGATAATCACCCTATATTTGCTCTGGGATATCTACAAATAAATAAATCTGTGCTACACCGAATATTCAGCTAGTCTACGTAATTCGTAAATTTTTGAATCTCATAGAAGACGAATACAAATTATTTGGTTCCCTGTTTTGGCCACCTATTTGAATTAGTCATTATTATTAAACAATAAAAGCAACTATGTAGTTTACATTATAATGAACAACTATCACTTCATTGAGTTGTCATTTGATTACACTCGTCATAGTAGTTGCGTGTTAAATAGCACACAGCATGAGGTATTTTGTTTCCTTTCAAACCACAATCAGAACAAGACTTAAAAAAAATTTCTCTCAAACTTGTAAACCTAATGTCTACATGTCACGCAATTCTGCTGTACCTATACTTCTCGCTAATAAACTCTTCTTTAGTACAATAATTGAATAGCAAAATGTGGAAGCAGTTCTGCGACGACGTAGGGAAGATGCCTAATCATAATCATACAATCCCCCCCTTAATGAGTACACTTTATCAAAGTATTTATACACTCCTCCCACTTGCATTACATCTGATTACAAGTTATATTACAAAACGTGTACGACTGCATTTTTATTTTTTAATTATCTCTAAGAATTTTGCTTACAAAATCTGTCTAGCCGAACAGGAAAACAAAATTCCCATCAAGATACATTTTATGCCATGAAATACATGACGCTAGGCGTTATGCTCCTTTAAAATCTCAACTCGTACATATCGGTTGACAATAACAAATAATAAATTGTTTACCATAACAATAGTTTTCGTGTTGACTCATAGCTGAGTGGGTGAACAGAAGAAAAAATAAAAATGTAAATAAATTGCAAAAGCGGAAAATTGCTTTTTTTAAGATACAGTCAGGCTGCCCCACTCACAAAAAAAAAAAAAAAACTGTTCACTTACAATTGACAATGCAAACAGTTTTACAACCAAAAAAAAAAGGTACTTCGATTTATTGCAGGACGATCTTTAGCCACCAGGCATTCGGCCGACCACTCTAGCAGTAGCAGTTCACATCTTATTCATTTATCCAGGTGTTTTCCATGATACTGCCCAGCTGATTACGAAAAGTATTATTAATCGTTATAATAAGAAAGAAAAGTATATTCGCTGCAACTAGAGTTGGGAAGGCGCATTGAATGTGATACCGCACATACTAACCAAACAACTTTGCATCATAAGAGACATGATATCCATATCCATGTGGTGTTGGCACATGTAACTGTAATAACGTTATAATATATTGTTCATATTATTAATAACAGTGAGATTAGATTTCAATGGTGGTGGTGGTGTTGCTGCAGTAGAAGCTTCATTAGATGGCAGTGAGTGTGCATTGAATTTCAAGTGAAAGTTTTGACATCTTGCCATGCGCCATATAGATGATGGTATCCGAGGAGGCATAGCTCATTTGTGCATGGACCGATGTAAATTTAATTAGTAAAAGATTCGATCGATCTAGAGGCCGAGATAGTATGAAATAGTTGCAGTTGCAGGTGGCTATTGTACATAATGTATATCTGCTGAGAACCGAGCGAGACGGGTTGGCAACGATAAAAGAAGATACGGAAGAAATCCCAGTATCGCAACCTGGCAACAACAATGAAACGAATCGTGAAAAGTGATCGATGCATATAGATCAAACGAACTCAATTTGCTATCTGCCTTATAATTTTTGACGGGTCATGGCTGTTATAGAGAATATCTCTTTAGGCGCGGACTTGAAACCATCAAAGTGTTTCGAAAAGAGCGGACCATGGTAAACTACAAGCTGCAGAAAAACAAAAATTGGGCAGTTTATAAGCAACATGACCGAGTGCTCATACTCATCGATATTAGGTGTTAGGACCTCCAAAGTATAAAGCGAATAGATCAAATAATAGAGTGAACCAAGGCTTTTGTTACGTCCGACCCCCGCAAAGTAAAGCCTTAGGCCCGAAACACACATGCGATTTCAATTGCGCGTCTGTTTAGTCGCAAAAAAATGAAGCACACACATTTCAATATGAATGCGCGCACATAAAATCCAAAATTATGTGCGCGCATTCTCATTGAAATGTGTGTGTTTCATTTTTTGCGACTAAACAATCGCGCGATTGAAATCGCATGTGTGTTTCGGGCCTTAGTTCTGCGGGATACAAGTAGTCGGTCTGTTACGGGAAGGGATGGTGGTTGAAGGTGTAGGACCATTAGTGTTTCGTGCATGGTTTCCACCTCCCTCGAAAAAAAAAAATGGCTTCACACAACCAGTATGTGAACTTTTATTTTTTTTTTTGGAACAAATGGATCGAAGCACAATTTTATGCCGAGTGTGAACGGCTAAATTGAGAACAGCACACTAACCATTTGAAGATCACCAAAGTAATATGTCCAGTAATAATAATTCCTATGAAGATGAAACGTAAGTCTTCCGGTCTCTATCGGTCTTGGATTTGTCAAGGACGGCAATACCTTTCTTGTGGTAAAACAAGTTCGCATTGAGGTCCATTTGTTATTCAATAGGACGTCAGATTTTGTCCCTATGTTGTATGTCCACAAAATACAGACACAGTTTTTGACATGGCTTTTTCCCCAGCTTCAAGCTTGAGCGTGCTGGAGGAAATGCTCACAGAAAGAACAGCTATCGAAACCTTGTCGTGGCTTATTCGTGTGCTATTCCATTACTTGGAATGCCTTCAAATCTAGGGATTCAGCTAAGCGATACCTAGTGATGCGTTGAATCAATCATACGCTCACGATAACAATAATAGTCTTCGATAAGTGTCCTTTGTAGCTGCGTGTCTGTAGATAAAGGAAGTAATCCCTCTCAAGTGCTATTCCCACTTCCGCAAACTCACAAAGGGTTTGATAAAGTGTTTTAATTTTATTTTATGTAAGTATTTACAAAAAAATTCAGTTCGATTTTTTTTCAAGTGTCGAGTCTTAACACCTCTGTTAATTTTTTCGCTGAGTATTTGAAGAAATTTACACAATTATGCTCAGAAGTGCCACTGTTTTAAACCTGTAAAATCACTAAATCTAGAACAATGCTCCCAAGCAGTGGGAAGTATACCCAGCCTGTGAAGTTCGTCCGTAGCTTAGCCGCCCCAAGTTTGTACAGTATTAAGTGCTGTCTAGTCTGGCAACAGTTAAAATGGGTAAAAAAAAATCATAAAGGTGCTGACATTTTCAACTTCTATTGTGTTTATACGCTAACTTTGGCACTATGATAACCTCTGTAATCGAAATTTTATTAAATAGTCCAAGTAAGTTGCTTCATTACATTTTCCTGCAACTTGATGTAACGATAGAAAATAAAATATGTGAAGTTATTATACATCACAAATAAAAACAAAAACTAATTCCAAGGATAGTGCTGATGTCATGAGATATTCGAATTCCTCTCTGCGAAGTACTTATACTCTATACAGCAGCTGCACCATCATACAGAAGTCCTTCTTCTTAGGAATTTATATCCCAGTTTGTCATAATGTTAAAGGAGTGAGCAATTACAGCGAGCCTATAATAGAGCCAATGTGTCAATTAATTTGATTTCATTGTAACCACAGAAAATAGCATTGACTACGTCACATTTGTCCGTGAAATGTTAATGGCTATTGTCATCACAGTGCTAGAACTATTTATACTGACAAAAAAAAAATTCTGCTGTTTTTTAATGCCGCCTTTTCCCACAGCAGATACTTTATATAAACATTTTTCAATTACTCGGCTGCATCTCTACGGTCAAGACGACAGTAATTTTCTCTTTATAAAGTTCGACACTACGGAATTCAGACTGTCACCATCCCCATGGTCATATGAACTCAAAATCGAATCTGACAACCTTACGAGGAGCAAAACGGAAATCACCCATAAGTTTCTTTGTCGTTCGACTCATTTGCAGCAGCGCTATTTTTAGACGAAAGAAAATAAATATCCATCAGATTTAAAAACTTCTCTCACAGATAAAAGCCTCCACACTGAATCCTTGACTGTTTACTTACCTGGCAGTCACTTTTATTGTTCGGATATATCAATGGATTCCTGAAATATTTTCCAAAAACGTACTAAAGGTGGCAGCGTAGAGTCTTGCAAAAACATTTAAAAAAAAAAGGGAACCTCACTGAGGTCCTTCGAAAGACGCGAAATGGCAAAAATAATAATAATGCGCCTCGTTACTGGGATTTATATTTATTTTTACTTTTACTCTATGTATATGTATGAGGAAATATTTTTGTTATGGAACAAAACCGATTCCGCCATTGAAACGTGACAATATTAAACGCACAATTATTGTGTGCTATAGCATGCTCCAGAGGTAGAGTAAAAAAAAAACACCAACAGGAATGAAGCAACCGGTGGTATATCTCTCCAAAGTACACGGTATGGTGAATATTATGGTAGCATCAGAAAAGTATCTTCTTCTTTTTATCGATTGCATCGCTCGACGAGAGCGCCTAAAGGGAAACAATGAATTTTCTTGATGGAGACGACGATGGCCACAACGACGACAACCACGATGCCAATGGGGTCTAGGAATTCCTTTTTTTTTATTCTCAAAAGGTGACTGTTACACACATAAGCGTTCGGTGTGTTCCTTTTGTTCTATTCCTGAGTAAATTTTTGTTGTTTTCTTGTTTTCCCTGCAATTACGAGTAGTTGGAACTTGTTTTCGGGAAGCCTTCAAGCGACCCATGGTAAATGCATATACGCGTATGTTGCTGCCCCCCACCCCGATATGCAGGCATCTATTAGTGGCTATCGCCAACTGGAGTTTTATTAAATGAAAAACACTGAACAAAAATCACGAAGAATGAAAAGAAATTTAAATCAGTAAAAATATGAACGTGCTTCACCTTCGTAATGGTTAATTTAGAGGGAAGGCTTTTCCTTAATGGTATTGTTGGCTTCTGGCTTGCGTTTTACTGTGTTTTTCTGCTTCAAGACCGCTTTTGGTTAAATGACGCTTTTAAGGTGCGATTTTAATGGTTCCTCAATTGTATTGCTGCTGGGGAATTTTTTCCTTTTCTGTTTGTTTATGGTTGGATATTGATTGAATTTCCAGTATAATTAGAGGCTAAGCTTATTGCAATATGCCTTTTCAACGATTATCTCATCAAAAAAAATAAAAAATTGTTCAGCGCCTCAGTGATCAAGATGGTTGATATCTTAATACCAACTACTTCCTTATTCAGAAAAGTGACCGAGTATAATTTGCAATTAAAAACGCAAACAGACAGTAAAAAAAAAGTTCGCAAATTAATAAAACTCAGAGTGCAAGACTCGATAAAAATAATTAAAGTGCCGGCAAATTGACGGCAGATCGTTGCAGAGTTGAGTGTCTCATTTATTTTCCATTTTATTTCTTTGGCTTTTTTTTTTTTTTTTGTTCCAACTTTGCGCTCTGCTTGAATACATTTTTATGCAAATTCAATGAATTCCTTTGATGAATATACACAAATTCATAGTAGTTAAGTGGTATTTGTTGCTGATGGCTTTGTGTGTTGGATGATGGAAAAGAATGTCGAGGAGATGAAAAATCAAGTTCGTTGATCAACTCTTTCGTTTTTTCTTCTTTTCTTTTGTATTTTTGTTTTCTTGGTGACTTTTGTTGGAAAGTCATTTGATTGATGAACTCAGACCGTGTATCAATTGTTAGTCAATCGGATTAATTTCTTAAATATATAAGAGAAAGGTGTGTAGGTTTTTAGTGGGGAGTTAGTTATTTGTTGAACGTGTTTGATGCTTTCATTTTGAGTTTTCTATTTTAATGGGAGAGTTGCTGAAATTAGTTTATTATGATCAATTTAATGAATGGTTTTAGTTCCAGAATAATTCGATAATTTATGCAAATTTTTCGAATCACATGGTCGTGCGACATATTATATGGTCGTGCGACATATGCCATACGTGATTAATTCCATTAATTAATCGAGATATTTGTTGAAAGAAATACTGAAGCAGATTCCCTTTCAGTGTCATTGGGCGTCCACTTGGTGATCTGTAACCTCTTTGAACTTAGATCTGGAACCATACTAGGGCTGCCTGGTGAAATTTTGTTAAAATCGGGACACTAAGGCCCAAAAATCGGAATAAATCGGGACATAAAGAAAACATACATTTTTATACAACTAACCCGCAGTTTCACAGTGAGAGTTTAAACTACACTTTCAGTTTAAACCTCAGTTCAACAATTAATTCGATTTCAGAGATTCGTTTAAACCTTGAACGGAGTTCATTCTGTAGTTCAAGTTAAACTATAGTATTCTGCCGTTTAAACCTCAGGTCAGGCGATTGTCAAAAATACAAATATGTGGCGTTGTTTTGTGTGTTCTTTGAAAGATAATACAATGAACGATTTCGAAAAGTCGTATAAAAGCTAACTACACTACAATACTGCCAAATTCTATTCATACAATTTCGTTAAACTGAGTTCAATTGAATTGAAGTTCAGATTATATTGTGAAACCGGACGAGTTGAACTTCGAATTTAAACTCACGTTCAGGTTCAGTTGAACTATAGTTTAAACTTTGAGTGTGAAACTGGGGGTAAGGAAAACTAAAAGTTTTTTTTAACGTTACCTATACATATACGTTGAAAAAAAACAAAGAAAAGAAAAAATACTTCAGGAACTTTTAGTATTCAGTCCAACAGTTAGGTACAGGTACAGGTACATAAACTTAAGCATATTGCATATCGTTTGAACTTTTTTTTTAAAAATAATTATCTGACCAATGAGATCTTCCTTCGCAATACATTTTAATAAAATATAACCTTCTTTGTCACGGGTACATTTTTTATGTTTTTGTAGCAAATCAATCTTTTCGCGGTGACTGGTTAACCAGAAGAAGTCATGTCAAATAAATACAATATAACAATTACAATTAAGGACATCTTCTCATATATAAAACAGTTTGTCATAACTGATTAGCGATTGGTGATCAACGCTCAGCCCATATGATAAAAGCTAGGAAGCTAATATTTTGAAACAAATTTGCTTTTTTGAATAAATTCAGTAAGAGAATTGGGTAAATTCATACTCCAAAAGGGGAGAAAGAAAGGTAATGTTTGTATGGAGGAAATTCTTAAGCAAGGCGCGCATTGCAGTGAGCAAGTGGCGGTGGCATACGAGTGGTTTGACGATGGAATAGCGGTAAAGTGGTAGGTATTATTTTACGCACGCTGAAGTGGCAAACAACGACTGCCGCCACCGATTCACCAGTTCTTAAATTGCCATTCTATGGTGAATGATATTCTTGTCCATCGCAAAATCCACGTCGCCACCACTCGCTTGCCACTCGAAAATTCAACTTGTCCGAGATAAGTGGAACCAAACTTTCATTACTCCACGAAATATGCAACGTCGCCCCCACTTCTCTTTGATGCGCGCATCTACATTTGTTTACATAGGCTTTTAGCGAGGCCTCCTACCACTTTGTCACCACGCCACCGCCACATGTGCTCGCTCGTCTTGAGTTATATTTCATCCGATCAAATTCGGTTAGTGTACTCTATTAAAGAAATAGCGAAATCCAATTTCTCCGATTTTGGAAATTTTTGGTTGGGCCTAATGGGGCTAGTGTTAATGTTCATTTCGTCAACATACTTACTTTAAAACAATATTCGTTATTGGAATCGAAAACTCCAACCGCCACAACACTGTCACAGTTTGTTTGAATTTGAAAGTAATTATATAGACATGGGTTCTGTTAACTAGCACTTGACAGCTTATTAAATTAAATACTTCTATATGAATGAATGCATTTAGAGCAACAATTGCAATTTCCTACATTCAGAGAAAAATTGCAAGCTAAACTATAGTATGTTCAAGCTTGATTTTAGATTTTTTCATTCTTAAGTACTAAGTCTTAATATAACAAATTGTTCTTTAAATAAGCCGAAACAATCTTCAAAAATGACATTGAAACAGAAATGAGCTCGCTAAAATCTTAAGTTAGTCTTTTTGTTCTTGAAATAAGCCGGAACAATCTTAAAATATGATTGAAACACAAATGAGGGACAAAACAATCTTATTTCAAGCTTGTTCATCATTGAAACAAGTGTTGCGCCTAATACTCGATCTTAAAATTCACACTCACTTTCTAAGTGAATTCTCATAAAGCAACATTAAAAAATTAATACTATTACCTATATACTGATCTACTGTACTAATGTGAATGAATGATGTGATTAATACTATAAGATAGATCTTAGGTTTAGATCTTGAATACCCAAAATAAATTTGTTTCAGGCAGAGGATGGAAAACCACATTCTTAAAATAATCGCGAAACAGTAACATTTTTAGGCTTACTAAATATCTAAAAACAATATTTTTCGGTTATGAAAAAACCAGCTCAAAATAAGATTTTCCGAGATTACCATACCTTCGTCAACGAACGAGCTTGGCATTTCAAGCTGATATTCTTGATTTTAGCTCGTTTTTTTCTGAGTGTATAATCGTTAAGGTTTGTAGGACATGTTTATATTGTTTTATTTTTTTATTTACGATCTTTTTCAATCAAAGTAGAACCAATATAAATTAAGAAAATCGGGACATTTTGTAAAGGCACAGAAAACTACTAGTTGGAAAAAAAATCACGACTATATCCAGAATAATTGCAGTGATCATATGTTCTATTGACGCCAATAAATCAGGATTTTTTTATGCCATCCCTGTTGCTGTCACTGTTTCTATAAGATTAAAACATTTTCGTCTAAAAAGAAATTATTTCCATCTTCTAATTTGTCCTTATTCATCTGCTAGTTTTTGTCAGTTTTTTTTTTTTAAATATTCATCTGAAAAACTTGAAATTTCTTCTGAAAATCTGAATAAATCGTCAGCATTATTTTTGTCTAAAAAAAATTTTAAATTTCGTCAAAGACAATTACAACTAAGATACCCCTTCAACTAAACTATATTATATTTTAAAGAATTAAAGACCGCAACGCCGATTCTCAAAATTCATCTATAAATATTCCCATTTACTCAAACTTATGATAGTGCTTACAATAGGTGTCTATAATTATGATCGCACCGCGGATAGTCTAAATTTTTCAGACGATTTTTATATTTTTTAGACGATTACTATTTGTTTTCAGACGTTTTAAAAATTGTTTCAGACATTTCCAATATTTGATTTTCTAATGATTTCTATATATTTTCAGACGATTTCTATTAAATTTCAGAAGTTTTTTCGATTTTTGCCCCCGTTTCCAAATTTTTTTTTTTTGAAAAATACTATTTATTTGTAGACGAAAAAATTCCGTTTCTCATTTGATATTATTCAGACTCAGAAACGATGATTTCTATGTAGAAAGGTATTATTTGAATAATCCAGAAGCACATTTTAGAAAACTACCTCAAACCATGGGCGCCCTTGGATCAGTGCGGTTATTGTACTGGACTATATTGCGCGAATGGTCTAAGGTTCGATCCCCATCAGAAAACGCTGTCTATATGGACCTTTAATTTATTTAGCTCTAAAGAATCCTTAACTTTGAAGCTGACTGCGGCAAATTAGTTGATTTTGGACCATTTTGCCTTAAACAAAAGAAAACTTTATAAAAGTGTAATCACAAGACTTTCTAGTGAAGCCATATATTTGTATAAAGAAAGTCTAATTTCTACAAAAAAAAAGACAGCTTTGCGCAAAATAAAATAAATAAATAAATTGAAGCAATAGTTCCACAGAGGGCCTTAAGTCTAGCTTCTCAAAGCCATTCATTTGGAGTTTTTGTTTTTGCGAGGAATGTAAAGCTACGATTACACGGCAATTTTTTGAGTCATTTAAATGGCGCTGTGACGTCAGGAAAAATGTCGTATTAGAGCGACATTTACGCTACGATTCGTCATTAAAAAAATGGCGATCACACGAAATGACTTCCATCGTCATTTGTGTCCCAAAATCAAATGACGGACACTGCGAGTCATTTAGAATTTTCCGTTGGGATGCCATTGTCCTAGGCGACATTGAAGAGCGATCACACGGCCATTTTTTTCCGCCATTTAACTCATGTCATTTGGTGCGCCATTTTCCTAGTCATTTAAATGACGCTGCCAAAAATGGCAATCACACAGAGCGACATTTAAATGACTGCTTTGTGACGGAATTTTTACGTCAGAGCGCCATTTAAATTACTCGAAAAAATGGCCGTGTAATCGTAGCTTAAGGGATGACTTAGAGTCGATGGCGGAGAATAGAGAGCTATGGAGGGTCCACTTGAGCAACCTACACCGGCGACCCACTTAGGTCATGTAGTGGACAAAGTGCAAAGTGAACTAGGATCGACATCGGCGGTATATATTATGTAATGTCTAGACTATAGCGATATGAACGAATATACCAATCTTCTAACGACAATTGAATCAAAAAATTGATTTCCCATCTGTGGGTATAGTAAGCGGTCGGAGTAGCGATTCAACAGTCTAAATTCGAGCTTAAATTTGTACATTTAAAATTAAAACATAAAAACCACAGTGTCCCTATTGCAAAAAGTCTAACATCTTTAACATGTTGTGCATCAGATACAGATATATCGCTTTACATGAAAATATTAATTTCATCGTTAATACCCCCATTTCGCAGTTAACTCCTTCGCCACCATATTTAGTATCTATCTTTTTTACCACAATCAAGCAACCCGACTAATTAATTTCCTTTCTTTCTAATTACAGGTAAGCTTACATAATACTGTCAACCAAGGAACAAGTGAACAACAACGCAAACATGTATTCAAATTTGCTCAATCAGAGTAAGTTGTATACAACGTTAGCTATCGGTGGCGATAATTACCTCCCTCCCAACCATGTTCGAATCGCAAAAAATTAACACCCAAATACTTTAGTATCTGTTTACAGCGTTCCGTACTTCATTCAAAATTCGATTTTAAATTAATTTTCTTAATTGACTGACTTTGACAAAATACAGAGTGCGCGCGCTCGCAACCCTAATTTGAATAAAAATCTCGCCTAAGTCTAAGCCCACCGCATTGAAATGCAGTCGGGCCTTTTCCGTGGGACAGTTTTTAGTTCAATTGTTGATTAATACCACCTCCCCGCCAGAGAATTTATTTCAGCCGCGCGATGGAGTGAATTTTTTATTTTTTTGCTTTAGCTGTGCTCCAATTTTGAAAATGGTCTGTTACCATAAATGCAATGCGTCTATACGCTGTGATGGAGAGCACTGTAGTAGCGTGGTTAAAGCCAAGCCATTAGTAGGCATAGGCATAAACCAAAGTCGAAACATATCTCTGTTGTATAAATTCCGAAATGGTATTTTATTACTTTCAACGCAGCACTCGATCAGTCTTCGCGAAAGACATTTGACATGACTTGGTACATACTTTTTGTTGAGCCGAAATGAAAATTTCCTTTTCATGGAGAAAAATGTTGTGTCGTTTTCTCAATATAATAGACAGACAGAGTAACGCCAGCGGTCTACATTTGCATCGCCAGATACATACATCATCTGAGCCTACATTGGATATGCGACGACGGACGAGTACTCAATTCATTAGGAAGACGTTAGACAACGACGCGACGTGGTGTGTGAGAGTGGGATACCCACTCCACTTCGCCCCATTTGAGTGGCAAATATGTGACAGTCACACATTGCGGCAAGTCTAAGCGGATTTTCTCTACTTTCATGCGACTGTCTTGAGCTTATGGCTGATGAGATACATTTCCCAGTGATCAGGAAATAGGATCAGCATTCTAATTTGAGATGAACCGAACATATTCTTTGGGGTTTCACCCATCAATCACAATTGAATATGCCGCCTGGCATTATCTAAACGAAAACATCAAGGAAATCTCAGCGTGCTTCATTTTACTCGCATCGGCATGTAGAAGTGTTTTTCAAAAGTGCCTCTATAGTGATGTGAAGGATAACACCGGCTTGAACTACCAGTTTGTCAGGGTACCGCACCCAATAGCCATGTTTGTTTGTTTTTTTCTCGGTTTCCCCGATCCCACATTTTGATTTGGATTTATTTTTGCATGTAATTAATATAAATGCATGAGTTTAAGGCTTTAAGACCGTTCAGGTGCACTACATCATTTTCATCATGTTTTCGTGTTGCAGGATTTTTCTTTGCAGCGTTTTTTTTTTTATTTACGCCTTTCAAGTTGAACGATCACATATGTCTTGTTGAGCGGTGGCAAAAATGGTGATAAGAGGCAGTCACTAAAGTGGCAATAGCTTAACCGCTTCTGGTTAATGTTTTTTTTTTGCATTTTTTTTAATTGGGTTTTTTTTCTCATTTCGTTGTGTTTAAATTTTTTTAGTGAACGAATTGCACTTACGTGATGGAGGAAATACTTAGAGGCTTTTGATTAAGCCTTTCGTTCATTAGACACCTTTGATTAAGGAGCTCATGGGAGGACAGTGGATAATGTAGCTCATTTAGTTGAGATTAGGGGCTACCGCAGACAGTAGTTATGACACGTGCTTGATGACGTTGTATAGAGAGAGAGTTTGAAGAAAAGCTTGAATGTAAACTCTTATTCTGGTGGACTCGTCTAGGTTTTAAACAACGGCATGAGTGATAGATGACTTGATTTTTTGAATTTTATTATAAACTAGCTGACCCGTGCTATGGAAGGTCCACTTGAGCAACCTACACCCGTGACCCACTTAATGGACAAGCGGACCATGATGATGATGATGATGACGTCTCTTCTCTTATGAAGATTATTAATATACCCCATGCCATACTGCAGCACGCACCCCATCCCCATCCTACATCGGACATACGATCATACTATACATACCTTCATACAACTGACCATATCAACCCTTTTCGAATGAGAGGTATACGTATGCAGGTTTTGGTTTTGTTTGTCCGGTCGCACGATCGCAAAAGTATATACATCCATTTGTAACAAGGTATATGTATAATGTGTATGTTATTTTCACTTCAAAAAATACATTTTGGCTAAAAACTGTTCCTAAGGACGTGCCTATAAACTGCATAGCCTATAGCAGTCTCACAGTCCTAAGGAACAATTAAACAAAGTTTCATCGAAATCTGTCCAATAGTTTTCGAGTTTTTAACGGCCAAAGAACAGTTCCTACAGTTTTATTATATGTATAGATTTTGTATGTCATACGATTGGTAGTTCCTTAAACAAGAAAGGTCCGATAAACTGTTGGACTTGTGTGTGATAAAGATATATAATCGGGAACTATATTTGATCTGTAACAAAACGTGAATGTAGTCCAAAAGGCCGAATCACTTCGACGTACGGCTAGTCGCTGCATGGTCGACAACATCGAAAAAATGGAGAACAATGATTCAACTAAGACGATTTTCGAAAAAGTCTAGGCTTCAGACGACAAAAGAAACCGACAATATTAATGCCACACAAACTTCCGTAGAAGTGGCGTTCAAGTTGCTGTGTTGTTGGTAAGACCGCAAATGTCCGTAGTACTACAAGTTGCTTAAATACAGTAAAATGGTTGATCTTAATTTTGTCCGTCTGACAAACATCCGAGAGTATGACTGTCATGAAAAAGCTTCTCAATTTAGCCGTTCGGACTCGGCATAAAATTGTAGGTCCCTTCCATTCGTCTCAAAAATAGAAACTCACACAGAACGAATGGTTGCGAGAAGCTAGGCCTTGGGTGTCACCCGCCTGTTGCGCCACCTATTTATTTTTTTTTTTTTTTAAACTACGTGGAAATATATTCGTGCCATTAACCTTTAACAAATTTGGCTTAGATTAAAAATACATATATAGACTGCACGAAAATGTTCGATAAATACTTCTTCAGTGTGTGAAGGTACTGCACGGAATGGGAAAAATACAAACCCAGTCCATCGCGACTTGATCTAGTCCGGTACACAGACGGTTCCAAGATGGATTCAGCAACTGGATCTGGCATTTTTTGAGAATCGCCTCAAGCGAACTTTTCAGTCAGCCTAGGGAAGTACTCGTCCATATTCCAGGCTGAAGTCCTTGCCATCAACCACTGGGCTAGAATTTAAGTTCTAATACAAGTGGTAAAACCATATTTATCTTCTCAGACAGTCAAGCTGCTCTTAAAGCTCTGGACTCTGAATTATTGTTTGAGAGAATTACATTAACAACAACCCGTAGGCAGGGCTGACTTTATGCGACTAAAGTTGCATTTTTCCGCTTTTTTCTTTCTATCCCCAATGAGACCACTTTTCCAAAATTGTCCATATTTGCCCCTTTTCTGTATTTCGTTGATAGTTCTTCCAATTTTGAAAAAAAAAACACCTTTTTGTATGAAATACGAAATGTGACATAATGAATACTTTACGAAACTACCTACATACTTCACAATTATTTGGGATCTGAATGCGTCCTTTTTCTATCAGCCAGAGGTATCAGCTATCAGATATTTGTGTCCTATTGTCATAAGTTTAGGCAATTTAGCTATAACCATGTTCAAAGCAACTTAACTTTAGTGAACTCACTCTTTTTGGGTTTTTTTGTGCCATTTGTGGACAGATTAGTATTGCCCCTTTTTGTATGCAAATCCCCTTTTTTGTGAGAATTTTTCAAAATCTTCGAAGTCAGCCCTGCCCGTAGGCACAGTCACTTTGGTAGGAATGATAGCTATTTCGAACTCCTTTAAGTGATTGTTTTGAATAGTTTTGAATTCTGAAAGTCAATTCTCCGTATATATCCACTGTCAGGAAGTGAACTTGCACTTCGATTTTTCTCAATTGACCAAGTGACTACCACAATCACTTGCTTTAATTGAGCAACGAGTACAAGAACGGAGGAGAAGAAGAGACCAACCTCAGTGCGTTGTTGTTGCTACGATGTGTTTTGTTTATTGTCGTTCTCTCGGTTTTCTTCGCATCTTCCTCTCTTTTATTCGCAAGCTGTGTGATTTTCAACAGATTCATACGAGTAGAGAGGCTATTATTGGGAAGAATTCGTTGGCTAATACCCAGGCCATGGTTTGTTAATTGCTAAGTGGGACTCATCTGTTATAAAATCGAAGCTGGTCCTAGAAACTTACATGGCCATCTACGAACTTGCAAAGAAAAACCTAAAAATCCAGCCCACAGTGGCTTTGCTGGAAACGAAACGGCTGACTCACTGGCGAAAGCCGGCGCGACAACGCCACTCGTCGTACCTGAACCCCTCTGCGGTGTCAGTAAGGGATGATTCAGGGAATACATTAGGAGCTTAGCTCAAATCGAATCTAATGAACTCTGGCTTAAAACACCTGGGCAGAATTGCACCAAACAGGTCTTCCCAAAATTCTCCCCCAGAAAATCATATATTCTTACTAATCTGGACAAAAACAACTTACGAATCCTGACAGCTATTATTACTGGCCATGGTCTTATGAAAAAACATCTTCACCGAAATAGAATTTCACCGGACCCCACATGCAGACTGTTGCGTGCGAGATACATGAAGAGTGATGAATCCTCTCTTCATATTCTCATGGAATGTCTGGCTCCCTTCCGTCTCAGAAAGAAAGTCCTTGGCGAAGAAATCGTTTTTACAGCAAAACTTGCTGTCTTACCCCCAGAGAAGAGTCTTATCTTCCTGACTGTCTCCGGAGTCAAAAGATGGCTCTAAGATCTCACCCAGGGAAGGCACAATAGGCTCCTTTAGAATGGCCGCAGTGACAGGGCCAGTGAAGGCCCTCCCGACCTATCATAGGTTAGGTTAGGTTTGCGGGAAGTGCACAGCTTTAAAAGTGCTGTGCTATCACGGGGGCCTTTTGGTCCATTGTGATCCCTTGGTTTTTGGTCGAGGATAAAAATTTTCATTTTATTGGACAACACAAAAAACATGCATAAACACTTTACCTGGTTTCTTGGAGTTGTTCCTTGGCGGGGTTGTAAGTAAACCATCCCGTACTTTTAACAAACCTGATAGTGTTCGTCAGTGGTACCTGCACTATGTCCTCTAGGTCTCCGAAAAGTCTGTCTCCCATGTATCGGAGTCGACTGGTTTGGAGGTTTGGGCATTCGCAGAGCAGGTGTTTGATGGTCTCCGTTTCTTCTATGTCTTGACAGCTCCTGCAGTAGTCTGGTGAGTTAATGCCCAGTCTTGTGGCCATGGTACAGTGGCCTGTCAGTGACCTATCATCTAATCTAATCTAATCCAATAGATACTGCATAAGTATATACCATAGACGACGACATGCAAGACTTTCGGGCTGCAGAAAATTACTACAGAGCACACTACTCTATCCCTATTGGGGTTAAGTTCTGATCCCACTCCAACGCTGAAATGACTTTTTTTTCGTCATTAGCCCAAATATTAGCAGAGACAAAATTAGATCCATTTAAATTGTAAGTAAATAAAAATGAATTGCAATCAAATATGTATAGGTACTTCAAACATTGCACCCCAGCACTGCATTACCGATTAAACAAATAAACACGTTTCCTAATGATTCTCGCCTTCACGTATCTCGCACGCAACGTGGAAAAATGTATATCAAATTTCATCCTTTCGCAAATTCAAGTCAAAAGTAAATCGAAACTAGCCCAACCAAAACTGCAGCAGATACATGCCACATCCATCGTTAGCACTATAATCTGCACTTTTACACACCAAACACCACAAACAAAGACCTTCAATAAAAAGGCAAAATATGGTGAGCCATGCGCACATATAGATACGTTACGTATATATATTATATATTTATATATCCACTAATAATATAGTGACCCATATTTGAAAAAAGAAAAGAATTGATACGAGTAGGTAAAAAGCATAAAAACCCAGAGATATCATATCAAATTTCCTTTTCTGGGCTGCATTTTGGGGGGGGGGGGGGGCTACCTCTGTCCCTGCTGTTGCGCTACCATTTTGCTGCTTCCATTAGACAGCAGTGTCTACAGTTTCGCTGAATAAGAAGAAGAAAAAGAAGACAAAGCCAACCAAATCTGAGTGTCGGGCAGGTTGGGACTTGGTGTTATTTTCCTCTATTCGCGCCGCGCCGCCATTCAGCTGCTTCTTCGGCTGCTCCTGTGCTTACCTCCTCCTCGTCATCTTGATGCAGACATATAGGTAGCATATTATGCACCACCGAGAAATACGTTTCGACACCTTCCGAATTTTGCTTTTTTTTTTTGTCCATATTGTGTTTTGGGCAACGGTAGCGCAATGCATTAAGTATCTCAGAATGACTTTTAAATTGAAAAGAGTATCTCAGATTCGCCCACGCGAACAATAAGACAAGATATAAGCCCAACTATGCAATTTGATTATCGTTATTATAGTTTTCTTCTTTTTTGGAGGGAAAACTAAATTTTTTTGGTTTCCTCATGCGGTACCTATAGTGTGCTGGAAATTAAATCCTGATTGCGACACAGTGGGGAACACAAAAGAAGGAGAGTAAAATGGAAATAAAACCTCCTACGCTGGGTTAGTGATACTTTTGGTGGGCTGCGGAATGAAAAAAAAAAACAGTTTTTTTTTATGGAGCACCAGATGTTTGTGGCTACCGTTTTTTTTTTTATTTGGATATTATGTGTGATTGTGTGACGAGGAATGTTGTTACTGTAGGTAGCGCTACTAACGACTAACGAGCAATGCAATTGCGAAGAGAGAAATCGCTTTCGATTTCTATTTTAATTTTCATTAAAGTTACTGTGCTGTCGCGGCAATTGCACTTTGTATTGACTGTAGAAATGGAGGCTGCATAGGAGACAGCTGACGTTTTGTTTCTAATTTAAAATTTGGTTGCAGCGGTAAAAGAGTGCAACATATTGGAAAATGTTTAGCTTATTTGTGGGGATTAAGAAAAACTTGTCAAGACTCAGCCAGTCGAAAGGTTTTAATACAGATCGGAGGTGTCGGATGTTGTTCTAAATCCAATTAGTAGCATTACACTTGGAAATGGTAGAAATTTCGCGGATGTACTGTGTAAAGCCTTTGGAACGGATATTCGATATCCGTTTTTCTTGCTATTGAACATGAAATTTATGACTTGAAAGTGCATAATCTCTTTATGTATCCGAGACAAAAGTTATTCGACGTGTTTTGGCATTTAAGGATTTTGGTACGACTCATAGAGTTTGCGACTGTCTTCATCTCGATTCGGGATCTTCGATTGCTTGGCTGTCTTACAAAGCCTGGATGTTGTTTCGATCGCATAATAATCTTCGATCTGTTTGAACTGGAAAGCTTTTATTAGTATAGTCCAATGCTAAGGCACCCACAATTTTTTATTTCAGGGAGTTCATAGCTTCCTCTCGTTGGGTAGTCGAGCTCTGAATCTGAACACATCGAACTAGAGGCAAACGATTTCCAATATGACAAGTTTTCGCCTTCTAACTCGTATCGTACCAAAATTTTGAACGGTTGGTACGGATGCCATTGATCTTTCAGAAGGTTCATTATAAGAAGGTTTCCTTTTGCAGATGCTTGGTTCCTGTGACAGTAAGTCGCTTTAGGAACGCATGCACAACCATTTAGTTTCCAACACCCAAGTAAGTAACTAAGCCAATTTCATGATTTCATTGCGTGACATAGGTTAGAAATGATTGGCACAAATCCATTCTGTAGCATTTATAGGTTTTATAGGTCGTCAATGAAAGCTCTGTCTAGAGTGCGATGTCGATACCTATAGTGTCGCCCAAATGGAAAAATGTCATAACGCCCAAAAACATTGCTAGGCAATTTGTTGTTGTAAAATTTACGTAAATTTGGGTGATGTGACATTGATTTTGGGCGTATTGGTATTGTTTTTGCTAACGCCAAAAAAATGCATAACGCCCAAAAACAAACAACAAAACTGAAATAAAGGCAAAAAATAATTTGCAGTTTAACACGTATGGGGAGGGGGGGGGGGGTATGCTGCCCCCTGCAACCCCCTAGTTTAGGTTTACCGCATTTCCTGGAAAATGTTGTGAGCTGTGTCTTGTTTGCATTAAATACAACCAAGTTGTCTTTTCCCCACTGTCCAGATCACCATTTAGAGAAATAGAGTTGGGGAAAGAATAGATCCTTGGACCTTGGGGCACTCCTGCATTTATAGCAAACGAATTAGATGATACACCATCTACCACAACTTGGATCGATCTTCTCAGAAGAAAATTTTGCATCCATCCGCAGAGTTGTTGTGGTAATCCATAAGACGCCAACTTGCCTAATAGGGCTCTATGCCAGACTCGGTCAAATGCCTTTGATATGTCCAAGGCTACGGCTCTGGATTCGCCGTGTTGTTCAATTGCTTGCGTCCATAAGTGCGTTACGTAGCTTACCAGGTCTCCAGTGGAACGATGGCTCCGAAATCCGTATTGCCTGTCACTTATTAATCGGTGGCCTTCTAGATATTTGATTATTTCGACATTTATTGCCTTTTGCATTACTTTTGAGAGCATTGAAAGTAACGCTATTGGACGATAGTTTTGTGGCAGACATTTCCTCCCTTTCTTTGGAATAGGTTGAATGCGAGCGGTTTTCCAGCAAGAAGGAAACGTCTTTTGGGAGTACGACATGCTAAACAGCTTACATAGTACAGGTGCAAGTTCTGGAGCACAGCTCTTGAGTACTATAGCCGGAATTCCGTCGGGTCCCGTTGCCTTATTGCAATCTAGTTCCTTAAGGCCGAAAATTTTCGGGCGATATGTCATTCTATTTGGGCTTTGCGACTCTTAATTCCTTTACATTTTGGGCGATGTGGTGGTTTTGAGCGTTATAGTCTTGGGCGATAAGACCTAACGCCGAATTTTTGAAACAGCGAAGCTTGGTATTATAATTAAGTCCCTACATTGAGAGTGTATCAGGACTAACCAATAGCCATAGTCTCTGTTGTTGGCAACAAATCTTGCAGCCTTAAAACGGGTTCTGTTAATTTGGTCGTGTGTCCTATTGTGTCCTTCTACAGTCAAAAAGTTTATTATGGCGTTTCATCTCGAGGAGATCCTTGACAGTGGTGTTAAACTTTACTTTCAAAGAGTCTTATTAAAGGAAAGTCTGCTTTTCAAATATGGCGAATGGGGAGGCATCATGTATCAGCCATTCTGATTATTACGGCATAGTTAATTCAATCTAGTAAATCCATTGCCATCCTTTGGCGTACATTCTCATTCCGAAAAATGAAGACTGGTGACGATATGAGCTCACAAGCAAACGAAAAAGTCATGCTCCCATAAGGCACCTACTCATAAAGCCCGTTCCAAATCATTTGACATCGGAACCCAATTTACATGAGCAAGGCTGGTTTTCGCATAGCGCTGCTTTCAAACTTCTGTACCGCAGGCTCAACATTCAGAAATAAGAACTAATTCTATTCTCAGTCCTTATTGCATCAAGACTGACAATGTCAACTCTAATAAAATGGAGAGTTTGAGAGTTTGCAGAATCAGTTTAAAAAGGATGCATTTACAGCTTCCAAAATATATAAAAACAGTGATCATGCCGAGTGGGCGAGTGCCAACACTACATTCGCTTGCAACTGTACCTGTATAAATCAATAGCTTGAAACTAAGCCTCCTGATATTTCCTGCGGCATTTTCACTTAATCTGCAAACAGTTCAAATGGGCAACGCCTTTAAAAATAGCTCGTACACTGATCGCTCAATAAATCCATAAATGCTTTCCCGCCAATAAATTTGATCTTTTGAAATGCACTCTTCCATTTCCATACAATACTCTTTATGACAGCGTAGGTATGACCTAAAATATTTGTAACTTTGTCATTATATCAACAAAAAATTTAAGATGCTAATGCACCACAAAATACCAGTCGGAAGATCTGAGTGATGGGTTAACCTCAATTAATTTATGGGGGAGATTTACAAAGTATCAGGAGGAACGATTTTTTACACCGTTATTCGAAAAGAATAAAGAACACAAACCTCTTTATGAATTAATTCATTTCTCTACGTAACCGCATGCTTATAGTGTTTTAGTCGTTTTCTTAAGCCTATTAGTGTCCTACGAGGAGACACAATTGACACCTATGTGTAAATTCATATTTTCGAATTTTCCTCACGTTCCTTTTGAATTCCAAACGAATGACTAACAAAGTTACTCCAGCCGACCGACAGTAGTTGTTGCTGGGGAAGAGAGTTGAAAAGAATTTCCTAACGACTATCCCGTATCCACACGACCGAATTGTCAAACCGCAAAAAGATATATTTATATATATGTACCTAGATGAATCGAATCAATTGCAACTCTATACAACAACCGGCCACCATTGTCGGTCGATGCTGTCGTAAGTCGTATAAGTCGTCACAAGGCAGCAAAGTTAGAAAATTTATCCTCCAATTAGCAACATAGAGAATTGGCATTCGTTCACAGGCGGATGGATAGCCTGATGGTCGACAACGAAGTCTTCTCGTTTTGTCGGCGGCAAACTAGCCGAAGCCGACTCTTCAAATGGTATAATAATGTATCTGCGATTAGAAATCAATCAAATTTCTTCATACAAATCAATTAGATAAATCGTAACGGTTAAACTCATCATTATGTTTAATTTACGTTGTTTTTTTTATTCATTGAAGATTGGATTGAGAGAGCCGATGCCGATGCCGATGGCGATGGCTATGAAAGATATCAACGAGTGTAGAGTGTAAGCAAACACAATGACAAGGTTAACAAACGTTACGATGGGTTTTCGTTGAGTTAATATGTTTTTTTTTTTTTTGCTTATAGGGAACGTGGTATGTCATTCATCTTTGTATCAAATTGTCATCATATTAGCATTTCCTTGAAGGAGTATCTTTTTTATGATCTTTCTTTTCAAAGGCGGTCAGAGAGAGATATTATAGCTGTAAGTGAAAGGGGGTGGTTGCGGAGAAGCTGCGAAGTCGGTCGATCGTTTGTTCCCAAAGTGCTACTCAAATGATCCTAGCGGAATATCATATTGCAGAACTGTAATTTTCTTTGGGGTCTTTTTCCTTTTATGTTTTAGTCATAAAGTAAAATTTGCCATCAAACAGGAAAGCGGTATTTGTATTCGTATAGTTTGCCACGTCCAATATAACAGCCTTATCGGGGAATCCGCTGGGAGAATTATTCACTGAAAGGAATATTTTGGTATCGTCGAATCCGCAAAGTCCACAACAAAAACTGTGTGGCTGGCTAAACTATATGAAGACCAACGCAAGTAGGTACCTACTAGGCTTAGGTATTATACCAGTAACCTTGTCGGACTATCTCTAGTTTATAATCTCTATGAGTCGTGTCAGAAAACGACCCTTAGTTACGATCAGATTTAAAATGGATCCACACATTGATATGATAAGACCAAATATCAGGCCCTTATGATGGAGAACCTTAAAAAAAATATATTCCATTACAATTACGGAAAATATAAAAGCTATAGGTACAGCTGGATCTAAAATGGACACCGAAGCTGGAGCAGGGTTCTATTGCCCAAGAGATAGGCAGTGAAAGAAAATTGTATTTTTGTATATTGTGTGGGATTTAGCCCTGGGACCACTGAGCCACTGCGTGCTAATTGCATTATTCTGCAATAATTTAAACTCTCTTTTTTAAACCACTCTCTGCCGGCTGTGTTACGTAAATTCAAGTGGGTTAGTCAATTTCTGTTTTTCAAGCGGCCATGCTTACTTCCCACGAT
Source organism: Cheilosia soror (assembly GCA_949372485.1). NCBI lineage: Eukaryota > Metazoa > Arthropoda > Insecta > Diptera > Syrphidae > Cheilosia > Cheilosia soror. The sequence goes on from OX443561.1 coordinate 140,813,438, forward strand.
ATAGCTGCCTCCATCACGCCTAGTTAAGATGGCAGTAGTATGTTAGGTAGTTAGGGTCGCTAGACTCACTATTTCGTTAGACAGATTCTTTCTGGGTATTCCACCAGCACCAGGTACCTGTTTGATGCTAAGATCAGCAAAGAAAGCCGCTGTAAGGACTGTATTATATTTCTTACTTGCCAACAAATTTGCCAAAATGTTAACCTAAGAAGATCGAGGGTTCTACGTTTGTTCGATGAGTATCCAATCCAAATAATTGTCGAGCACAAACAATAACGGATATATTATGAATCTGCCTTAAAGGTGCTAGTACACGATATTTAGCACGCCTCATATATATGTGGCTCTAACGTCAACAGAGAGTGAAAAAAGAGAGGTTGGACACGGCATGTACCCATTGGGACCATTCGCTACGTCAAAATGACGTCAGTGGTACATATATATGAGGCGTGCTACATATCGTGTACTAGCACCTTAAGGAAATTAGTGGTTATATTAACTCCCTCATCTCATCAATTTCCGACAAACAGCCGAGTGTATAAACCGTCCTTAAATGGCCTGACAAATGCGACTTAAAAGCTTGGAATATCGACCAACATTTTCTGTTTTGTTTTCTAGTCAAATTGTATGCAACATCACGTGAGTCATATTAATTTATCACACTTTACGTGCAGAATATAAGCCAAACCTACTAATGTTGGCTAATCTTTTCTTGAAAAATAAAAATACAATTTCTCCCTCAAGGTTAACCAGATATACGGTCCAGATATAACAACTCAGATTTCAAAACAAAAAAAAAATATCTGTCCTTAAAGACACATAACAAGAATCCAAAACTAAGCAAGACCCAAAAAATAAAAAAAGATATGAAAAAAAAAAAAAAACTCAAAAAGAATGGAGAACTACAAGGACACAAAATACCTCCCTACAACCAAAGTGTGGCATTAAGACATAGGTAGCAATAAAACTGCCAAATTCAGGCATGATAATCTGTCAATCCTTTTCAAAAGTGACTCGTCGTCGCCGCCGCCGTCGTCGTCTTCGTTCGTCATCATCATCAGCATCATCATCATCATCTTGAGCCATGTTCGCTCTTTCATTTGTTTTTCTTTTTTCATTTGAATTGTTTTTATTTTTTTTTATTTTTCGGTGGCAGCAAGACAAAATGCCTTTTGTTCTTATTCGCATTAATATGAGAGTATGCAATTTTTTTTTCTTGCTCTACATGCCTCCCTTTGGGGTTTAAGAAAAAGGGTCAACCAAATAAATATTTTTGGCATTTAATTTTCATTGTCCTTCATCGTGTTTTTCGTTTGTATTTTTTTCGAAGAATATTTATATTAATGCGATTCAAGTGATGGTAAAAGGGGATGCGACATTTTACCACCAGTAGTGAATTTAATAGAAATTGGAATGAATAAACAGGAAACTATATAAAAGGACTATTCATTTCAACGTGTGAACTGATAATTGCTTTTTTTATTTATTTATTTTTTTTCAACAACTGTTTACTGGTAGTGAAAAGAGCAAGATCGTATAGGAATAGGAGGATAGAGATTTTTCGGTATTTTGTATTTCATCAGAGGGAATACCCTCCAATATATTTCTCGTTGGAAATCGAATAACTGCTCATATATCTTAGAGATGAAAGTCACTTTCATAGTGATGAGTGTATTTTATTATGGACGTTCCAACTTGCAGCGAATTTTGAGGGAACCAGACTAACCTTATTTGACCAGTGTGTCACTAACAATCAGCACGACCATATATTGGAACAATACAATGTGGTATATCGTCAAACATGGTCGAAGGTTTTGCTTTCACTAAATAAATTGCAAATGAGCGCCCCCTTATCGGTACAATGACAATCAACATTGCCCCATAAGCCACTATGCCAAAATGCTAAGTTTACTTTCTTAACGGGCTCTCGATCAGTGATAAGCCCCTGTCTCAGGCACTGCAGACTTTCATCGTCAAAACTCACTGTCACATTGACTTTCCATCTGTATCCACTTCCTTGGCTTCTCGAAAGAGGGATTCGAAGACCTTGGTAAAAATTAATTTAACAAAATTACAAAAAAAAACGGCAATAGACTACACTTAATTTCCACAATTAACTGGATGCTAACACTGCAGCTTCAGTATTTTTCGTTGAGTTGATCTTCAGCCGATAACAGGCAAATTTCTCACCAGCTCTGAAATTGCTGCTTCAAAAGTTTTATACTCGTCGGTGGACAAAATACGTTCTTAGTCTTCACTAAAATATTTTTAATAGAAGTTTTAGGATTAAAGCGGAGGACTAGATTCCTCAACTTCTCTGAATGCCCTACCTCCAAGAATATTACAATTTACGAAATCTTTATTTGACGATTTTGTCGATTTGGCAATCACAAAAATCGATTGCCTTTAAAACTTCTTTAATCGTACTCATCTGACAAGTTTAGGCAAGAAGAAGTAACCGTCTCGCTTTTCGGTGTTAGTCGTAGGGTACACTGCTTCGATAACTCGGTTCTCAGCACCAGTGTTTCTACTCACGGATCTTAGGCAATAGGCGGGGGCAGTCTGTTTCGGTTACCCTCCGTCCTTCGCGAAGACAAAATGTCACTTTTCCGAGTTCAAGACAGTAAAGCAGATAGCTATAAGTACTCTTCATTGATATGTACCAGCCAATGAAGCAGATTGCTACGGTTAACCCCATTCTTTTCCAGTAGACAATCCGTCCACTGACTTTTGGTCAAGCAGCAAAGCAGATTGATTCAACCACCCACTTCTGCCACGTACCAGCCTCCCTCCTTAGTGATGGACTGTCAGAAGCAATAGGCAGGGGGCAGATGGTCACCCTTCGTTCTTACCCAAAGACAAACAGCCACCAGGAGGTGCTAGCTTCTTATAATTTGACTGCTTCAGACACTTTGAGGACCTCTATACGAGGTAAGATACAAGGATTCTCTGTTAAAATTCGCAGGTAACACTAGAGTTCCCGGCTAATGTGCCCCCCCACTATCTCAAAAAATATAAATAAGTTTTCTCTTCATGGCTCTAAAGCTTCGGTTATTGGCCTTAGAATTTTAGTTTTGTAAACATTTGTATTGAAAGGTTTCCTTTATATTAATGGTCCGTCATAACCGTCTACCTCAATAAGTAATTTTCAGTTATATACATCAGGAAAACCCTTAATTGACCGCACATTTAAATGTAAACGGTGCGCAGTAGCGTAGTGGTTAGTGTGCTGGACTACTGTGCGAGAGATCCCAGGTTCGATCCCCGGAAAAACACAAATTACATCTTAAGGTGTTTTCTACTGCGCCACCCTCTCGCGAACGTCTGACAAACATCTGAGAGTATGACTGTCCTGAAAAAGCTTCTCAATTCAGACGTTCGGAATCGGCATAAAATTGTAGGTCCCTTCCATTCGTCCCAAAAATAGAAACTCACACAAACGAATGGTTGCGAGAAGCTAGGCCTTGGGTGTCTACCCGCCTGTTGCGCCCCCTATTTATTTCTTTAAGCCTAACAAACGTCAAGCGCATTTAGAAATATGTACCTTCAAATTCTGAAGCTTTTCGAACCTCACTTACTTCAACAACCTTTCATCATCAATTATACTTATCAACGATCACCCAAACCCGTTTACACGGGGATGGAGTTAAGAAAACCGATATTGAAATCAAAGTCTAGTGTGTACCCCAAAGAAAATCAAAGATCAACTTATTTAAATCCAAGGAAAAGTGGTTACGCACAGTCATTGCTCCAGAGCAAAATTTGACTAGACTTTTAGCAGTGCAGCCTTGTGTTGCCATTTTTACTTTACACTCTTCCGCAATTGGATATGTGTGTGGTGTACAGCCCATTCAAGTGCAACGTGTTCGCATTCTCAATACGTCTCTGGACATATGGTTAGAAAAATAAAATGGATTAAGCTCGTTATGTCACAAAACAGCTTTACATCATCGCAGTGCTTGGTATAGTATTTAGTATAAGTTTTGTCATTTTAGCTTGGAACGGTATACATCCAATTTGTATTATGTAGAAAGAGGGTGGCTTTATTTTGAAATAGACTAAATTTTTGTATCATCGACGTTGGTCTGTCATTTGTATAGAACATAATTGCAGCTCGTACGTGGACTTTATTTGTTTTAGGTTGCAATGTTATGTATTTAAACGCACATTTGCAATAAATAAAAATAGATGCTAAATATTCTACATAAAATACAACACAAAGTATACCTACCCCACATAGCGTCGATCTTGTAGTCTTCATAAATGCCTCTTACCTGTCAGAAAGCCAATCAATTTTATGTCTTTCATCATTCATCAGTGGAAATATTAATTTATCTTCTTTTAAAGACATTTTACGAGCAACCAATTTCAAAAGGTAATAACAAAAAAAAAAAACATAAAACAAATAATGTACTAACTGTTGGTAAAGCGTCCATTGACTGTCCATTTGGATCCCATAATGCTGACTAATATCTGCTACTTGGGTGTTATTTTTATAGACGCGAATGCGAGATGTATGTAATATGAAAACTAATGAAAATAATAAGTCAAAGAATAGATGTAATGTTTTATAATGTTTCCGATGTTATGGAATTTTGCAAAGCCGCCGCTAATGGTTTTTAGTTGTGTGATATACGACGGCATTAAAATACATTAACTGTTTACATATCTGAATGACTGTTTAATTTCTTTACTAAACCCACGCTTTGATTAGTACCCCTTCAGAGCTTTCAACAATTTGTTTGACTATTTAAATTTCCATCAATAGCTAAATACAGACTTGATTGTGAATCGTAAGTTATTGGGCTTAAGCTGCAGTGTCTTTTTGATTCTAGTTGTACTTAAAGCCACAAAACTCCTTGAGATGGAATCTATATCCGATAAGAGTACTAAATTTAAATTACATCTAATCAAAAATAGTCAGGAATTGTCGCAAAATAGTTAAGGCATAAGGCATTATGTAGGTATACAGAACCAAATCAGCATTTTGCTGGGTCCCAAGTCACTGCAACATGATGGAAACGAATTCGCCAAAGAACGTTACCAGTTGCCAATGTTGCCAAAGGGGGCAAAAATAACGAAAAATTAACAAATTGACGTCAGTCCACCCTTGAGTACCTCAAATGAATTTATCAAAAGAAACATACTAGATCAAGCAGCCCGTAGATAAAAAAATAAATAGATGGCGCAACAGGCGTGTAGACACCCTAGGCCAAGCCTAGGCCTATAGGCCTATGCCGAGTTCGAACGGCTGAATTGAGAAGCTTTTTCAGGACAGTCATACTCTCGGATGTTTGTCAGACGTTCGCGAGAGGTGTCGCGGTAGAAAAAACCGTAAGATGTAATTTGTGTTTCTCCGGGGATCGAACCTGGGATCCCTCGCACAGCAGTCCAACACACTAACCACTGCGATACTGCAGCCCGTAGATGGGCCAACAAAACCGGCCACCGTATATCCAAGGGCATATTCTGCGAATGTCATGGAAAAGCATGTACGCAGGTAGACGGTAGACATTTTTGGAAAACTACTTCTTTAAAAACCTAGAAGAAATAGGGCTTGTCGACTAAGCGAAAATATTTAAATACTGTAGAGAAATAAAATGCGTTAATGAAAGTCCGTAAGCGTATATCCATCTATCAAATTATGGTTTTCCCAGAGTGATCGCAATGGGTCCACTAGGAGTAAGGTGCATAATGTCTGGTGATGGTTCCCCTCACATCACAACCCTGCGTCTAACTAAAGGTGCTAGTACACCGCAGGTAGCAAGCCACATACATGCCGTGTACTAGCACCTTAACAGATAGCCTGGCGAGACTATAGTTGCTGGAGCTCATACCGCAGAGCCTATAGGTTGATAAAGCCTTTCAGTACCTTAATAAAATATTTGCCCATTGCGACGTTGAATATCCTTTTTTGTGGGTATCATAAGCGTATGCTCGTATATTTCTCATAAGTCACTCTTTCCAAACCCTTTCCTCATGGACTTCCCCGGCCTTAATCTGCACTGAAAAGGATTCATCAGTTCGCTGACGATTAGTTTAATAGGCTTACACAGATTATGGAGACAAGATCCCATATATTGAAGAAACTTATGTCACCTCAAATAACCTCCCTTTTTAGGATCAGACAAACGATGCTGGGATTCTATTCGTCAGGCATATCTATTTAAACAAGCTGTACAGATGAGTTGGTGTATGCTCCCTATACCAAACTATTTTCTCCAGCTTTTAAAAGCTCAGTTGGATTTAAACTTAAGATAGCCATATCACTTTAACACTTTATTTATTCTGTTCTATCTTCATCAAATATTCAATGACTCATACTTCATACTGAATGGCAGCGGGATCTTGGGTCATCATCAGCGTATAACAGCCTGCAGATTGTACCTATCTCGTCTAGAATGTTCCCTTGTATATCTTTGCAGGTTTCGGTTTCGGCTCGAGCGTTATAGTCTCGACGTTGCCTTTTTACATTTTGGTAAAATTATCGAACAAAAAAAAAAAACCACTTGCCACTCTTGCTTAGCTGCCGGAGCTCGCCGACATTGGTCATAGAACCAAGGGTTTTTGCTTGGTTTGTTAAACATTGCACATCGCTGCGGATCTGATAGCTTCCTGGAAACTCTGCCAATGATCTCTGCGAAGTCGAACTTTCTTACTCGAAGCTTGACTACCGTAAGTGTGCATCCGCTGCTACCCAGTTGAGGTCAGAGTTGATGTTGACACCTCCGAATGTCGATGCGATCAATCTGGGTTTGTGTGCTTTGATCATGGGTCAGCCAAGTATGTCGAGATATAGTAAATGCGTGTTTGCTAAGACAATTTGTATCCCCAACGCGAAATCAATTAGTTTTTGTCCGTTCTCGGATGAACTGTGGTCTAGGATACGCATAGTAACAGTATTGAAACAATTTTCCTTTTTTTTTCTACTGGAACAATAGCCTGGAATTATATAAAACTACGAAATACGAAAACTCAGAAAATGATTCTATTTGTGAAAGAAATTCTGTCAGCAAATTGAAATACAAAGTGAAAAAGGAGCGCTTCCTAACACTTGGGCTAAAACGACTTAAAATCAAAAAAGTAATCCAATCCATAAAACTTTTTTTTTGCAAAGTGGCAATAAAAGTCATTATACCTATGTAGTTGTGGTAGATAGCAGTTCATTACTAAGACAGGACCCCTTCACGAGCAATCATGACTTTTTATATTTTCTTTACCGCAAAACACAGTGTGCATCGTGCAAAATTCCTCTTACTGTTAGAAAACCCTAATGACCTCCTAGACCAATCCAAAGTAAATTCATTTTCGTCTAATAGACCCCAACCCCAACCCAATGGAGCAACATCCATCCCACGACCATCCAGAGATCTACGAGTAATAAAGTAGAACAAGCCAAAGTAGCATCAGGTAATCAAAACTAACCAACCAAACACCATCAGACAAATCGATTTCCATTAAATTTCGAATTTTCATCTCCTAACCAAGCGGAACAAACAGCATTAACTATATTATATGTTCACAACAACATTTCGCATTAACACTGATCAAGAAGCAATTCGAATCTCACATAGAACAAAGCGAAATTCCATTACTTTCGTGATTTTAGGTCATCGCTATTATGGGCTTCTGCAATACCACAAGGAATATAAGTCAGCATGCTAAAACGAAAAAAAAAAATAGAATGCTTCTCCTTTGAGATATAAAATTTCCCTATAGACTCCTATAGATACGTGGATCAGCCTATGTCAGACAACAAAATGACATCTTTCATCCTGACACTGATCCGAGTTGTAAAAGCTGTTTTATATATTTTTAATACCCTCATCTGGTTTCATTTTTAGCATCAGTTTCGCTATTTAGACGAGATGCTGAAATCATCATTTTATAGAGTATCCTAGAGACGACGCACATGCAAGCAGTTAGCGCATGGACGAAGATTAGTCCACAGTTCACTGACAGACACCGCACAGACAGTAATCACAAGGATTGATCGAGTATGACTGGATATTTAAGCGCGGTTGAATGCAGCCCCAGACAATGTTGCGTTTTTCCCAGATACGCGAGCCGCCGCACCGTCGCAGCCTTTGGTTTTTGTAATCCCTAGGCTGGAAGAGTTCAATTCAGTGTTAAGATGGACATTACTCAATTAACTCATCAAAAGTGATTCCAAGTGATAGGCAAAGTGTTAAGATACTTTATCTGACAACTGAAATGACATAGGATCTGCGGTTGGATTGAATGTGCATCACCGCTGCTGGGGGCTTAAGTGCATAATTTTGCCATAGTATATGATTTTGGTCTTTAAGTTGTTTTTAGTTTTAAGGAGGTGGTAGATGATAATCTACAGTAGTTGAGGGATTTGCTAAGGACCTTTGTAGTATAAGGTCTTAAGGTTGTTGATACCTTTGTAAGAAAAGATATGCACCAACAAAAAGGGGATTGCACTAAGAAGAGGTATGATTTAGAGGTGCGAGATCTTGGGACAAGCAAGGCCACCTTCTTGATGTGGCGACGTTATTCTTCTTATTTTGATGTTTGTTCAATTTTAAAAACCCTATAAAGTACGATGTACATTTAAAGGATTATAGTCAAATCACATTTCGATGAGGAGTAGTGAAGTTTTGAAAGGATTAGCAATAGCACTATGCTATTTTAAGGCAGCCATATTGTGTTTTATATAATAAAAAAAGTTGTGATACAGTCAGTTTTAAAAAGAACAACAGGTCCATATATGATTTTAGGCTTCGGTGCTATCGCTCGTAACATCAGCTGTAGTGTAGTATGATAGTATTCGATCGTGCCACCTGACACAAATGGAGGGCAGGCCAAACTTATGCCAAGCAGCATATCCCTTTGCTGCTTGTGGTATATTTTTCGGTTAGTTTTAAGGTATATTAGGTTTATATTAGGGACTATTCTAAGTTCTGGTTGAATTTAGGTATAGTTTAGTTTAGAGTGTTTTCTCATCTTTTCAGTGGTATCGCCAGAGTCCTGATCGGTTTTCTGTTCATTGTTTTTTTGGTCGCTTCTAAATTTCTATTTTTTGTTTTGTTTAGTCTGCCTGCAGTCCGAGTAAAGTGTAACTGAGCCTTCTTTATCTTTCGTTTTAAGTTTTGTTATTTCTGGCACGACACTAAAATGTATAGAGCTAGGATGTGTGGTGATGGGGCAAGAACAACCCCCTTCCGATGGCATCTATAGCCGCGGCAAAGTAATGGCTTTTGTTTTTGGCACGAATGGTAAGGACCCAAAATTGAATGCCAATGGCCGAAGGAGTAGATCAAGAAGCTTTATCAGTTATTCTCGGAGATTTGCCAGTCGTTTAAAGACATTTCACGGTAGAAATAATTTTCATATACAATTTTGTATTTTTCCGGAGACCAAGCTGAGACCCCTCGTTCTATTTTTTCGATTTACAAGACTCCAAAGACCGGCTTTGTTGCCTATTACGTCTATAGTTTTAGCCAGAGCCATATATTATATCAATGGAGAAAATAAAACAATTGTTCAATCTTTTTATTTTAGATTCGTTGTTGGCAATGCACATATTCTTGTAAATGACGCTATTCAACCGATTCGATTCGCATTTGTCTACGTACTATCTCTGCCTTTGATGTATATAAGCTACAAGAATTGACTTCTATAATCTGGTAATGAAAATCTATTTCCGGAAAGGATACCTGAATCCTGTAGTATTTATTTGATTTTCCCATCTCTACATTAACAGGCTGCATGGATACAATGCAATATATAAATGCAGGAAATAAATTAACATTATGTTTGAATTATAATAAGTGTAGGTAGGTACCTAAGTTAGAAAATAATTCTCTTACAATTTTTAAAATTAACATGAAGATAAAAGTTTTTCAATTCTAAAAATTAAAAATGAGCGTACAATTTAAACATTTAAAAATTAAAAAGAAAGATAAATAAATACAATTTAAAATTTCAAAAATTTAAATAGATACATACATAAAATTAAAAAAAATTAAATAATTTAAACATTTCCCTAGTGAAAGCAAGATCAATGAAAGATCATAATAAAAGAGAAAAAAAGCAACAAATACTCTCTAAACCTATCAATCAATGAAAATGAGAACATATTTTTTAAACCTTTCTCTATTCTTCAGCCGTCTTATTTCGACGGGTAAGGAGTTCCAAAGGTATGCGGCATACACAAAACATTGCTGCTTTGAACAACTAGTCGTAGTGGTTGTATTACATCACAACCATCGAACGTTCAGAGCGACAAAAAATAATGAAGTCATACAAATATGTACTTTGGTTTCAATTCAATTTTCTGTTTGAGACAGAGTCCAGGGTCAGGCTACAAAACACTTGACAGCTATACAAAAAATAATTGGTAGAACCAATGACTTCACCAGATAATTTTGGGGAGAAAATTTCTCGTTACGCAGAGACCACGCACGCCTCTTTTGATATGTTCTGACCAAGACAGTGACTTATTAAATATTACGCCAAGATTCTTAACAATATTTTCAAATTTAATGACAGTATTATTTAAAACAACGGAAGGGAAAAATGAGGTGTCAAACTCATGTAGGTATATAACAATGCTTTGCGATTTTACTGGATTAAGGATCAACTTATTTTCATTAGCCTCACATTGAGAAACTCTGACAATTTGTTGTTGACAAAAACAGCTTGAGAGCGCTGTTTGGTATACAAAGACACCAGATTTTTTGCTGTTTCAGAAAAATTAAACAGCCTTATTAATTTGGATACAACGATATCATTATTCACGCTATCGAAAGCCTTAGAAAAAGTTGCATTTTCAATTGCAACACGAATATCATTTGTGATTTTTAGTAAAGTAGTGGAACAGCTATGGCCAGCCCTAAAGCCAGACTGAAAAGGTGTAAGAAGTTGCTTATTTTCAATATACAAGGTGGCGCAAAAGTAATCCTCCTATCAGAAAATGCTATAAATTTTGCGATTGGCCCCTAATGTCAGTTCTGTTTTGACATTTGTGTAGTAAACACATGCGAAATACACGTTAATAAACAATGTTACGCTACACTGCTCCAGAATGCGGAATATTGGTGACTATTTATTTGAGCAATAATCGGTCGGTGACTTTGGCACAACGTGAATTTCGTCGCAGATTTCCTAGCCATCCAACGCCTACACTGAAACACTGCGACGTTTAGCCGCTCGCCTCGAAGAAACTGGCACAACACGAGATGCTGCCAGGCGTGGCAGACCCCGGAGTAGCCGTTCTGCAGAGAATATTGCTGCTGTAGCCGAAGATGTCATGGAAGCGCCGTCGAACGGTTACTGTGAATGGTGAGCGCTACAGAGCAATGATCAACGAGTTCTTTTTGCCGCAACTTGATGAATTGGGATTGGAAAACATGTGGTTCCAACAGGACGGTGCAACGGCACACACTGCACGTGCCACAACCGATATGCTGAAGGATGCATTTCCCGGGCGCCTAATCTCCCGTTTTGGCGATTTGCACTGGCCAGCAAGATCGCCTGATTTGACCGCTCCAGACTTCGTTTTGTGGGGCTTTTTGAAGTCGCGGGTTTATGTCAACAAGCCTCAGACTCTTGCAGCTCTTAAAGACAATACCCGTCAAGAATGTGAGGACCTATCGCCGGAAGTTTTGGCCAAACTGATGGAAAATGCCATAAAAAGGGCTCAAATGACAATCAACTGTGGCGGCGGCCATTTACATGACATCATATTCTCGACTTGATGTAAAAAAAAATAAAAGACCAAATAAAAATAATCCACAAGAAGAATCAAAGTTTTTCATTTTTTTTTTTAAATTACAGCCAAAAAACATCGGAAGGTTATTTTTGCGCCACCTTGTATAAGCCTTTATCTGCAACCACTTTTCAGTGGTTTTTTCAGGTTTTTTCAAATACTTTGGAGAGGAATTGTACAATTGATATAGGTTTATAGATTGCCTTCAAACTGCTTGGTTGTCGATTTATTATTAAGTATAATGTACATCTTTCCGATTGAAAGGACAACCATATTTATAAAGTAGATAATTCGAACTCTTTCGTAATTACACGTAAGACTTCCATATCCCTACGGATGAATCACATCAGGGAAACATTTTTGAAAGTAAAGTTTGGGTATTGCCTATTCAGTAAAAAATCATTCTGTAGATTGTACATGGTGGTGACTACCAATTTTTCTTAGCCAATAGCGTCTTTTGGGTCAGTACCCAGATTCTTTCAATCTCACTAACTGCACAATATCTTCAACTGTACATATAAAGTGTAGCCAGATTCGCTGAACTATATCCAATCCAAAATAATATAATGTATTATGCATGCAAGAATAGCTCTGTCTGTCTGTTGGTTACCTTTGGATGACTAAACTCCAAAGCAAGCGTAACAAAAATTGGCACAGACATAGTCTGGGATCTGAAGAAAAACCGTAGACGACTCGCGAAATGTAGCCGGGATTGGAAACTAGACGTGGCATATCCTAGACAACACTGCTATTGAAAGCACTTTATCTTGACATTCATGGAAGTTTTAGCCTTGAAATTTTGTATATTCCCTTTTGGAATCATTTTACTAAATGTGCAGTGTGAACCTCTCATAAACGGAAATACTGCAAACGCTATATCTCGATACTCATGGCAGCTAAAGCTCCAAAATTTGGATCATTGATGTGCATTGTACCGATAGACAGCAACACGTTAAAGCCATACAATTCCTGCGGGCGATTTCGCCAATTACATAAAAATAATTTATTCAAATTGATGATGCGATTTAAAAAATAAATGTTGAATATAACCCACATTTCCACTTGAGATTATGGTTTCAATTTCACTTTCATTGAAATAGTTCTAGTTACAAAAAAATAATTCTTAACAATCATGTGCATTTTTTTCCATTGTTCATATTAACAATATGATTGCACAATTTCTCAGATGCGAAAGACATGCCACTTCAATAGACACAAATTCCTTTCGAAATGAAGCACCTCCTGCCATCTGTGAAATTACAAAACATAACAACGGATTCAGCCTTCGTACGTTTAGTGAATTAAATATGCGCTCGCGGCGGTTTTTTTTTTTTTTTTTCGTCAGATGGAAAACTCAACACTTGTTATAGCAATAACAAAAAACCTATAAAACTATTTTTTGTGTGATGAAAATCTACAGTCTCTAACTATAACCGCATAATATGGATGCGCACCAACATAGATACATTATACTCTGTACACATATCCAATGGAAAAAATTGACTGCTTGTTTTTTTTTTTCTTCTTGCAGATTTTGTCATTTAACAAATGTTTAACGTTTTATTGGCCATTAGCCGTGTTTGGTCGTGAGATTGCCAGGAACATGAATTGTTTTATGTTAAAAAAAAAAACACAATACAAATGAAAATGGTGAAGCATTTTGTACTATGTTGCGTCGCTATCGCTGGCGTCCACTCTCGAACATACTCATGCAATTCGTCTGAGTTGTGCAGTGCAATAAAACAAGTGAGAGTGATAAGTTTGTCATGCTGGCGGAAACAAGCGATTTATTTTTTATGTAAATTAAACGATATTTTTTTTTTTGCTCGCAAAAAAGAGTAATGGTGATGCCAAATTGTATGCTGGAACACAGTTGTGACGGTTATGTAATGAGACAGATGCAGAGTTAGTGATATTCGATGATGGTTTGTTGTCACCGATATTGATTTGTTTTGGCTTCAGTATGTCTACATAGAGTTTGCTGTTATATTTATGACTAGACTATGCAAAATGTTTTCTGTTCAATGTGCAAAAAATGGTGATTCTTGAGAACAACGATAAATCATCCTATGTTTAGTTCATGGATTAGAAATGCCGAAATGCCATCGAATGTTTCCTAGAATATATTTCACAAAAATTTATTAATTTTAAAGCTAATCCTGATATTTGAAATAATATTATGTAGTCCGATTTTTGATAAGGGCCCAAATAAAGATGTCTTGCAAAATTTTCAATTGAAGGAAACTATTACATCAAATAAGAAGGACAGGGGTCGTATCCCTTATAAGACGAAGGGATATACTATACAAGTTCCTGTGGCAGATTTATGTTTTAAAACGTTAATATCGAAAATGGCTACAAACGGAACGACACAAGGTTGGTGCGATTTAGATTACCTTGAGTGCAGATTTGTCCAGTTACAGTGCCACAGTCGTCGGGGGATAGCTATTCAGCAATGAGCCAATTTTATATTAATATTTTGTTCGTTCTTGGGTGCAAAGATTGCGACAAACTTCTTAAGCTCTTAATATGCCTTAGCCAGGCCCCAACTGAACAAAATTTGGGCGAAAATCCAAGTTCGGGAAAGATCGTTCGCTCTAACCAACTCCCTTTGTCCATGAACGAATGAACGAACGGAAAGATGGGACCAAAGAAGAATCGATAAATGCGAACAGCGAAAATTAGGGTTACACGATCATAGATTATTTGTTACCTACCTAATTTGCGACCACACCCATCTTACTTACCACACACGTTGTTTCAAAAAATTGGAACAAATCCCTAAAACGCGAGAGCCCCCATGAGCTTGCTGCTTGAACACTCCACAGATAAACCTGATTTCTTTTATGATGGGCGATTCTCGAAAGTAAAAATGGGCAGAGGTTAGTGAGCTGTGAAAACCAGCGAGGGTTCTCAGGTTCGAGCCATGGACAAAAAACCACGCCTTGTAAACTTCTGGAAAACATCTTAGAGTATAACTGTCCTGGAGTAGCTTATCAATTCAGACGTTTGAACTAGGCATAAAATTGTAAGTCCCTTCGATTCGGCTCAAGAAAACGAATATAACTTCTTCGCTGTTATCGATTTTACGGTCGATCTTCCCAGAAGTTGATTTGCATCCATCCGCAGAGTTTTGTGGTAATCCATAAGACGCTAAATTGCCTAATAGGACTCTATGTCAGACTCGTTCAAATGCCTTTAATATGTGGATGTCCAAGGCAACGGCTCTGGTTTCGCCGTTTTGTTCAATTGCTTGCGTCCAAAAGTGCGTTTCGTAGCTTAACAGATCTCCAGTGGAACGACGGAGAAAGAAAAAGTCTCCTAGGAGTATGATATGTTAAACACCTTACATAGTACAGATGCAAGTTCTGGAGCACAGCTCTTGTGTACTATAGCCGGAATTCCGTCGGGTCCCGTTGCCTTATTGCAATCTAGTTCCTTAAGGATGCGTATTGAATTATTCGAGGCCGAAATTTCACTTTTGCCATCGATGTTTGCACCCTCGGGATATTTGGTGGCTCTAGTTGTGCAGAATCTAGGGTGGAGTTCAGTGAAAACATGCTAGCGAAAAGGTCTGCCTTTTCTTTAGGTGTTTTTGCTAGCGTGCCATCCTCTTTTACTAGAGGTGGAAAGGAAGATCAACTAAAGTTAGAACTGATTGTCTTTGCCATGGACCAGAATGCGCGTGAGCCGTTAGGACATCCAATTACTTTGTTAGTGACTCTTTCGTTGTAAGTTGTCTTCGCCGATTCAATAATTAGGTTGCATCTATTTCGAAGAATTATAAATTCAGATCTTTTTTGCTCCGAAGGGTTTGACCGCCATGAAAAAAAAGTTTAACAAAAATTACATAATGTAGCATTTTACGCGTTCCAGTCGCAAAATTGTTGGCTCCTTTTGGGGGTTGAACGTGTTACCTTTCGCTAAGTAGGCGAAATGTTCTAACAACTCAGCCATTGCGCAAACAAAGGTCGCTTTTATAATTTTTATACGAATTGAATTTAATAACAGCATAAGTATGTAAAAAAATAAATTCAACAAATTAATGCAAATTTTATTTTATATCAGAATAAATAAAACAAAATTCCTTCAAAAGTACCCAGTTCGCATGTCAACTCTTTCGTTTTATTTTATATGTCTCACTTCTTTCGCTCTCCAACGCAAGGAATTGGTAAACTCTTGTAAAATTTCAGCTCAAAGAATAACAAATTCACACAAAAGATATCTTTGGACACTGAATCCACAAGTCTGTGAGAACAATTACGCCAGATGGCAGTCAAAATCAATGTGTTACATTCATTTGTAACAAACTCCAATAAAAGACATTAGCCGTGTGCAATGAATACGAGGCAGGCTTTTTTTTGTTGTGATATTTCTTGTACACGATTTTTTGTTTTGTACATTTTATCTTACGACTAACACAAAGTCCCTCGGGAGGTTTCGTAAACTTCTATAAAGTACACAAAGGAAAGAGTGTTGTATGGAATAAAAATAACTGTATGTTATACAACAAACGTTACTTGCTGGCAGATAATTTATGTAAAATTATTGTTAGAAACATCACCGAGGAATAGGTACCTACGTGTGGTAGCATTTATTTTATGTCTCCTGAATTATGTCACTCACATTGGCGCTTAAGGATTGCAATCTCGCGACAACAAACAACAACAATAATCGAACCCATGTTGAATCGCGAAGACAGGTAGGCAGTCACAATCGCACAACAACAGCAACAAAAAAAAAATTGCATCCACAACATTTCGCCACTAATTACAACATTTAATTTCGCAGAAAACGCCACACATCTGTTTTGGATATCTTTTGCAGTAAAATTTACCGCGAATAGTATTAGATTGTAACCTCTAGCTTTGCCGCTATGCGCAGAAATTAGTTTCACCAACAACGGATTTTGCGAATCAGCACAAGTAGTAGTGGTGTTTGGGTTGTGTATTTGTATTTTTTTTATTCGGCTTTTCGGTAAAAGATACAATATCTGAAAAAGGCGACAAACAAGAGTCACAAATTAGATTTAAGATATAAATCTCATTTTGTGCAACAACACACAGTTTAGGCTGGGGTACACATCGAATGCACGTCGGCACGCCGCCGCCACCATCAGCACCAATGCCACCGACGCGACCAACGACGCTCTCCGCTGCATGCAGTAGTACTTTTATTTTTTTTTTATGTTATTATTCAACATTTAGGCTTAGACCTCCATTAGCAGCACAGATTGGCTACTGGTTGTATAGTACCTACAGTTTGCTATTTTGCAATTTTCGCAATTATCACTAAATTTAGTTAGTAAGGCAGCAAAAAGTGTCTTGGAATGTTCTCAGGCAAAACATAGTAATTGCTACAACACCGCCAAAAAGGTGCGAGAGTGCGCAGCACAGATCAGTGGTGGTGTCTTCCAGTGATGGACTTTTGGCCCCCATAGGTAAAAAGGCGATCGCACGAAAAAATCGACAGATTTTCGCAATCTGATTTTCATAACACCCCTCGAACTATGGGCACGAATTAACACCACGAAGGTGAAAACGCAACGAATGAGAAAATTTAACACTCTTCAGTTGTTGTTGTATTGTGTAGGGTATAGTGTGTGATGGAGTGGCTGATCTTGAGGTGATTAAAAGTGACGCCGCCGCCCAAGATTTGCTCACGAAATTATAGCCAAGTCATTGTGGTCGTTTCGTATATGTGATGCGTTTGGATGACTTGTCGATATGAATATGCATAACTTTGGTAAAGAGAATCCTTTCACTTTTAATGGATTTTGTAATAGTCTTGCGAATGGCTAATTAACATAAAAGACAAGGGAAACTATTATAAAAAAAATTGTATTCCCAATAAAAGGTGGTAGCAAAGTAAAAGATTGAAGGAGTTGCAAAAATTGTTTTGGCAGTTTGTGAAAGTCTTTCAATAAAAATAAAATCTCAAAGTACGGTACTTTTTAGTCATCAAATATGCATCTTTAGGTGTGGAAGCATTTTGGAAAACGTTTGTATATGATTCATAGTAGACAAAAAAAAAGGAAACCAGGTTATGGTTCACTCATATGAAGTCGGATTTACTTGTTCATATTTTTCTTCAATTCCGAGATCGACATCTCTTCCATCTTTTTTGGCCTGAATCTAGATATTTCAATTGATGGCCATGTTTTGCTTTGGATGTATACTTCTGTTACGACTATTGACACTTTGTTCTTGGTCTCCCAATCTAATATGCCATCCAGATAACTTCTATACGGTGTTTCCATTTAATTTCTTTATATAGTGTGTGACCAATTCAGTGCCATTTACGCTGCTTTATCTTAAACATTCAAAGGCTTCCAACTCTATTCTACTCTATTCGTCTTATGAATGTATCGTGGAAGTGGTAAATAAAACTATAACTTTCTCGTCATGATTAACAAGGCTTTCCATATTTCAGAGGCATACAGTATAACAGTTTTCAAATTCTTTGTTGAAGAGTTCCAACGCACTTAGCGTAGTGAGTTTTACCTCGAATTCCAAACTGTAGACAGTATAACATATAATAAAGGCAACACGAGCCTTATTTGTTCCTTTTTCTAACTTATATTCCCAGTGTACCATCAAGTTCCCTTGTAGTTAAACAGGTCCACCTTCTCAATTGGCATCTGCTTCAGAATAATACGCTTATATGTAGAACGACATGTTGACAATTCTGACATTGATTCTTAGATATACCGATTCCGATTGAAACATTTCGACCAGCCTGCTGATGTGCCTTACCATGAAGCACATGTCATCGACACAATCCAATTGACTTATTTAAAGAGGTTTCCGATGAATATCTCCCAAATGTACGATGGCAGTCAAAACCTTATCTATCATCGTCAGTAGGAACAGTATTGGCGAAAGAATATCCCCTTGTTGCACATGCACACATTAAAAGAGTCAGAGATCTGGCCATTCTGCAGAACGGAAAAGCTTTTTATGTCGGACTCATTAAAGAGATCTCCATCTCCGCATATAAGAATTTACCTGATCACATGCCTTCTCGAAATCCATGAACAGAAGCCACAGCGCAGAGTTCAACTCTACTAATTGCGCGAGAATTACATGCAAGAGGTGTTGATGTGGATGAAGTTTTGATTCTAGCCTTAATTTACTCCCGTGAATCATTGTTGAAATTAGTTTTAGAAAATTAAAACTAGCCATGCCCGTGGCTCCGCCTGTCGGTTTCTTTTCTTTTAAATAAAATTAAAATTTATTTGAGTTATCGTATAAATGTACTTACGTTTATTTTTTCCTCTTTTTTAAGCTTACAAAATATTTTATCGCAATGCCTTTATCATAAATTACACCTACATTATGTTAGATATTTATTTAGTGGCCGCAAGTACCTATAAACAAATTACGACTACAGCTCACACGCGAGCATGCAAGATATAGCGGTCCATGTGAAAAACATGGCTGTCGGGGGTCAACGCCGGCAATGAGGCCAATAGTTCCAGAATTAGTCCCTACCACCACTTACTACGCGATCATATCGTTATACTTTCATAGCTGCAGATCTTAAATATATTTGTATGTACGATTGTGCACACCTACTTACGCATCACAAACTACTTACATATACTTACATACGTAGTTTATTTTATGCATATCCTTTCCCTACATAAAATTCAACTACGCCGTTCATGAGCATGTACGTACAATGTGCATTCTGAATGCAAAACAATTCTCACCCACCCTATGGCCTAAATTGACCACACATTTATAAATCAGAAAAGAAATCATGAAAATCGGACGAATGGTTCTCGAGTTATGGAGGGACGAACAGACGGACTTTGCATTTTATAAAGTAGCATGGATATGGATATGGATTTACTTATATGTATTTCTTTGCAATAACTAGGTCCTTTCAATGACTTGCGTTAGCGAAAGAAAAATACAAGCCCTTGTGGCGGGATCTATTATCAGGACTTCAGCGGGTATGATACCAAAACAAATTGTTTTATTGGATTTGAGAAAATTGAACGCGACTTAGATTAATCCATCTTGGGGAACTCTCTGTTGCGCTTTGCTGGTCAGAATCAGAACTCAAACATACTCCTTCCATTTGTTCTCAGATTCTCAATTCATATTAGTAGAGTGTCATCCACATCCCGTGCAGGATGTTTGGTGTTCTTTTTTGGCTGACAACTCGAATAGCATTGTAGATATTTTGTAAACCTTTCTAATATCTCTAATTCCTCCTCACCTCACACTATGATAAGCTGTCAGATATTCGGTTCCAAATTCCAGTTAATCGTTTGATGTTGATATCTCTACATAAAAAAATTTTATTTTTTAATTGTGCAAAATCCGTTTGACAGTTCTGTTTGAAATCATAAGCGCAGTGCTAGGTCGGCGAGCTGCCACCTCCCAATAATACGGCGCTGTAGGCGGGATTTTGAAAGTTGCTCCTTTTTAAAAAATTTTAAGGAATTTCTAAGATTATTTTATGAATTTCTAAGACAAAACAAAGGCCCGACTTATTCAGAACAAACATTTTCAGAAAGAAAATGTCAAACCGAATGTTTCCAATTGCTGCTCCAAAAACCTCGGTATGTATTGTATAGGCCAATTTTAAATCAGCACACACTGTCCGCAACGCAACATAAAAGTTTCTCTCTTAAGAACACAAATCCCTGCCAACTTGGATCAATTGGTCAGCCTCCAATGATATACTACCCAAAAGCAAATGCATTCATCCGTTCAACGCGAAAGAACGAATTCCTAAATAATAAACCAAATCAAATACTCATATCAATAATTTCACACATGCATTATTGAACTTTTCTCAGAATTAATTTTCACAATAAAAAAAACAGCTACCACCTATGTGTGTATTGGTTGTGCTTGTCATTGATTCATGGTGATAGAGAATGACTTCCTTCTTAGATCGTAGTCTTTCTTTGTCTAGAACAAATTGTTAACAGTGTATAGTATGCGTTAGGTAATAGATGCGAAAGGTTGGAATAGTCCCTCGGCGACAAAGACTTATTGTTACAATCGAGGAGAATTTGTCTTCCCAGGAATGCGTATATGTGTGTTCAAGAGGCCTAAATTGGTGGAGTAACCCCCTCCCACCCATATAACAAAAGCTAGCCGGTATAGAAATTACCTAAGAAGAAGGGAAACCTCTTATCTGAGCCAAAGAAAACATCTTACTAATCACATGGCCCCAAGGTGTCATTTGTCTATTTAATGATTTCATTCATTTGAAACCGATGGTTGTAAATTGTAGTCCATTCAATGTGCGACGTTAGCAAATGGTAGTTGTATAGGATACATTCACATGGCTGAAAATGTCCAAAGAGCAAATGGTTAGCGATTTTTAACCTCTCGCACGATGAGACTGTATAGACTGTAGAGGGTGGTATAACAGTCATATTTATGTATATTTCGATATTGTTTCCTCATTAAAAATATATTAGATTGAGGTCAGCACATCCTCACCTAGCATGTACCAATTTCGTGCTGAAATACAATGTTGCACCAATCTGCATCTCTATCGCAATCAATGGAAGAGAGGGCTCCTTTAATGTTTGCTTGTTGGTTGGAGAAAGCATCATCATCATCACCCACGATATACATAAAACAGGAGCGCACAGACGTCTCCGTGTCGGTAGAGTTGTTTTTTTTTCCTATGCCTATAGAAATCCCGTTCAATTTTATCATCAGTCAAAAATCACCCAAACACGATTGGCCCAATTTGCGTCCTCCCCCCAATATCCATGAAAAGTGGTAGCTTCATTTTCACATGAAAGTATTTCCTTGTTCCTATTGCAATGGGTTAATTTGGGGATTACGTTTCTCTCACCGAAAAAAAAATGAATGAAATGGAAGTCAATCTAATGTATTCAATCCCACCTCTGGATTGGATTTCGAATAGAAATTGATTGTTCGATGTGTGGGACTTGGAAAAAGCGGCAGCAGGGATCCTTGCTTTCTCACTCGCTCGATTTATCTGGTGATGGTGCACCAACAGTTCATCAAGGTAAAATCATGTTAACTCAATTAACATGGCTTATTTCGAATTTCTCTCTTGAATTTATAACAATATTGAAAAGCGACAACTGTTGGGATTTTTTTTTTTGCTTCGCAAGCGGATATTGTTCCCCCTGGCCGACTTAATGAATTAATTTGATTCGTCTTTGATGTCATAACAAAAGTTACAACAGCGTTGTGGAGCTCTGAATGGGTAAGTATTTTCATTTTCATTTGTTCATGGTGGGGCACATTTTTTTAAAAAGGGTAAAGTGTGCTTCATAGAGAGGCTGACAACTTGGAATAAAATATCTGTAGTGAAAATTGTGTACTTTGGGATTGGGAGTCGAAGAAAGGAGAGCATCTTTGCTGATAGATGTACTTTATTCGTACTCCAGTATTTTGTCCAATCTAACTCAGGCAACAAAGCATTTGGAACCGTTTGTCGTTGTACAAGGTGGTGCGAACGTTGTCACATCATGTTCTTTTTTCTATGAATGAAAGACTTTGATTCTGCTTTTGGATTATGTTTATCTGATATCTTAACTTTGTTCATTAAGTCGAGAA
Source organism: Cheilosia soror (assembly GCA_949372485.1). Taxonomy (NCBI): domain Eukaryota; kingdom Metazoa; phylum Arthropoda; class Insecta; order Diptera; family Syrphidae; genus Cheilosia; species Cheilosia soror. The sequence goes on from OX443561.1 coordinate 140,835,743, forward strand.
AAAAATATCGGCTAAATGGTCACCGGCAGAATTAATGACCATCAGGACCGATTTATGGCATTTTGCATCACTCTTGAAAGAACTTTCGGCGATAGGTTCTCGCATTCTCGACAGATATTCTCTTTGACTGCTTTAAGAATCTGAGGCTTGTTAACGAACCTTCGTGACTTCAAAAAGAAAAGGAAGTCGATGTAATTTTCGAGTAGGTATATTAAAGATTATAACTGAGGTTAATTCCCATGGATGCCCTTCATTGTAACATCAGTCAAACGGGCATTAAGTAAATATCTTTTAAGGTAGGGATTGGACTTCGTCAAGGCTTGTTTCTCACTAAATCTAAACTTAGGGTCTCATAGAAACATGTGGCAGCAACTTTAAGAATAAATCACTTACTCTTGACAAATGAATTGGTCACTCTCGGATTACGCATCAGCTCACACTCGATATAGCCATCTATGTTGACGATTGGATCAAGGTAAACGTGATCAAATCGAAAGTGTTGAGTTTTGTGTTTTATGTTGGTTAAGATGGGTCAGCATGGACATTTATAATTTTTACTTTCCTCGAGAAAGACGAACCTTAAATTATCGCAAATTGTATTCCACCTAAAATGCGTACCCAAAAAGAGAGTTCCAAGGTCTGATTGTCCTGTAGTTAAAGGAATTTTGGAAAAACCAATTGCCAAGTGTATATACTGATAAGTGATGTAAGCTTTGGTTGTCTACCTTGTTGGGCTCTCAAAATTTCATCCGCAATTGTCCATAGTATAGATGATACCTACAGGTCGTCGCTGTTTAAGAAAACCGGCATAACTAAAAAAACACGATTTTTCTGTTTAAAGTTTTTTGAGTCAGAAAATTTTACACAAATCTAATTTTTTTAACGTTTAACACTTTTTTCTTCGGAAATGTGTATTTGATTTGCATAGTTTCATATTTTATCTAATCAAAAATAAAAAGGACAACAAAAAATAAATAATGTTAGGTATAAAAAGTTTTTAGGCATTTTCTAGCCTCTTCCAAGTTAAGTCACTTTTCCCGAAAAAATGCATGATATTAAGATAACCTTTTTATCATTTTGGAGTTAGCTCATCATGGAGGTTGAAAAAATAATAACGTTAAAATATTATTGCTGTTAGGAAATGAAAATGATTAAAAATCTGTTCTTTAAAAAAAGGTATTACAAGTTTAATATTTTATGAAAAATATTTTACTTATAATATTCAAAACTACCTATAGCTAAAGCCGATTTTTTTTAAGATTTGTGAGAAAGTATTTTTAGGAAAAATGGCATAAATCATAAAAGCGTCACTTCAAAAAAGTGTTTTTTTAAGAAAAGTGGCACAATCCGTTTTAAATACGTAGGAAAAGGAACAGTGCTAACTACATTATAAAAATTGGCACAACAACAAATAGCCCGTTTTTCAAGAAACTTTTGTTTACTTTTTTGCGCTCAACACAAATTATGCCGCTTTTCCACATAAACACACACAGAAATGAGGTAAAGTAAAAATTTGCACATTATCAATTTGGCAGTATTTTCAGTAGTTATGCCGGTTTTACAGAAAGAAAAATAATTTTTTTCTTAATAATAATTTTTCTTCTTAGAGTTTTTTTTAATTTTATGCCAGTTTTCTTAAACAGCGACGAGGTATTGATGAGCTTTTTGACAAGTCTTCTATGCCTCAGGAGTTGTAGATTTTTTAAATTTTAGTTTAGGATCTCGTAGTACTCCAACTGTTCGTCTCTTTATGATCTAAGTCTTTCTTTCAACTCATTATATTTATGTTAATGGGATTTGGTTACTGACCAAAGGAATACAATGTATTTGCAAGCTTAAGATCGAAGCAGGAATAAAAGCCACAAGAGAGGCAAGAACAATATGAACCACCACGCCTGGATAGAGTGGTAGGTACTTCTTTCAGCCCATATTTGACGTTTTCAGCACACATAAGACCAGTTTGATAGTTTGTATAATTATTGATACAATATTTAGGAAAATAAATTACAGCTTAAAATCAATTCCCCAAATGTGAATTCTTGTGTCATGACTGTTTTTTTAGCCAGAGTGCAAAACCCTTGCTAGATGTAAATTGTTGTTTAAATAGCTAGAGTCCAAAACCCTTGCTAATTGCGTAGATATATTGCCCGAATACAATACCCGTGCATGTGCAACCGTTATAAAAAACTGAAAATGCTTCCACGCTTGTGATTCGATTTTGAATGAAATTTATTTTCTTATGCCTAACTATTTAGGTATATTAATTACAATTATGCTTACGATTAGAATTATGTTTATCTTACTTATGCGATAATGCGCACCGTCAGCGTCTGGAGTGAGCGATACACGAAACCTTATGGGTACTCGTGTCCGTGTGCTTACCTGTGCATCTAGGAATGTTACGATCCATGGGATGGGAGCGAGCGATATGCGAAACCTAGTCTGCGTTTGGATATCGTTTTATATTTGTTGTATGGGAGTAGCGAGAATTATGGAAAGGTAATGAAATTGGAATAGTGTATGCAGTGGAAAAATGAATGGATATAATAAAAATAAAGAATGTGGAAAACTGATGCGGTGTGCACTTATTTTCTAGTTAAATCTAAAGAATGTTTTGTATGATTTAATAATGACGTTCATGCGCGAATGTGAAAGAAAAAGAGTTGTAACCTCCAAATTTAATTGCATCCTGATAAACCCTTTACGATTTTGCAAAGTATAACACTTTGGTCCTATCCATCGACTTTTTGTTTAAGAAAATACTTTGAAATTGCCGCATGATCTTAGACATGACATGATGTTATCCGAAGGCAACTTGAGTGCTGCTTTCTTGTCCGTTTGCCATCAGTCAATTTATTTCCTCGTCTAAATCATTCGAAGACCCATAAACCCGAGAATGTTTTGTGAATTGGTATAGTAAATTTACGTTTTGAGTCAATTGCAAAATGACCCTTTTCAAGTTATTATCGCTTCTTGGTATAAGTATTTGAAACCAAATTTCACAACATCGTTTGTGTCTTGGTTTTATAAAGCACGTTCACATAAAAAAGGTGTTTCAAGTTAACAGCTTAATATTAAAAAGAGAGGCACTGTCACATTATTCGTGATTTTCAGTAACTAAACCCCAACGCAACTATCGACTTGATATAGTCCTATGGGGATTCTTGGCGATAAGTCCTCCAATGACTACTTATGCCAACAAATGGACCAGTTTAAGTTGTATCTATCTAGTGACTTCCTTCCACTGAAAACAAAAGAGTCTTACAGCGAACTGGATATCTGTACAATTCAACTAAGGTACACAACAAAATTATGTTGGCGGCTATAAACCATTGCTAATACGCGAATTACCCTCCGAATGGAGTTGTATCAAAAATAAAATGCTCCATAGATCTCTCTCCGGTTCCCTATACCACGATTAAGACTCCAAACCACCCGCATGCAGGGCAAGCTCTTTGCGCAAACGGTAAGCCATTCAATTTGCCAGGATTTAATGATATGAAAAATTCAAAATCGCATCAAGATACAACTGCAAGTAGCATGGCCCCGTTTAGTTTTCTTTATACACATATCCCTATACATAAAGACTGAAAGAAAATTCAGTTGAACTGAAAGTAAAACCATCGTAAACTAATGCGCTTTAATCAAAAGACCGACTTTTGTTTTTCATTGTGTTGTGTTTTTTGGTTCAGCTCACGTTTTAGCAATAGCATCCGATTGTGTCGTTTTCATGAATGTCTGGTCCATTTGCCCTGACGATATACACAATGTATCCCCCGAATAATCAACATGAGTGCAAATAACATATCCATCGCGTACAGAGGAGGAGAAGAGTCGAAGCTAAAAATAAAATCTCGTTACTCAAAAACCAAACGAAATTTACATAAAACAAAATTGAAATTGAAATCAGGAAGCTGTACACTGTGTTCGTGTATGTCGGATTGAATATACACAGCGAGGTTCGTCGTGGTAGACATAGAAATCTAGTTCAACAAAATCACAGTTTCCATGTGGGTACATAGATATACTTCGGTGAAGAAAGTGAACTGATGGCGAAGACGACTAGACTGACTCGTGAAATTGTTGTCAATTCGATTTTACTGTGCAGTCGATGAAATTTCCCTGTCATCGGACGGATGCGCGATTGCAATGTAACCAGCCAATCGACAAGCTTCTTCAGTGAAGCGGAATTTTCGTAGAGACGTAGTAGGTGGATCTGCAAACGTGGTTGTGAAATTATGTGCATTATTTTTGTGTGCTGCATTGTATGAGTTTGGCAATGGAATTTAATGCTCGCATTAAGTGAAATAAAATCCTTTCTCGAGCCACATAGGTATAGGTATATGAAACTCGTTAAGCAGAACTCACCCCAGCCCACCAATAAAACGACAATATAAATAGCTTGGCAACATTATACTCTGTTCATCAATCATCCTTTCTCATTTTATGCAAAACTGCTCCGATCTCGAACTGCAGGAAGCAGCAATATTGTTTCTACAGACAATCACTCATCCATACGATTTGTAGCCAACATTGTATGTGGAAACAAAAAATTGAACTACATTTGTCAAGACGACAGAAAGAGAGAGAGCGAAATCTATAGATACACCTCCATATAATGCCGGGTACAATACTCACAATAGACAACTATTCGGGCTAATCGTATGCGGTCAAAAGATAATGGAAATCTATTGCACCGGCCTACCCTACTCGTCTACTCTCGAAAATTGACAGATCTATGAAAAAGACTTTCACTTTTGAATGCGTAGCTCATGCCCACACAAAAGGCGATACACATTTGGTAAGCCTCGAAACCTCGAAACCTCCAAATGACATTATGCACAAATTGTGTGCATATGTGAGTGCTTTTTAGATGGATTTATTTTTTGGGCCATGTTTCTGTTGTCTTATTGGAGGCAATGTCGGTTCAACCTCAAGACATGACTTTATAAATGAATTTGTATGTTTTTTCCGATGCCAAGGAATTTTGAGTGGAAGAAATCGAAAGACACCACGAGCTCAGTCGAAGGAGAACATTGACATATGCATACGAATGTGGAGTGTGCGTTGTATATGCGCGGCTATGACAAATGGTCATAGTGTTCATCAGCACAGCAGCCAGCTACGGAAATGCCGGCAGTGAAGTTTTTTTTTTCCTCTCTTTGTGATTTGATTTAACACCATGATCCTTTTGGTGGGCTGCAGCATAGTCTTTTGTCTGCAATTTTGAAGAACAAATGCCGGGACTGTGTTTAATGGCGGAGTATGGGGAAAATGAATGTTTAAGGAAATAAATAACGAAAGTAATACGATTTATTGTCATGTATGTTTTTTTGGCGGTTTGCGATGTTGTATGATTTTTTTTTTTTTGTTAAATAGACCTCATGTGGTTTCCGGAATTTGACTCTTATGAGGTCTATAGATTCTAGGTAATGGCTGTCAATATATTTTTACTCAAGTCAACTATATACTATATAATAGAGACCATAGAATAAGCACCATATCTCTCTAAAAAGTACATACGAATCCTGTGGCGCATCGAGTGCGTTTTACCCACCAGTCCACATGCAAATGCAACCCTTCATGCAATTAGTCATAATATTCTCTAGACACATAGGTTAGGTTAGGTTAGGTTGAATAGGGTGTGAGTTCATCACATAGGACTAGGCACCATATTGGACCCATCGCCATCCCTGGGGAACCATAACGGTCAAATAACCTAAACCTCTTCGCCCAAACAATTAATTTCCCTACAGAACCTGAAAATTGCCTCAATTTTGTTCGCGAGGCCGACCTCTTCCAAATTGTCGAAGAAGTACCTACCAAGGTATTTCCTCCTGTACCGAGCAATAGCTTGACATTCACAGAGGAGATGGGTAATATCCTCTGTGGCCTGTAAGTCTTCGCAATACCTGCACATGTCTGTATCTGTTAGACCTAATCTCTGAGCGTGCTTCCTTAGAAGACAATGCCCGGAGAGTATCCCTATTGTCATTCTTAGCCTTGATCTGCTGAGCTTTAGTAATTCTAAAGATTTTTTCCTATCTAGCTTAGGCCACAGAGCCTTTGAGACCCTGTGCCCTTCTATATTGAACCATCTCTGATCTGCCCTATTTTTCATATCCTCGAGAATAATTCTCTTGGCCACGGCTATTGGTGGTCTAATGCCCTCAATTGTTTCATTAGGTGGAAGCTCAGCTCCAGTTTTCGCCAGAACATCAGCCCGTTCGTTACCCTCTATATCGCAGTGTCCGGGTACCCAACACAATCTGACCTGGTTCTGCGCGCATAATGCTCTGAGCATTGTGCGGCAGCTCCTGACTAGTTCAGATTTGATGATGAAGGACTCTAGCGCCTTTAGCGCAGCCTGACTATCAATGTAGATAGCGATATTCTTGTTGGATATTGATCCCATATCAAGTAGATCCGCGGCTTTGAGCACGGCCAGAACCTCTGCCTGGAACACACTGCATGTATCCGGAAGTCGTAATGACACGTGTAGGTCTATATCCCTAGAGTAAATACCTGATCCTGTACCCTCCTTAGTTTTGGAGCCATCCGTATAAATCGAGATTTCATTGTCCTTCGATACCTCATTCTTTTGCCAGTCCTCCCTAACTGGGTATTGTACTTCGTACGGAGTATCGAAGTCAATTTCCCACAAACTTTCATCCGTTTTGTCGGGGATGTTGGAGAAGGATTCCATTAGTATGGAGCTATGTCCTACCTGTCTTGTTTTGAAAAACCCTGCGTTAGTTAGCCGAAGCGCACTATTGCCTGCTTGCAGTTTTATTTGTAGGTCCAGGGGTAAAAGATACATGAACGCCTCTAGACACATAGAGAGGCATAAAAAACAGTCGGGTGCTACAGAATTATATTAGGTACTAGCTGGACCCGTGCTCGCCTTTCCCGCTCGCACAAAATTATATTTGGTTATGTGTATGTATATATTTTCACTTCAAAAAATACATTTTGGCTAAAAATTGTTCCTTAGGACGTGCCTATAAACGACATAGCCTATAGCAGTCTCACGGTGTAAAGGAACATTTTAAAAAAAGTTTCATTGAAATCTGTCCAGTAGTTTTCGAGTTATTAGCTGACAACGAAAATTGCTACAGTTTTATTATATGTATAGATGTGCTCTAACATATATTATAATATGTATAGGCTAAGTGGTTCATTCTGCCTGAGCCTGACAGCGGTTTTTGCGTCGTCTTCACAGTTGAGTAGTCTGTAGAAATGATTTTTCCATGTCCTCAGCAGTTTTTTTAGTTAGTTTAATGGACTATTTTATTTTACGTTTAAAAATGCATACATTTTGTTTTTTAACTTAGTCTATAGGGTTTGGCCTTAGGCCGTCTACCAGATTGACATTCAAATAAAAAGAAGTAATTCATATTTCTTATATCATGTATATAAAAATATGTGTAGGTACATAAATATATAATTTTGTTTTATATTTTGTTTTTCTTTAAAACATTTCTTCAATTATGCTATTTCTGTAACTAAGTGCGTTGACTGTGTAGTTATAGAGCAAGTTCCAATCTCTACCACCATTAAATATATGTATTGCTTCCTCCAACCCAAGTGCCGGAACTCCGAAAAAGTTTATGCGGATTTCTTTAAGTATTGGACATTTTGCGATGAAATGTAACACATCCTCTCGCTCCTTGAGATTACAAAGTTCGCATAAAATTGGAAGCTCTGGGCGGTATGGAATATAGTTCAATTTTAGAAGTTCGCCTCTTACTTTGAAGATGATGCTTATCTTGTCTGCCGAATAGCTGCTCAAAAAATAAGTCCTGTCATTAAGATAATGGTTTAGCTTGCTGTAGTAAGCTCTGTGTAGGGATGCTTGGGCTTCATTTGTAAATTCGTCATAGATTCGTCTTCCAGTTTCCGTCAGTAACCGTCTTGCTTTCTGCCTAATTGAAGCCTGTGGCTCATTCGCCATAAGAGTGAAGTTATAACTGCATTTCCGTCCCAGCAATTCCCAGTCTTGGACACATTTGACCCTGTAGCGCAGCATTTGTGTAAGCAGCAATCTTGGAATTCTTTCTCGGCTCATCCCAAAGACCTTTACGATGTAGTCTAAATGCAGTTTAAGGGTATCCATGAACAGGGGTGCTACTCCAGTCTCCAAGTGTAACATATAGTTGGGGGAACTGTTTGGAATTTTAAAAACCCTCCTAAGGAAATATCGAATAAACTTTTCCACAGCCTCAAACGAGCAGTAACCCCAAACTTGTGCTGCATATAGCAAAATTGAAAACGCTGTCGCACGGAATATTTTCTGCTTCGAAATATGAGAAACATGCTTATTATTAATACAATTTCCCCAGACTGCGCAAATCGCCCGTTTAGCTTCTGCAAGCTTTGCCTTCAGGTGTTTGCTCATGTTCAAACTCGGCGTGACCAGCACTCCCAGATATTTGTACTGCTTAACTATCTCAATCTGCTCGCCCTGAAATTTCCATTTTTCAGTTCGAGCGTACCGTCCTCCACCATCTCGGAATATCATCATCTTTGACTTCTCTAGATTTACAGTCAAATTCCACCTTTTGCAGTAGGTGTCCAACCTATTTACCATAAGTTGCATTGTATCTATTTTGTCAGCTAGAAAGACGATGTCATCTGCAAACATCAGTGCTGGAACTGGAATATTGGTTCCACTGAGCTCAATTCCACCCCTAACGTTTTCCGATATATCATTTATATACAATATAAATAGCAAGGTGCTAAGAACGCAGCCTTGTTTGACACCCATGGAAACTTCAAAATCCTCCGATAACCGGTGTCCATCCCAAACACATGCCTTATTGTTTTCATACAAAGCTCTTAAAACGTTGATGACCTGAGACGAGATTCCGTACTTATATAGTTTATAAAAAAGCATTTCCCTCGGAATTGAATCAAAAGCAGCACGGAAATCTACGAAAAAGGCGTACAGTTTTAGCCGCTTCATCTTATATATTTCTGCAATATTTACTAGCGAGAAAATTTGATCTATAGTAGAATAGTTTCTACGAAAACCAGCTTGAAATTCATGTAGCACCTTCTTATTTGTCACCCACTCTGTGATTCTCTTGAAGAGTAAACTGGCAAACAACTTCGCCGATGTGTTTAGAAACGATATCCCTCTGTAGTTTCCTGGATCGTCGTAATCTCCTTTTTTGTGCAGAGGAAAAATTATCGCTTTCTGGAAACTTTCAGGCACGTCCGCGGTAGCGAATATTCTATTGAATTCCTGCGTGAGCGCAGATAAAAATTCCGGTGAGCAATTCTTGTAGAATTCAAATGGTATACGATCATTTCCTGGGGCTTTATTTTTCTTTGAATTCTCAATGGCTTCCTCTACTTCTGCGATAGAAAAAGGCATATCTAAATATTCATCAATGATCATAGGGGCTGCATACAAAGGCGGTGGGGAGATTTGTGGCGCATTGAGAAGAGTTTTAAAATGGTCTCTTAACTGCCCAGCTTGTAATCCTAAAGAGATTGAATTGCTTTTTCCATTTATAGTTTTAACCGCTTTCCAAAATTCAGCTGATGATCTTGATTCATTTATCAATGCTACATTTCGCTCGTCGAAATTTTGCTTCTTAGCATAGCAAAGTTGCTTAAATGTTTTGTTTGCGGCAGCATATAAAACTTTAAAAGTATCACAGTTTTTTATCCGCAATAACTTAAGAAACGAAAAAGAAGTTTTCCTAGCTTGCATACACTCGCTATCGAACCACTTCTGCTTGTTGATTCTATGGATCAGTTTCTTCGGCTGGCTTATTGGTGCAGCTTTTTTAATTATCTCCGTCAGATCGTCTATCCTTGGAACAGTGTTCGTACAGCGCAGTTTTTCGAGTTCCGTGTTAAGAATATGGGTATATGATTCCCGATGGGCATCTTTCCATACCAACTTAGGGATGAGTCCTATCTGTGCTACATTCTCTTCTATTTGTGCGTCGGAAATCCCAAATGAAACTTCAAGGGGCATATGATCGGAGTACGTTTTCATTCCAACTCGAAAATTGGTAAGGTGCGATATACAAAAAAAGCAATAGTCAATTACCGAATTGGCTGTTCCACGAAGAAAAGTGTATTCCCCTTCCAGATCTTCCCCACAGCACCCATTCAAGACTTTGCAGTCCCACGCGTCTGCTAACTCAAGAATTTTGTCGCCTTTTGAATCGCTGACTTTATCCTTAGAATTGCGATTTATATTTATGCAAGCTGAGTTCAATCCGTTTACAAAGTTATTTTGCGCTAAGCCGATTCTTCCGTTAAAATCTCCAATAAGTATGAGTTCCGTTGAATTAAGATTAGTTAATAGATCGCTTAGCTTATTGAATTCGCACATCCAGTTGCTACAGTTGATATAGATTGGAACTAGATGGATTGCTTTGTTATTTAATTTTACTTCCAGCACATAAAACTGTTCTATCCTCCTATACGTGACATCTGCTCCATTAAGTTGCTTTCGATAACCAAAAAGTTCACCTCCACTAGCCCTTCCAAATAGGTTTGGTTTTACCGCAGGAACAAATTTCAATTCATGATTTTTAAAGATGCTTTTATATCTACTTTCTTCATAATTTACTACATGAGTTTCTAATAATAGGAATATATCGAATTCATTTATATAATTAAAAAAACTGACAAACAAATTTTTATTAGTCAGGCCTGCTATATTATAACTTAAAATGCTTAAACTAGTTTTAGATTCATTAATCTGGTAGACTGGTAATCCTCAAATTGAGTTTTCATGCGTACACCCACTTGTGCTTGCACCCTTATGTTTGATTACAGCGGCTTCTCTCCTTTTGCTTGTACCTAAACCTGAGTTTTGACAGATGACAGGCAGCACTGACATTTCCTTTGGAAATGTCCTCAGCACCGACTGTGACTCTATACTACCAGATTTCCTTGTCTCTAAGGGCAGGGTCGTCCGTCCTTATCCGAGGCTCTTAGTCGTTTCGTAACCATGTTGTTTTTCTGTGCTTGGGTAGTTAACCCCACGCAGAACCCCCAACCTGGAGGGCCCATTTTGTGACCACTTTGACGATAGAGGCCGGATATTCCGGCCAGTGACTCGCTTCAGGGATGTGAGAGCTGCCGTTGACCCTTTAAGAGTATTTCACCACCATCATTATCTATTTCAACACCCTGATTAGTATAGAAAAATCCTTAATGACCTTAGCTCCAAATACGTCAAAGTAGCTCATTAAGGTATCTGGGTGCCGACTATTGACGTCACCGTTGATCCAATCACGTGAATTTATCCGCCGTACGTCCTCATGAGGGGATCATGTTAGACATCTGAGGCTCGAGCAGACAGTCAAATCAGGCAGAGCATTATAGTGTTGCTATTTTCTTCGTGTTCAAACACTCGTGCTTATAAGTTTAGCAAGTCAAGCCCGGGTGAGCGAGACCAGTAACCGGTGGTTACTACGGGGAGGTAAAATAAGCACAATTAATATGTATGAAAAGGTTAAAGGCTGGGCACCGCCAAGTGGATGCCAATCAGTGCCTACCCTATTCATACATACCCAACAATATCGCTCTAGCATAAGAAATTTTCGTCAAAATTGTGCTTAAATTTGTTGTAGGTCATATAATAGCTACGTTTAAGGTTGACCTTATAAATGACTAATAGTACCTCGCAATATTGAAACAGTATTGTTAGCTTTAAGTACTTGCAGTCAGTGGTTTGATTTGAAAAACCATCCGGTTGTTTTCTTATATCTAAGGAGGAGCGGTCCTGTACGAAAACAGCAAACTCTAATAGATACCCTTTGAGTCTTTTCAGCTATCAGTTCAAACTCACTGGTTTCCAATACTTTGTCTCTTAGAAAATACTAAAAAGGAGAAGCATGTGATGTGCATATTATGCCAATATAATGAATGACAGCAATGGCTGTTTGAGGAGGTATACAGATGGCTGAAACTTAACTAAGTAACATTTATTTCACGATTATAAATTTTAAGTGTCCGATATTGGACACTTAGGTGTTACCTACTTCGTACCTTTGACAGGTGAAGAGCTATTCAGCTGTTGACAAGTTTATTTGGATTTTTAAACCAAATAATTTTCAGTTATCTGTTTATTTCTACTTAATGTTTAAGTTATATATTTAACGCTTCACTGTGAAACCGGGCATATCTAGGGGTATTATCCACGAGCGATATAAAAATAACGCGTCATTTTAAAATACGACAAATTACAGAGAGCGAGAAACGTTTCCCCACTTCATTTTAATTTTTATCATTTAATTTAATTTTATTTAAATTTTCATCTTAATTTAACAAACGACTTATTTCTTTCATTTCAGGTATGTAACGAAAAGCACTTTCAACAACTATTGCTATACAAAATTACAAGTAAGAAAGTATGTATATAAGAATTCTTTACTAATTCACGAACACCTATAAAATCACATCATGCGAGTAATTAATTACAATTTAACATCAAACAGTCACATTTTTGACTTTCAAATGAAACCTCAATCAGAGCGAACCTATATAGCTATCTGGGAATTTTAAGGGAATTTCATAAGTGTATGCAAATATTTGCAGCCAACTCGAGATGATCTTGTCCAATAAAATTGTTAACTTAAGGATATGAAGTCCAATAAAAATTACAATCTCCCCCACCCCTCTCCCTACGAAAGACAAACTATGAGCCACTTTATGATCACACCGCAATATGTGTCCTCTGCGTGTTGGAATCTTTTTTTCGGAATTCCAATTGGCAACATTCACAAATTGAGGAGTCCTGTCGTCTTACTGCTCCGCACGGGGTTTTATCTTTCACATGGAGCAAACAAAATATATAAAGCTGTAAAGCAATAAAATAATTGTTAAATTGTTGAATGATAGAGATGTGTAATACTTGCATGCATTTTTTATGTGTGTTTATGTCGAGTCTGGTTGCTGTATAAGCAATTGGATAATGAATGCTCCCCAGTGTTGTGAGTAGTTAAGTGTTGTTACAAGTGTGTATGACTGCTGCGAAGACAAGTGAAACTAATGTCATTGATGTTTGGTATATAACGCATACCCTATGTTTTGAAATCTTTAAAATTATGCATTAGGTAGCGGTGTACGCGAACTTTTGCCATGGTAGATACATTCATGAATCATACACTGCACCTCCCTATACAAGGTTGAGTATTTTGCAACACCCTTCTAAAAGCACATATTCATATATGAATAGAAGCTGATCTCACTGGAGACTGATAAACGGGTCGATGTTGACCCATAAGCACGGGTCGATGTTGAAATTGTGTCTTTCCATATTATGCCAATTTTGCTTGTTAACATTGTCATTCAGGGAGCGGGTCGAAATTCTGCTTTGCAAAATTCTGACTTTTAACACAAAAATTCTGCTTTTAAAAATTCTATTTTTTTTTTCTGTTCTGTCTTACAAAATTCTGCTTTTTAAAATTCTGACAGGTAATATTTTAAGCAAATAAATTCTGCTAATACTGTTACAAATACAAATACAAATATTTTTCAACTTTGTCAACAAATTACAACATATTTCATTAAAAGAAGGTACACAGGTGGGTACCAGGAAACACAACACAACTAGCAAAAACTACATGTCTTCCAGCATGCAAAATAGTGCAACAAAACCGTTGTTAATACAATATTTCATACATATATATCCATCCACGCAAAACTTACATATCCTTTCCTTTATTGGATTTAATTACAGATATATTCATTTTCACTCTAGAAGCACACGTTCACTCAAAAAGAATTTTTTACAAAATTACAGAATTTTGAAAAGAAGGAATTCTGAAAGCAGAATTTTGTAAAACAGAATTTTGAAAGCAGATGCCTTTCATCTAAAAATACGCCTCGTCGCTAAAGATAATATTTCGGACAAAATTCTGGTTTTATTTCTTTCAACGCTCTAAAGCTAAGTAGACAGACGTCACCAAAATAAATATGGCCTCCACAGGCTACCAACGTCGACCTGTCCCAATTGAAAACCCCTTTGGTATTTAATTTTGCAGCTATTCGTTGTGGTTATTTTATTTTTAATTCAATAAAAAATATTGAGAAAATTCGAGCCGTTTATGTTTATTTCAGTTTTTTAAAGACCAAGTCAGACTGGATAATGCGGGAAACACAAACGCACTACCTATATCTTTGAATGCAATGTTGCTAAAGTGTGGATTTAGATTTCGCTTCGACCTTGCTCTTGAATTTGATGAATTAAATTTCTAAGATGTGACCGTAATCTTAGTACCTACATATTTTTTATTGAAAGCAATATTTTGCAAATTCACCATCGCAATGGGAACTTTTATTCAGCGAAACAATGTTTAAGACTTTTGCAAACATCTTCGGTTGAGTATTCAATCCACCAAATCCAGAAGCTTTATTGATTTTTATTGATCGCGCTTCTTCTGGAACTTCTGCCGTTTTGATGACATAGCAGTGAGCCAGCTCATGTGTATTCGTAAAGCTCGGACTGTCGGTGCAGCTACCGTGTAACATTTTAGTTTACCTCTGACTATATTCAATGAAATCTTGTCCATTGTACGTACACCAAGTAAGTCCCCGTTTTTGGTAAAGTGGTTGAGAAACTCTGAAATTATTTGTCTTTCAATTGACTAGCTTTCTTAGTCATCAAGGCTTAACAAGACTGTGTACTGCGAAGATGTACGATGATCTGGACAAAATCTTGAAGTGGGGAAAAGACAACTTGGTTGTATTTAATGCAAACAAGACACAGCTCACAATATTTTCTAAGAAAAATTCATCAACAGTTCCTCAGATGCAAATGGATTGCCATCCAATCCATCCCAAGAACTCAATGCTTCTTCTTGGAGTCACATTCAATTCAGGAATCACATGGCGGGACCACATATCCTATATCGCCAGATCGGCGTCCGCTAAGTTGAGCTATCTACTTAGAGCAAAGAGGTACTTTAGCCACAAGCAACTTATCCTTCTCTACAAAGCACAGGTTAGACCAGGCCTGGAATATTGCTCCCATATATGGAGCTCGACCAAAAAAAAACATTCACTTAACATACTTGACAGCATACAGAGACGAGCAGTTCGACTTATTGGAGACCCTACACTCACGTCGAATCTGCAACCGTTGGTGCACAGAAGACAAGTCGCTGACCTATGCTTGTTCTATAGGTACTTCCATGGTAGATGTTCCGAGGAACTCAAGGACATTATCCCTAGAAATGCAACTTTTGGGCGACCCACAGGCTGCTAATGCTCATGACCATACATTACACTTGACAACTACGAGGACATCAATTTTCCAAAACTCCTTCTGTTACAGGACAAGCACTCGCTTCCTGTAGATATATTTCCAGAAGACTACAATTTTGCAGCAATTTAAGTGCAGAACGAGCATACATCTGCAAGAATCGCGGAGCGCTGATGAAGCGTTGTAGGTTCACCCTTCCCGGGAGAAGTATTTAAAAAAAAAAACATGTAAAAACACGCTTTTATTACTGGCATGTACACAAATTATAAACAGCAGTGGGTCGCGATAAATCGGTCAGCTATACTCACTGTGTCAGCGCAGTGGCTCAATGGTTTTTAACTGCACCATCTCTGGTGAACGTCTGACAAACACTATTACTATTACTATTACTATCCTGGAAAAGCTTCTCAACTCTGCCGTTCGGACAGAAAGTATGATTATGAGAAGCCAGGTCTATCTAGGTCTAGGGTGCCTATGACGTTCTGACCGAGAGACAAATAGCAAAATACCATTTGTTAGTAATTGTAATATCATCCTAAATTCCCAATTCCTCATCACTCTCAACTGAGAGTGTATCTTTGGTACATTTAGTTTCATTTCATTTAGGTACTGTGGATTTTATTATCGTCATTTTTCGGACATGAATCTGGTTAAACATTGGGCCCTACTAACAATTATTTTTAACCTTCACCTTAATTATTTTCTAAGTCACAATAGATAATTTTATATGAACAAATTCGCTATTGTGAGTTCATCAAATTGAACCTACCGAACCATACATTACCCTATGAAATGTGAATTAGCGGAAAAAAAATCCTCCAGACTTACCTACTATGTTTTTCGATCTGAATAGTGACCGTAATAGAGACTGGATAACATGGCAACTAATTTGCTATTTTATCTGTGCGAACAACACAAGGTGTGAATTTAATTCCATGCAATTATAATGTACGAAATTTATGAGCCAACAATTTGCCTGTGTACGCATTGCAACAACTCCGCCAGCGGTCGCAGAAGCAGATAATTTCATCAAAGTAATGTAATGTAATGGCCAATGGCCGATGGAGAGGAGAAGGCTGTGGTGTGGTGGCTTATGGTGTCGTTAATACGCTTGCCAATAAAACGTGTGCACCACTTTGTATGCCTATGATTCATATATATGATGCAGGACTCAAGACAGAGCTATAAACAGAAAGTTGGAGGGGATCATATGAAAGACAGTACCCCTCGCACGCCCGCCGCCTTACGTGGCCTCTTCAAATCATAATCACAATAATAATAATGTATGCCTTGCAAGAACAAATAACTAAACTTCTGGTATTACGTTCCGCATCCATCCATCCCATCCGACCAATAAACTAACAGCCCAACAGAGACGTGGTCTTTGGTATCTTGGTCGATGGCACTGAATACTGTATACCATGGACACTGGTCAGTCGGCCAAACAGGCGCGCAGACACTCACAAAAAGAGAGAGGGAGGTGTAAGAAAAAATTAAAAAGGTAAAAAACAACCATAAACATTCATCTCCATGATGCCACAGCAAAGACAGACAAAACAAATTTTGTCCTCCATACCTCGTTGATGGGGAGAATGTCTATAAGCCATAACATAACACCAGCCGAGGGTATCTCGAAGAATGTGTTTCCTTCTTCCATTTTGTTTGTGTGCGTTTTTTTCCTGTTCAGCTTTAATAAATTGTGCTGAGCAACCTTCAGTCAGTCAATGCATACATAATGTGAAGGAGAAGAGGACTTGAGTTGACTTAAGTGTGAGGATAGGAAAAAATATGGTTTCAGACATCGTTGAGGGATGTTAATGAGATGGACATGACTTGATTATTTGTTTAAAGAGTTCATGGTCTATAGATATATGCTGATGTATATGTGAGCAAAATATGATGGAGGGTGTACCGTGGAGGAGTTGCGATCGCAACAGGATAGTGGGTTTTGTTGTCTTGGCCCCAATGAGACCCGTACTTTGTTGCATTTTTTTTTTCGCAGTTCCTTCTGTTTTAAAGTCCGTCATTGTTACCATAAGTCATATGCGATGTCGAACTTGGCCTAACCCTTACAATACTATTTTGGACTTTTATTTGCACATACTGAAAGGAAATTAGAAACTTCCAGGACCTTGTTCTTTCGAAGTCAACAATTTAAAAATAGTTGTCGTGAGTATCGCATGCGATCAATTTAATAATTCATTTCATTATAGAAGAAGAGACGTTCACATTGCCATGGTAAATGGTAAACAGTGCATCGAATCGCAGAGATTATTCGTTCCGGGACAAAGACGTTCCGCTTGTCTTTCCTTGTGCTCAGCAAGTGCTCCAAAACCGAAACAAAAGAAAATTATTCACAAAACGAGATTAATGGAGGTTTTTTTCTGTTTTAGTTTTTTTTTTTACGAAACTTTGATGCCCTGGTATTTCTTTTCTTTTATCGGAAATCGTGATTTATTGTAAAATGAATTTTTCAATAAATGCACAGAGCCATACGGCAATGGCAGCAGACATTGGATTAGACCTTAGAGAACTGCGCAAAAGTTTGTAAAGTGCACACCAGAGGAGCAGCCAACAACCCTTTGTACGGTCGCGCATTCGATTGGACGGATCTGCACGCTATATTAGTAATAAATCAATAACATTGAAAGAAAAACGAATTGCTATAGCATGACTGACGGTTTTTTTTTTTTTTTTTTGACTGTGTTTTTATTTTGGGATTGTTTTAAAGTTCACAAATTAATATACAATTGCAGTGAGGGCAGGTCAAAAGTGATTTGGCAAATTTTTATTTTTACATGAGAATATATTCAATTAGTTTTGGGGCATGATTGTGGGTGAAGACTATAGATTGGGATTGGACTGATGAGGAAGTTGTTTTTTGATTCCAAAAGGGGATAGTTGGATAACATTCGGTGCATAATAATATTTTTTTTTTTTGGTTAAATATCATATCATATCACGTCTTTTAACGAGAGTTGGGGATATACCTTTAAGGTTACTGAAACATCGAAGCATGGACGATGGACCAAACCTACTCAACATTGAGTACATAAACCTAACGAACTCTAGTATTCCGCATGTGATTTCTGTTAGTAGCCCCGGTAACAAAACAAAGGAATTCCATTTCGACAGCTTAAGTCCGCGATCTAGGACGTAATCTTCGTCGTTGAATCAATCCGTAGACACAAGCTGGACCGTAAATCACTTGAAGAATCTTTCTCTCAAAGCGTGCCAAGAGATTTTCATCCGCTTTCAATTAGGTCCGTATAATATTTCCTTGGCTCTGTGAGAGAGGGCGTTACTTCTTAGATGCCTTCTTAGCCCGAAGAAACAGCGATTGGCAATAGTGATTCTTCGCCTGATTTCTATGCCCATGTCGTTTTGCGTGGTAATTGTAGAGCCTAGGTAGACAAAGTCTTTAACTATTTCGATATTATATCTGTTGATAATCTCGCGAGTTCTTTGATAACATTTTGAGAGTAGATTCCCTGAAAGTAACCGTGTCCACTTGATATATTATTTCGTCTGCTAGTTACCAGTTAAAATGTATTCTTACAAGCAAAAGGTTACCGATGCGTTAATAATATTATTAGGACTGTTCTTAACGAAAAGAATGAAGCAAAAAAGAAGTGCTGGATTAAACCATGGGAAGATCGTCGTCGGCAGCTCGGTGAAGGATCTGCTCTTGCAAGAGAGCTTCAAATTGAAGATGCTCATCAGGAGTTCAGGGATTTTAACCGTTTGACAACAAGTAATAATATTTCAATATTAGTTCAATCTGTTTGGCCAAATATTTTCAAAAAGGATACCAAATTAAGGGAAGCCATGGAATTGCTTGTGAGTGTGTATTGGTAATACTATGAGTTGATTTATTTCCTCCGATACCCATTGTTTTGCCATGTCGACTCTCGACAGCTGCTCCCAAAATACGAACCATGTTTGCGAGCTAATCTCCGATAGTGACCAGAACATGTGTCCACTTGCGAGTGACTTTCAAAAGGCTCGAATCTCGAGAGTAAAAAGTTAACTCTCCGCGAACTGCTCTAAAGACTATGTCCACTTGCGAGTTTGCTCTCGAGAGGTGCTTGAGAGGTGAGAGCTGCTCGCAGCATTTTTACTCTCAAATGGACAGGCACCTTTAAACTACTCTAATGTTGGCTTGTAGGTTCCGTACAATTGCTTCAAGAAAGGTGTTTAAGAAGTTGAACAATAGCGCTTTACCTTGTCTTAAATAGACAATTGGAAGAAAACCTTAATTAACAACATATAAATTAGCTTTGACACCTAAACCATTATAAAAATTGATATAGTTTTCTAGACTTCTACAACTTTTATTAGGGTTCGGAAAATCTCTCCATCCGGTGACTCGATGTATAGCAGGGGTTCCCAAACTTTTCCATACTATGACTCCCTATACAGGTTATTATATTTTTGCAACGCCCTTCTAAAAGCACACAACCGAAAAAAGCACAGAATCCATATCCATCCATACTACTTATAAAATGCAACGTCCGTCTGTTCGTTTCTCCATAACTCGAGAACCATTCGTCCGATTGTCATGATTCTTTTTCTGATTTATAGATGTGTGGCCAACTTAGTCCGTAGGGTGGGTGAGAATTGCTCAGGAGTAAAGGCGTCGCGGGGAATAAGGGGGGTCTCACGAACCGTTAGCCGTATGAACTTGAAAGTTTGTGTGTTGATAGATAAATCAAAATAATTACATGCCTCATTCATCGTTTTTCAAAATTCGACCTATAAGGGTTGAAAAACGTTCGCACCCTACTTTTCTATTTCGACCTTACTACGCTCAACTTGCCATTATACTCATAAATCTACGTATGTCATTTCAAGGAATGCTTTTATTTGTTAGCCAATACTTCACCGAGTATTTTGATCTAAAATGCATCTTTCTGGTCCATCCAGAGAGTGAGATATAATAAATTGAAAATAGATCTTATTTGGTCAAGTGCGAAAAAAATGATTTCTCGATTGCAGTTGTGCTTAGGGGTAGTTTTATATTGCGTTCCCAAAATAGAATATGATTACTCGCTCGACTGGCATTCAGAATGCACATTGTACGTACATACTTATGTATGGCGTAGTTGAATTTGATGTAGGCAATGGATATGCATTAAACAAACAAAATGTGTATATATGTACGTCTACGTACATATAAGAGGTTTGTGGTGCGTAAGTGATAGATACATATCTACATATATGAATTTGAGATCTGCAGCTATGCAAAGTGTAACGATATGATCGCGTAGTATAAATAATTAGATCATACCTGTGACGAGTTTTTATTTATGTGAAATCTTATGTCCATTGACTTAGGACTTTCGGATCAGTACAGGTTACGTAAGGACTAAGTTGACGACGGGGAAGGGTGAAGGGGTGGTAGGGACTAACTCTGGAACTATTTGGTCGATTTTAAAAATTCTTTCAAGATTGTACCGGCTACATCCTCCGAATCAGTATAGGTTAGTTAGCGTGTGAATGGTGGAAAGGGAAACGGGGGTATAGGGGCTATCTTCGGAACACTCGGCCATTGCCAGAGTTGACCTCCGACAGCCACGTCTTTCACATGGACAGCTATATATTGAATGTTCACGTGTGAGCTGTAGGCGTAATTTGTTTATAGCTACTTGCGCTCATTAAATAAATAACATGTAGGTATAGTTTATGAAAAGGCATAGCGATCAAATATTTTGTGAGTTTAAAAAGAAGACAAAATATAAACAAGTAAAAGTGTTACCATCGGCCTGGCCGATGCTTTGATACCCTCCACTGTATGTACTTGTACAGGTACACGCGCATGTGTGTAATATTGGTTTTGTATGGGAGGTACCAGAACTACTTGACCGACATAGACAATTTTTTAATACCAACATGGCAACGGTAAAAACAAGTCTTCTCATAAAATTTCATTCACCTAAGTCGATTCGTTTGGACGCTATCGTGCTTTCAACAGACAGACAGGCAGACAGACGGACATGGCTAAATCGATTTAGAATGTGATCCTGATTCAGAATATATATATTTTGTAGAGTCTCCGGTGAATCCTTCTTGGCGTTACAAACGTAATGACAAAGTGAATATACCTTCCTGTGAAGGGTATAACAAACGTGCATTGATAGCTGAAATAAATTTGAATTTAATTTAATAGAAAAGAAACCAGCGGGCGGAGCCGCAGGCGTTGCTAGCTACTTATAAAATGCAACGTCCGTCTGTTCGTTTCTTCATAACTCGAGAACCATTCGTCGGATTTTTATGATTTTTTTTCTGATTCATAGATGTGTGGCCAACTTAGTCCGTAGGGTGTGTGAGAATTGCTCAGGAGTAAAGAAGTCGCGGCGAACAAGAGGGGTCTCACGAACCGTTAGCCGTATGAACTTAAAAGTTTGTATGTTGATAGATAAATAAAAATTATTACAAGCCTTATTCATCGTTTTTCAAAATTCGTCCCATAAGGGTTCAAAAACTTTTCAAACAAACTTTTCTTTTTCGACCTTACTACGCTTAACTTGCCATTATACTCATAAATGGATTTATGTCAATTCAAGTTATGCTTTTAATTGTAAGGCAATATTTTACCGAGTATTTTGAGCTAACATTCTTTTTTCTACTCCATCCAGAGGGTGAGATATAATAAATTGAAATAAGATCTTATTTGGCCAAGTGCGAAAAAATCGCTTTATCGATTGCAGTTGTGCTTAGGAAGGGTAGTTTCAATTTGTGTTCTAAAAATAGAATGATTACTCGCACGACGGGCATTCAGAATGCATAATTGTAAATGCTCATGAAATGCGTAGTTAAATTTAATGTAGGGAATGGATATGCATAAAACAAACTACGTAACTATAAGGGGTTTGTGATGCGTAGGTATATGTAGATATATGCACAATTGTACATAATATCTACATAACATATTTGAGATCTGCAGCTATGGAAAGTATAACGATATGATCGCGTTATTAATCAAATCATACCTGTGACCAGTTTGCATTTATGTGAAATATTATGTCCAGGACTTTGAAATTTTAAGGAATAAGTTGGGTCGGTCGAGGGATAGGTAAAGCGGTGGTAGGGACGAACTATTTGGCCGATTCTAAAACTTCTTACAACATTGTACTGGCTACATTTTTCGGATCCAGTATAAGTTACTTAGGGAGAAAAGATGGTGGAAAGGGAAACGGAGGTATAGGGGTTATCTTTGGAGCTACTCGGCTATAGCCGGAGTTTACCTCCGACAGCCATGTTTTTCACATGGACAGCTATATGTTGCATGGTCGCGTGTGAGCTGCAGTGGTAATTTGTTTATACTTGCTCCCACTAAAAAAAATTCACAAAAGCATTGCGTTAAAATATTTTGTAAACTAAATAGGAGGAAAATATATAAACACACGTACAATGATAAGTCAAATAAATTTAGTTTTATTTAAAACAAATGAAACCGGCGGGCGAAGCCGCGGGCATTGCTAGTACTACTTATAAAATGCAACGTCCGTCTGTTCGTTTCTCCATAACTCGAGAACCATTCGTCTGATTTTCATGATTCTTTTTCTGATTTATATATGTGTGGCCAACTTAGTCCGTAGGGTGGGTGAGAATTGCTCAGGAGTAAAGTGTTCGCGGGAGTAAGGGGGGTCACAAGAACCGTTAGCCGTAAGAACGTGAAAGTTTGTATGTTGAGAGATAAATAAAAATTATTACATGCCTCATTTATCGTTTTTCAAAATTCGTCCTATAAGAGTTGAAAAAATTTTCAAACAAACTTTTCTATTTCGACCTTACTACTCTTAACTTGCCATTATACTGATAAATAGATTTATGTCAATTCAGGATATCATTTTAATTGTTAGGCAATATCTTACCGAGTATTTTGAGCTAACATTCGTTTTTCTGCTCCATCCAGAGGGTGAGATATAATAAATTGAAACTAGATCTTATTTGGCCAAGTGCGAAAAAATCGCTTTATCGATCGCAGTTGTGCTTAGGAAGGGTAGTTTTGATTTGCGTTCTAAAAATAGAATGATTACTCGCACGACGGGCATTTATAATGCATAATTATTTGTGATGCGTTACGTAAGTATGTATACATACTATAGCTATAGCTATGCACAATTATTGTACATATCCATATAATATCAGATCTGCAGCTATGGAAAGTATAACGATATGATAGCGCTATTAATCAAATCATACCTGTGACGAGTTTTCATTTATGTGAAATAGTATTTCCATTGACTTAGGTCTTTGAAATTTTGCATGGGGGTTAATTTCTAATCACAATACATACAATAAAATAATAGCACAATGCAAAAAATACAATTAACCTGTTTTCAATGTTTATGCAATGAGGGTGTTAGTATAATGTAAGCCATATTTTGTTAGTTTTTTAAACTATTGGTACGATGTATTTCATTTCTTTCATTTATAGATTTGATGCCCGTTTAGGTTTTAGTGTAGGGGTATAGGAGTGAAAATAAAGGGGGGTGGAAAAGGGTATCTCTCGAACTACTAGGCCGGTTTTAAAAGTTCTTTTACCACTGTCATGGTGACACCGTTCGGATCAGTACAGGTTACGTAAGGAATAAGTTGGGACGGGGGAGGGATAGGTAAAGCGGTGGTAGGGACTAACTCTGGAACTATTTGGCCGATTCTAAACTAAAACTTCTTACAACATTGTACTGGCTAAATTTTCTACATTTTTCGGATCCAATATAAGTTATTACTTAGGGAGAAGATGGTGGAAGGGGAAACGGAGGTATAGGGGTTATCTTTGGAGCTACTCGGCTGGAGTTTACCTCCGACAGCCATGTTTTTCACATGGACAGCTATATGTTTCATCTTTCATGGTCGCGTGTGAGCTGCAGTGGTAATTTGTTTATACTTGCTCCCACTAAAAAAAATAAAGTGTGTAGTTTGCTCAAAAACATTGCGTTAAAATATTTTGTAAACTAAATAAGAGGACAATTATATAAACACACGTACAATGATAAGTGATATAAATTTAGTTTTATTTAAAAGAGATGAAACCGGCGGGCGGAGCCGCGGGCATTGCTAGTAGTGAATATAAGCTGAGCTTACTGAAGATTCACTAAAGGGGTTTTCAATGAGGATTGGTCGACATTGAAGTGGAATAAAACAAGCTGTGTACAAGGTATTAACGCTGTAGCTTCTCACGTTGTCACGGATCCGAGTGGACCAATCTGCCGCATAGATCCGGCTTAATTTGAGCATTGAGCTGCGACTTCAGGCAACGCCACAAGACAAATTTAGCGAAGTTAAATCGCGCGATTTTGGTGGCCAATTTACGTCACCTCTGATAGAGATCGGATAACCATACCCTGCAGCTGAGTTACATATAGCCACCTCTTGCTGGAACCACATGTTAGCAGCATCGTTCTGTAGTACTCGCCGTTGATTTTTTTTTTTTTTTTTTTATAATTCACACGCGCTAAAGAGTTTATGACTACTCTTATGGTGTAGTGTGCTACACAGCGCGGGCGTTAAGGAAAATGGGATAGAGAAGATAGGAGATTCCGATGCACATTGGTTTTAAATGTCTGTAAATTATACTGAGGAGGAAAGACAGAGCCGGGCAAGGCATTCCACATTCGTGTTGTACGGCTTATGAAAGAATCTCTATATTTCAAAGTACGGCCGAAGATAGGCTGGATGGTAAACTGATGGGCATTCCTAGCAAGGCGAGTATTGCGGTTGAATTTCTGAAGGGGCGGAATGCAGCTGGCAATTTCGTTTGAGCACTGTTTGTTAAAAAAGCGATAAAACAGCGAGAGACACGTAACGTTTCTGCGATGTTCAAGCGAATGAATAGAATTCGCGATATTCGAGTCTCCGATAAGTTTTAACGCACGATTTTGGATCCTATCCAGTAAGTGCAATATGGTTTTCGGCGCACCAGACCAGATATGGGAATTGTACTCAAGTTTGGGGCGAATGAACGCCTTATATATTGTAGCCAGATCAGAAGGGGTAAAATATTTCTTGCACCGTTTGAGAAAACCTAGACATTTCGCTGCATTCTTGGCGACTTCGTGTATATGGTCATTCCAACGAAGGTTGTCATGAACACACATACCGAGAATGGAAAGTCTTTCGGTTTCGGTGATGCAAGTGCCATTCATGGATAATGGCTGTAGGTTCGGGTTTCGCTTAAGAGACAGCTGACAGCATTGTGTTTTTGAAGCATTAAATTCCACTCTATTGGCTAAACCCCATTTTAAAATGCTGTCAAGGTCGGAATTTAATGAGCTTAACATACGTTGCCGTTCCAGTTCTACGGCCGAAGAGCAGGGACGTGAGTCCTGGAAAGAATATGAGAAGCTAAGAGTGCTGTCATCAGCGAAGGAATGGATTGGATTAGAAGTTGCAGACAAGAGATCATTTATAAATATGAGAAAGAGAGTCGGAGACAGAACAGAGCCCTGGGGAACACCAGCATTTATATGGTGAGTTTCAGACTTGAAACCATCCAAAACAACTTGAATTGAACGGTCAGAAAGGTAGTTTCTAATCCATTGAATAAGAGACGCATCGATCCCATAAGCACGCATTTTCGACAAAAGAGCTTGATGCCAAACTCTGTCAAATGCCTTTGAAATATCAAGCGCAACAATCTTCGATTCACCGAAGTGATGGAGAGATTGGTTCCACTTCTCGGTGAGATAAGTCATCAAATCACCAGTGGATCTGTTGCCACGAAAACCATACTGCCGGTCATTGAGGAGTTTCCGCGATTCAAGATATTTCATAAGCTGACGATTTATCAGCGTTTCCATGACCTTAGAAAGAATGGACGTAAGTGCTATGGGTCGGTAATTGGTGGGAGAAGAAGATTCGCCTTTTTTAGGGACGGGCTGGACAAATGCTGTTTTCCACCTTCTCGGGAAGAGTCCAGAAGAATAGGAGAGATGAAAAAGCTTACGCAGTGGTTTTGCCAGGGTGGAAGAACACCTCTTCAGAACGATGGGGGAGATACAATCTGGGCCAGCGGATTTATTTATGTTGAGATCATATAGTACTCTTGCGACTGTGCGAGTGCGAAAATGGATTGGTCCCATGGTAAATTCGACGCTCTCGAGCACAGGTGGGGACAAAGCGCAATCTGGGAGCATGATGGTATTAACCTTACCAGCGTCATGAAAAAGTACGGATCAATGACGCCACCGCCAGTCTAAAATGCGCACCAAACAGCTTTTTATGGATGCATTGCCACCTCGTGTTGGTTGGCGTCATCCCATATATGGCAATTTGGCCATTCATCCAAAAATGCGGCCCGTCGCTAAAGATGATTTTTCTATGGTCATTACATTATCATTTGAGCTCCTGGGTCAGTTGGATCTTGAACGTGTATAGGCCTAAGTCTCGACGCAAAATTCGCCAAGTTTGAAGTCTGCAAAATTCTTATACTTCTTGTGCACGGCATAACACAATGGCCAACATCGAACGAACCCGACCGGACATTTTTTTTTCAAATCGAACTCAAGCTGATGGAACGTCGTATGCAGGCGACCTGTGCGTATCGCCTTACGACGCCCCAGGGGCCAGGGCGTCGCGACGCACAGTTAGGGAACTCCTGATGTATAGTATACTCACTCATATGGCAGCCTTACCATATGCTTTGTTTTTTTAATTTTTCATGAACCCGTATAGAGAAATATCTATCTTTTTAGGGCTTAGACGAAAAGCTAGTCTTGCTACTTTGTCAGACACCTTATTGCGAATCATTGGAATGATCTTATTTTCAGGGCTAGACTAAAATCTAATAATACCCGCTAATATCTGCAACTTATTACAACTCAAGTCAGCGATTTTGTATAGAATTTAATATGATTTATTTAAGTCATGTGCGGATGAAAAACTCTTGAGGCGCATTGAGAAAAAGATTGTTCCAGTGATTTTAGTTTGAGGCGATGGAGTGTTGAAGTGTGAAAGAGAAGACGACGAATTTTACGTCGACGTT
Source organism: Cheilosia soror (assembly GCA_949372485.1). Classification (NCBI taxonomy): domain Eukaryota; kingdom Metazoa; phylum Arthropoda; class Insecta; order Diptera; family Syrphidae; genus Cheilosia; species Cheilosia soror. Next base: position 140,862,973 of record OX443561.1, read on the forward strand.
GACCTGGCCAATAAGCTTAAAATAGAGCTCCACTTAAAGTCTAGGCCACATAGAGCGTAAACAACAATGCATCAGCCCACCCAGTTTTTGAGTCCACTCCTTAAAGAAATATATTAAAGTGCACTGCTGAGTGTCACCACATTTTCTACAATTATTGTAACTTGTTATGAGATGTATTTACTTTGTATGATATTTGTAGGACAATTTTTTGTTTTTTTAGAAGAAAGGCTATATAATGGCCTGGTTAAACAGAGGAATCGAGCATATACGATCTCTAATTTCCAGCTGTTGTACTACTTAGTTCACATTTTTAAGATTACAGGGCAGAATTTATTTTTACCGGAAATCCGTAGCTCCTCCAATCCCAAGCGTCAGGTGCAAGCAGAAATGTGCTTTATTGCCGCTTGGTTGTCTTGTCAATGAATTAAGTAATATCAGCGAGTGGTAGTTTTTGTAACCTATATAATAATAATCTGCTGCTGACAACAGAATACAGTCTCGATAATATTCGTCTATAGGGACTAATGGCGCGGCGGTATCCTTACGATTATTATAAATGCGAAAGTAACTCTACCTGTCTGTTTCAAACGACTAAATCACTGAACCAATCGTAACGTAATTTGGAGAAGTGATAGGCTGGGATATAAGGAAGGACATAGGAGAATATTAATACTGAATATTTAGGAGAAAAGAAAATGGAGAAAGGTTATTTTTCAATGAAGTCAAGAAAAAAAATTGTTTCAACAAAAGGACATCTAAAATGACATTTATCTAAGGTAAATTATGTAAAGATGTAAAATTGATGTGCATTATCCGAACAAAACAATTCGCGAGGGATACCTACATAATACCCAATTGCAAAATCCCCAAACCCCCAAATCCCCACCTTTTGAAAAATACCCGAATTGACTATCCCCAAGTAAAAAATCCCCAAATGCAAAATCCCCAAATAAAAAAATCCCCAAAATGTTAATTCAAAATATTTAAACAAATTGTGGAATACCTAACCTTGCGCCCACTCCAAATCCAACAGTGACCCCAGGCAGGGGGGTTGCACTGTTAACCTATTTTACTGTTAATGGATTGTGAATACACTCGAAATCGATTTGGGTATTTTGGTTTTGGGGATTTTGGATTTGGGGATATTGACTTGGGGATTTCAGTTTGGGGATTTTAATTGTGGGGTTTTCGTACCAAACGCAAGTCGTGTGCTACTCAGTGTTGTGCCATGTAGACTAAGAATGTAGACTACACGATTGTCTACGTGTAGACAACTCAACGTAAACAATTCACAATTGTCGACATGTCCATGTTAACAATGTAGACAATGTAGATAATTATTAAAACAATTTTTTTTCTTAATTTTTCCTGTAAAAATTCCTAATAAATCATTAAAACAGTAGCAAGTTTTGTATACAAACTTTTAATTCAATATCGTATGTATTTATTTAAAAACAAAACAAAATATGACGTTTAACAAAAAAAAAGTTCAGCTCAAAACATATTCACATCCATCTATATTATTATTTCAAAAAACAAAACAGAACAACTTTATATTAATTTTTAATAAGCTTAATGTCAAACTTCATTATTTTAGAAGAATTGCCAATGAGAACTTATTCAAATTCATCTTCATCGGAAAAGTCATATTGACCATCTTCAATTCGAAGTGAATAGTATACATGAAGAAGCTTTTTAGATCGTTCAAATGTTAAACGATTTCTCGGCATAGAATGCACATGCGACCAGCTTGAAAAAACTCTCTCAATCTGAGCCGAAGAAGCAGGAATTTGGAGAAGTTTGTTCGCTAGATTTGCCAGATTTGGGTGTTTAATTGCTGCCATGTTCCAAAAAACTATAGGCTTCTTTATTTGCTTTTCGTAAAGAATTTTAAAAAAGTTAATTTTTCTATTAAAACAATCCCAATCTTCAATGCCATCACTGTTGAGATACTTAAACAAAAACTGGCACACGACTTCGTATTGACTGGTTGTAAGCTTGCTATTATCAAAGTGGGGGTGCAAATAATATGCTGAAAGGGCATATTTGTTTAGAGCCATATCCACACGCGATTTTAAGGATGTTTCATGCCTTGCATTGAATCTATCTGGGAGTTTTAAGTTCAACCAGAGATTAACTGCTTCTCCTGCAGAGCAATCAACCGCTTGACACCTATTTATCAAATTGCAGATTGGATCAAAAAGCTCAATATAGCTCTTAACATCATCTATGAACTGTTCATCAAAAATCAATGAAGCTACACTCTGTTTAATTTTTTTAAATGTTGATTCCGCTGCGACAATTTTCATGATGTCATAATTTTTGACCAAGCAATTTTAGGAGTCACGGTATGAGCACCATCTTGTTTCACAAGGCAGTTTAATCCTTGTGCCACCTCTATCAACTATCATTTTTTCGAAATCAGCTTGCTTATATTCTTTTAAAACCAAAGCAACTTTACCATTGAGATTTTTGTCGATCAAATCTTTTGCCAATAAATTCCCAATATGGCTACTGCAAGTGCTGTGCCATATAAAATGTTCCGAATTTCTTCCCATTTTCTTCATAGTACTGGCATTATCGGACACAACAGCGTAGACTTGAGTTGAGTAGACTTGTTTCGCAATGTCAACAGATTCTGCAAGGATGTTTGTGAGCTTTTCTGCTGTCTCAGATTCTCCAGTTAGGTCCCAAGCCTGGAGAAATGCCTGGTCTCCTTCAGCATTATGGAGCATTGTGACCACCGTCTTGCTGTTGCTTGAAGAATTCTTCCAACCGTCAATCAACAAAACAGATTCCGAGCTAAGAGACGTCTTAACTGAAGAAATACATTTGTCATAGGCTTTATCCAAAAGCGTTGTAGAAAGTTTCTTACGACCGGGAAGTTTATCTGCATAGGCAGGTCGAATTTTTTTCATAAAATTCTTAAAATGAAGTGAGTCAACAACTCGAAGGGGGATATTGCACCCAAAAACCAGTTTACCCAAGGCTTCATTTAACTCGTCTTCTTCTTTTTCCGATACCTTGTCTATAAATCTTGCAACAGTGTTCGATGGGGCAGAAAATCGTTTTGAACGTTGTACGTTTGCTTTAAACGTTGCTGTAGGTAAAGGCAATAACGGCAATGATGACGAACTGCAACTTTTGGAGTTTAATGAAATTGATGAACTTGATGTTGAAGCGACTTGGGACTGGGTTTCGCTTGAAAACTCCCCAACCGAAAGCGTTCTTGGAGCTGTTGATAATGCTTGAATTGAATTACTTCTCAATGGGTCTTCTTCCTTTAGGTACAAATTTAGAATTAATTCAAACTAAAATGTATTATACCAGAAAATACTCACAAGAGTATTGATAACCATTGCGTTCTGATTGTCACCTTCATCAATATTTGTAACAGAAACAGACATCTAAAAGAATAGTTTGTGTTGGTCATTAATTTTATATTAAAAAAAACATCAGCTTTTTACCGCGTTTTCAGAGTTATATTGGTCGGAGCTCTGGTCGTTGTCACCATCTATCAAAATAATCATTGAGACATCTTCCGATTCAGATGTCGCAGTTGATGCCTTACAACCATTCCTATTGCAAAATACAGATAATTAAAACAATATATTTTGGTAAATCAATGGAAATTAAAATACACTATTATTTACCTGTGTCTCCGAAGACGGGTTTCAGCAGTATTTTGAAGATTTTTCCTGCAAACTGTGCAATGTGCTGAGTATTTGTTGTTTGTTTTCACCAAAATAAAACCTAGCTCCTCAAAAGCCTTGTTTTTTGGTCGACCGGACATATTTAAAGTTTTATATTTATGATACACAGGGTTTTAATTTTTCAGAAAAGAAATTCTCAATTAATTCTTAAAAGCGTGTACTTTCTCGATTGAAGTTTACAGATAAATGACAGATTGACAGATCTGAAAGGTATTGATGACATTGTCGACATATTGTTGACATTTTCGACATTGTCGACATTGTTGACGCAATTGTCTACGTTGAAAAGTAGACAATTAAAGTCGACATGTAGAGGAACAACACTGGTGCTACTTCTTTGGTTCCATTACATTGTAGTTCTAGGAAAGCGCTTTTTACTACATAACAGTTTGAACTTTATTGAAAACTGAATGCCTAAAGAGCATCATGTCCATGATGTTTTCAAAATTGCGTTATTAATTTTTCGAGCTAGTTCTGTTGGAAATGAATATGATTTCTCTTATCCATATAAAGAATACATCCTTCGGTTGCATATCACACAAAAAATTATGTGAATCTTTGTAGGCCTTTTCTATCTTTTGCCTTAAGGTAAACTTCTACCTTAAAGTCTGATTATTTCGTGATCTTAAATTACTCGCCTCGACGGGCCTAATCACTATAACCCTTATTGGGTGTTCTTGTTCGTGGGTAGTGAATGAGGTATCAGGAGTATGAGGTCGTATGAGTTACTTTATAAAGTTTATAGGAATGTAAAGCGATAAATGCCCACACACAATACAAATCGCAAACAAGCAGTATAAATAGCTGAAGTCACGTCTAGTTGAACTAAAAAAAAAATTAAAAAATGTATGCCATTCATAAAAAATATACACTAATACCTTGAATGCGGATTAAATATAATTTATTGCCTTCAAGAAAAATACTCTTTGGAGGCTGCATTTGCAACATTGTATAGCAAAAGTTATGTCTTGCCACAGGAACTATATCTATATACTTCATAATAACTCTTAGAGAGGCAATGAAAAATTGTTGTTATCTCTTTTTTGTTTGCGGGACTTCAAATATAAACACACATGTACATCCTTTGCATGTCGCTGGCAGAGACAAAAAGTTAGAGTAAGCAAAAAAAAAGTACCCAAAGACCCATCTCATCATCTAAGTATGCTGGATCATCTTGAACTTCCCGCATCTTCTAGGTAGGTATATAAATAATATAAAAAAAAGTCCCCTAAGTAGGTACCCAAAGCATGGCTTGGAAACTATAATTCTATCTCTATGCAGCTGTATATACCTACAATCGGACAAGACTGTACAACGGAACGGGCATTTCATCTTTCCAACAACATTTTTAGATACGGACATGGTATTATTTTAATGTAGAACCATTTTAACATAATTTTGTCGTGACATTGCATGCCGTGCATTTTTCGCACGTAAACATGTCGTTCTATGTGGGGTACAAATTTTTCTACTTCATAATCGAACAAGCGCTCTGCACTCTATATAGCGTAGCGACCCAGCGAGCTCGGTAAGCATCATGAGCTTGCTGCTGAAGACAACTGGCCAGAGGTTCGGTTCGAATACAGATACTCACGGCTGTGTATACAATTTTTATTAAGCTAACGTCAACTACAAGGGGTAATAAACCAGAAAGACGAATTGGGTTTCAGTTTTAACCAAACGTTGAATTATGTTCTAGACGTAAAAGATATACATTTTTGCCGTCCACAAGCTATGGGTCGCTTCAGGCGACTTCATGGGGATTAAGCATTCATTAAAGAGATAGATAAAGAGATAGTTTTACGGGAGTAATGAGTTCAATCGAATCGATTTTTTTTTATTAGACTTGCATTCATCGGTCGTAATCGTGAGTGATGGTTGCACTTGACGCCAGTGAGGATTCCTCCTAACTGCGGTTTAATATAAGAACATTCCATCAAACGCCCTACATCGGCTCAAACTTTTTTCTACTCTGCAGTCTGCACAATAATTAAATTCAAATCCATCATCAATGAGAAAAGATTCACTTATGTAGAATTATGTCTCCGCCATGTTATTATTCCAACACATTGGCATATCCTTTCACATGAGCCTAACGTGCCAAAGAGTGTGCAACAATAATTGTATGATATTGCAAAGCGACGACGACGAGACCATGACACTGATGGCAAGATGACATGAAACACTTGAACTTTAGTGCGTGTGTTTGTACCCTGGATGTGTGCTGGTTATCCAAAGTTAAAATTCTCATCAAGAAGGTTGTCCTTGTGTATCATTGGTAGAGCGATGGTGAATGATATTTTATTTCTTATTTGTTGGCTTTATTCTCTGTAATGGCGGCTGCACATTAAGTATATTCCGGCATAATGTTGCTGGCTTCTTTATATCGCTGATACATAAATTACCCATCGCAGAGGGCTTGATTATGCAAAGAGGAATAACTTAAAAGTTAATTAGCCGTAATGGGAGGGAGTTGCTTTCATTTGACCAATCGTAGCGATGGTTGACTTCATTTTGAATTTTATACAATATCAAGTAGTAAAACAAAAGAGTTGGCTAGCGAACTTGTTATTTATTGCTTGTCTTGATTTTTTCGTTCCGACAAGCGTTTTGATGAATATTTTCCCTTTAAGCAACAATTCAATGCTTGATTTCGATTTTATTATTTCAAAGACAAAAAAAAAAAAAATACACTCAAAGACGTAAAAAATGTTGAGTGTCTGACTGTGGTTCTCATCTATATCTCTGATGTATCCATTATTTAGACAACACAAAAATGTTTTTTTATACCAAAAATTATGTACGAAATTGACATTGACATCCAACGGTCAGTTAAGACTATCTAATTCCGACTATATTATTAAGGAGCGCCATTGATCATCACCTATCCAATGGGACATACCACCAAGCATTTCGTTGGACATCTATGTCGTGCCTCTACTGCCAATAACTAACGCAGAAATTGTATAATGAACACTAGAATGGAAAGCAGCTAATTCTCTGAACCGAACGATCAATGCATTAATATTTGTTTCAAATTAGACGCAGGTCCCATGCTCGAATTCCAAAAAAATGGGATTCTAAACCCTGGATGGTAGATTATTGCTGTCCCCCGACCGACGGGGCTCGAATCGAACCAATGCCGCTCGGGTCACAAGCAATGACTCTAACCACTACACCATGGCCACCGCCCTGTATAATACATAGTCAAACGTTAACCCTGTATAGGCAATGAAAATAGATCAATGGATGAATAACTTAGCCCATTATCTTGCCAATAGCACCGTTTTCCTGTCAGACAGACTGATATATTTAATTTCGCTGGGTGATTATGGGTTTTGGTTAGATACAATTTTTCAAGATTCTCTGAATAGTTTTATTTATCTAGGGAGTTTGAAGGCATCTCCCCCATTGGGGTATGAGATTGTCTTTCCTGCCCTTGCAGTGTTGAGAGGATGACTTCCGTCTTAAGATGATTTTCTGATAGCGTATTCCTAGTGCAACCATCATAATTTCGCTACCTCTCAACCTTCCGACAGCCACTATTAACATCTATCCATGATACAATTTGCGCAGTTCGTCTACACATTGATTTGTTTTGACATAGCCTTTGTTCAGAGAATGAGGTTTCCTCTTTCTCTCTTCTTCCGAAAGCTGTTGTTTAACTTTAACTCCTCCTGGAGAATAGGGCGGTAATCTGGCCCTTCCATCCCTCTCTGTCTGCAGCTCAATACCTCAGCTATGTCCACGATCGCAAATTTTGGGACTGAGCTTCCGTCAAAACAGTTGACCTCCATGTTGATCTTAGCCTACCAACTCGCCTTACTTGCTCTGCTATATTGTTATCTGGTTTCCTCAGTTCATGGCCAATCGAGCTCCATTTCATCTGCTTAATGTCAACATCCACTTTTGTTTGTCCAGTCCTACAGCAGAGTTCATTGTTGGAAATTGTTTGTGGCCAACGGATCTTTAGGATGCAACGCAGACAACGATTAACAAAGACTTGTAACCTGCTCGAGATGTTGGCGGAGCATGTCCTCGTTTCACATGCCGATTTTACATTGGATTCAAAGAGTTTTAACTCAGTGCGAAGCGTTATTTTTCTAGAGTTCCAGACTGGAGAAAGGATTCCGAATGCACCATGAGCTTTATTTATTCTATTTCTTATATACAGGTCCGTTCCGCCATAGAGTGACACATAGTTGAACTGCGTAACCTTCTTGAGACGGGAGACCGTCTCAAGATAACCTGCTGTTGATGGTCCCGGCTAGTGTGCATAATTTTTGTCTTGTTGGCGTTTATCCTTAAGCGAGCCAGCTCCCCGTTCTGTTGCAGTGAATAACACATTTGGTTAAGGGCACCAATTTTATTTGCCAGGAAACAGATATCGTCAGCGTAGTCCAAATGGCTTAGCTGATCAAACCGGTTCCATTGGATACCAAGTCTCTCGTTTGTACCCACCGTGGCAGTCATTACATCATCGATCGCAAGTAAAAACAAAATCGGTGACAGTACATCTCCTTGTCGCACTTCAAATGCATCGGAAAGTTGTCCACTGTGCAAAACGATACACCTTGCGTTGTTGTACGACTCTTTAATAATAGCAAACATTTTTTCAGGGATGCCTCTCATAGCAAAGCGATCTCCAGATGCATTCATGATTAATGCGGTCGAAGGCCTTTTCAAAATCGACATACATGAGGAAGAGCGGTGACCGGTACTCCGACGATTGCTCAAAAACGATTCGCAAGGTGTTAATATGATCGACGCATGATCGAGCACTGAGAAATCCCGCTTGGTGCCTCTTGAGTGTCGATTCAATCCTGGACTTTATCCTCTCGAGAATGATAGTTGCCATCAGCTTTGGGAATACGGACAAAACGGTGATACCACGCCAGTTATTGTAGTTCTTACGATCGCCTTTCTTCGGTATCTTGACAATAACTCCGTCCTTCCATTCTCTGGGAAATGTTTCATTCTCCCAAACAGCCTGAATAAGGTTTCCATAAGTAGCAAAGGGATAGTTAGACCTACAGAGGGATTCGGTCTCATGCTTACTTTGTAGTTTAGTTACTGCGATTTTCGATAACTTTTGTTGCTTTTTCAACTTCAAAAGTAGATAGTCAAGAAGTACATATGAAAACAATAGTTGACTTTGGCCCTTCTTCCCCCTTTCGAGTTTGAATTGAAATACTTAGAACACTTTCTAAAAAAAAGTACCTAACTTCAGAACAAGAAGAAGATAGTATACTGAACCACAAAATGACAAAGTTTTTCTCCTGATTTTTCCCACATCTCTTGCACATACAAATTTGCACTTACAACTTTATCCCGAACATCAGCAATCTTCTTGAGCCATAATAAAATGTTGCATTTTACTGCAATAATCTCACTCTCACCATCGTTAAAAGATACCAATTAAATTAGCACCACCGATGTTGATGGTGTGGAATGTGCAATTCGTAATAAAAAGCTTAAAATTATTACATTTGTCCCAGAGTTTGTCGTCCCATACCGCTGGTGAATTTTGTCCTTTTTTCAATCAGTTGGTCATAAAATCGATTCGTAGTAATCATAACAAAGTAAGCCAACTTGTTCGCCCTCTAAAGAGGATACAGATACTGTATTTATATGCGATATCCTAGAGGTGAGAGAATAGATTTGTGTTTATCGATTTCACCCTGACAAGTCGGTTAATAAAAAAATACTTATATTTTGCCATCAATGCAAAAGGAATTTTAAACAAAGTCCATAACCGCATAGGAATTTTTGGAATAAAAAAAAAAAATAATTAAATGATCAGCGAAATATGAGAATGACAGGTTTTAAATGACAGCCTACAACAAGTGGATTACACTCCCATAATTTATTCATAATTTAGCTTTATATGAATATTTTTAAAAAACCTGTTACGCAAAATATGAATAAATAATATCAATTTGACAGCAAAAAAAAAATTAAGTTTTAGAATTATGGGTGTTTTGATATTGTTGGTATTAATGAAGATACAAATCAAAGGTGGTAGCTATGAATAATTAAATATTTTGTTGTTGTTGGTCAGGTTTTTGAAAGCCAGCGAACAAAATCCACGTGACAAGTGGGATGGGAAGCAGCGACATTTTAGAAAATGTGTAATCAAAATGTATATAAGACCACTTAATTTTCAAGCCTATATTATACTAGCGGAGCCCGTGCACACTTCGTAGTGCAAAATAGTTAAAAAGGTAAACTGTTTTAATTGTAATGCTCTGTGGTACACAACATTTTTTGTTTTTCCAGAAATCGTATTGCCTAGACAATATTATTAACTTTCAGGACAATGCATTATTCACATCAATGTTACAAATTTTAAAAACTTTGCCTTCCAATTCCAAGACTGTCGAAGAAGCTGTACCCGACCGGCTTTGCCCGTGCACAGGAATTGTATTGTTTAGGTCTTAGGTTGTTTCGTAAAATGCGAGAAATGAGAATAAATAGACTTGCTGGAATTTTCTTTCTGCCTAAACCTGAAATACATCAATACAAACAAATCAAAAAAAGGGTAATGAAAATCGGCCCAGCGGTTATCGAGATATAACGTCACCGAGTTTCAGCTCATAGAAGATATTTTTTGTAGAGGAGGTATGTATACGATTTTTAATGTTTTTTTTTTTTTGTGTTGGAGGTGCCACGCCCCTTTGTCTAATTTTGACTAAACTTCACAGGACTACTCCAGGGCCAATAGTTAAGATCATCTGTAAGTTTGAGCTCAACCGATTTGGTAGTTTTCGAGATATACGATTGTGAATGTTTTTTTATATGGGCGGTGCCACGCCCCTTCGTCCAATTTTGACTAATCTTCACAGGAGCACTCCAGGGCCAATAACTAAGATTATCTGTAAGTTCGAGCTCAATCGATTTGGTGGTTTTCGAGATATAAGATTTTGATTTTTTTGTATGGGTGGTGCCACGCCCCTTTGTCTAATTTTGACTAAGCTTCACAGGACCACTCCAGGGCCAATAGTTGAGATCATCTGTAAGTTTGAGCTCAATCGATTTGGTAGTTTTTGAGATATACGATTTTGAATTTTTTTGTTTGTATGGGCGGTGCCACGCCCCTCTGTCCAATTTTGACCAAACTTCACAGAAACAGTATAGGGACCAATACCAAAGATGTGTGAAAGTTTGGTTAAAAAAGGTAAATTCGTTAAGGCGTGAATCGACGACAAACATTTCAGAGCTCAATTCTTATATAAAGGGTCCGCCAAATAACTATATAAAACTATATAAAAAAAACTACTGAATATTTTCTCAAATTTCTTTTTTTATTTGAAATTACAATCCTTCCGGTAAATAATGGAAAATAATTTCATTCAAATGGCTGCCTCGGCTGGCCATGCAGTAGCCTACACGATCGGTCCAATTTTTAAGCACATTATCGATTGTGTGCAGCTGTATTTCACCAATGGCTTCACGAATATTGTCCTTTAAAGCGTCAATTGTCTCTGGCATGTCGGCGTAACACTTATCTTTTACGGCACCCCACAAATAATAGTCCAACGGTGTCAAATCGCAGATCCGCGGTGGCCAAACGACATCAGCTCTGCGGCTGATAATGCGATCTTCAAAAACAGTCGATCGCAGGCCCACTTAGCGATGCGAAAACGCATTGGATGGTCAGTTGGCTACATTTCCTGAACCAATTGGACTTTGTATGGCGTCATACCAAGGTCTTTATGCAAAATTCGTCTCAATGATGTCTCCGAAATGTTCAATTGTTGAGAACGACGGTGAATTGATGTTGATGGCACTTCACGCACACTTTCTGCCACAGCAGCAATATTCTCGGGTGTACGCACTGTTTTTGGCTTTTCACGCTTTGGTTTATCGATGAGAATGATAGTTTCTTTCACTTTTTTCACAAGATAACGAACATACGGAGCTGACGGTGCTTCTCTTCTTCCAACATCCGTACGCAATTTTCGCACACATTCTGCAACATTACCATGATTTTCAAAGTAATGTCGCAATATTTCCCAGCGTTGTTCAAGCGTATACACAACCATATTCGTTCAGCGGAAGGATAAAACTAATTATCTGCCAAATCAGACATGAGCTAAGTGTTACCATTCGCCAAATAAGCACTAGTTAAAATAAAAAAAAAGTTAGATGGCGGACCCTTTATATAGATTGTAAAAGCGCAACGCGAAGCACTTTATGGCCAATGATCACTAAAGCTCGCGTAACGTACCATAAACCATCTGCTGTGTTGGAGGTTAAACTTTTATCCCAATGAAAAATATCGTACTTTATTGAGTTTCCCTCTTTCACAAAAAATGTCTACAGAATATTTTTGTCGCTTTGCTTCACTTAAAATAATTTGCGGCAACAGTCCACCTACAACACAATAAAATCGATAATCACGAACAATTTAATGGGAACTTAGTTAAGACAGACACCTTTTTCACGATTCCTCATTCCTTCTCGTCCTGCAACTGTCGATTTCCCGACTGTTTACAACATACATTTCCGAATGTTTTGTATCGTCTTTACTTTTTGTTTTAAATACAATCGTTCCGCATCCACAAAATTTACAAAAAAAAAAACCCTTAACATTGCTCCTCAAAAAGTGTACAAAAGAAAGGAGATCTCAACAACAATGTTCGCCCCAAACGACTGGTAATTAATTTTACGATTTCTGATCTCGTTTGGGCAACATTGTAGTCGACGACTTGGTACTAGTCGCGCCACATCTGAAGGCACCAATGCGACGACCAGACAGACGCACACGAAGCGACAGGTAACATGTAGTATTTCCTCCAATGGCCTCTAATCCTGTATTCCTATCTTCTTGAGCACAGCGATATCGGTCAGCTTCACCACCGAAGAGATTTTTTTTTTGTTTGGTTTTGGCATTATACATTCGGAAGACTGACTTAAAGGAAGAAAGAGACCAAGACCGAGTTTGTTTTCGGTTTTTAATATCCTTGTTGGTCTTACAGATTTTATTTTTGTTTTTCTGTTGTTCCGGTTTGGGCAACGTAAAATAAAAAAGGAGTATTATAAGGAAAAAGCAATCCCTAAGGAGTGAAATCATCCTCTGGGTCTGGACTGTGGATAAAATTGTCTGCTCTTGAAGAGCGCACTCTTATGAATGGTGTGACTATGTCAAATCGGTGTGAAACATCTTATACGTGACTACCAATAACGATGATGGGTGCCCTGGTAAAAGGCAGACAGGAAGCCTGTTAATCAGTATGCATACATGTTCAGTTCATACTTTGCACTAGTTGAGAATAGGATTTACAAAACTATTCCCATGCCTGTGACTAAGCCAAGTGCATGTGCATATACCATGCAAAATTGCTGAAGCATAGGCAAGAACATTTATGTCACTTGTGTATAATTTTTAGATCTTAACAAATAAAAACAGGCTAAAATCAGAGGATTAACGTCTTAATTTGTTGCAATATTTGTGGAGTTTAATAGTACTTTGTATCCTTAGGACTAAATGTGGTTGTTATTGAAACTCTATTTCGATTAGAGTGGCACTACATTTGGACAGTGAATGCAATAGTCGTTAATGTTTTTACTTACTAAAACACCCTTTATATAGTGTATCATAATTCACGCAAAATTTTAATTTGCGCCATTTAATAGTACAGTGATGCCAACTGATAAAAGGATAACAATGTGACAGCTGACAGTTCGGGACTAGTAAAAATTTAGCGCTATACCTACAAAATAACAACGCTTTATGAAAATTGTTGAGCGATATGTATTTTAAAAATAATTAAAGTTTGTCAGCTGCATTCCGCAATTTTCGAACAAAATCATCTCAGTGATGAAGCCTATTTTCATCTTAATGGCTTCATCAAAATTGTCGCATTAGGAGTTCGGAAAACTCACGAGTAATTGTTGCGAAACAAATGCATCCACAACGCGTGCCTGTTTGATGCGGATTTTGGTCTGGAGGCATTATCGGACCTTCCTTCTTCGAAAATGTGGCTGGTCAGGCAGTAACAATTGATGGTGTTCCCCTTACGAACTGAGTCCCCCTTTTCCTATCGCTCATAACTCGGGCTATAAGCAAAATTTCCAAAATTGGAGAAATAGGTTTTCTCTATTTCTTTTACACAAACCGAGTTTGGAGTCGATTGGATGAAAAATATTTCCGATACAAAATGTTAACCCCCTTTACATCCCTTTGAAGTTCGAAATTCCCCAAATCGCTTTTAAATGCTTACTTTGTCCATGAAAGGTAACTTCTTTTAAAATGTCAGCTTCATAGGTCTTAACGCTTACCGTTTGATTGAGCTGGGCGTTGATCACCAATCAGTCAGGACAAATTGTTTTCTGCCACTGGTAGATCAGCTGGTATGTGCCGATCATGACCTGACCACTAAGCCTCTGCGGTACATATACAATGTATACATATACAGTGAGCGTTAAAAGTTAGTAAACACCAATGCTCTTTGAAATTTTGTTTAAGGTCTTGAAAAAGTTCCTAAAAACAAACAGCTATTTAAACAAAAATTGTTTAAAATCTTCAAAGAAAAATGAAAATATCAATGGCGTTTTGACGCTCACGTATATATTTTTTTTTTTTTATAATTCACTAGTGCTCAAGGGGTTTTTGCTCCCACAGCACGAGTGGGAGCTGGGAGGGTTAATAGGGAGGATAGAGAAGAGGTACTGGTGCACATTGGTTTTAAACAATTGAGGGTTGTAATGAGAGGGGAAAACCGTGTGAGGCAAATGCATTCCACATGCGTGTTGTTCGACTTACAAAAGAATCTTTATATTTTACAGTACGTCCGAAGGTAGGCTTAAGGGTGAATTGATGTGCATTCAATGTGTGACGGGTGTTGCGAGAGAATTGTTGAAGGGGCGGAATGCAGTTAGCTATTTCATCAGAGAATCGGTGGTGAAAATATCGATAAAATAAGGAAAGGCAAGAAACATTTCAGTGATGTTCGATTGGGTCAATAGACTCCGCTATATTTCTATCACCTATAAGTTTTATCGCGCGGTTTTGAATTCTGTCTAGAAGGTGCAATGAAGTTTTTGGTGCACCTGACCAGATATGAGCGTTATACTCAAGCTTAGGCCTAATAAAAGCCTTGTATATTGAAGCTAAGTCAGAGGGTGTAAAGTATTTCTTACACCGATTTAAGAAACCTAGACATTTCGCAGCGTTTTTGGCGACTTCGTATATGTGGTCATTCCAACGGAGTTTGTCGGTAACACACATACCAAGTATGGAAAGTCGTTCGGTTTCGTCGATGCAAGTCCCATTCATCGATATTGGGTGAGGGTTCAGGTTTCGCTTTAATAATAGAAGGCAGCTTTGTGTTTTGGAAGCATTAAATTCCACTCTATTGATTGTACCCCATTTTATAATGATGTTAAGATCGAAATTTAATGTGTTTAGCATACGTTGCCGTTCCAGTTCCACGGCCGAAGAGCAGGGACGTGAGTCAGGGAACGAATATGAAAAACTGAGGGTGCTATCATAGGCGAAAGAATGTATTGGATTAGAAGTAACAGACAAGAGATCATTGATTAATATGAGAAAGAGTGTCGGAGACAAACAGAGCCTCGAGGAACACCAGCATTTATATGATGAATTGCAGACTTGAAACCGTCCCATACAACTTGAATTGAACGGGCAGAAAGGTAGTTTCTAATCCATTGAAGAAGAGACCCGTCGATCCCATAGACACGCATTTTCGACAAAAGAGCTTGGTTTCAAACTCTGTCAAATGCTTCCGAAATATCAAGCGCAACAATCTTCGTTTCACCGAGTGGTGGAGAGATTGGTTCCACTTTTCGGTGAGATAAGTCATCAAATCACCAGTGGACCTGCTGCCACGAAAACAGTATTGCCGTTCATTGAGAAGTTTTCGTGATTCAAGATATTTCATAAACTGACGGTTTATCAGCGTTTCCATGACCATGAATGGACGTAAGTGCAATGGGTCGGTAGTTGGTGGGTGAAAAAGAATCGCCCTTTTTAGGAACTGGCTGGACAAATGCAATTTTCCATTTACTCGGAAAGAGTCCAGAAGAGTAGGACAAGTGGAAAAGTTTACGCAGTGGTTTTGCCAGTGTTGAAGAACACCTCTTCAGAATTATGGGGGGTATACCATCTGGACCGGGGGTTTTGTGAATGTTAAGATCTTTCAATACCCTTGCTACTGTGGCGAGTGCGAAAATGTGTTTGTCCCATGAAGTATTCGACGGTCTCGAGCACATGTGGAGACATGGTGCAATCTGGAATGTTGGAGCTTGCGGCAAATTGCGCAGCCAGCAAATTTGTATATGTATTTATAAAAGCTTCGTTGGGATTTTTAATATGGACGACACTCATGTAGATTTTCACAAAATCATTGCGGTTCGTTATGTAAGACAGAAGCAGCAATACCACTGTGACGTACCATCATTTAACTTGGACTTCAATAGCTTACTCATATTGTTTCGGCATTTATTTCGCCCACAGCCGTCCTTAAATGATTTAGGAGTTTCCAGAACTCGCAGTCTGTACATCGACTTGTGTGAAGCTAATCAATATGTGTTTCAGCTTTCAGCTTCAACTCATCTTCAAGGATCTTGATTCCCACTCTACTGTTATTCGCCCAGTTTATAATAGACAATACCACCCGCCGCATACTTTTATATTAAGGAGTGCGGATTGGTGGCTGTAACTGCATGGGATATTTGGATTTATGTGGGGAATCTATCTCTATTTTCCTTCACACATTGATATTGGACTTCAATAACAGCCTTAAAATATTGCGAGGTTTTGGGCAGGTGACATTGGTGGTCAATTTTCAAGTACTATACACTCGCCTATAACATATTCTACCGATTCGACCTTAAAGCGGAATAGAAACCTTGAAACTCTGCTGGAATACTTTAAAATACCGCAATCAATTTTTCAGGCAATATAACTTTAGTTTCAAGAGCTGTGTTGTATGTGGGCTCTTTCTGCTAAAAGAGAATGCATTCTGAATCAAGATTTTCTTATTCTGACAGCAAAAAGTAAGTCTACTATTGCCCGCCATCATTTTCATAGAAGTTCGGGACGGCAATTCCTTGATCTGCTCCAAAAGAGGCTGCACCCTTTCACTTATCTGATTTGTTACCCTAAATAAGGAGTGCGTTTCAATTATTGTGAAAATATAGCTCACTACCAAAAATGTTTTCTTGCAAAATTATAGTTGATTTTATCTACTTCATTGCTCTCCTACCCCTTCAGCGAATTCTTGATGCTACCTGTTTAGTAGCCTTTATTCCTTGTTGTTGTTATTTGTAATTGTTTGTAAATACTTATCTCTGGGAAGGTGAAGGTATAACGCTTTAACAGTGACACCGTCTGCAGATTGCCTTCAGTTCAAACGGGCTATGAAGAGCTTTGAGAAGCCAAAGTTACCTCGATGTTTTTGCAATCGACATGGATCCAAAAGACTACCAGAATTCAATAATTTATATTTTATCAAGCTACTTCTATTTATTTTTTCAGGTGTATCTGCCTTTTCGTGTTAATCATATCCAGGTTTAAGGTTTTAGCAATCCAGTGATATCTGTAAAAAAAAAGCTTTCGAAACACCGCTTGTACCCAGTTAGACAAAACTCATTGTGCTCTCAGCACGTTTGACACCTTTTAGTCATGACATGCAACCAATATAGGTACACTTGAACTGCGATCACACCTCATTACGATTTCAATTTAGTCTCGATCGATCTTATTTCTTAATCACCCATCCATCTGTAATGTCAACTTAATTATAGAAACGATTTTGCAAATCGCAAACGAAACCTTGACACCTCCGGCATCGCACTTCCATTTTGATTGATCGCAATTGAGGTGTGATGTCTTGCTATCTGTGCGTGGTAATCTGACAAGTTGCCCAATTTTTTATTTCAATTTAATTAAGAGACAATAGAATTGATTTGCCTTTCACGTAAATTCTTTGCGAGCATACCATACAACACAGATCGTGATTTGATGTCACTCGGAGTGCTTTTGCAAATTTTAACACTACTACAATATGCCACCGCATATATGGTGATAGTGAGCGGCGGCGGCGGCGTGGTGTCAAACTTTTTTTGACTGATGTGCGCTGTGATGAATTTCACATAACGCTTCTTCACCCCCGATTGACAACACCGACTGAGGCTGCCTTTCACATCCAAGGCCTGAGAATATAAAATTGACACTGATTTCTATCTCAGATACCAGTCCTTATGGCCAAAAACCTGCATTTTGTGTTGACCAAATTACTTCACACTTTTCCTATATGCAGTTCACCAGGGAGACATCGAGTATCGAGATACCATCTCTCGAGTGGGTAATGTATCGCATTGTTTTATCTTGTTTTTCACCATTGAATAGATTATTAGATAGATAAATACCGACCAAAGGCAGGGAAATAGTGGTCCACAGACCACTGGCAAATCATAATCGTCTCTACCAGCTATACGACATGTGTGTGGTATCTGGTGTTGCATATATGTCGCGACAGTATATTTGGCGACCGAGTGGAGTTTTCTATTTTCTCCTAAAACTCGTGGTGCTCCACAACTTCTTTTAGTGGTGCATGAGGGAACAAAAATGCTAAAAGAAAAAATACAGCAAAAATCTAAGATCATCAGATATGATTGGGTTGGATCAGTGTGCCTTTCGATTTTACTAAGGTTTCCTCACTTTTGACCACTTAACTGTTGTTGGTGTTGTGGCTGTTTTCTTTTGCCGCTATGATTTATAACACCGATTAAGAGTGTATCATCTCTGTATACAGAGCCGATCTTAGGATGGTACAGGCTGTATCTGGTAACCAGAAGAAGCCACATCCAACCAAAAGCATTGGATGAAGATGATTTTGATGATGGCAACGATGATGGTGGTTGTCGGTAGCCATAGAAGAATAGCTGTGGCCTTTGAGTCGTATCTTCCACAAGCATGTGCAGATTATGGTAGTGATTTGGTAAGGAAATTACAATTTTCTCTAAATAAATATCTATACATGCGCTTATAAGCATATTTCTCTCCTTTAGATTTATCAGATGAGGGAAAGTTGCTGGTTTGA
Organism: Cheilosia soror; assembly: GCA_949372485.1. NCBI lineage: Eukaryota > Metazoa > Arthropoda > Insecta > Diptera > Syrphidae > Cheilosia > Cheilosia soror. Next base: position 140,881,757 of record OX443561.1, read on the forward strand.
TCAAAGATATTCCATTTTTGGGAGAAATTGGCCAACAGGAAGATGACGATGATGATTGGGTTATGCAAACACTGTCGAGGAAGTGGTTGTGTGGGCGAGAAATCTTGAATTTTTTCTTTAACATAGTTGTACGTGCTCCAATATAGCCTTTAGACATGTTGAAGGAAATGAACTAGAATATGGCAGAAAGGGTTGGGTTATCTCGTCGATGTTAGTAAATTTTTGGAATCTTCTAAAAGCATTTTCGGGACAGAAACTGGCAGCTGCTGATAGCAAAAATTGGTGATTTACCATATCAGGAAAAAAAAAGAGGATAAAACCCTTTGTATTTGGGAACGTATTTTAGCGTGTCTTCTGCATCAGCATAACACGATTTAGCATTTCAAGATACACTTCTTGTAGTTCTAACTGTCAGATAGTCCCTAAATGGAGTTTTATCCGCCAACGTTTCGTATAAGGTTTAGAAGTTTACTTTGATGATTGGCATTTCCTGGGTTTTAGAGATGTTATACATCAAAAATTTCTGAATATTTATTTGGTAATTATTATAAGAGGAAAGTTACGAGTACAATATTTGAAATAAAAAACAAAATCTTGTCTATATACATTGGTCTTTGAGGAATATATCTTATCAGCAGGAAGGTACACAACGCACATTAACGAATCAAGAGGAATGACATAATAGATAGCTACAACCAGAGTGACCAATTTGGCATTTTTCCTGCCAGATCTAGCAGGAAAAAATATTCCTTAGCCGAAAAAAAAAATAAAAATCTGTCTGCAGTATTTCTAGCAGATTTTTCTGATCTGGCAGGAAATCTAGCTGAATTCTTAATATTTTTTTTTTTAAATTCTCATAGCACTAGTGCGAACTGGGATAGCCCTGTCGCGTTCGATATATCTAGTACTGAGTTCGCATTGACAATAAAGACCTGTGTTAGAGGTGAGCGCTGGAGCGCCCTAGTTGAGCACTGTGTATTCAGACAGGGGAGAGTTCAGTGCTGCATTTTTCTGTCAATTGTAGCTGTCGTTTGGGTGAAATCATATTTTTGTGAATACATAATTTACTTGTGCTGCACTACTAAATGTTAAAAGAAATTTGTTTTTCAACATGAAAATCATTAGGATTAAACAAATTTTATGTTAGAGGTTATATTGCAAAATTTTTTCAGAGACAGGTCTCAGGGTTATACAGTTCGTGTTCGACATTAAACTAAATTTCTGAGGTTTCCTCGGGTTTTCTTGCAGCCACGAAAATTCACTGACACTTCTCATGCTCACTGAGTGCGCCCTAGGACTAACCACGGCGAACGAACCTAATAACAAAAAATCCTTTCCCACCCTTTTCTGTCATATTCAAATCCAAGTCGTCTGTATCGTGATTCTGAATAACTCAATTTGAATACCTACCGAAACGTCCATTTTCCATAAATAACAGAAAAAGATATTAGCAATTAGAGCGACGCGACGAGACGAATTTTTCTCAATCGCAAAATAAAAGATACCTATTCACTGAAAAAGTGTTGTGATAAATTACAGATTCCTTCTTATGTTAAGGTGTTTTGTTGAAAATCTATCTCAATTCTCAGCAAAGTAAAGTAGCATACAATTACAACAACTACATAAATAGTCTCGAATGTGCCAAGCAGAGTAGATGTTGTTGTTGCACACTAAAGGTTCTACTTGACTTTATTTTGCTACACGTGGGATTGGAACAGATTTATAACAAAAAGAATTATGAAAATAATCGTAAAAATGAAGAAGTTCTTAATCATCTCGCATTGTATTAAGGTGAACAGTGAACACACGTAATATGATAAAAATGTCTGTTTTACAGAATTAATTATGAGTTTTAATAAAATAAAATTAATTCCGATCATTATTTATTTAATTTTATAATTTTTTTTAGTTTAGCTGGCATTATAGCAGAATCCAAAAGCCAAAAAATGTTTATCACTTTTTCTAAAAGGATTTGGTTTGAAAAAAATCTGCTAAATGCTAGATTCTAGCAGATTTAAGAAAATAATTATGGTCACTCTGGCTACAACTCTAAGTCGCTTGACAAACGCTTGGCCTAAAATGGAAAATGGGTAGTAAGGTCTTGTCAAAAAACACTCAAGGAAACTCTATATAAGACTTTGTTCAATCCATTCTTCTATTTACCGCAGGAACATGGACTTTAGCCAAAGCGGATGAAGATATCCTTGGTCGTTTTAAACATGAAATTTTTCGAGTGATTTTCAGTATCTATTATTTGGTTTGACGGAACTTGGAAAAGGAGATTTCATAGCAAATCTGGTCAGTGTATAAGGTGACTAGGACATGCAGATTGTAGAGCGAATGGATAAACGTACACCGGCCTCACCTTATTTAGCGCGCACAAGTATAAGGGGAGCTCAACCAACAACCAACTTGGAGTTCGGAACTGGAGGTAAACAACAGATCGGTCTAACTGAGAGAAGACGTATTTGTTGAGGTTCAAGTTCACCCCGAACGTTGGTTATACCTTCTAAGACTAAGACCCATTTTATTTATTTATTTTCGTCGATATTGAGGGTGCTTTTGATAATGCGACCTTTGATAGCATGTGTAATGCAGCCAGACATCACGGTATAGATGAAACGTTGGTGTTGTGGATTAAAGCAATGCTAATGCACAGAACGTTGATTGCCGAAGCGGATTGTGGCAAATGCGTCATGACAGGGGTAAACAGGGGCTGCCCTCAAGGTGGTGTTTTGTCTCCCCTCTTATGGTGCATGGTAGTAGACTCTCTGCTGACGACTCTCAATCTTCCTGGAACCTATACACAAGCATACGCGGACGATGTCGCCGTTCTGTCTGTCGGTTCAGACCTTGGGACTGTCTGCTCTCTGGCGCAGAGATCCTTGGGTTTGATCGATGATTGGTGCACAATGAATGGGCTTTCAGTGAACCCTCTTAAAACTACGGTTGTTCTCTTCACGAGAAGGAGGAATATCACTGGTCTGTCTCAACTTGTGCTAAAAGGTGTCACTATTCCGATTTCTGATGAAGTCAAATATCTGGGAGTAATCCTCGATAGAAAACTTCTTTGGTCCAAGCATGTTGAATCAAAAACCGATAAAGCGCTGTCGACTTTCTGGCAGTGCAAAGGCGCTTTTGGGAAGACATGGGGCTTATCTCCTAAAAGGGTCCTATGGATCTATACGGCAATGGTAAGACCACTTCTCTCATATGCATCGGTTGTGTGGTGGAACAGGCTTTCGCGGAAACGTGTTATGGCCTCTTTCGCCAAACTCCAAAGAACGGTTTGCCTTGGCTGCACAGGGGCCTTCCCCAGCACTCCGGGCTCTGCTCTAGATGCTTTGATGAACCTCCCCCCCCTTGATATTTTTATCATGGGGTGTACGCTGAAAACCATCTCCCGGTTAAAGAGAGGTGGCTTTTGGTACCACGCGCATTGGAGTTTTGATGAACTTGTGCGAGAATTATCCTTTGACCCCTGTCTTATGGATATGCCGTCTGACGCAATGACACCAGAAATCCTACTGCGACAAAACTACCACGTCAACTTTCCTCAGGCAACTGAATGGCTTTTGCCAGACTCAGAGCCAGGGAAGGAATGCCATCGTGTTTTCACGGATGGCTCAAAAACCGGACAGGGGTCTGGTTCTGGAGTCTTCGTGGAAAGCGAGAACATTAGACTACACTACCCCTTGGGTAACCATGCGACTGTCTTCCAGGCGGAGATTTTCGCTATCCTTATGGCTATGCGCTATATTGTGACAAACAGGTGGAGGGCTAGAAGCATATGCGTTTGCAGTGATAGCCAAGCTGCTTTAAAAGCGCTGCTCAACCCTCTTACCTCGTCCAAGTTAGTGCTCGAACTCAAGCTTTCTCTGAACTTGGTCGGTAGGCTAAACACGGTCAAACTTGTTTGGGTCCCAGGTCACACTGGTATCCAGGGAAACGAGATCGCTGATGAGCTGGCCAGGTTGGGTTCAGAAGAAGATTTCTTAGGACCTGAACCTGCGTTGGGTTTGCCTGCATCTGTGGTTAGGTCATCCATTGATACTTGGGTTTCTCGTGAACACGAGCGTCGTTGGCGTGACTGTGCTGGGTGTAGACAGACCAAACGACTGCGTCCGGACATCTGCAAGAGGTCCTCGTCTTTCCTTCTGTCTCTCAGGAGAATTGACTGCAGACTTCTTGTGGGCGTTCTTTCGGGCCACCATGCTTTTGCCAAACATTTAAATGTGTTGGGCTTGAGCAACACCACCATCTGTCCTGCTTGTGGAGAGGATGACGATACAGCGGAGCACTTCCTCTGTAGTTGTCCTGCCTTTGCTCGCATCAGGTGGCGGATCTTTGGGGCTGACGTGGTGAGTGCCGAACATCTAAGCTCTTCATCACTGAAGCTCCTTCTCATCTTTCTTCGAAAGACGGGAAAACTAAGTACAGCAATGTAAGGTGTCTGTTTGGCAGTACAATGGACCAGTAGTTGTGTCTGAGTGCTCCATCGGATAGTAACAACCTCCGACAAAAGAAAAAAAAAAAAAAAAAAAAAAAGACCCATTTTTGTTGGGGTATACTAGGTATATCTTTCGACTAGATGTCGTTTTTTTGATTATAAATTGTACGTGAATATTGAAAATGGTAGTAACTTTCATGGCTTCACGAGCTTAGACACCATTGGACAAATTTCGACTACAATTTATACTAGATAGAATACATGATTCTACATAATGTATGGATTGTCTAAAGTATTTTGGAATGAATACCTACTAATATTATGAACATGGCTGACTTTTTTGACGATGTTCCTCTGAGAAAGTAAGCTTCCAGTTTAGCCCATTCGATCTTTCGAAAGTAATTCACATCACTAACTAAAATAAAAATAGTACCTACTTGTGAAAAAATATAGCCTAGTCAAACCACTTCGTAACCGTAAATAGTTTCAAAGCAGTTTGAAAGCTGACACGACTTGTGAAGTAAAGTCTAACAGCCTTATTTATAAACTTTATACACTCTATATAATAGATCTAAACGCATTTGCGTATAGAGAGTGTATAAAGTTTAAAAATAAGGCTGTAAAAGTCTAAAGTGTTAAAATCTCTGTTCTGAACTAGTTCAGTTATCTAATTCACTTACCTAGTTTAATCCTCAGTTCGGTGAGATATTCCCTGGTATAGTAGGTCAGGAATGAAATCATTAAACCAGAGCAGTTCAGCCGGTTGTTAACACCAAAGTCGTCCCTGACACTATAGCTCAATTCATAAAGGAGATATGTATTTATTCCAGATTTCTATAGATTTTAGTACATTCCTCAGAGCGTATAATTCAGTTAAAATCCTGATCATATACCTTCATCTAGTTTTATTAGAAAGCTACGTTAGGTATACATACACACATGCTCTGCTAGGTCCAATTTTAAAAATACACAAGAAGTTGATACACGGCTCTGCTCGCTAATGCTAATGATGTGCTCCTATATCATCAAGCTGCCCTTTTTGATAAAACTTCGATGGGAAAGATAGATGAATTTAAATACCAAAACCATGTAGATATCAATACCAATAGTTGTTCTTCAGTTGCACATCACAAGTCACTTGTTGAACAATTTAGAATATCAACAAACAACGATGTTGAATGGAATTTCCGCAGTCTCTTTCCTTCTTATGTTGTTTTTTAAAGATAAGTTTTGACGTAGGGCCTTACGGTTTCAATTTTTCGAACTCCGGTAAGAAGTACCTAAATAAACTTCAAAATCACGAAAATCGGATAAGGTTCTAGAATTTATAGCAATAGACAGACGTTGCATGTAATATAGAAGTGTAAATGTGGACTATGCTTGCGTCCCGCTCGCGTGTATCTAATAATACCCTAAAGTAAGATATACTGATTCAGTGAGTGTCACCATTGCAATACTGAAACATACCCCCTACCTCAAGTATTGAAACGTGAAACGAAAAAGACTTGAAAATAGAAAACTACGACCTATAATGATGCATGTAGGTAATCGCTGACCGTTTTTGTTGCGCATTCATAGATTAAAATGACCATAGATTAAAATGATCCGTATGCAAATACATATCACTTAATTTTCAATTACTTTCTTAAATCTTTATAAAAAAAAACAGCCAAATGAATTGCATGCCATCCACCAACCAATTAACCAAACTCTTGCATTCCTTTTGACTGCTACTGCTGCTGCGTTACTACATCACATTGATCACAATTAACTTCCGATTGGGATTTCATTTCAACTTCACCTTGACCATATCATTGTGGTTCGGCAAAACATATAAAAACTGGTTCGTAATTACAGACCCGATTATTTATTAAAAGCCTCGTGTGTGTTTCCGCACAAAAATCTTTGTAATTGAACTCGGCTTCTCTGCGGATTATTTGTGTGTGCTCCTCGAAAGGTAAACAATAATACAATCCTCGGTGCCCCAAGACTACCATTGAATGAATGATGTCGATGACGCCAAACCCGGTAGGGTCAGCATCAGCAAAACAATCATCATCATCATCGTCTTCTTCGTCGTCGATATGGTGGTCAGTTTTATGAGAAACAGTCAATAACACAATAATGCGGCCTGGATATGTTTTGATTGGAACATTTAGCGCACAATTCGGTGAGGTGGTGGACGGTGGGATACAAAAAATTGAAGAGCGAATACACAAAATTGAAAAAAAAAAATCAGGTAATCCTCATATCACCTGCGGCCGATTGATTTAATTCAACCCAAGAGAAGTTTGATTAAGTGCTTTTCCTTTTGTAAATTAACGGAAAAGTTGTAAGTTATTTTTTTTTTGTTTCATAAAACAACTCATTACTGCGAAAAATACTTGGAATGTTTTTCTTGTTGCTTTGTTAATAAAATCTATGATTAATGTTGGCGATGGAATTGATTTCTGTTTTGTTTTTGGAAGAATCATCCTCATTAGTCAGGAGATAATGAACTTTTTGGCTTCAGTTGCGATTGCCTTGTAGCTAGCTATTCGTATTTGGTCTTGTTAAGGGAATTTTTAAAGAGGAAAACAAGATAAAATAAAAGTTTCTTCAATTTCGTTCGAAGGCTCATGCAAATTACTGCTGTTACTGTTCTTATTAAGCGTGGAAAGTACTTATTTGCGAAGTAGTCTGATTGCTTGTTAAACGAAATATCGTGGATGCAATTTTGATTAATACATTTCGAGCCTAATGAACCTAAAGAAAAATCGTTTTCTTTCGAAAGATGCAGAAATTTCGTATAAAACAAAAGAGTTAGTGTGCGAACTTAATTTTTAAACCCTCCACAGGAAGGTATATTCACTTTGCCATTACATTTGTAACGCCAAGAAGGAGTCAACGGAGACCCCATAAAGTATATATATTCTGAATCAGGATCATATTCTGAATCGATTAGGCATGTCCGTCTGTCTGTCTGTTGAAAGCACGCGAATGACCTAGGCGAATGAAATTTGGTGAGAGGACTTCTTTTTACCGTCTTCAAGTTGGTATTGAAAATGGGCTATGTCGGTCAAGTGAATGAAATTTGTTGGTACTTCCCATACAAAGCACTATTACACCCATGTGTCTCTCTGTCTGTTGAAATCACGATAGCGTCCAAACGAATGGACTTAGGCAACAAACATTTTGTTAGAGGTCTTATTTTTACGGTTGTCAGGTTGGTTTTAAAAATTGTCCAAGTCGGTCAAGTAGTTCTGTTACCTCCCATACAAATCCATTATTCGACCCATGTATCTCTCTGTCTGTTGAAAGCACCTTAGCGTCCAAACGAATCGACGTAGGTGAATGAAATTTTGTAAGAGAACTTGTTTTTACCGTCGTCAGGTTTGTATTGAAAATGGGATATGTCGGTCAAGTAGTTCTGGTTCTGGTACCTCCCATACAATACCAATATGTATACACATGCTTGTACCTGTACAATACATACAGGGGAGGGTATCAAAGCATCGGCCAGGCCGATGATAACACTTTTACTTGTTTTGTATTGAGTTTAGTGTATTTCGTTTCTTTTTATATTCGAGATTGGATCTACAAAAAGTAATATTTCTACACTCATTGATTTCTTTCGGCAAAATAACAACTCATCAACAAACAAAGGGTTTTTCCATAGGAAGAGGCACATTTCCCGCTCCCATTTGACCCAAAGGAAAGTGGAAGTCATCATCGATTGGTAGCAATATCCGTTGCTGGTGATGAAAATGCCTTCGTCGTTTCCGATTAAGTAAGGACCGATAAATTGCCGCCGACTCACAAACCACACAAAACAGTGAATCTCTGTGGATCCATTGCCACTTCGTGAACCTCACATGTTTTCGACCAATTTTGTTTGTGGACCTACCCGTTGCTGTTTATCAAGAAAATGCCTTTTTTGTGCTGAAATCGGGGTCGGTTTCCGTGTTACCCCTTACCCCTAGTTAAAGGACAAATACCAATAATAGCAATACATTGACTGTTTTTGAAGTATGTAATTTAATTAGTAATCAAAGAACAACTGATACACTAACGTTTTCAAGACACCTAGGTACGGATCCTTCGGTGCGCAAGTGATATCTACTCGCACTTGGCCGGTTTTTTTTTTTTTTCGTTTTCTCCGCAGCTCCTGTGACGCTCGGATGCAAAATTCGCTTACTTGACGTCTACGAAAGGCGAAATTCTTGTGCGGGTTGCGGAATTCATTGTCTCAGGCTCTCCGGCGCAATCCAAAGAAAGCGGTGAAGTTTGTTTTTGGCAGATCTTGCGTTTCTTTGACGAATTTTAGAACGCTTATATTATTTTTTATAAGTTTAACCTGCTGTAGGTACCTATGTATCTTGTCCTGTAGATTGAGGTTGATAAATTCGAGCAATTGGTAGCTGTTGACATCTCCTGTAAAAGTTGTCTTTGGCCCAGATGATTACAGTCTCAATATCGCATCTCAATAGTTGCTTACACTTATCCATGCTCCTCAAAGTAGTCTTATTAAAATGAGCTTGCAGTAGGTTAAGCTCTTGAATGTGTTGGAGCCCCAGTACCACCCTATAGCCTCGTTCAATATAAAAATGTATAAAAATTTGTTCTTTAATTGCTTTAACTACTGATGGTACAGTTGACCATATAATCTGTCATCTCACATTCTCCATTATCACAGCATAGTCACAAGAATCTAGAGCCAATCCTGCTGTGTTCAAATAAATCATTTAAACAAATCCGATTTTTACAGCATAGTTCAGCTTCGTATCTTCAGTTGAAAAACCGATTATTTCGGCCTTTACAACTTGCATACTTACTCCAATCGGCAAAAAACAATGTTAGGCCGACTTCATGACTTTGCAGTTAAAAACAGTAAACGGTTTAAAAAAAAGTATCTACCATCCAAACATAAATTCTTTGCTCTCATTTCCACCCATGAATCATGACAAGAAAGAAAATGTACAGCAAAAATGAAGAAACTCCATTGATCATGTTGTTATCCTTGTTAGCTTATCAGGCCATGAAATATGAACAAATTTTTGATTTATGCGATTCACTGCAAAAAAAAAACTCACGAATCTGCAACAGTTTTATTCCAAATGCATACCACCAAACCACCGGGCAGAAGGAAAGTAGATGACCACTCGTGGAGCAATTGCTCAGCCAAAGATAAATGTTTGCCTTTTGGGAGTTGTTCGGGATTCTTTACACTGACCCATGCAATTTTCTACTCATATCGCGTTTTCTTTTTCGTTACATAAGTGCACCGTACAATGAAAGGATATTATGTACATGGCGAAGGTACCTTTACCCATATTTTTATTAACTTCTTTTCTTTTCCTTACATCTACCCAGTCGACTCCATTCGGTTCTTACTCATATTGAAAAAATAAAACACAAAGAATGTATCCAAAAAGTAACATAAAGTCGAAGATCGAAAATCCTTTCGGCTTTGTTCATATTTTTATTATTTATTTATTATGAGAAGAACTGAAGAGGACCAAGCGCGATGAATATACATTATAATGTACATTGCTCTGGTATATATTGGTAACAAGAGAGAATTTTCTTGACCCCCATAGGGTTCAATTTTGAGCACTGGATCGATCGATTTTTCGATCGTGATTACCCTTACATCGTGAATTTCAGTCGGTGAAATAAGAAAAATACCTACAGTGTTTTCCCTCCACATGGGGCATATCCTCTCCTTGGGGAGTTCTTTTTGTAACGTCAGCGTCACCATAATGTCCTAATAAACAATTTCATTTAAATCCAGCAACTTAGTACCGTTTGTAGAGTGCTGTCGTAATGTATAGGTGAGGTAGTGTTTGGCAAAATCGTTTTCATGCATCCACAATGAAAATGTAAGCGGAAGTCCCTGTGCGAGTTATACTGAAACACATAAAGGTACCTATATTCCTTATGTTCTTGTGGTGTGTCAAATTTTGGCATTAATTTGTATGCAGGTTGAGTACGTGGTTTGATTAGTCAAAACTATTGCTAAATTGCTATCCCTAAATTCTAAAATATGTATAAACATTAAAAAAACAGAAAACAGCAAAAACCTAATATATATTTTTGCGTTTAGACCTATTATAGAGGGTGTATAAAGTTTATAAATAAGGCTGTAAGTAAATAGTCAACTTAGGTGTGTATAGGATACTAGACTAGGCTATGCTTCTCACAAACATTAGTTTTTTTTTATGAATGTCAGACGAAGGAATATGGAGGAGTGACACTTGCCTCGTACGTCGTACAATTACTTCGCTTGCCTTTATAGCTATTTCGAAGTATACCACTTTTTTATCATCAGACTCATTTATGTGATTGCTTGAAAAGTTGAATTCCGTCAAATTTCCGTATATATAGGCCTTGAATTTACATTGCTATCCGTCACCAATTATGATAGGAACTTACCCATCAATTACTGGGAAAAAAAAGTGCTACCAGATTTTTGATACAAAAATTCCCGTGCTGAAACCTAAAAATGTCCTTTTCTCTTTTAAAAAAATGACTGCAATTTTCCCACACACTAAAAAAAAAAAAACCATAAAATTAAAAATTTGTAACAAAACAAAACAAAAAGCTGACTAACAAAATTCGTCATTTAGTGAAAACTCGGTTAATAATGATTTTAAAAATAATTGCTTTTCTGACTGCAGAAAATGCTATAATGCATTTTGATGATATTGGTTGTGCCAAAAGCTGTTTTCCCATTTTTAGGCCAAGAGTTTTTGACTCCTTTAAGGTTGGCTTAATTGTTAACCAAGTTTTTCTGAATGTTACATTATATCATACATATTATTGGTGGTTCGTCTACTGGTGAGCCCACCGACCACATCGGGGCGAAACGCATTTGTAGTTGAGGCCACTTAAATGTTTAATCATACATATTATTATGTTAATAGATTTAAAAAAAAAATCAGATTTATATGTTCTAGCTGGCAAAAAGCTTCCCTCTTAAAAATTGATTTCGAGATCCAAAATTCCCTAATTCCCCATAGGTGGGGGAAAATTTTTTGGCTGGAAGCTTTTTTGTAAATCATGGCCCGAATCGTCAGCACGTGTATATTACTATTTTACTAATAGGACGAGTCAGCATCAGCTCATTTGAATGAGAATAGCGAAAACTGACAACATTTCCAGTTTGAAAATTCAACCCCTGACAATTTCCTTTGGCAAAAATGTTGTCAATTTTTGATTAGATGGGTTGCTTGATGCTTGACTGTTTGAGAACCCACAAGACTCCGGTTGAAACTATAGCTATTTCGATTCTGCGTTCTAGGTGATAAAAAAGGGTAGAAATGTTCCTATTTCAAAATTCCGACTTTAGCGTATACCTATACGCAGAAAGAGAGTACACATTTAGGGAAACTCGTAATTTTCTATAGATTCGTATTTAGTCTATATAATCCATGTTTACACCAGTGGTACATGTTATTACAGAAATTAGTTGATTTTTTATAAACCCTGACAGGTAAGCTGTCTGCCGTTCATCAGTTGAAAAATGCATACCTACACAAAGATATATCTCGTTTAAATTCATTTCTTGTCATGAAAGTCGAAATTTAATTTAGACCCCACAATAATGACCCAAAAAATGTTACATTATTTATTATTGGCTTAAACAACCATTTTATATGCATTATTAATTTTGTACTTATTTAAAAAAAAAAAAGGCTAAGAGATATGACCTAAATCACATTCCATGGGAATTTTGCGGTTTATCTTTAACTTCACTTAAAGCTAAATCCAATCTTTTGCGGTTAAGTTCAACACTGGATTTATATAAATGAAAAAGAATTCATAAAACCAATGATGAGATATAGGGTTTCACAGAATAGGGTTAAATGAATGCGATCCAACAGTCAATCTGCTTGCACTTTTGATGGATAATGCAAAATGACAGCAGATTTGTTTAGGTTTGTTGTCTTTTATGTGATTAAGAAAAACTGCAATTAAGACACACGGTAACATTATGACAGCTGAGTTTATATTTTTTACAGTCTTAACAGATAAAGGCATAGTTCGGTGGACTAATAGAATCTATTCATTTAAGACAAAATGTACAAGAGATAGATCTGGCGAGATAACCGATGGAAACTTATAAAAGCTATAAGGTCAGTGAGGATTTTTTTAGAACAAGTAAGGGTGGTGAAAAAGTTATGGTGGCGGCAGTTCTCAGTCTCACATCCGCCGGAATGAGCTACTGGCACTGGAATATTCAGCCTGTTGTGCTAGAGTCAAGCATGTCCCTGGCCTTCTCCAAGAGCAATGTTTGGAACTTTTATCAAAAAAAAAGTGTCAAGGCTACAAGGCCCGGCAAGAGACCTGTAGATGTATAGCTGAGCAATGAAACCTTGTAGTAGGGTATGGTCGCAGTCGGGGTTGAGTATAATAGAAAAACAACTTCTGCTGACGTCAAAGATTTTTGCCGTTGCCGCAACTAATTCAATTAAGTTATTCGTCTCTAATATATTACAAACTAGCTGGACCCGTGCTCGCCTTGCCCGCTCGCACAAAATTATATTTGGTTATGTGTATGTATATATTTTCTCTTCAAAAAATACATTTTGGCTAAAAATTGTTCCTTAGGACGTGGCTATAAACGACATAGCCTATAGCAGTCTCACGGTGTTAAGGAACATTTTAAAAAAAGTTTCATTGAAATCTGTCCAGTAGTTTTCGAGTTTTTAGCTGACAACGAAAATTGCTACAGTTTTATTATATGTATAGATTATGCAGTTTTGATAAAAAGTGGTATTTCTGAACTCTGTCATATTTAACCATGGTTGGCAAAATTTTTTTAATTTCATAGTTTTATATCTACGGTCTAATTCCAGCTTGGAATTTTCCACGTATAGGAATTTTGAAAGAAACCAAAATGGTGGATTTAGACAAAAATTAAGGCGTCAAGTGGCAAATTGGGGCCTCAGTAGACCCTGCTTCTTATAGGACTCATGGCGAGTCATATGCCGAGACTCAAGCCTACTTGAAGTTGATTGTTTGCAGTGTTGATTTGTATAAATATGTCTATAAAATAATTAGCGCAGCAGGTCTCTAATCTCTATAGCACCCTAGCTTTTCATGTTCCCTCATGAACAATCATAACATATAGAACCACCTTTAGAAACGATTATTCTTCGTATAGTTTTTTAATCCTGCCATACCTAATAACTAACACATATGATAAACAAGAAGAGCAGTCAAACTTTCAGACGTTAAATAGTTTCCACAACCCATCTGCCAATTCTAATGCTGATGGGCACCTACAATCTGAACTGTCAGTATAAACACCTGTTCTTGATGCTAAATATACAAAACAAATCATTCATACAACAATCCCCTCTTGTAAGACATGATCTTTCAACTTATCGAACGCACAAAACACACTTCATTAACGTCACTGCCCCCCCCACCCATCCTTTCATGTAATCACGATTTTTCGGTTAAACGTCAAAATGCCATCTGCAAATACATGAATACAACAGCACACCGTACCCATGTCGAACGTAATGAGCATAACCCCCAACAGCTACAATAACAACAACCACGTCTCGAGTGTACCTACGTACGTAGATCTCCAAATTGAAAAACACGAAACTTTCACACCTCTTCAGCTTGTATATCGCGACTAGGAGTGCTTCTTGTCACCATTTAGCATTTATCTTGTTATATTCATCTCGGGTTAAGCTTTAAGTCAGATGTATTGAAATTTCGTACCAACAGCTGCGGTGGCGATGCCTATCCGCACTTGTGTGTGCTGGACAATTCGATGTGTTGACAAAAGTGTCGAATAAATTCGTCGAATTTATTAATTGAATCAAATTGCCGAATGTAATCAAGGAGAGACAGAGAGATACAATATCTTAACGACCGTTTGGCTCCATTAAATTTAATCGATCCATCTTAACGGCAAAATTGATTTCGTGAAATTAAAACAAACACCATCATGTCACCTTTCATGTTCAAAAGAAAAAAAAATATTTAGCGAAACCTGCCCACTCTTTGAACTGGCCCCGCGAGGTGGTCAATAAAAGTCACTTAAGCCGAATAAATGTGGATAAATGCGATATTAGCGGTTGATAGTGATGGTGTCTTATGAATCGTTAGCGCAAGCGTTGCCGACCCGACCATGGCCAGGTGGTTGTGTTGCTATTGCGCATATTATGCAGCATCGACAATTTTTTGCATACGGTTATGGTTCAATGAGATTTGCCAAATGTTAATATACTGAAGATGTTAGCATGTGTACATCAAGTACGGATTATAATAAAGACGATTTGTATTTCTTGGAACTCATCGAAAGATGTCAAATGATTTAGGCAGACTCATGCGAGTCGAATGCATTAAACTAAGCTAAAAAAGTGCAACAGTGGGTGAGTATAACATGGCGTCGATCAACTGAATGATTAGTCCCACTGAACGATTTTTTCCCCAAAAAAATTCAAATTCCATCTTACAGATCTTCACTGCTCCATTTCTTGCTAATTTCTATGAAACTGCCAAGAGTAAATAACACTGTCCAAAGAAAGCTCATCAATTCAGTCGTCCCGATACCAAACACACCCGATACCTCTCTTACTTACTTAAGGTGGCGCTTCAGTCCGGGTTGGACCGGGCCTCAACTCAACCACAACCTCTCCAGCCACCACGATATTTGGCCAGCTGTCTCCAGTTTCGCACTCTAAGTTGGTTAAGGTCCCCTTCCAATTGCGTGCGTCACCTGAGTCGGGGTCTTCGTCTGCTGTATCTCCTCTCGTTGTATATCGTCCTCCATTCAGTCTATGCAGACGGGACTGAAAACTACTCGAAGCATTTTCCTCTCGAAATAACCAAGGGTAACCTCATCCAATTTAGATAGAGTCCACTCACGAACGCACCATACCAGTGACATCACGGTGCGTTCTGCGGATTATAAACGGGTAAATGAACGGACTTTTGTAAGATCGTGCCTTTGGTGTTGGTGTTTTGTATTACTCTTTCAAGAACAATGTTGAAAAAGTCACATGACAGCGCATCGCCTTGCCTATATCCTTTCTTTGACATCGAAGGCCTCGGTGAGTAGGTACTTTACCGACCTTGATGGAGCAGTGTGCATCCTCCATCGAAATCTTGCACAGACGGACGAATTTGGCAAGAGTGCCAAGAATAAACATTGCTCTGTATAGCTCGTCCCTAATAAATGCTGTCATATAGGTTGCCTTAAAATCGATGAACAGGTGGTGGGTATCGATTTGAATTTCCTGGATTTTCTCCAAGATCTGCCGCAGTGTGATAATTTTCGTCGATGGTGGACTATCCTGATCTGAAGCCACACTGATAGGGATCAATCAGTTTGTTGGCGGGAGGCTTCAGGCATTCAAACAACACGGTAAGATCTTGTAGTCGATGTTAAGAAGACTAATACCTCTGCAGTTGGCGCAGCTCAGAGGGTCTCCTTTCTTGACGATCGGGCATACAATCCTGAGGTTCAATTCATCGGGGTTATTTTCCTCCGACCATATTTTGCAGATGAGTTACGGTGCATGTTTCATAATCAAGTCATCGCCTGCCGCTTTGAACTGCTCCACGGCTACGCTTAGATGTGGTTATCTTCTCGTCGACCGAGTCGGCTGGACGGAATTTTTGATCTTCATCATCCAGATTAAAATTCCTTTTACAAAAAAAGAAAGAAACTCACAGACTCTTTGGGGTTATTTCGCCAACTATTTCACTATATGTTACGACAACTGGATACTGGCTGCTTAATGGCCATCAGAGTTCTACGTCCTACCCATAGCAACTATAACGACAATAAACGCCCTTCAATAAATCTAGAGAGAAAAAATAACCCGAGGGCCATCAGTTGCAAAAGTCAAATAGGCGTCAGTCTGGACAGCCTGGCCACTATCACCAAACCAGTCCGAAATCCAATTAGTTACACCTCCTCAGTGTGACATAGAATAACCCACAACTTGTTCTCATACAAATCACTTCATTGTCTTGACCCCTGAAATAAAATTATGCTCACGCAAGTCGTCAACGCGCACAGCACATAAATGTTTTTCCATTTCAACAACTCTCAACATGGCCAACAAGGTAATATTAGAGAAGCGCCTCCAGAGATGGATTTCTTATTTCTACAAGAAAAATAGTAAGAAAAACTCAAAGTAAGAAAAATCGATTTCCACCAAGGCAACACACATACTGCTCTTTGATTAATAACGTTGATCTGCAACTACCACTCGGAGAACATAGATTTGCAATGGGAATGCGCTTCCAACTCTTGTCGAGTTCAAGCGCACACTCACTTACGCACAAAAGGCTTTCTCTCCCCGTTGTCGTTGCCGTAATCCGTTTGCACCTCTCTGGTTCCACCTACCAATGCGCAGATGATGCTGCTGCTGCTGCTGCCAGTGCCAGTGGTGCGCTGCTGCCATTCAATTATCTGCTTAATCTTAAAAGGCCAATTCTTAAGTTGGCGTCTCGTACCAAAGCTACACACCATAGCACTAGGTATATGGCCAAAACTGAAAATCATTTACATTAAAAGTGTAATCCCGCAATGAATCTGTGCGCTGTGTAACCTCGCTCTTGCATATGCGAATACGAATACCTACGAATGCGAGTGTACACAACAGACAACAGAGTTCGCATTAATTTTTCAAAAGTGACATCTGGACAGATAGACAGACATGCGGACGGACAGACAGACGCATGGACTAGCTAAACCAACTTGACTCGCTCAGTCGATGGATTTGAAATGCAGCTATAGAGAGAACGCGCGCGCGCGCGCATTCGATTTTAAAATCACTCCGAGTGCAAGCATTAGGAAAAGATGAAGAGCTACCCTGCCAACATGCATCCATTAGATATATGCAACGTGTTTGTTTTTGAGAGCGTCCGCCAGCGTCGTCCTCATTCATCATTATCAGTCATTTTCCAATTCGCGATTCTTCTCAGCGTGCAATAATGTGAAGTGAGTCAGTGCGCCGATAGTTCGAGGTGAATTCCCACATCAGGTTTTGTTCCCTATTCCCTCTGTAAAGCCGTGTGCGTCTAGGGGCAGGAAGCATTCTATACTCGTTCAAGATAAATGATGTATCTAAATGATAAATATCCAAATGGAAGGTTGGATATTCTTTTATTTTAGGCTTGGAGCGCTTGGCTTATGTAGATTACTTTGCTAAATTAAGTGTGGTGGCTTATTATTGACAGATTGAAGGCTTATAGTTGGAGAAAAACTGCACCAAACACGTATTGTCGGGATATAGTCATTACAAATGGAAGTTTGACAAGTGGCTTAAGCTCAAGTAAGAGAGTCCGCATCTCACAACTGTTAATCATTGCGAAGCAGAAACAACCTTCGTAACAACCATTATTTGTATTTCCGTAGTTCAAGACATTTCTGGCTTATAAAGTGAGAAGATTGAAATCATCCAAATTTTGCACACTAAAAGCGTGATCATCAATGAGATCTACATATGGGGTGGCCTTTAAATAGTGCCTTGCTTTACTAAGAAGTTTTTAACTTTCCGAATACCTACGTAGTAGGTAAGAGAAAGATATTGTTTTCGTACAAAATTTCGAACTCGAGATTTTGATCAAATCTGATTATTACGATGATACTCAAAAAAGTGGGGCTTGCAATTCTGTATCTTTGCTTCCCGCTAAGAGGCGTTTTTTTTTATGCTAGCCCTATAGCCAGTGTTGTCAGAATTTTTCAGTGTAAATTCCCCATTTTTGAGGCAAAAATAAGAGTTTTTCCCCACTTCTTCCCCCATTTCAGACTATGTATAAAACTATGTAATTTAGTCTACTAATAATTTTAAATTTAAGGCATTTTGTTCTTTATTCAAGTACCTACATATTTGGAAGTATTCCAAAGAGTAAAATCTACAGTTATTTCTGTAAAAAAATATGAATTTTAAAGACCACTGAAATATTACCTATATAAATACGGGTTGCCAGATAAACTTGGTATTAAAAACTTTAAGTACTTGTAAATTTCATTCCAAGCGGATTGGATTTCATCATTTTTAAATTTTGATATGAATATCCTGCCATCTTTCGTGTCAACCAACCCGCAAAAAAATGTACCTAATGACATTTAGGTAGACCGAATACTGTGAAAATTCTATCAAACCAAGATTTGGGCTTTTGATATAGATACTTAGGAACCGCCCCAGCGTGCTTGAGGCCCTACGGAAATCATGAAACTAATAATCTTATTTAAATACTAATTATTTTAAAGACCGCGGCCATTAAAGACAGAATTTTAGGTACTAACTAAATAAATTAAGGTTGTCATCAACCATATCACCGAATGGTATGTTCATTCAGACAAGTTAGTTAACATACCATATATGTAATGTATGTCCATCGTTACTCGTATGTATTTGTAGGCCACCGATTTGTTATGTTGAGTTTAGAGCTGTGTCAATCGTGATTGATTCGTTCTTTTTGACCCGATCACAATAAAGTATTGGTGATTGCAATCACATAACCTCAAGTCAATCGTTCATGGAATCAATACTTTTGTTCTGACTGGTTCATTTATCTCGGTTAGCCAGTAAAGAAAGAACGAAACAACACAATCCAAAAATCAATCGTTCACAGAGTCAATACTTTTGTTGCGCATCTGACTCGTTCATTTTGCTCGGTAGCGAGTAAAGAACGAACGACACAAGCCCCAAATCAATCATTCACAAAGTCAATACTTTTATTGTGCATCTGACTGGCTATTTCGGAGAGCAAAAAATAAATCGCTTGATTTGAAGATTTCTTGGACGTTTGTTAATCCACTGGCATCGTAGCCATCCTTTGATGGAATTTGTTACTTTATGTCTTGATAGAAAGAAGACGAATCATATTTTGGGATATATGCTATATTTATTTCGAAATGTCACCAGAAAGCCCTAAAATATTAAAAATTTGAGTGATTTCTTTTTCGCTTGGAAAAATTAAGATTTTAGGGCTTTCTGGTGACATTTCGAAATAAATATAGCATATATCCCATAATATGGTTCGTCTTCTTTCTATCAAGACATAAAGTAAAAAAGTCCATCAAAGGATGGCTACGATGTCAATGGATTAAAAAACGTAGAAATCTTCAATTGAGGCGACTTTTTTTTGAAATGGAACAATCGTTTCATCTCTTTTTTTATTGTCTCTGTCTTTAGATAAACATGTTTTGAAGCTTTCATAAGTGATTCACTCTTACAATCTATCAGAATGTATCTGTCTCTACCGAAACAAAATTGAACGAATGATTGTATTGAAATTGAATGGAGCAATACAATACTCTCTCATTCTCATCTGTCATGGAATGATTGAATGATTGATTGAAATGACCGAATCATTTTTTCAACCAATACTTGAACGATTCGATCATTGAATTTGAACGATTGACACAGCTCTAGTTGAGTTGCGTAGCCCGATTTATCTAGTCTTTCTGTTGTTTCTATTTCTACACCTTACTAAAGTATTAAAAACACTGAATTTCGCTAAGCGTATGGACAAAAAGTCAAGATTTACACTGTTGCACAAAAACTAGGTAACTTTCTTCCGTAAATCTTTTCCAATCTTTTTAATTTCCAACATAGCGATCTGATTAAACTCAAACAAAGCTGCCAGGAATATAACTCAGTTCTTAGGTATTAAACACAATAATTAAACACAATACACAACTTAATTAATTTTGTCAGCATGCATCCGATATTCCGATGGCGCATTATATTATTTGAAGGCAACATGAAGGATATTAAATAAATATAAATCAGTACAGCATTTGTTGCCCTTTCAAGTGGTATTTACTTGTTTTTTTTCTGCGAACCATACCAAATTTGCTTGCACGGGAGCAACCGCTGAAGCTCTATCTACCTATTGAGATACATGTTCGTCCTCAGGCAAATTTTTTCAAGTTCATAATAAGAGTCGTCGTTGAAATGCATATTTTTATTTCTAAATAAGAGAGCACTTTATTTTAAAATTACAATAAAAAATGGAAAAGTAGAATTCGGTTTTTCCCCATTTCAAGTGTGTTTTTCCCCATCTCCCCATTTGACTGAAATATCCCCAAAATGGGGAAAAATCCCCACACCTGGCATCGCTGCCTATAGCCCTATATTAACGGTACTTCCCATATACAAATTTTACGAAATATTACACAATTTAGATTTTTTCGAAAACAACTCTAACGATTTGAACCAAAATTGATATTTGAGTTAATGGAGGCATGCTTAACATGACTGCATACCCAGTTTTTCGATAAAAAGTCCAAAAACGGTACTTTTGAAAATTGGCTTTTTCTTGAAAACTGTACAAACGATTTGAACAAAAACATATTTTTAAGATACTACTTAACTTGATACCAAACTCAGTTTTTCTATAAAAAGATTGCGTCGTTTAATCCCTAATAATAGTACTTTAAAAAACTGCTCATATCTGAAAAACGCCATTTTCGATTATGATAAAAATGTATCTGTCATGTAATGCTTAAATCCATAGTAATACATATATTTTGCTCAGTTTTGAGCTAAACAGTTGCAAAACAGTGTTTTTTGAACGGTGAATTCGTCCTTCGATTTTCGCCCCAATCGCTAAAAATATTACTTTAAAAAACTGTTCATATCTCGAAAACACCATTTTTGATTTGAATGAAAACGTAACTGCTAGGTAATGCTTATATACTGAAGAATACGTTGTACTCAGTATTCAACTAAACAGTTTAGTAACAGTGCTTTTCGAATCCAAAGTTGTAACATTTGTCAGCATAATTTTACAAAAAAACCGCTCTAACGACTTTGATCAAAATACAGATTTAAGACAACATAAACATTCTAAACATTGGTAAGCGCTTACCAATAATAATCATAGCCTCCAATTGAAATATTTTGACGGTCACAATAGATAATTTTATTTGGAAATTTTCGTTATTGTGACTTCGTAAAAGTTAGCCTGGGCACTAAAAATGATAATTAGTACCGCACTATATGACCCATAGACTGTTACATGGCTATTTTACGATCCCTATATATTATTAAGATACTTTAGGTCAAATGTTTTAAACATGTTGGTGCTATATCCAATAATTTTGTAGAGGGAGAAATTATAACTCACAAGTCACAACTGCTACCTTGTCTTAGTATGTATGTGTACAGTTTAAGTAGCTCTCGATAACAAATCGCTTGACGTGTATGCCATTGGAGTAGTGCCTTTTAAGGCGGATATTTTGAACACATAAGTTGAGCAATGCGACAGTATTAGTCTTAAGCCAAAAGCTGTGTTTGAAGGGTAGCTTGAATTTGTATCCGAAGCTTCGGGAGTCAGAAGGATGGGCCAAGGTAAAGTCTTTGGCTCCTACTCCCTCGGACAAGGATGTGATAGAGTAGCTAGCGAATTTGTTTTTGGAAGAGTCTTGTTGGTTGAGACTGTTGTCTACCCCGGAATGTGAGCCCCATCTCAACTATGTAAAGTAAAGTAAGTAGAGTATATTTGGTTGTTCCCATGGCTCCAGTAGGCCACAATTGAAGTCAATTTTTGATTACAATGTCCAGTAAGGACAGCCAAGGAGGTACTCAATGAACTTAAGGCAACGCCCAACGACAAGTTATGTGTCCTTATATTGGAGCTTCTGTCCAGAATTACTTGTCATGCTATGATTCCATATCGGGGATCTAGGTCAAATAAATAAGTCAGCTAAAAGTGATTTTCTATCACGTTTGACAATTTTAACTCTCCATAAGCTTTCAAATTATCCTCAGTCAGTCATATTCGGCACCGTGTCGCGTCGATAGAAATAGTAGATGCAACACGACTTGCTAAGCTTAATTTAAAGCTGTTGACTAGCCACTTTAGCATCTCGTTGCATATTGGAAATGGGTAGGGATTAGTTGCACCTACTTACTTATTTAGGTGAAACTATAGTCCGATCTGATCTTGTGCTTCAGCCAATTTATGCCTCAACAAGAAAACAACGAAGCACTGTTCTTAGCTAAATAGATGAGATACCCATCCATAGCATAAAGTTACCTAATTTGAAATTTTCTTATATTGCGTAGTGCCATTTCCCTCTGGGTAAGAATCATAGAGTTTTCCAGTCAAAGAGTTGGATTTCATTAGCTTTGCATGTGCTAGTCCCTATAATGTCCCGGGTGTCTTTACATCTGACAGTGTTCCCTGTTAAATCTCCACCTCCAAACCCCATTTCCTTAGTATTTCTTGATAGCACCTACCTTACTCAACCTTTTGGCAAGTGTAACTCTTTGCTTGATTTTTTTAATCTGATGACGTTATTAGAGCTTATGCCTCGAAGTTATAGCTTTTTTTAAATTAATTTAATTTAGAAAAGGTGATTCAATGTGATAAATGTCAGTTTCAAGCGGTTAGGCCGCCTTAATTCTAACTCACACGAGCTTTAAGTTTTTTATTAAATCCTGAATTTTAGTTTATAGCTGTATTTTAAATTAAATAAATAAAAATTAAATAAATAATATTTATTTTTTTAAATAAATGAAACAGTATACGTTATGATAATTAAAATAAACAACACATCATTAAATTTTCATTAAATTTCTTAACAGCTACCTATATTAAATTATTTTCTAAAAAATTTATTTTATTTTTATTCTAGGTGAAAGTAACAGTATTGGACAAAAATGACAGCCCTCCGGTATTCCGTGACATCCCTCTAACGTTCAGTGTTAGCGAAGACCTTGGTGCTGGTCATACAGTTGCAACAATTCGTGCCACCGATCCGGACACATTGGGAACTCTGACCTATACCATGATCAATGGTGACGATGGTAAATTCTTACTCGAACCGGACACGGGTAAATTGCGACTAAAGGACGCTCTGGATCGTGAAACCAAAGATGTTTATCACCTGATTATACGTGTCACCGATGGTGTACAGCATACAGAAACCACTGTTACCGTACAGGTGAGTACGAACTCTGAAGGTCCTTTTTTCTTGGTTGATTCTTTTTTCGTAGGTATACACTGCTTTTGTTGTAGCCCCGTTTTGCGTTTTCATTAAAAAATTGCACTTCTTTTTATTTTTGGTACTACGAGAAGGGCGAGAGAGCAAAATTCGCCTTTATATAGGTTTGGTATGCGCGTATGGTGGAAAAGTAACCTTAAAGGCCAACCAAAGCAGCACTACACATATGGTGCTACTGCGTTCGTTTAAGGAAACTGATTTTGTTATTCTTTTGCGTCTTCTATCTGGGATGGGCGCTCTTCCACTTTTTTGTTGTTTTTATATTTTTATTAATTTCTTTGCCGGTTTTGGTAATTTGATGCTCCGCGTGTTAAAAAACCGCCTCAATGGTTTTTTGGTTTCAACCTTTTTTGCACCTCCTCGAGACTGCTTGCGATTGTGATATATACACACACAAGTTGTTTGTGTTGGTTGTTCTTCCTCTATACACTGGCACAGAGTCCCAGCTCGCACTCTGATTTTAAGTAAGCGATAAAAAATATGTTTAATGTATGAATATGGATTACAAGCTAAAATTGCGCCACAGATACGGTTAATGTCTGTTGGTGTGGGTATATTCTTTCTGTAGATATGTAGATTTATACGGGCGATAAAAAGATCGAAAAATCATTCGAAAAAGACGAAATGAAAACGACAGCGAAGAGCAACAAGTTTGGCCCAAGGCGACATTTTTTTTTTTTTGTAGGTATGTATCCCTTTTCGGAGATTCGACATTGGTGATGGCGATAAGTTCGAATGCGAATAAACGTGGAGATACCTATAAGTAAATAAAATTTACGTGAACCCCCGGAAAGAAAATGTCATTTTAAACACTTCTGAATGAAGGTGACATTTATTACTTGCGCGGTCTTGTATTACCTCTGATGGTTTTGTTGATAGTGCCGCTTCGAGATGGCAATATACTTTAAATTGTGCACGAGAATGCGCTTTGTTTTCTGAAAGCCTGTGCGTCTGAAGTAGTTTAGGGGCCCATCGGAATTTTCATCTTATGGTTCGAAGTGGCATTCTTATGCCCAAATTTATATTAATTGTTGCCCTAGTCCAAGGCTGATGCAGAAAAGTGAAATCTTTAATAAGTGATGCGTATATAAGCGGGGAAATGAAATGGTAGGGGATGGGGCAGAATGTTTTTTTTTTATATATTTTGAATCCTAAAATTGTTTGGTCATTAGTAAATAATTTTTTAAACTGACCGATATCCGGACAGTGTTTTGAAGTTTGTAGGTAACTTGATTTGCCACACCCACAGTTGACTTTCGAAAAGCATGGCTCGTTGCATACGAATTCTTGAGATAATAATCGAAGCTAGCTATGTCATGAAGCACTGAAGGTCTATAGAACTTAGTCGCCCACCTAGACCTATAGATACTTTGACATATGACTCTGATAATATTGAAGGTATATTGCTGCTATACTCCTAGGTAATTAATCGTTCAAAACACAACATGATCCGTTAAAGAGCAGTCCTATATTAACGCTGTCTTATAGAAGGCTTAAAATCGGTAAAAGTCGATTTGGAATTCTTGGGTTTCGACAGTATTTTTCATAAGGTAAATATTGTATTGTGGGCGCAGTAGCGCAGTGGTTAGTGTGCTGGACTACTGTGCGAGGGATCTCAGGTTCGATCCCCGGAAAAACACAAATTACATCTTAAAAAAAGTTTTTTCTACTGCGCCACCTCGCGATCGTCTGACAAACATCCGAGAGTATGACTGTCATGAAAAAGCTTCTCAATTCAGCCGTACGGGCTCCGCATAAAATTGTAGGTCCCTTCCATTCGTCCCAAAAATAGAAACTCACACAAAACGAATGGTTGCGAGAAGCTAGGCCTTGGGTGTTACCCGCCTGTTGCGCCACCTATTTATTTATTTATTTTTTTTAATATTGTATCCAAGAACTTGATCTGGCTTAAAACAGCAATTACAATTTTGAGCTCCGTACCAACCCATCTCTAACCACTAGTTCAGCTCCAAGGCCATCAGGGCCTGTATAGTCTTGTGGTATATTAAAATTTGTCGCCACCGTTCAAAAGTCCACAAAAATATTCTTTTTAGATTTTTAGCACAGCCTATTGGTAGAACCATGTTGTCCCGTCTATATACAGGGTGCGGCAAGAAAACTTGCTGATTTTCAAAGGAAATAAAACCTAAAGTAATGGACATAGCGTTACGAAACTTGTTTATTCTTATTACACACGATCTGAATTTTTCATTACATGGTTTTAAAGATGATATCGGACAAGTGATGGCCTCCGTTTTCGATACACTGAGATACCCGATTTTCAAAGCTCTTTTAAACTCTTTGAAGCATATCGATGGGTATGTTCACTATTGCTTCACGAATGATTTAACGTTCGAGGCCGATCGGTGTAAACGATAGATTTAAGGTAACCCCATAAAAAAATCGCACGGAGCCGGCGGGCTCAGGCCACGTAAGGTCGCCACTCTAGGAGATTAGACGATCGGGGAAAAATTTCCTCAAAAGATCCATCGATGCTCGTGCTGTGTGGGCCGTGGCTCCATCTGGTTGAAACCACACATCATCAAGGTCCAGTTCATCGAGTTTTGGGATTCAATCAGCTCTCTGTAGCGAGCTGCATTCACTATCGGAAAAGTAAGCCTCGCAGGCAAATGCGCGTTGCTCTTTCGTCCAATGCATGATGTCGACTGACTGCGGCGTGTAATGAAAAATTCAAATCGTGTGTAACAAGAATAAACAAGTTTTGTAACAATATGTTCACTACTATTGGTTTTATTTCCAAGTTTTCTTGCCGCACCCTGTTTATATCTGCAGGCTTCCCATTTTGGTAGCGAAACCTTGAATTGAGCTTCCTATACATATCATTTCGTAAAAATGTCAGATAATTTACCTTCCGTAACTTCGCTGTAGGCGCTGTGGCTCAGTAGTTAGTGTGTTGGAATACTCTGCGAGGGGTTCCAGGTTTGATCCCCGGAAAACACAAATTACATCTTAAGGTTTCTTCCACTGCGGCACCTCTCGCGAACGTCTGACAAACATCTGAGATTAAAACCGTTCTGAAAAATGTCTTAAAATTTAAGTCATGTGATGTCATTTTTGACTGTGTAATACTAGCTTTAGTACAAAAAATCTTTGTAAACATTTTACCAGAGATATTATTGGATTTATACTGTAGCTAACCGATTGTCATCTTGTCGTATGATATAGGTACGTACCAATGCTTCTTATATGTAAGGAATTTACTAAACGATATTTCAGCTGTCTGCTGTCCTGCAGAAATCTGCTACTTAGTTCCAAATATAAGCCGATCGAAATTCCATTACGTGTTAATTTTCTTATTACTTAGACTTCCCATCGCATCCACAAAGTCCCTCTGCCTATTTAATGCCACCCGTTTCTGAAGTCATGGTTACCCTATATATACCCTATTTCCTCATGCATCATGCTGACTAATCGAGCTCTTATCGCATCTTGGCAATCACCACGAATAACCAAACAGTGTGTATGTCAAAAATGTCGCTACGACCTAAGACCAGACCCAGTTTCTTATACCCCAAACAAAGGACTAACCCACTGTTAGAGAGATATCTTCAAATGAGATATCAATTGGAATCCAAAGTATGGCATTATTTGATGTTCGCTTTCATAATAAAACTCAAACAGAGATATTTCACTGGCATTTGGCGTGCACAAAAACACGCATTTTCTAAGTTATTCACCAACCGAATGTCGTTCTGTGTGCTCGCACAGAGCGGTAAAATTTGATTGAAGCCAACCATTGGCAAACAACAGTAGCCAAAAACACTGGCGACCAGTGGCCAGTCCAGTTCCCAACACATCACAATCCGAACAACCATCACCATTCACCTAAAGACCGCAGACAAAATGTTCGTTGTTCTGAATTGTAAATGAGTTGCGCGCAGTTAAATTTTTGTGCGTTTTGTCGACTCAGCCGGTGGATGGTGGTGGACCCTGCCTGAATCTGTCGCCAATTCCCGAAGTGAAAATTCCCAATCTTCATCTGCGCTTCAGTCGGAAATTATCGCCCTATGGTCATTATTCAGCAATTGAAAGAGGTTTTTCGCTCGATACACATATACACTTCTGTAGGCAGGATCTGACTTTTGGGTTGCATTTCGTCATCGTCATCATCTTGATGGAACTGTGACATGAATTCACAATGAGCACTATGGCTTTGGCCAGCATTTTTTCTACAAGAATTTGCTAATTTTTTGCATGTTTTTTTTTTTTTCTGATTACAGGTTACGGACACAAACGACAATCCGCCGGTATTCTCGGAAGCTGTGTACTCATTTGACATACCAGAGAACGCACCGAGAGGCTATCAGGTTGGTGTTATCTCGGCGACAGATCCAGATTTGGGTAATAATGCAATGGTCTCGTATACGGTAATCTCCGATTGGGCTAATGATGTGTTCAGTCTGAATCCGCAAACTGGTGTCTTTACGCTGACAGCTCGTCTTGATTATGAGGAGGTAAGGCAATAGTTAGTTGTGTGTGTGTGTTTTTTTATTTGAGAACTCCTGTGGTCTGCGTTTTTCGGTGGAACGATTAAAAAATTCCGCACAAAATGTCATGGTCCGATGACAGTTGTTCGCTTTTATTTGATTTTCTTAATTGCGAATGAAATTAATTATTTTTTTGTTTTTTAACTTTCTCAGGTGCAGCATTATATTCTGGTTGTTCAAGCACAGGATAATGGCCATCCAAGTTTATCGACCACATTAACTGTTTACTGTAATGTCCTCGATTTGAATGATAACGCACCGGTGTTTGACCCCATGAGTTATTCAAATGAGATCTTTGAGAACGTTTCGATTGGAACACCAGTGGTGACAGTCAGTGCTACGGATATTGATTCGGGTGAGTTAGAGATATATTTATGGCACATAAAACATAACAAGGGACTTTGAAGACTTGTAAAAATACAAATAAAAGGCGGATAGATCGTGGGAACTGTAAACGTAAAGTAACCGCCAGTGGTAAAAATCAAAATGAGATCTGATGCTCGTAATTATGACATTATTGAGAAGGCACTTCGAAGCCGAGTTTATATAGACAGAATTATGCCTATATGTGAACGGAATGCGAATAAATATATTTGACTACTGGTGAGAAGCAGAACTCCCCTGAGTTGTTTTGAATAGCCTTTTCCGAATGGAAAACAACTCCGCAATTAAAATTTATACAGATAAGGGGAGGTTATTGGGAGTCTTCCCTTCTGAACTTATCCTCGCCTTATGCGCCTTCCTGACCACTGTACCATTTATCAGTCGGAAATTATGGCCATTAGCGAAGCCTATTTACCTTATACGCGATAGTTGGAAAAGCTATCACCTTCAGACAGTCAGATAGCCATAAAAGCCCTGTATCCACCAACAACCAGATCAAAGCTGGTAAAACAACGAGAAATTTTGTTCATAGATATTTAGTTACCATGTGCTATGTACAGTATTAACACCTATGGGCGAAATGCAACGCCAAAATAAAAAGAAACCTTCTTCTTTTAATAGAAACAAATCAGTTTAATTGCGTGAAAATTATCAGAACACTGTCTGATAGGAAGGCATAGTAGGAGTCCCTACAACTTTTTCTTTAGGAGCTATATGGACGAAGATTAAAAGGAAACCATCGCTTTTTCTTTGCACCTGTCAAGCTCTTGCCACTTTGCGTAGGGCTATCTTAGGAGTTTACCTTTTTGAATATATGAGCGACCTGTTCTATCGAACCAATATTTGCTGTTGATATCATCAAGTTCGTTACAATGTCCAACTGAGTTCACTGAAACAACAACACGCATCGCGTATTGAAGGAATACTAAACGTCACCCTTTTCCGTTTCAGTAGGGTATATTGCTTTCATCACCCATTTCTGCATCGCATCAGTCTCTCCTCACATCAGACAAACTGTCAGAGGTAATAGGCTCGGTTGGACCGCTTCGGTTACCATCCATTTTTCCAGAAGACAAACTGTCACCCTTTTCAACGTCAAGTACAATCGAAGACGGATATAAGAAAGTCTTAAATTCCAGAAACTTTCTTTCCTAAAGCGTGTTTTCTTATAAAGAGTTTTTCGATATAAGAAAGAAACGTTCTTATACAAAAGCCACGGATATAAGAAAGAAACTTTCTTATATAAAAATCGCAGTTATAAGAAAAACATTTTTCTTATATAAAATTAAGAGAAAGAAATTTTTTGTACCTCATTCACTTCCACAAATTTATTAAGAATTGTTTATTTTCATAAAAAAATATGTATTTGGCGCAGCAGCTCGTTATACGCACCCTAAGTCTAACTTCTCTCAACCATTCGTTTGTGTGAGTTTTTATTTTTGGGACGAATAGAAAGGACCTACAATTTTATGCCGAGTCCGAACGGCTGAATTGGGAATCTTTTTCACGACAGTGGGAAAAACCTTAAGATATAATTTGTGTGTTTAAGGAAATCGAACTTGGGATCCCCCGCACTGTAGGTAGTAGAGCACATTAACCCCTGAGCCACTGCGCCCATCTGTTGATAATGATAAAAATAAAAAAGTATAGAATAAGGATTTTATTGTAATTGAAAAATATATCACCATGATCCAGTTGCTGTATAATACTTTTTGTCGGGTTAGAAATCACTTCAACGCAACTGATGGTCCTTTGTACTACCAGGAAGTAAATCCAGTATTACCCATTTTACTGGAATTTCTTGGACTTTCGGAGAAAGCCTAAAATGCACTTCAGCGATGAGCAGCTTAAAGTATCAGCAGTATAGCACAAGCATGAAGAATGATGTACAATTGTACTTTTTTCGGTACAATTGATTTCTAAAAATTCGCAATTACAATTCTCCAAAATTTTGTGCACCCAGGGCAATATATATTTTACTTAAAAAATATATATATTTTACTTGCTGCCACTTGCTTGCAGTAAATGTCTAGCGGTAGCATGTGTAACAATATGTTCATAGCCGCTGTTGGAGTGGTCCTACCTAAGTGCTCCACTGATGCAGACGCATGCTGTTCTTTGAACACGACAAAGGTGAGTGTAGTGAATATCCTTTTCAAGGGCGGTCCACCAGACGACAACGCCATATGTACTAATGACAGATATCTACATAGAGCCAATATGTAATTTGGTGCAGAAATCCCCATTAGCTACCAAAAGCTTTTTGCAGCAGTAGGCTTTCTGAACCCTCTGCATAATATTTGGTTCAGGGTTCAGCTCAATTTGCTGTCTATAGAATGAGGTCTAAATACTTGGCCGCATTAGAGAGCATCAACAATGTGCCATTTAGTTTTAGGGAACAAAGTTGGGCATTTTTAATTTTAAAAGCATTTACAAGCTGTAAACCATTAAGTCAGCATTGCAGTTAGTTCATGTCGCTATTGGAGGCTGGAGCACATATTTACTTCCATAAAAAAAAGTACAATTGGACCCATTGTTTTAAGCTTTAAATACAATTAAAAAACTGATTTTTCATCCCTGGTTCAGCACTCACCACATCAGCGCCAAACATCTGCCACCTGCTGATCCAAGCAAAGTCTCGTAGTCGTAGTAGTAGGGGAGGTAAAAACAAAATTTCGATGTTGTTTTTTCTTATTAAATCTTATTAAATCGATCATCTAAATTATGTTATAATTTGACACACTTGTTAGGAAGTTTACACATAAATCTTTCTTAAAAACTTACATATTTATGTGCAATCTGAAATATTTTGTCTAAAAATTACTTTCCTATATCAGTATTTTTCTTATAAGCGTGTTTCTTATATGAAATAAAATTAACACGTACCTAGATAGCCTTATGGCGAAATGCTTCGTGCCACAAAATTTCTTTCTTATAAGCGTGTCTTTCTTATATGCGACTTTCTTATATCCGTATTCGACTGTAGTAGAGAATGCTCCAAACATCCTACTCTGATCTACCTACTACATCTACCTGGAGGAGCTGACAACATAGGTCAACTTCACCTTGACACATTGACCATTCAGTCTTCGGTCAGAGGTAATAGGCGCGGCTTAGACTATTCTGGTTACCCTTCGCTTTCCAGAAAAAAACCGTCAAACTGGCTTTTGGTATCAAGCAGCAAAGTGGATTAATTACATACAATATTCTAGAATCTCGATGTTTCCATCTATAACTTGGTTAACGTATTTACTTGTGAATATAGAGTGGCTTAGGTTTGTGCTCTGGCGATTGATAAAAATACACCTGCCTACCGCCAGCGCCACCGACTATTAAGAGAAAGAAGTGTTTTTCTATCAACCGAGCAGATCCGAATTCGTATGAGTGCTGAAAAATGTCAAATCCACTCTTTTTATAAAAAAAAACCGGCCAAGTGCGAGAACACTCGCTCACCGAACGTTCCGTAGTTGATGTCTTGAAAAGTCGGTTGTTCTTTGATTTGATAGACCTAGTGTACCTACCTTAGCTCTAGAACAGTTTTTTGTCTGAAGAAAACTATTTTGTTCACTAAATTACTAGTTAGTCCAAAACCAATTAATGTATCACTATCATTGGTATTTGTCGTTTAACTAGAGGTTATACCGGATGTTGTGTGCAAATTTCAGCCTTCTACGTCAATTAGTTCTTGAGATAGACCTAGGAAAAAAGCTGGCTTCGGACAGACGGACAGACATCGCATCGTATCGAAAATATTAAGGTTCCGTTTTGTTCCTATGGGAACGGAACCTTAAAAAAGAGAAAATTTTCCAGATAAAATTTAAAAATATTCACTATTTGCACTAGATTGTTCCTGATCTGAATAAAAAAAAAACTCCAACCACAGGCGTCAATGTACGCAAATTTTTAAACTCACAGAGAAAAATCTATTCGCAACAACCGACGACGGGGTACGAATATCCTAAAGCTACATCAGATTTACCGTAACCTATAAACATTTTTAATACATTTTCGGTCATTCGTCAAAAAATATAGACCACGACCAAGCACTGGCCATCAATCAAAAATGTCAATTTCTGAGCGTGCACCTGCATACCGTGGTGCCCACACGGCTTTTCAACATAATTACCCCAGAAATAAGCTTCATAACTGT
Organism: Cheilosia soror; assembly: GCA_949372485.1. Lineage (NCBI taxonomy): Eukaryota > Metazoa > Arthropoda > Insecta > Diptera > Syrphidae > Cheilosia > Cheilosia soror. The sequence continues at coordinate 140,914,231 of OX443561.1, forward strand.
TCAATAGGAAATTACCGTCCATAAAAATCTGTCGAGCCGGAATATTGTGTCTGCCGAGAACAACAATGAAAGACAGTTCGCTGTTCAACTCTTTTGTTTTTTTTGACACAAAACCAAACATTTGACTGAATACACCTCTTTTAAATACACGTGCAAATGTATAGATACATAAAAAATAATGGTGTTGACTTTCGTAAGCTCTATAATTTCCATATACCTCACCTGCTCTGTGACCCACAACCACAACAGCGACAGAGAGAGAGCAAATGCACCTCACGAAAGTGTATACACCATGGAAAATGTATTTTCTATTTTGTTCGAAGATTATTTTTCACAAAATCGCAACAATCCATCATAATCATCATCATCAGCTTATCCGTGCGCCATCATTACCATCGCAGGAGGAAACACTGCGAATGTGGTCATCATTAGGCAGACATATTGCGCTCATGTTGTTTTTTTTTTCTGGGGGTGCGCTGACAAAAGGTTCACCACCAATTTGTTTTTATTGAAATCGCCAGCGAAGAATATTCAAATTGTGCGGGTGTTGAGCGTAATGATAATTTAAATGTCTTCAAAGTGATTGAAAATTAACTTCAATTCTATTGATTGCTTTATGGATGTATTTTGTCGATCGAAGAATCCACAGTGTTTGACTTTTTCTTTTAATTTTTTTTTATAGGAGATAACGGTCGAATTGAGTACAGCATAACAGCGGGTGACGATAATGATGATTTCGAAATTGCACAAAACGGTACAATTCGTACGAAACGTGAACTCGATCGTGAAGCAAAGAACTCGTACAATTTAGTTGTGACCGCAAGAGATTGCGCCAAGGAGCCCGAACAACGGAAGTTATCCTCAACAGTGCAGGTAAGAAGACGAAGTTGTTTATATTTTTTTATTTATTTTTGTATCGCTTGATAATTTATTGCAGCAGAGAGATTTTAATGTTTACACGAATAAAGATATTAATTTTACGATCATCATGATTCGCGCTATTGGAGGTACAAGTAGAAGTACTTCTTCGTTTTTTTAAGGTTACTTTTTTTTTGTGTTTTGGAGTACTCAGAGATAATAATTGCATCCAAAACTAGGTATGGTTGTTTCAGCAGGTTTAAGATTACCAATGGGGAACAGGGAAATATATCGTGACTTTAGTCTCGGCTTCGATCAAAATACTTGGGTTATAAGTTGTGAATTTCATCGATAAAGGGTTAACCTTTAATGTTTGGTATTTATGAGAGTTGAAGTGCACTGCTCGCAATTGACAGGGAAAAATAAAAGCTAATAAAAACAATAAATAATCTAATACAGTAGAATAATTGTAGGGTTTGTGCAGGTATTGAAGGCACTCTGTTGCGGGTTGCATTTTGCAAGAGGAAAGTCGAATTGTTAATCGATTTCAAATATTTTATCCGTAGGTTTTGGGGATTTGTTTATGTAGATATGTTTACGTATTCAAATAAATATCCCTACATTATAAAGAATACACACTAGCCTCCTTCTTAGACATAGAGGGAGCTTTCAATAACGTACACACTGAAGCTATTCTTGAATCTCTGATTGAGTTGGGCATAGAGGAATTTATTAGACAATGGATAGTCTCTATGTTCATCAGGACAAGAACTATTCTGGCAACACTAGGCAGCAGCCACATAACCAAATTTGCCCATAGAGGAACGCCACAGGGTGGAGTCATCTCGCCCCTACTATGGCTAATGGTTATAAATAAAATTCTGGTGAAACTAGACAGGGAACAGGTCAAAGTTGTCGCGTACGCGGACGACGTGGTGATACTAGTGTCAGGGAAGTTTTCCACCGCCGGAGCCGCTCTAGACAAAGTAAGCACCTGGGCTGCAAGTTGTGGCCTCGGTGTTAACCCGAGCAAAACTGAACTGATGTTGTTCACTACCAAAACCAAAATACCCGACTTTACCCTACCCCGCCTAAATGATCAACCAGTCACACTGTCGTCCAGCGCTAAGTATCTAGGTATCATGCTCGATCCAAAACTTAACTGGAAACATAACATTGAACACAGAGTAAGGAAGGCGTCGGTAGCTTTCTATGCCTGTAGCAAAACCTTTGGAAACCTACACAGCCGTAGCGCATCCAATTTTCACGTATGGATCACTAGTATGGTGGCCTGCGTTGAGCAAAGTCTACAACCTCACGAAACTGAAAAGACTGCAAAGAACAGCCAGTATAGGCACCACGGGGGCAATGAGGTCGGCCCCAACAGATGCCCTCACTGTGCTTTTGCATCTTCTACCTCTGGACCTACATACAAAATATACCGCTTTATGCAGTGCTCTAAGACCCAAGGAGTCTGGATGCTGGACTGCAAGGTCGTATGGCCATACTAACATTCTCGATTCGTTACCAAACGGCATGGTCACGCTTCCAACCGACTACATCACACCCAAATTAAACTTCACGAAAGGCCTCCACGTCGGCTTTCCAACAAGGGCTCAGTGGAAGAGGGACGAAGTAGTGAAGGGCTTCGACACGGTCATATACACCGACGGATCTAAGATGAGCTGTGGTGTGGGGGCCGGTGTCTACTCGGAATCACCGCAAATATCAATTTGAGTTCGCTTACCGGATTTTGCCAGCGTTTTCCAGGCCGAACTACTGGCCATCCGAGAACTGGTGCAGGAGTGCCGGAACGATCTAACCTGTCTGAGCGAACGATTCAGGGTCACACTTCTCTGGTTTCCAGGGCATAGTGACACAACAGGCAATGAGCGTGCGGCCAGGAAGGGCTCAGCACTCCACGCCTCGCTCTCAACGAAGGTCCACATGCCGCTGGGAGCGGTTAAGGGACAAATACATTCACATTTTCTGCAGAAAGCCAATCTCCGATGGTCGGGATTGACAAACTGCGTCGTATCAAGGAAGATATGACCTACGTACAACCAAAACAGAAATAATAACCTGCTAAACATAACCCGCCAAGATATCGCCAGAATCACAGCAATAATCACGGGGCACTGGCCAATTGGAGACCATGCGTCCAAACTAGGTATCCCATACAACCCTCATTGCCGCAGTTGCGGTAATACAAATGGAAAAGAAACTCTATCTCACTTCCTCTGTAAATGTCCAGGTCTAGCGAGAGCCAGACTGCGCGCACTGAACCAACCATTCTTCGACGACCTTAGCGACATCTCGGGCAAAGGGATACAGCGATCTTATCCGTCTTCTCAATTCCACAGGTTTACTATAGGCACCGACCATACCACATCCTTAACAATCACCACAAAATAGAATTCTCAGACCTAAAAGACCTTGGGACCTAATTTGTTTTAATTTCTTCAAGAAAACTAGCTCAGCCCTCTCGGCTCTCACCGAATATTTATTTGGCAGTAATTATAAATACAATACTAGTAGGTATTATGCATAAAATGCGTAAAGAACGATTTGGCTAAACTAATATTTTTCCCCAGCAAAAAGTCAAACTTCATCAACTTCATCAAACTGGTAGGTAAGCAAGAACATTGTCAACCCCGGTCTGTGCCGAATGATTATAGAAAATGGTTGCTGCTTCACCAAGGTCTTGTGACTTTTGTGACACAAGGGGCCTATGGCCCCTATTGTGAGTGTCGATAGTTGATCGTTGATCGACAACTGTCGATCGATCGAGAACTGTGACTGTCGATTGTGATCGATATCTGTCGATTTGACAGTCGCTTGTAGTCGATTACAAATGTCTGATCGATGCTTTCTTTTGGAAGTGAACAAATTTTGTGCGTACGAATAGCTAAAATCAATCGACGCACACGCAATCGACAATCGATCGAGACACCCTCGATCGTTTCGAGAAAAATTTAACTGATAATGTATTTAGTCCCATTTGCTTTGCCAAGGAATAGATTAGGCAAACTAGGCAAACTATGATAGCTTTTCAGTAAAGACAGACTAATAAAAAATCAATCGGGGGGCTTATTCCAAAATGCGCGGCGGATCGCTTTTAATGGCGGATTGGTATTTTTTGTATTTCCAAAAGGCATTCGATCTATTCAAAAGCGATAGGTGACGGATTACCGGCGTATTTATTGCGGATAAAAAATAAACTAAATTCTTGTGACGGAAAAAAGCTGTCAAACTTTTGCGAAATAAATGGAAAACTGGATGTCTAATTGGAAAAAAAACTGGAAAGCAAAGTTCGCATTTGTGAATAAGCAAAAGCGAAGACAGTCGAAATAAAAGTATCGATTTAAATACGATCCGCCGCATATTTGGGAATAACCCCCCGGGCCACCGCCCACCCGTCCAGATATATTGTCAAATCAGTATCGATGAAAGAAAGTTTTTGTAAACCTGATCAGTAGATCCGATCATGTAGAATATCGATCGAGAACGCTGATCGCTCCCTCGACAAGAAAGGATCACACTAAAAATATAAATGTAAAAAAAAAAGTTTTCCTATATAGAACAAAATAAAGTGAGTATCTATCTAGTCAGCCATGAAAAGCAATGAGACCTAAATGTACGTCAAGTTGAACTGTCCTAAAAAAAGATTCTAACTTCAGCCATTCGGACTTATACAAACGAATGGTAGTGAGAAGATAGGCCTAGGATGTCTTCACGCCTATTGCGCCAACTATTTATTTATTTATTTAATATGAAGTTTAAAACGAAAAACTATTGGTATAAGAAAAGATAAATGTTTACCAACATTTCATATCAACAGTATCAGTAACTCTTCTGCAGAACTGAAACCGTATAAGATTATAGAGTATGGATGCTAGGAGCGGCATCAGTTTCCAATTTTTTGCTTTCAAAATGGGTTCTTTGCATCCAGCTGCAGCTCCGCTGACTTCTGTTTCAGCTTTTGTGTTATAAGCTGATTTGAATTGGGCATTTTTCTAAGAAACCATTTTGCTTTTGGAACCATATTATTTTATTACTTAAAAAAAATATTTCTGGGAATTATAAGCTCGCTAAAATTCAGGACATACTTTTGGCTAAAACCATTTAAAGGTATCTATAATAATTCCAAAAAAAACGACGGATTCGGTGTGCGACAGTTCCGAGAAACATAAGCTCCGTCCCGTTAAAGAGTTCAACTGCTAACATTGAGTACCTACCTATAGACATCTTTCAACTATTCTAATTCGTTTACCGAACGGTACAATCAGTTGTTAAAATAATAGTGACTTACTTGATTTAATAAAATAAATCCGAATATCCTTCGACTGATGACTACAAATCCTATAATATATCAACTTCATGGAACCTGATTAAAGAAGTAGCCCGTGTTAATTGAAGTCAACCACTCAACTACAAAATATCACTAATGCAACATTTCCATTAAAAGCATATGCAGCCGTAGTCATACAAGTTAAGTTATATGTATATTATTGTTGCCACCAAACAGTTAATTGGGGTAAAAGCGCAAAAACTCCATTAGGACCAAATCACTTAAATTTCATCAAATCTCTATAATGGCGACATACTCACTATCGCATTTGTGTGCGCGAGCGCAACACTTCACAAATCCTCCAACAGGGTTATAATCATCGACAGCCGAAGAAAAACCAGAAATATCATGAGCATAATACTCGTCACTTCTTCTCCCGTCCTGGACACCTCTTAAAGTGCAGGCAACGCATGCAAATAACACAAAAATGACCATCAAAAGAGCAACAAGAATAATAACAAGATATCCTTACTAAAAATAATGAAGATATCACAGAAATAAATGGACCCGCTTTACTATTAAACCTGGCCAACAACTGGTTGACGTCGGCATCAATGTGCATATTAATCCTCTAGCTTTGCATTGAATTTTGCATCCTCCCCCTCCTGTATCGTTGGCCTTCTGTATGCCCGATGCGAACACTTCCTGTTGGCAAAAAAGTACAGAGACTCGCATAAAACTATAAGATGAAGGACAAAAGGGGAACAACTGCTAACAACTTATAAAATAAAATTTGCGAAATATATTTTATTTTCGCTGGCGAGCGTCCGAGCGACTCCCGGGTTGAGTCTTCCTCTTCTATTAATTTTCGGTCGTTTGCGCGACGCTGCATCTCACCACATCTACCGGGCGCACGCTGATGATCGTCATTACTATCATCGGAGTGTGTCTGCCGACTGGGGGTAACCGCACCAATGTTGGTTTAACCTAAACCTGGAGAATAGAAATGGCCATTTCTTGAGCTGCTTATACGCTCTCACCGCTGCTAACGTGCTTTGTGTGATAGCAGCCCCAGCAGCAGCAGTGAGGTGATGATATGGCTATTGACGGCCGGCCGGTGGCGGCAGAACAAATGGCAGTGCATATTCTAAAGCAGGCAACCGCAGCTTATCTTATCCTTAATGCAACTTTGAAATTTTCCTTGCGTCGTTGTCGACGTTGTCGCATCGTTCGAACTTCGAACGAATGCAAATGGCGATCGCTCGCGATCCGTGAAATTGTTCGGTGTGTGCGTATAGAGAAGTAATTTATTGAATTTATAGGGTAATTAATTTCAAGTGAATAAAACTGTCTGCCAAAGTCAAATGGTAACACATTCCCTAGGCCAGGCGCTGTTGTCCACTTTTATTGTGTGTGAATCACTGCACAGGCTTTTGTCATCATCGTCATCATCAGGAGGTGGTTCTGGTTGCTCGTTTGGTAGATAATAGGTATACGAACAGCAGGTATATACCTACTTTAGATTTGGAGTGTTGGTGTGGGTTTTTATTTTTACATTTTAGCGAGCGAAATGCCTTTAGTTAGTAGTCAACGGTAGATGACTATAATGCCCAGTGAGTATAGGTGTGAACTAGAATAGGGTGGTTCGGGAAAAGTATTCATTGCGGATATGACATATTGATGGGGGATATCGAACTCGAATATTAGTTATATAATTGCTTTATGCCGAAGTTCTTCTGCTGCCACTTACAAGATTAGAAGATGCAGAATTTTGTGTCGTCGCGTATTTTTTGAGTTTAGCAGGAAGCGCATGTATTTTCCTCTTCCCTCCTAAAAACTACATAGCTTCTCGCAAGTTTTTATGTGTATAGTGTAGACATGAATAACACTTTTGAAAATATTACGTCTCCAAATTGCACTGAAGTTGATATTAGAATTATTACTAAGGACTGAGAATACGATTTCTCCCGTCACACTTACTTACAGCCGTCACTCGTTTGGAAGTGACAAAGTTCTGAATTTTGGCTGTGCAACACTCTTTCCACGATAACCAATTTTAAAACATGACTTGTATCTTGTATGTGTCTTATTTTATTTTTAAATTCTGTAGCTCTAACAAAACCTATATTCTTTTGAATTGTCAGTGTATATCAACCCCCGGGCGAGTAAAAAAACAAATTTCCATTGCGTAATGCTTTTCGAATACATCTTCAATTTTCCAGTGCAACCAACGCAGCTTCAGGTACACTGTTTCAGCGTCACCTTTGAATGCTTTTATCTAAAGAACTGGACAATAAAACAACTTATGGGACTACGTTCCACAAAGTTTTTAAGTACCTTTCCAAAAGGCTCAAAATGCGGTTGAAAGTTTATACTTTGTTTATTATACAGGATGTCCCAATTAGGTTAGGTTAGGTTAGGTTAGGTTTTTGGGCTGGCGGGGATTTCTCTGTGCCACACCCAGGTCAATACTGACCCATTCTGATTCCCATAGGGGGAAAGAGGTTGTCCCTTACCCGTTATAACCCTGTATTCAAATTACTTACTGTGCTGCTCCATACAAACCATCTTGTTGATTTGACGAAGTTCATAATCTTGTCTATTGATGTGCTGGAAAGCTCGTCTAGGTCGTTGAAGAAGTGACTCCCTAGGAATTTGTACCTGGTGTGCTGGAGACTTGGGCAGTGACATAGGAAGTGGGTTGTATCCTCAAGAGCTTCCTCATCACCGCAGCCTCTGCAAAGTTCTTCTTCCGTTAAGCCCATTTTCTTCATATGGTACCGCAGGGTGTTGTGCCCTGTTATGATACCTACGAGGGTGGACAGGGATTTCCTATCCTTCCGCATTATCTTCTCGGTTTTGGATTCGTTGAAGGACGGCCATAGCATTCTTGTGGTGTTACAAGTGTTTAAGGTGGCCCATCCTGCGTTCGCCTCTCTTGTGGCTTTCCTCCCTTCTTCAAGCTTTAGTATTCAAGGCGGGATGTCCACAGAGGGATCAGCTTGTTCTGAAACAGCTGTCGAGCCTTGTCTTGCTAATTCGTCTGATTTCTCATTGCCTGAAATGCCTTCATGTCTCAGAACCCAGCAGAGTGATACCTTGTGCTGTGTACCAAGAGCATTGAGTTCTTCGCGACAGCACTTCACAAGCTTCGATTTTATTTCTGGTGCAGTTATGGCTTTTATTGCTGCCTGATGGCTGTCGATAAAGACGGTAATACCTTCAGGTGGTATTGACCTTACCACAGACTCACGGGCTGCTGTAGTCACTGCCAGGACCTCTGCTTGGAAAACGCTGCTACGGTCGGGGAAGCGTATCGATTTTGATATACCCAGCGATTCAGAGAAGACACCTTACCCTACCCCAGTGTCCATTTTTGATCCGTCTATGGTTGGTGTGCTAGGTACGAGTCCGTCTCTCCATTCTTCCCTGCTGGGATAGGCGATAGAGAATGGTCTTATAAACTCTAGGTAAGGCGTAATGTAGTCCGTGACAGGTACATGGCCGAAATATTTCTGTAGGATCGTAGAATGACCCGTTTCGTTAAAATTCCATTTTTCCGATTGGCTGATTCTCATTGGACTAATTGCGGCCGATAGTTGTATATGAATGTCTAGCGGACACAGGTTGAGGATAGCCTCAAGTCCTGCGGTTGGAGTTGTCCTCATCGCACTGGTGGTGCCGATGCACGCTAGTCTTTGAACCTTCGTTAACGCTTTTAGGTAAGTGGCTTTATTGGTTGCCACTATGTCCCAGTTAAGAGGTATAATTCTTTAAGTAATCCCGCGTTCAGGCTACTAAACTTTATTAAATAAAATTATTTGGCGAAAAAATAAACAGAAAGGAAAAAATCCCAGTCACCACTGCCCGAAGGAAAAAGTCGAAAAAAAAAGATATGTCAATGCACAGATTACTACAATAGGAAATGGCGAAATTTTTGCAACCGCAGCAACTGAAAGGGTGCGCTCTTTGTCTCTACCGACCGTCTGTCAGTGAAGACATTTTGAATCTGTCAGTGGGAGTTTTCTGACGGCCTGTTAGGCTGACCGTCCGACGTGTAACAGGATTTTACAATCTTTACCACTCACGCCGTTCGCCTAGTGGCTTGTGATGTGACCGACCTGTCACACCCGAGACCCGAGGTCTCCGAGGCAGTGGTCTTTCCCATCCACTTTCCAGGACCTCGGACCCTCAAGCCAAGTAAAAAGAAGGACCGTTGATAGAAAAGGAAGTTTAGGTACCTTCGTTTCAATTTGAAATTTCTTTTCTTGTAAAAAAAAGATATCGACAGTGCTGGGTACCTCTGGTAACCATACGTTCGTTGACATATCACACGACTATCTTTTCAAGTTTTACACAAAATTTAGTCCTTGGCTGTAGAGTAGATCATAAAACGCCAAGTTTCTCACATCGAAACTTGAAGTACTTTACTTTATAAATTGTTTAAGCCTAGGTTAACACATTTAAGTTTCGGATTTAGCTGCCAATTTATTTAGTTTTGAATTTTTCGACTTTGCCTGATTTTCATATCACCCTGTTACCATACACCGGATAAAAACCGAAAACCCCCAAACGCACACTTATTATGCAAATGCGGGAAAAAATCGTTTCGATTAATTTTGCTTCCATCTAAGGCAAAGTGAGGAAAGGAGCGCTTTCCTTTTTTCTTGCGGATAAGAGCGTGTATCGCTAGATCTCTCTCTCTCACAGTTAGTGGCAGATAATCTTTCACAGTCACAGATACATGTTGCGATTATTAATGAAGTTGTTTGGTATAAACATGTTGTTGGGTGATGCCGATGTTGCCGCGGCAGCCAAAGTCGCACTGCGGCGCGTGAAACTTCTTTCTAAAGCGGGTGTGGTGTATGTGTGCGTTTATATATATATATATATATATTTTATTTATTTATTGTTTATTGCTTTTGCATTTGAGATTCTGTTGCGATATAAAATTAAATTAAGTGGATTTTGGCCTCTGCTCAAGAATGCCTAAGAGAGATATCTCTTCCTAGCGCGCGGGAATGTGTACAAAATGAAATTGAATAGGGATCACTGCTAATCTTTGAGGTGATGTTTAAGATTTATCATTTGTGTGCTGATCGGACTGGGAGGGGGGGAGGGCGGCCGGCAGGAAACCGATTCCAATTCAAAATAAACCAAACAAACGTACAAGGATATGGAATTGGTCTCACATTTCTTTCTCTTTTTTTTTTAGTTAGTTCTAATTAATGGAAGAGATTCCATGCGTTGAATTTAAATTCAAGAAACGTTTGCTCCGCTTGTGTGAGTATTTGTATCTTTTCGTGAAGTTTTTTGCATAATAAATGGGAATTGATAGTATAATTGGGATTCCAAATGTGAGGCTCTTAAGTGCATGTAAGGACTTTTAGTAGTTCTTAAGGGGATATCGTTTAATTAAATTGATTTTCGGCAAAAAGAATACACAACGAAGTGGATAGATAAAATGGACAGATGGATAGTGGCCACTTAGGTTTTTGGCGATACCGCCAAATGCAAATTTTAAGCATTGCAGCGTGGGCATATGCAACATGTCTAGTTAAGCTAGTCGGGGAAGTTGAAAGGCGTAATTAATTTTTAAAGTAGGCAGTTGTTATAGTATCGTGGAGATATAATACTGGAAAATGCGATTCGGATAAGATAGATTTTTATTAAATAGATTGGAGATATTTTGTGGCAATGACAACGGGAGTTAAACTATTCGTGGAATGTCACATTGAAATGGTGACACTTATGTAGGCGGGTCTGTTTAAAAATCGAGTCCCTGACTGGTTGTTGTGGATCATACGCATTTTCTTAATTTATCAATATACCTATGGGCTAATATTTGGTTCAATTTGGCATTGTAAATTCACTTAACTTCAACGACGAGATATCTATTGATGAGGATGTTTACAATATTTACCAACATGCGTTAGGTTAGGTTGGGGTGGTAGGCCACAATAAGTGCAACCCATTGAGATACCACAAGATCGAATGATGTCAAAACTAGCCGTTGAACCAGCAAAAGCTAAGAATCAAGCATTGGTGGGGGCTGAGTTCGCCGAGATTGCCGAAAGAGTATTCTCCAAGATAAAATTTTCTTCGAGATGAGAGGGTCTGGTCATGTGCATATGAGGTGAAAAATAGTCTCTTCTTCCTACTCATGCATACAGATACAACTCTTGCAGAAATTGTCTGCAGGGAGACCTAATCTGAAGGCATTCCTCCTAATGGCGCATAGTGTCCAGTAATGACACCTATAATATTGTTCTTATGATGGATCTTTTTAGTCTTATAAGACTATTGAAGCGCTTGAGATCCATCATATGCCAAATCTGTTTTGTGGTGCAGTTTGACCACCTGCAATTAGTAGCATATTAGAGAATCGACATAATTGTGCTATGCCTAGCGAGTTCTTCGGCCGTCCACATACAGCTGTTTCCGTTTTGGACGCGTCTATATAAAAGACGGATCCACTCCACTGCGAAGCACTACATCAGACTCTCAGTCATCCGGCGGTCTCACATTTTTTGCTGAATTAAAACCGAGTGAGGGTGTAATCAACAAAATGTGTTGCTTTATGTTATATCGATTTTCAAAACTTGACGTGATAGTTAAGTATCCTCTTTGTTTTTTTTAGCTTTACCTAAATTTCAGATTTATATCTCTATTGGTTTAATCAGAGATTTGTTTTTCATTTGTGTAGGCGTTAGAGCTGAACTCGTTTGATGAGCTCAGAAACATGTATGACTACCAAGAAGACATCTACAGATCACCTCCGGTAACAAACTTTCCTTCTAATGACGGTGCAATAAGCCATCTTTCGTGAAACCGTCAAATATGTTATCGTATGCTCCGTTAATGGGCCTTATGCCAGGTAGCGTGTGCTGATATGGGATATATCCATATAGCCATAGGTTTAAGGTTAAGTGGTTCAAATTCTTAGTCTTACCTGGCCATTGATGGAAGTGGTTTTTATATCAAAAATGTGGCAAAAATGACTGCTACTTCGCAAAGAATGCTCCACTGAATAGTCTAACCTCCTAGTTGCGCTATAAGTACGTAAGCTCACTTTTTGTTCGTTCTCTCTTTGTAACATTCAACATCCCTGCCAGAATAGTCAACTATGTATGACTGCACTAGTGCACTCCAAAATAAGGATAGTAGAATTTTAGTCATCAATTCTACAATATTATTCATATAAAAGTATTTAAAGAATGCTCGTTTCATAGGACACATTTAGAAAATACCTCCTGCAATATAATCCTATCTGAGTTGATACTCAAAAACAGAGAGATCGTAAATAAGTCGATGCTTTACACAGTAAATGGGGCAAAGGGCTTTCCAAAACAACAAAAATGCTTGCAATTTTAAATCCAGTTCGCACCTGAACTTCTTTGTTTTTTAATCATAAAAACCCTCTGCGTGCTGTTTTTTTTTTTTTTGAAAACAAACTTAAATTAAGTAATACAACTATTTTTGCCAACTTTTAATTGTTCATCTTCCTCTTGCCAGGTCACCGTTGTGCTCAAAGACGTTAACGACGAATCGCCCACATTCACATCGTCCAACGAAACCTCAGTCATGGAGAACATCGCCATCAACACCGTTGTAATGGCTGTCAAAGCTGTCGATCGCGATGAGGGTCGTAATGGTTACATTGAATACATCCTCACCTCTGAACAATCAGTTCCATTTACCCTGGGACAGGTTGATGGTTTGCTACGAGTCTCCGGACGTCTGGATCGCGAGATACGTTCAAGCTATCTCCTCAGTGTAACAGCACGCGATCGTGGCGAACCACCGCGTTCAACACAAACACAGATCTCTGTCAAAATTCTCGATGAAAACGACAACAGCCCAGTATTTGACCCGAAGCAGTATAGTGCATCGGTAGCAGAGAACGCCAGTATTGGAGCAATGGTACTACAAGTGTCCGCAACCGATATCGATGAAGGTTCCAACGGAAGGGTGCGATTTTCCATTGCTGCCGGTGACAATAATCGTGATTTCAGTATCAGCGAGGATTCCGGTGTCGTGCGAGTTGCAAAAAATCTAAATTACGAACGTAAGTCCCGATATATGCTGACCGTACGTGCGGAAGATTGTGCAGCAGATGTCGCTGGCGCCGCTGTCGAAACAAGATATGACACCGCTGAGCTGACTATTGTCATTACCGATATCAACGACAATCCACCGACATTCCTGGATTCACCCTACCTGGCCTATGTCATGGAGAATGTTATTCCACCAAATGGAGGTTATGTTATCACAGTGAAAGCGTACGATGCCGATACACCACCATTTAACTCACAAGTTCGTTACTTCCTTAAGGAAGGTGATGCCGATTTGTTCCGCATTAATGCATCAACCGGAGAGATATCGTTGCTGCGCGCTCTGGACCGTGAGATGCAAGCCGAATACACTCTTACCCTCGTCGCCATGGATACCGGTAAGTTCACAATCAAGTACAACTAAGAAGTGCAATTGCACACGATGCGCAAATTTAACAATTCGACCCCCAAGGGATGAAATCTAAACCAGCCGAAGAGAACCATAACCATGAATTTGTTGCCTATTCAGTGAAGAATTCCCCACCGCCACCAATACACGTGCACGTGCACACACATTGCACATTTACAAATTACTGTAATTACCCCAACGTATTATCTTAAGGCCACAAAATTCAGCCAGAAGAAGATGCGAGAAATCACGATTCTATAAGGTGCCCCTGCCCTCTTGCGCTCGAGTCACCCCTCAACACGAAGGATTCATTCACATGCTGCGCGAATGCGCTCCATCTGATTTCTACCGCTGCTGCTGCTGCTGCTGCAGATCACAGATAACATGTTGCGGTGTTTGGTGCGCGATGTGATATTTGCGTATTGCCAGGAGCTTTTTTGAAATCTCATTTTTTCTTGCTGCAGAAGAACATAATAAAAAATACAAAGTATAGAAGACAACAACAAAATGTTGCCCCTCTGAGTGATTATGCATTGCAAGTTGCCCCCTTTGATGGGATCCTTGCAGATCCCTACATTTGCAAGGCGGCTTAAACTCAACCATTAGGGCGGAGTTTAAAGTAACAAAAAAAAAGCGAAAAATCTGAAACGCAACCACCACCTTGGCGCACAGCCCAGACCAAGTGTGTGTACAGTGTACTCTGCGGCGAGATGCGGATATATCAAGTTCGAGTATAAAAATTTCCCAACTACCATAATTTGCTCCCCGCAGCCATTCTTTTGGTTTGAGCTTCAATTTGAAGTTGATGTTGCCTTCACCTTTGTGTGTGTGCCTTGGTATTTGTATGCAGGAGGCATATACTTATTGTTATTGGGCTTGTAATTCATCTGACAAAAATTATGAATGATGTCTTTTCGAATATAAAAATAATGTTCAAACTAAATGATGACTATAATGGTGGCTTTTGCAGATTTTTATCAGTACACGATTTTGGTTCGAGTTACTGATTTGCATACGAAATGAGATGGCAAGGCTTTTTGGCTAAGATGTCCAGAAACTTATTTTTTTTTTTTTTTTTGTTGATATTTGAAGAACGATGGACTTCACAAGTCGGGGTTTGAGGACGCTTTATTCCTCTCATGGAGTGGCAGCTTAATTATTGTAATTAGGTTGAAATACTCTGATTTATCGATACTCTGATCATGTATTTTAATTTTGAATTAAGAGGGTGTTGCTTAAAAGGGTCGTAACTTTTTTAACACAAAATATATACAATGATCGCAACAGCTTTATTTATTTATTTTATTTTGTTTAACAGTCATTATGGTTTGAAAGAAATTCACACATAAACTCAGTCGACTGCTAGATATATCTAGCTTCATAAAAGCACCACTCACAGCTCACCGAGTTAGGTTGGGTTAGGTTAACGGGTTGGTGAAGCTGAGTAGCCTCCTCTTCACCCCACTTAGGTCCTTGTGGACCCATTGTGATACTCTTCGAAGGGGTTAGCCGGGTTGTACTGGCTTTATTTCATCCTTCCCGTGATTACTCGAGTTTGTCCAACCATCTCGCTGCCATCAGAAACCTGTAAAGATTGGATATTGAGACGTTAGAGAGTTCTTGGATATCCTGGAAGCAGTAGCTTCCAAGTGTTCTATTCCTCAAGTGACAGAGACTCGGGCAGTGACAGAGAAAGTGAGGGGTGTCCTCGTGGGCCTCCTCATCACCGCAGCCTCTACAAATGTCATCGTTCTTGAGATTTAGTTTCATTGCGTGGTTTCTTAGAAGGTTGTGACCAATCAGGGCGCCAACAATCTTAGACAGCGATACTCTATCGTATTGCAGAAGTTTGTTGGTCCTGCTTTTGTTGTATTCTGGCCACATCTTCCGTGATATGTCACAGGTGGTTAGTGTTATCCACCTGATGTTGGCTTTCATTCGGATCTTGTATTCCACTCGTTCTCTGAGACTGCAGATTGGTGGTTTGATCGACTGAAGTGCCTGGTCTAGGTCCATTGCAGAACCTTTTCTTGCCAGTTCGTCAGCCCTCTCATTGCCGGTTATGTCCCTGTGTCCAGGAACCCAGCAGAGATTCGTATTATGCTGCGAGCCAAGAGCCTTGAGCTCTTCGCGACAGCGGCGAACTAGTTTGGATTTTATCTCATTATTAGAGATTGCCTTGATAGCCGCCTGGCTGTCAATAAATATGGTAATATCATTCCGCGGTACTGCCATTATTGACACCATGCTTGCCACTTCCGCGACCGCCAGTACCTTAGCTTGGAAAACACTGCAGTAGTCCGGAAGCCTGATTGAACTATGTATGCTGAGTTCCTCTGAGAATAGTCCGGCGCCAGTTCCACATTCCATCTTTGATCCATCAGTGTAGATGGCTATCGATGTCGTTTCCGTGGGTTTGTTCCTATCCCATTCTTCCCTGCTCGGAAACTGGCAAGAGAATGGTTTATCGAAATCTAAGTAGGGTGACATGTAATCAGAGTCGACGTCACTCCCTACGTGTTCCTTGAGGATTCGCGCGTGTCCACATATACTGGGGATCCAGCATTTTGTCTGGCTTATCCTCAACGCACTTTTGGCGGCCGATTCTTGCACGTATAGATCCATAGGTAGCAGGTTAAGAAGCGTTTCCAACCCAGCAGTCGGTGTTGTTCTCAACGCACTAGTTGTTCCTATACATGCCAGTCTTTGTATTTTTGTCATTGCCTTTAGATTGGTTGTCTTGTTTGTGGCTTGCCACCAAACTATATTGCCATATGTAAGTATAGGGCGGACGATTGCCGTATACATCCACAGAATTATCTTCGGGTTAGGTCCCCAATTTCTGCCGAAGATACGGTTGCATGCATAGAATGCATTCGCCGCCTTTTTAACTCGTTCATTGACATTTAGTTTCCAATTAAGTTTTCTATCGAGAACTATTCCCAGATATTTCGCGCTCTCTTCCACCTGCAGGGGTATTCCCTCAATGGCTGGTGGTTCAAAGTGCGGTATGCTTCTTCTATTTGTAAACAGCACAAGTTCGGTCTTCTGGGGGTTCACCCCAAGGCCACAATGTTTTGCCCACAAGTTAAGTGTTCGCAGTGAGCTTCCTAACAGTTCATTTATAGTTGGTAGGAATTTTCCCGTTGCAAGCAGTACTACATCATCCGCATAAGCAACGGCTTTTACCCCACTGTTTTTGAGTTTCATCAGTATTTCATTGATGACGAGAACCCAAAGTAGGGGAGAAATGACTCCTCCCTGTGGTGTGCCTCTGGAGGCAGTTACTTGTAGATCAATGTCACCTAATCTCGCATTGATATTCCGTTCATTGAGCAGACTCATGATCACATTAGTGAGAGATTGATCAACGTTGGAATTCTGCAGCGCCCTCTTTACTGCACATGTTTTGACATTGTTGAACGCTCCTTCAATGTCTAAAAACGCAGCTAGTGTGTATTCTTTATCTTTTAGTGATTTTTCTATAGTGTTTCCACTCCTCTGCCTTTAGTGTAGGTATGTTGAGCAGTGTAAATCACGCTGTCATTTAGCCGACCGCGAATATGTATGTTCACCAGTTTTTCAAAGGTTTTCAAAACTCACCGAGTTACTTTCTATGTCATGATACCTCTTTCTATAAATGCCATCGGAATACACGGGTAATTGCATATTTTAACGGATTGCGCCTCTTGAATTGCCTTGTGAGTTTGGAACAATTCTTTTAGGTAGGTAACTTATATATAAAACAGTTTGCCGAACTGATTGGTGATTGGTGATCAAGACTCAGCCCAAATGGTAAGAGCATTTTTGAAACAATTTTCCTTTTATGGCCAAATGGAGCACTTAGAAGCGATTTGGGGAAATTCGAACTAAAAAGTGGGGGAAAAGTGCTGTTAAAGTTTGTATGGCGAAATTCTTAGTTTTCATCGGAAATTCGGAATGACTTAAAACTTGGTTTGTGTACTCTATATAAGAAATAAATTCAATTAGTTTCCCTAATTTAAGAAATTTTGCTTGGGGCCCGAATTATTAGCGACGGGAATAGGAGGTACACACTAGGTTCTTCTGTATCGGAAACGAAGCCGCGAATAAATGCTATATATACAAAGTTATCCTGCGAAAAGGGATAAGCTCAAACTCAAGCTGGGCATCGCTCTGTATACCCTTTATTTGCGATCCTGGGAACTTTAGTTTCCAATTGTTCACACGAAGAGCTGTGGCATCCACTTTGGTATTTTAGATTTGACTTTCGGTCATTGTTATGAACCTGCTGACCGGGATTCGAAGATAGTTATGAATGACTAAAGCATTATTGTCTATTGGAATGATCTTTCTGAGCCATTATAGCTTTTCGGACTACATCCGCATAATTTTCTGTTGCCCTTTTCGCACACTGCACTGGACCAAATATCAGTCGAAATTTGTTTTCGGCAGCATTAAGCAGAATATGGCAGAATCAAGATACTGTAAAGATAAAGCTCAAAGGTGCTACTATTGATAGTGTCAATTGTCTTATACACGATGAACTGATGTTTGTTTCTTTGTTGATTAGTCTTGTACTCGTTTATTTCAAGATCTACAAATTTCGTCTGTTATTCCTTGTAATAGCCCGCTTAGTTCGGCTGATGATGTTAATATCGTTCTCATCTTCCAGTTAACCAGTGCATTTTGTATTGACATCTGCGCCACCTGCTCTATAACAGGACGAGTGACACCATAACGCATCTCCCTGTCGAAGTCGGGAGCATACCTATTTAGAATAAGCCTTATAGATATTTATATATTTAAGCCTGTTAGAGGCAAAAATATGTGGGAGAAAATATCAAT
Source organism: Cheilosia soror (assembly GCA_949372485.1). Classification (NCBI taxonomy): domain Eukaryota; kingdom Metazoa; phylum Arthropoda; class Insecta; order Diptera; family Syrphidae; genus Cheilosia; species Cheilosia soror. The sequence goes on from OX443561.1 coordinate 140,932,670, forward strand.
ACAATTTGTGCACTTTCCGGCCGAAAGCTACAGTAGCTTTGTCGGACTAAAAGTTAGATATCTTAGTTAGATTAAGGAAACACATGTGTTCCATGTTTATTGGCTTATCCTGTCTATCAACGGTATCTTTATCAAGTTAAGTCAATACCTTTTCGCCGTGGGCGGTTGGACTTCATCAGGGGTGCGTCTTGTCTCCTCTCCTTTTCATTACTTATATGGACTGGATGTCACAACGCAGTGTTGGCGAAGAACGTTTCGAATTGGGAGATCTGAGGATAAGTCATTTGCTCTTCGCCGATGACTTGGTCATCCTTGGGTCCTCTTAGACTAAACTTCAGCGCGCACTCGATCGGTTTGTAGCCGTTTGTGTTGAAGCTGAGATGAAGGTTAACGTGAAGAAATCTGAAGGGATAGTCGTCTCCAGAACGCCTGTTCAGTGATGGAAGGAGCAATGCCGAGTTCTCCTCTAGGATTGGTCAGGCTGCGTCAATTCGTCGACTATTTTAATGGATAGAGGGGATTGGTTCTGCTTCTGTATAATGTATCTGTTTACCTAAAAAACAGTAGTTCGCACAACTGGTAAATACAGCACCCTTATTATAGCTTTTCAGTACCATTCGTTTGTTTGACTTTTTGTTTTTTTGACGAATATACGGGACTTACAATTTTATGCCGAATCCCAACTGCTGTTAGTTAGACGTACTAGAGATGTAGCGCCCATCTTTTAATGAAACGAACCAAGCGTAATACATTCGAAGGTAGATTTATGAAACAATCAAATAATAACAACGTAGCGTGTTTTTGTCGCATACTGCAGCATACATCTACGATATGTATCTACTTCCACATAGGATCTATCTACGAACACTGCATTTCATTTCTTTCGGCAATGTACAAAGTGCTTAACTCGCCTAATCCACCTTTTCCCCGATTCATATACAAAGTAAGCACATGACTTGATCTATAGAGAAAGTAGCCACAGCATTAATGATGGCGCTCCCCTTATAGTCCCACTTAAATCCCACATTCTCTTAGCCTGCAATAATTTATCAGCTTACCTTCAGCTCCGATTTCACACTCTTTCATAGGTTTGTACTCCAGTTTAGGAAAAAAAATCTCCACCAAATTGCCTATCCGTGACAATGCTAAATGTTCATCTCTCCCCCGCAACCCAGCCGCCCCATCACCACACAGCCTGGATCTCGTTGCAATGCAAAACGTAACTCGACCTCAGCACGGCGACGCAGCAGAGCGCGGCGCACATCCATGATAAATTAACTAAACGAGCAATTAATTTTATTCTGCTGGATAATTTCAAGTTTCCAAAAGCCCACCACGCCAACACTCATGAGTCCGACCGACATCCCGTATATGCACAGGAAAATCGTGGAGCTCCACGCCAAATAAGCCACAGCGAGCCTCATTACAAGCCATACAACGAGGTAATGAATTTCGGATAAACACATGCCCCTTACCATTCCTGGTACCCACCCGCCGCTCTCCAGTAGGGATTCCGAAAAATTATGAAGAGTTATGCCAGCCAGCGTCAACCATGGAATTTCCTCCATTGACAACAAAGAACAACAAAAACCCAGCAACATGGAAGAACCCATCCATGGTGAGCATGGAAGACCAATCAGAGATGCAAAAAGTAAAATTACACATCGTCATGGCGAGAATCTTCCCAAAATCTTGCCTCTCCACACCATTGATGCGCGCTGCCCTTGGACGGATGGATGGCTAGAGTTTGAAGAATTCTCACAGAAGGAACACCACCATCAAGCACCGGGCTCACATTGATAATTACTCTTCGTCAGTCTCCAGCGCACTCGTTTGGCCCAGCTATATGCAGGAGACTTTGATGATGCTCGGCTGCTGCTGCTGCTGTTGATGTTGATGTTGCCTTGAAGATGATCGAATACTTGCAGTGATTCGTGGTGTTGGGCATTTCGGCGACTCCGACTGAGACCCAAAGTTGAGTGCCCCCAGACGAATGTGTCATTGGTTATGGTGGTGGTGGTGGGCTGGGCGCATAGTAATTAGCTACGAAAAAAGGGCGCGTATGTTCATTTCTCATGATGAAGGTGGCGTTTCTCGGTACACCATCTTCCTCTCTCTCGTTCCAGTGGTCTCTACTCGTTTGGCTGAAAAAATCGGCGTTTTTAGTTTTATTAATTTAAATTGGCATTTCGTTTTTAATTTAAAGGAAACCAAACGAACGCACATTTGTGAAGTTTGGAAAGTTCGGCTTTCAGAGTTAATTGACCAAAATGCTTGATGAGATGAGATGTGTCTGGGTGTCTGATGATGAGTAGGTAGGCAGGCAGCAGCAGCAGGTTGAACTGCTACGCGGCCGACAAACGACAACAAAAAAAAAAAGATTGATATTGTGGAAATGAGAAATCACATTCGGGATTGAAGTTAAACGGTGCAAAGGGTTGCTGATCTCATCAAATCAGCGCAGGATTAAATTGAATTACCCGTTTCGGTTACACAGGATGTTATTGATACTAACACTGAGTGTGGTTTAAATGGGATGAGCAGGATAAATGATTGCCAACTTTTTTGGCTGACTGATGAAATAAGAAATTGTGCAAAATGGTAGATCGCTGTCCAAGTTCTTATAGAGGTCTTTGTACAAATTGTACGCTGACTATAAATTCTAGCAATGGCGCGAACATTCTAGCGCGACTAGAACAATATTCTTAGGAGTTTCACAAGTTATTTATTAAGAGAAATGCATCTCGGACGAGACCCACTTACAACCCCAATTCATTTATATTCAAATATAAGATAAGATCTCAAACTGGTTTCTTTATATAACTCCTTGAGGTAAGATCATGTCAGAGGTCGCTTTTGCTCTAGAAGTCTAGACGCTAGTTCTTCAGCGTTTTTGCGATCAGCACCGTATCTACATATGACTGTGGTTATGATAAATTGGTCAGGTGTTTGGTCTTTCATTACCCTGATTGCCCGCGATCCCTTTTAAGCATATCAAAGTTTCACCATTCCCAGGCTATTTAGCTAATGATTATATGTACCCTATGCAAAATTTCAGAGGTATAATGAAAGAAGCTTAGCAGGCTTTTCTCATAGCGACTTTGCAGTATGAAAAGGGGTTGAATGTAGCACCTATCATGCCACCTACATATTTCGGTATCAGTCACCATAAGTTTCTAGATGTGAACCCCTTTCTCTAGAGATGATCAAAGATCAGCGTTGCTACCCAAATTGTCATTTGTACCCTTCTGGGTATCACAATCATCACAATAACTTGAGTTTTAAACCATTTCAGGTCACCCATTGTGTACACTGATGAACTCTTCACACAGACTCCAGTGATATCAAAAAATCTTAACCATAATTTCAACGCTGTTACGGTTCTTTGATGTAGTGCCTCATAACATTCTCGCTATCTCCTAACTAACCTTACATCAGTCTGAGCCTATTACCTATTTTTGGACATTTCTAATTGACCCTTTTCCCGTGCGCGCTCGCAACAAAGGTGGATCCCATCATCATCATCATTGTGGTCATCATTATCGTGTTGAAAATATGTAGGTACCGCTTTGCAAGTCCGCGCGATATGTTGTCGATTCCATTGTGCAAAATATGCAGATCTTAAGTAAGCGATAGTAGGTCAAACATAACAACAAATCTTTAACGAGCCCCTCACAGAACTCACAGAACTCACAGTTTTCCACAGCACACACACACATACTCACATACTTACATTCTGCCAATTTACATTCTGCTCCTGCTCCACGGACAATGCAAACTAGGGCCAACTTGCATATTGCGCATATATCTTCATATTTTCCCCATTCTTGTGTATAGCAACTACTGCGCCGAACAACAGAATCAGAAGCACAAAATTCCGTTCGGTTTGTTAGCCTAGGTTACATACTTTTGCTCCAATTTTATAACCACGAGACAGCCGGCGACAACGACAACATCCACGACGGTGTTGTCCTCGCTGCATTCTCCAATCATAAGCGACAATCGCCGAACGCTATGCCATGCTATAGGGGAACAAAAGAAATCCGGCAACGCATTGCGAATTCTCAAGCCCTCCAGTAGACACGTACGTACTACTCTGTGTCTGCGGAAACAATGATTGTATGGAGATGACAAAGAAAAGTAGCCACGATCTCGATCATTTCTTAATTCTATAAAAGGTTCCTATTGCTGGGAGGATGCCTCTCAGCAGCGTCAGTGCAAGAATTAAGGCTCTACGCACGAAATCTGTGTTGGCTGATGTTCCCCCCTTCTCTGTCAGGGCAGCAAAAATCATTGGGAACTGGGCACACCACCGTATCTATTGGAAGCTACTCCAAACTGTATTCAATTTGAGGACAGACGGAAAATTATTTCCGAGATTCTCCTGTGCCGCTTGTGCGTGTCAATATCCCAATTGGGGCGCGGGGGGGGAGCCATCACCACTGGTGACCAATATAATGGGGCCTATTCGAGGACGATTCCACATTTAAATGTAATGCTCGAATTTACATTGTAAGTCGGGTGTAATGGGCTAGTTTAAGGGGGCCTTTAAAGCGGAATATCGACGCAGTGGCTACTGCTCCTGTGGAGTTCATGTAACATCAAACCAAAGTGCGCAGTATATACCAACCAAAGACACCATTGCGCTGAACACATTTTTAGTGCTGATTAATGTCCTCGAGTAGAGTGTTCTTGCGGGATGTTCCGAGAGTGTGTCTTGTTGATGTTTCGATTTTTTTTTGTACCATTCCATGCTTAGATGATGTACACAACTGGGCTGCGATCTGGGATGGCTGTAAGTAGCGCTTCTTATTATGAAATTGAATGCTGTGGAACGTGAGTGGAACATGGGTGACCGCCCATTAGAATGACGGAAATATTTTGAATAGCATGTCGCGCGATTGGCGCAAGACTTTGTGTGTGTTATGTTGTGCTGTTGGTGAGGTTTGTATTTTTTTTTTTTCAACGGTTTTTGTCCAAGGAAGAACTAAATTAGAATTTATGGGGAATTTTCGTAATGATAGCCTGGGAAGAAAATGGAGGACTGAGATGTTGACTGTGGTTCGACGTGAATGTGTGTACTTAGAGGTACTTTACTTAATAGGTAGTGCTTAGTTGACATTTGGTTAGTTGTCATATTGATGGAAGGTCTTTTTTTATGGAAATGTTTAGGTCCATCTTCATTTGCGTATTTTGTAGGCTAGTACAAGTGTGCGAAATTTGTATGTCTATATGTTGCTATCCGCCACACAAAAGTGGGTGTTAGATTCTTGTTTAATCGTATGGTATATTGGCACTAGCTGCCGTTTATTTTGATACTTTGTGCGTTAAAAAGCAATTGACAGAAGTTCAATATTATGTTTTCGCGGTTTGAAATGGATCGATTTACGCTTGAACAACGTTGAGAGATATTGTAAAGTTAGATTTTGTGTTGAAGATAAATTTCGGCCGAACCCATTGAAAATGTGTTGAAAAATTGGGTTGACAGGATGGTCTACTGTCAAGTCAGCCGAGTCTGTGATTTGAATGAAATAATATTCCACTGTTTTCAAAAAAGCAAAATAATCGTTTAAAAATGTTGCAATTAACCGAACAAAAAGTTAAAGACGAAGTGCTATAATCACATCACACTTTGTGACCTGAAGGGCCTCAAATTAGTAAATGGTAGTCAGAGCTCTTTAGGTAGGTAGGTAGGTATGTTACTTCTTAATTTTTCTTAAACATTAATTCGAACGAAATTTGTGTCACTGGTTATTCCCATGGAAAAATGGGATAGCTATTTATTTAGGCACGAGATACTTTAATGCAAATATTGCACCTCCAGTAAAACAACGACGTAAGTGCAAAAATGTTAATTCTGAGAAAAACGCATTTGAAATTTTTTAAATCGTTTTTATTAAAAAAAAAATAAGGAACACAATTCTTAAAACTATTAAAGTTAGTTGTAACATATGGACAATTTGACACACTTTGTGGTGTAGTAATTCAATTTAAAAAAAAAAAAAATATTTAAGAAAATATAACCAATAGGTTCCATGTACCTTATGACGTTGTTCCACTGAAAACGAAATGAAAAAAAAAACTAAAAATATATTTTATCACTGTCATAACTTACGTATTTGTTACACCAAAAATCGAAATTCACCTACGAGATTCAGAACACAACTGACTGATATGTCATTATGGCCCTAGTTATAGCTCATTATAGCTATCATTGAATAATGCATCATTGAAAATTTGGTTTTCCGATTTTCAGACGATTAATCAAACAATATTAACTTTAGTTGGTATCAAAATAAAGGTAATCAATTGTGTAATTTTTTAACGAAAGAGATTACTTAATTCTGACTAAAACTCTTCTTTAAATTCAATTTTATTATTTCACTGATCGAAATCAATGAACAGCTGATTCTCGTTTCTCCAATTTGGAACCCAATCGTTTCACTGATGTGTTCGATTCTCTTCCTATTCTCAGCTATCAGTTTTGCTTTCAATGATCAACTCTAACCTCAAAGCCTAGACTCGTTTGTTGAAAAATGACTGACAGGTTCTTTCACTGACAGGATTTTTTCAATGATTACTATAACCGACTTGTCAAAAAAATTAAACCACCATTCCACTGATTTGTTCCAATGATGCATTTCAATGATAGCTATAACTAGGGCCTATGTCATTGTTGTTCAAATTTTGTTTTCAGTGACGGTATATTATAACGGAACGGAACAAAGACGCAGCAGCCCCTAGTGGCAAAATTAGTGTTAATCATGTAGGTTTTTGTTTTATTGGAAAGAACTACAATTTTTTAAGCTTTTGACATACTGAACTCAGAAAATCAAATTTTTGCACTTACGTCGTTTTTTTACTGGAGGTGCGATAAGTATATTTCTTAAATTAAATATTAAAGCAACGACCATTTCATAAAATATATAATTTCAAACATAGTATCATTTGTTACTGATAATACGTACAAAGTGACACGTTAAAGTTATGTTTATTCGATGTCTTAATTTTTTTTCCCCATTAAGTCGAGGAAAAATTATAGACCGCGCGTCGCCAGAATTAATGACCATTCGGGTCCGATTTATGACATTTTCCGTCATTTTTGCCAGAACTTCCGGTGATAGGTCTTCGCATTTTTCACGGATATTCTCTTTGAGTTCTTCAAGAGTCTTAGGCTTGCTGGCATAGACGCATGACTTGAACAAAAAAAAAACCCACAAAAATAAGTTAGGAACGTTTTAATCAGGTGATCTTGCCGGCCAGTGCAAATCGCCAAAATGAAAAATGTATAACACGGAGGGATCAGCTTGTTCTGAAACAACCGTCGAACCTTTTCTTGCTAATTCGTCAGCTTTTTCATTGCCTGTAATGCCTTAATGATACCTTGCGCTGTGTACCAAGAGTCTTGAGTTCTTCGCTTCGATTTTATTTCCGGTATAGTTATGGCTTTTATTGCTGCCTGACTGTCGATAAAGAAGGTTATACCTCCAAGTGGTATTGCCCTTATCACATACTCAAGGGCTGCTGTTGTCACTGCCAGGACCTCTAGGGAGGCGTAACAATTCTGATATACCCAGCGATTCGGAAAAAACACCTGACACTTCCCCAGTGTCCATTTTAGATACGTTTGTATGTATACGTATATGGTTTGCTGGGATTCCATGCTGGGGGAATCTCACCTAGAGTTTTCGCTTGCAAACTCTAGGTGAGGCGTGATGCAATCCGTGACAGTTTGGTACATGGTCAAAGTATTTCTGTATAGGATCATCGAATGACCTGTTTCGTTCAATTTCCAGTTTATTGATTAGATGATTCTCATGGCACTAATCGCGGACGATTGTTTTATAAGAATGGTGCTGCGATGCACACTAGTCTTTGAACCCTCGTTAACGAATTTTGGTAAGTGGCCTTATTAGTTGCCGGGTACCTTAAGAGACTGCCATAGCTCAGTATAGGTCTTACTATAGCCGTATATATCCAGATATTAATATTTTGGAAGATGGTCCCCATGTTTTCCCTAAGATTCAGCTGCAGAAATAAAAGGCTATTGTGGGTTTTTTGCTTCTTTAATTGGTGTTCAATTTCCAATTTTGTTTGCTTGTCTAGTATAATTCCCCAGGTACATTGCGCTATGGCATTAAAGATTCTGAGGAGTGTATCTGTATGGCGCCAACAGAAGGTGTACCAAACTGCGGTATTTGCCTTTTATATACTACGAGCTGGATCCGTGCCCGCCTTGCCCGATTGCACAAAATTATATTTGGTTCATTTAAAATTACACTTTGAGTGTTTCATTGAAATCTGTCTAGTAATTTTCGCGCTTTTAGCAGAAAAAGAAAATTCCTCCCTCTCCTAGATCTTGCTACTTATTTGTAATACTGCATTTCCTTTCCTTTGTTTCCCTCTTTCTATGGAATCCAAGCAACTACCTACCCCAAAACTACACTGTTACCATACCACATATCAAAATGAAATTCTGAAATGAAACCTGGGGCCAGATTATGTAAAATGAAAACGATCGAACGATATCGTTTCGCCAATAGCTGTCTCTGTCTATTGCTACAGATATGATAGAGACAGGTTTAGTGAAAACGAAAGCGTTTTTCGTTTCGTATTTTACAAAATCCCACCCCTGTTTTGTAGTATACGTCTCTTCTCTTATAAAGATAACCCATGCGCCATGCCATACTGCACCACGCACCCTATCCTCATCCTGCATCGGACATACGATCATAATATACAATACATACCTTCATACAACTGACCATAGCACTCACTGCGAAAACAAATCAACCCTTTTTGAATAAGAGGTATACGTATGCGAGTATTGTTTTGTTTTTGTTTGTCCTGCCGCAGGATCGCAAAAGTATAAACATCCATTTGTACCAAGGTATATGTGTATGTATATATTTTCACTTCAAAAAATACATTCTGGCTAAAAACTGTTCCTAAGGACGCGGCTATAAACGACATAGCCTATAGCAGTCTCACAGTCTTAAGGAACATTTTAAAAAAAGTTTCATTGAAATCTGTCCAGTAGTTTTCGAGTTTTTAGCTGACAACGAAAATTTCTACAGTTTTATTATATGTATAGGATAATACTCTCAGATGTTTGGTAGTAGAAAAAACCTTTCTACTTTATCTTTAACCTTTAAAACAGAACTTGAGATCCCTCACACTAACCACCGAGCCACAGCTCTTATCAAATAATTTCCATCCAAAACTATTCGATAACCAAGCAAATTTAATAAAACTGTTATATGAAATGTATTGAATATAAATACGTTTGTGGGTAAACTGTCCAGAGCGAAACATGCATTCTCTAAGATAAGTAAACACATCGCAACAAAAGTGTTAAGCTTCTCATGTTGTCATTAAACTTAACTGTCAGCTATATTAGAGTTAACAATTGAGCCGAGTATATAACCATTAGGGGTTAAGGGAATTTATAATTTGACCTGAAGGGCATCCTAAAAAGATTTTTTTTTGTTGAAATGCAGAAAAACCAACCTCAGACTTCATTCTCATCGTTTAAGTTGTACTTTTGGAGAGTTTTCATCATTTCATTTCAAGTAAGAAATTAAATTTTACTACAACATTAACATTGAGTGAAAAAGTGATTTCAATTTATAATGAGTTGCTCCTGAAGAAGCGCCAGGTGTCGATATTGATAGATCAGAAGTCGTACCCGTTTATTTTATGCGCCATCAGGAGGATTTTATTCAGTAATAACCCCATTGCATCATCCCATCATAGAGCATGACTTAAGCTTTTAACAAAGGAAAAATCCACAACACGTCATTATGAGGTATACAAATAAAAAAAGAAAAACAAAAACAAATCTTTATATATCCCATAAATTTTCGGCTGAAACCATATACAACTGACAGTCGTATCCACGGGTGATTTGTAGCCTGCTCTCTAGTTAACACCAAATGGGAAAAAACAATTTCGAAATGGCAGCATTTATTCCTGGCACAGCACACATAATAAATAAGCAACTTTAAGTTTTGGCCTGACACAAAAATAAAAAAAAACAAAACAAAACTAACCAGATTCTTTTTGAAAATGTACCGCTAGCTGGTGATGTGGTTATTCGCTTTCCTTCGTTTAGGATAAATCCCAAATGTTAAAGTTTCAATTTGAGTAAACAATAATTTCAACAAAAACAACAACGGTAACGTGCAAACTAAAAAAAAAAAAAAAAAACTCCAAGTTTTCTAATCAATAAATTTCCATTTGCAAATAATTCAAATTCAACTAAGGAAAAGTCAATACACAGCCACTCGTCGTATATTATAAATAATCGCAGCGGGATGCTGTGAATTGTGCAGTGTCGGCCCGTCTAAATGGAGCTAAATAGAGATTTCACAATCAAATGGATTTTCCACTGAAGAATGCAAAGATTGTTTTATTTGGTTGCGCACTACTGGTTAGCTCAGTGCACAGGCACACAGGATGCCAAGCAAAATGGCTGATCTTATATAGCCAAACATCATTGGGAAGCTTCTGTAGTAATAATTTTATGTAAATTATGGTATTTCGTAATAGGCGATGATATTAGCGTAGCATTATGAACAAATGGGAAATTTATCGATTTGCAGAAGGAAATTTGGTCAAAGAGGCGAATTGGAAATTTTATATAATTTTTTTTTGTAGGTACCGGTTCATTGGGATTCGTGCGTCCAGAAGTTGAAAGTTAGATTTTACCTTAAACGATGGTGAATGAAAGTTGTTATGCCAGAAAAGGTAATCGGTGAAGAATATCTGATGATCTATTGTCGCAGGTGGGCATAAAGTTGAATTATTAGATTTTCCACTTTAAAAGGAAACGTTCATTCTTAAATTTTGATTATAAAAAAGCTGATTCTAAATCCTAGAGCACTTAAACCAATCCCGGTCCATTGCACTACCAAGCAGAAGCCCCTTTTTCAAGAAAATGGTGGAGAAACTTCATTATTAGACTAGAAATAATTTTATCAAAAAAACGATAGTATGGACCAGTGTTGCCACTTACATACTTACTTACTTACTTAAAGTGGCGCTACAGTCCGGGGTGGACCTGGGCCTCAACCAACAAGCGTCTCCAGCCAGCACGATCTTTGGCCAGCTGTCTCCAGTTTCGCACGCTAAGTTGGTTAAGGTCCCTTTCCACTTGCGTGCGCCACCTGAGTCGCGGTCTTCCTCTACTGCGCCGTCCCTCGGGTGTGGATTCGAAGACCTTCCGGGCCGGAGCATTCACGTCCATTCGCTCTACATGACCCAGCCACCGCAGTCGTTGGACCTTCACTTTTCTGGGTAGATCGATGTCGCTGTACAGCCCGTACAGTTCGTCGTTGTATCTCCTCCTCCATTCACCGTTTATGCACATTTCTCTCAAAGCAGCCAAGAGTAACCTCATCCGATTTTGATAGAGTCCATGCCTCTGCACTATAAAGTAGGACTGGGATGATTAAGGTCTTATAAAGGGTCACTTTAGTTGTTCGAGAGTGGGCTTTGCTACTCAATTGCTTTCTTAGCCCAAAGAAACAGCGATTGGCAAGAGTTATTCTTCGCTTAATCTCAGCGCTGGTGTCATTGTCTGAGTTCATAGCGGAGCCTAGGTAGACAAAGTCCTTTACCACCTCAAAGTTATATCTGTCTATAGTGACATTCTGTCCAAGACGTCGGTGTTAGGTGTCCTTTCTTGATGACAGCATATACTTTGTCTTGCCCTCATTGACCGCCAAACCCATCTTCGCCGCCTCCGTCTCATCAATGCTGACGAACGCGCCAGTGACATCACGCTGCGTTCTGCCGATTATGTCGATGTCGTCGGCGTGTTGCCACTTCTATTACAATTTGGTAGATCAAAATGATTTTTGTCATATTTTTAAAATCTACCACATCTATACCACTGCATTCAAAAACACGCCACACATCATCTTCAATAGTAAAGTCTACCAATCTTTTTCCTTTCAGTCTCTGAATTATTGCTTGAGAGAATTACATTAACAACAACTCGTAGACACAGTCACTTTGGTTGGAATGATAGCTATTTCGAACTACACCACTAATTCATCATCAGACTTCTTTAAGTGATTGTTTGAATAGTTTTTGAATTCTGATCTACCATATTATTGAAATGCTGATGTTGGAACATTTGTCGTCTTGTCTACAACATTATACACTTTTATATAAAGTGGTGACATTTTGTATGTAGAGCATAAACTCCAAAAAACTTAAGCGTTTCAAAAAATGTGCAAACTGATTCGCACGAAACTTTCGTATATGGGGAATCTCGCAGAACCTCAGAGTAATTTCAGGAAATTGTATGTTTAAAATTATACCCACTCAAGATGTACTCATCAGGTTTAGTAATTGAACCCTTGTTAATTAATAACGTAATACATACTATATAAACATTATTTATTACTTTCAAATTTCACCCCGAACTGACATTTGAAGGAGGCAAGCAGGCGATGCATTTCGAATTATATTGCCACTGAAGTTTAGGCCTTTACAAAAATATACCGTGTGTAAAGATCGGGCGATGGGTAGTCATCGAAAGTCGAAAAGCACTGTTATTAGTGTTATTAAACTGTTAAGCTGAAAACTGAGTACGACGTATTATTCAGTATATAAACATTACCTAGCGCTAGCAGTTACAAATCGAAAATGTCGTTTTTGAGATATGACATACATATTGGCAGTTTTCTAAAGTCCTATTATTAGCGTTTTGGGTGGATATCAAAAGACGCAGTCATTTTAGAGAAAATCTGAGTTTGCTATCAATGAAAAAAATGACTAAAAAATTAATTAGAGGCATGAATTCGAGTGGCTGAATTGAAAAGCTTTATGCAGAACAGCTATAATCTTGGATGCTTGTCTGAAGTTCGAGATTATGTGGCGCAGAGGAAAAAGGAAGTGTAATTTGCGGTTTTTATGGTTAACTGGACCTATCGCCGGGTCTGTTAATGTAGGAAGCTTAAATTGAATTTGAAGCCAATTGTGTTATTGCAAGATCAGTTCCATTTTGCATGGAATGAAGCAAATGTGGCGGCGGCAATCCGAACAGATCTATTGAACTGAGAAACTCTTTGCGAAAGTTTACCACCAAAAAAAACTACAAGTCTTGTACAACAGGTGAATTTTAACAATTAACAATGGTTTTTGTGCCACAAAACTACAAGTCAGTTTAACAATTAACAATTGTACAAGCAACCATTGTTATAAACTTGAGAAAATTTAACATGTGAGTTAAAATTTGTTAAGTCGTTATCAGTCAGATTTTATGTGGATCCCCGGAAAAACGCAAATTACATCTTAACGCCTTGTCCAGCGTAGACACGAGAAATGCGGTGCGTGCGTTAATATGCGGGTAATGCGGGCAGATTGCAGAATCAAACCTATGTTGGGAAATACAGATGTCCAACGTAGGCACGATATTGCGGTAAATCATCTCCGCATCGCATTCATTGTTTGAAAATTAAACTGGTTTGATTTTGCCCGCATTATCGTGCGGAAATGATGATGGAAGTTTTTATTTCATAACAGACAGAAGGAGTGCGGAATGAAACAAAGTTTTCTGAAATGTCGAATGGTTTTATTTTTATATAATATTGCACTAGTTGTGTCGCGTTTCTTTTTTAGATTTTTTAATATTCTTATTTTTAATAAGCTATGTATATTTTCTATTAAAAAATCTTGCTTGCCTAAATTAAATCCATTTTACACAAAATGACAGCCGTTTATTAAAGCCATCCGCATGAACTCATTATCGTGTTCTAATTGGACACTTGCGCATTCCCCGCAAATAAATGCGATGCGTTCAAGCAACGCACCACCCGCAAAATCGGGCTCGTGTCTACGCTGGACACGGCGTAAGGTTTTTTCTACTGCGCCACCTCTCGCGAACGTCTGACAAATATCCGAGATTATAACTTATCTAATTGTCCTGAAAAAGCTTCTCAACAGAATGACCAAGCTGTCTCAAAATGGACCCAGCCTGACCAATCCTAGAGGAAAACTCAGCATTGCTTCTTCCATCACTCGTGGATAGCCCCTAGATATTTAAACTTCTCCGCGTGTTACAATGGAAAACCACTAACATATGCAGTAGGCTTGTGTAGTTCGTGAACAAACTAGTTCAATGAACTAGTTCACTATATTGAACTAGTGAACTAAGTTCACACACTTAGTTCACTAGTGCATTTAGTTGCGCGGTTATTATTTTTAATGGGCCTTACCAATAAGCATTTTTAACCTTAAAATTATTATATTAAATTATATTTTGACGATCACAATACGAAATTTTATATGGAAATATTCGTGACTTCGTAAAATTTAGCTTGGACACTAAAAATAGTACCGCTCAATGATTTTCATACAAACGGAATAAATTAAATCTGAGTACACACGATTGTCAGATCTGTCAATCCTCTGACAATGACTGACAATGGCTATTGTACCAATAGTGGGTGGCCCGTTGTCAGCGGGAAGGATTCTACTGCAAATTTCAAGCTGAGAAGCCGAAACTTTATCGCAAATTTTTGCGAATGGACTGAACACAATTCGATAAAATTCTAGCTTTGGTGACTCCACACATCAAGACACCAATATGCGCGCGAGCATCCAGGAAATCGATACGGTTTCATTTGCAGCTTGACCCAACTTTTGTTCAGTATTTGTCGAGGTGGCTTTTGAATGTGGATCGCGTTGGCGATCTCTTACCTCAGGGCTTTAGGTAGTTTATACTCTGCGCATCCAACAACCCCATTCACTTTTTGTATGATTTTTTTTTCGATTTTTCTAATTCCAATTGGAATTTCCGTTTGCCACTGCTGTTCGTATCAATATCTCCTGAATTATTGTCCATCGGTTAAAAGCAAACTTCGATTTCGCTCCTAAACCACTGGTTATACTATTGTCTGAGAATGAAAAAATTGTAAGCAATTGTCAGCTGCTTCCATAAACAACGACATCTGATGCCAATTTCTAGTGAGTCCTAATTGTCTGTAATGATAAGAATTGTGTGTTCGGACTTGTTCAGACGATGGTCACTAACCTGACAATTTCATAGACTTTTCTGACAATATTGTCGGACAAAGTTGTGAGTTCAGACGGTTGTACGACATTTGGGACACAATCGTTAATGAAAACTATCCATGATTTCTTCTTTATGACATATACTTAGGTATCTATATTCCTACAAACTAAACAGACTACGGATACAGACACAGAAGACAATCATGTCATGAGAGAACAACTCATCTCACTCACCTGTATCCTTTTTTATATCTTCAACAATTTTTTTTTTTGTATTTTCTGTGAATTTGACTATTTTGAACTAAACTGAACTAAAATGAGCGAACTAGTTCAGTACCATGATTTGAACTAAATTGATCGATCACTCAAATGAACTAAATTGCCCAACTCTAATATGCAGATGTACGGTCTATTGAACAAGCGTTCCGGAGACGACCATCACTTCAGATTTGTTCACGCTTAGGAAGATCCAAGTCATCGCAGCGAAGATCAAATGACCTATTCTCAGATCTCCCAGTTCGAAACGTTCTCAACCAAATTACTTATGCCAATGCCAAAAGAAAGCTGCAAACTTTCGTATATTGGTGTCTCAGAAAACTGTAACTTCAGAAGAAAGATGCAAAATGTAGCAGGCTGTAAAATAGTATCCAGAAGACGAGTCAGTCCATAAGTCTATAAGATAGCCATAAGATCGGCGAATTGTAGACATTCAATAAGGAAAAATAACCTCGAAACAATATATGTATAGATATAGAAATAATTTTGTAAGCATAATTTTATTGAAGCGACGTCCTTTATTCAGTTCTTTTACAAAAAAAAAAGTTTTGGATGCTTATAAAAAAATCTGCCTTTTACATAAACCGTCTATAATTCCGATAGCTATACCAAAACTACAGCCCTAATTAGATAGATGATTCACCCTCTCTAAACCTGAGATTCCAAAGAATTTTCTTCCATCGAAAAAAAGATACAACACAAATCGATACCAAATGCGATCAATAAATCGTGCGCACATGTTTGCCATTCCGGACTTGGGAGCAGACCCCCTCCCGGTCCACCACCCTTCTTATTAACAATAGTATAACAATATTCATAATAGCAAATTTGTATCTGCTTTTTCTATTGAATAACTTCTCTCCTTTCGGTAAAGAATATAGAAAAACAAACAAAACACCAAAAAAATGTTATCATCACAAATTATAAAACAATGCTCGTTGGAGTTTTTGTTGTGGAGATTCGGTTCGCCACAATAGACCACCGCCTTTCTGCACTTTCTTCCTTGGATTGGGACCGTACGATCTGCAGCAGTGCAACTGCGCAAGAGTAAATCTAATAAACTACTCGTTTGTTCAAATTGTTGCTATTATTGTTTGGTAAGAGGTATATACAGCTCCGGTTAAGCCTTTCGCTTGAAAATATTCGTCGACTCATCGGGAGTTTTCGCAAATTTTAGTCTCTTTTCCTACATTCATATGTATGAAGTGGAAATCCCGTGCCATGCTGCTCTGTTGTTGCTCGCTAAAGCTATAAAGAATCGAAAAACCAATAAAACTTCGAACTCAGGTGAATGAGGAGCATTCCATTGGAGAGGAAGCCCACCACAACAAATCGTTGTCATAAAACAAGACCAACGAGCGGATAATTCCATAAGAGTTTTCCCTGTTTTTCCTCTCTCAGAGGAGCACAAAATCCATAGTACACGCGAAAGGAACCAGCAAAAGCTACCATTGGTTGTTGTTGTTGCTGTTTGTTGTGGAGTATCTTTGCTATGATGGTTAGTGGAAGGAAGCATCTATGGTTTTGTGCTGCCATGCTGCACACCGTCCAAAGATATGACCACTATTTATTTGCCCCTTAAAAGATCTTCCTTGTTCGATGGTGGCACAGCTGAGAAGGTTTATTTTGTTGGTTTGAGTAGGATGATGTCGTGTGTCATGTGCGCGCTTGGGCCAAGGAGAACCATTGTTGAATTGTTCCTCTTGTGGACAATTGTTATTGCACTCACTTACATTGGTCTAAGAATCAATATGTGCCCCGATGATGATGGTCAGCGCATGGTCGGCAAAGAGTGGTAGTCACACATGCACATTGAACAACTTGTGAACTATGTTAGAATTTTGTGCAACATGCACAGTTAGTTGGTGGATGGATTATACTCCAACGTATATGAATCTATTTGTGGCGATTGCGACTTGTTCTCACTGGCCTGGCAGTGCTCGGGTATCATGCAAGAAGTGATCGCAAATGAGTTGTTTATAAATACTATTAGAGATAGGCAGCTTTCACCGGATGGTAGTACAAAAGTTAAGTTAAAAGTTGGGGAAAGAGTTTTTCATTTCCATTTGTGTTCACATCGAATCTTCGTCAGAAAATTGTTACCCAAGTTATTTCGTTGGGAATTCAGCGTCACCAATTATAGCTAAAGACATAATCGGCCCTAGCGAGGTTGAGGTATCCGTCGGAACGGAAAATTCTTCGATTTCATATGAACTTTGTTCCGACAAATATGTAACGCACAATTGCGTTTTGCGATTCAGTGCGATTAAGTACGTTTTACCATTGAGTTTATATTATTATGTGTATAAACTTTATATTATTATGTGTATAAACTCAATGGTTTTACTGATATTTTTGACAGCTTCATGCGAATTTTCTTCCGATATGCTGCGACAGAAATTGGTTGCTGAATTTGTTTACGATTTGCAGTTGTTGATAAATGAAAGCAATAAAGAAAAAAACGTTTACCAAGTAGTTGGTTGTATTTGTTGCTTCAATTTGTGTTTCCAGGGTAAAAACAAACGAAAAAACAAGCACTAAAAACCCCGATGTACCACGAAACAACATAATGTCAAATTAATGCGTCGTCGCATTTTAATTATTCTTTCCAAAGGCGGATACCTCGAATGTAATTTGAGTCTCCGACGGAGTATGCGTTGCGGAGAATTCTCCGTTCCGACGGATACCTCGCTAGGGCCGAATAAGCTACTTTCCAATTACATAGTTAAACAAATATGATAGCTGCCTTCAGTCAAGCCTTCAGTTTGCTGTAGTCGCGAAAATCGAATTGTATCTTAAAACCTTCACCATATACCACCACCGAGATGATGAGTGTCTTATATATTATAGACGATAATAGACACGCAATCTCCATAAGACTTTCTCAAATGTACCACAGTTCTAGAGCCAAAAAAGCCATAATGGGTTTTCTTTTTTGAAGTCATCTTGTGATTCTGACAGATCATACCAGATCTGCACATGCTTTCTATGTCGCTTACCCTTACCGATTTCAGAACAGAAGTCCTATGAATGTATTACTAGGCAAATATTTCGTCATGCTGCACAAGACTATACTATTCATAGTAGCTGGTTCCAGCTTACTTTTTTCTGTCTTGAATCTTAAATCTGCCATACAAGGACCGATTCATGTTTCTATGAATATGCCAGTGATCTGCGTCATTGGATCAATTGTACTCTCAAAAAATAGTTCGTGGACAATCTGGCTCTGGTTGCTTTTCTAGGCGATACATTTTATGAGGCTTCTTTTAGCACATACAAGATCCTATCATCTTGTAGAGTGACTGTTTAATTACTAGTCCATTTCAAATTAATTATAGCAAAAAGTGTGCTCACACCATCAATGTCGAAACCTTGACAGTTCAATCTCTATGAGCAGATTCAGCAACTCATACTATTCAGCTATTTAAACATTTGCAGTGGCATAGCGTTACCATTGGTTATATAAAATAAAACCTTGATCTGATTTGCGCGGCCTTTTTTAACATTTTAAGCCCGCATAGAACATCTCGTGGTATGTGTAGCAGACAAGTCTATACATAAGTGGTACAGTGTACAGATCAAGTATATTTTTTTAATCGAAAAACTAAGTCGTGGGGAACTAAATTCAGCCTTGATTGAGGACTACTTACGACAAGTGAAATTGAAAATTGTCATCATTTCATCTATAAGGCCATCCCATGCGGTTTCCAGCCTACGTAAAAGTCAGCAGCAAGATCCCCCCCAATGCCGTCGAGCTACGGCCGTGCATAGCTTGCGTGTCTCACCGCTGTGTAAGGATGCAGAGCCTCTTACATCTGGCTTCTGCTTTCATCCAACAATCCAAAGTCTTCTTTACAATCTGCCATATTGTGTGAACGCCTAAAAAAATTTGGTTATAACATGATTGGCCCCTATATTGAAGTTTCTTGCGAAAAAATAGGTAAAAAAATGCAAATTGATATTCATCACCTTTTGAAGGATTTTTTATCCGCCCAATAATGCATAATTAAACCGAGGTAAGGTGCTTTCTATGTTCCGCTTTTTGTTTTTGAAATTTCTAACACCACGCAGTTTTCTCTAAGGTTCCAAGAATCTACTAAGAATCAAATTTCACACTAATCTGTGCCTTGATCTGAACGTACTTCACTTCCTATTCGGGCATAAAAATCAAATACTACAGTGAGCGTCAAAAGTGTTTCTTTAGGATCTGGAAACAGGTCTAAAAAACCAACAATCTGTAAAAAGTTTTATTACGAAATAAGAATAATTAAACATTTTTCATGTAGACAGCAAAAAATACTTTATAAATATTAAAAAACCAGAAAGACAATTATCTTCGACTATGCCGAAGCTCAAATACCCGGTACTATATTATTGTAAAAATAACAAAATATTTTAGTATTAAAAAATTATATATTTGTATGGGAGATATGGGTAGTTTTTATTCAACCAAGCTAATTTTTTGTCAAAAAATTTTAAATATTATTAGAACAATATGTGCAAAGTTTAAACTTGTTATCTTTACTGTAGCTATTTAAATTTAATTTTTAACATCAAATAGCTATATATTTTGTATGAGAGGTAGTAGTAGTTTTCATCCGATCATGCTCATCTTCGAACTTAGCCTCAGTTTGGGGGATAAAAGCTTTCGTACAAAATTTCAAGTCGATAGATCTTAAATTACGACCGTAAGCGTGCGGACAGACGGACAGACAGACGGACATCGCTAGATCGACTAAGAAAGTGATGCCTACAACGCCTCCTTATGTGGGTTACAAATGGAATGTCAAAGTGAATATACCCTCGCCACAGTGTGGTACCGGGTATAAAAATTGTATCCAAACTTTAAAGACAAATGAAAACCTCATTGGTGTCCACCCACTTTCGACGCTCGCTGTATGTGTTTGGTGTTGTTGACCAGTATGTTAAAATTAGTTTGCTGATAATTGCAATAAACATAAGCTCAAATCTTTAAGCTAAAACGCACTTGACCAGTTTACCTATATTTGTCGAAATTCAAGGCTTCAATTGTATGCAATACTTACATTTTCTTACTGTCCCGCGTTCGGTAGAAGAGTAAATCCGCTTTATTACAGTTTATCTGCTAGGAGCAGTAAAAATCAATTTCAGTCTGACCTAAATTTTGTATTAACCCATAAACTATACGGAATTTATGCGATAATGGCACCGAAATGTCTAAACGACCAGCGTCGAAGAGTCTTCGGGCCAGAGCAAGTGTCTATTCCCTCTACACTTGCTAGACATTTTAGACAACGCGACGGGTAAATTTCCTTCTGCAAATTCCGTCAACGCTAATCAGTCAAACCATTTTGAGTTTAAAACGAACAAGGATATCTTCATTCATCGTCGTTAAAGTGCAAGCTTGAAAACCCTAAAGCAGGACTGCGATGATGAGGGTCTTATAACATAAAAGTCTCCTAAGGTGTTTCTTCGCAATGCCTAACATTGGCAAACGTAGTTCTGAGCTTAGTATCTGATGGATCGTAACTTAATTTTTAGAGTTTATAGAGGAGCCAAGGTAGATGGGTCAATATAACTAAATCAAAGTTATAATCGGTTATTAATCGGTACTGAGCTACTATATGGATATCTAAAAAAAATCTTTAAACTCAATTTAATGGATGGTACGGACGCTAGTTTGCTAGTTGTATACCATTGGATTTGCAAAAATTTAAGAATGCCGCTGATTCAAACGCCGGCTGGTCATTATCTCATGTGTTCATTTTTTAAACAGTTTGTGAGACAGAATTAAGTAAGTCAACCCAAAACATTACTTTCTTCGGTATTTATCGCGTTTAATCGGCCACCCTGTAATTGGGTTCAAAAAAATTTATAGATAATGACACAAAATCAGAGGAATATATTCTGAACTCAAAGCATAGCATTTTATCTTCCTTTACTATGTGCAATAAATATCTCATTCTAATAACTAACTATCGTTTTTAAAATAAAAAAAAAATCCCTATTTTATAAATCTAATTCCGTTTGCCTATGAAACAAGTACCCTATGGCCATTCACGGAATACTTCTTTAACTAACATTTTTCCTATCTGCAACAAGTTACTTACAAAGTTTCTGAAAGAACCCAACGAATCCCCCATCATTGTCCATTTTTACTCATTAATACATTTTATCTCGCAAAAACAAAGACAAATTCCCATTCCTCGAAAGTCGTGACAATTTACCAATATGAAGCCAAATTTCTACTCTACCATAACATCTCAGATAAAATCAACCAGATAACCTATAAGGATCGCATCCATAGACTATCTCAACACTTTTTCATTACCTCAGTCTATTGTCTTAAGACAATATAAGACAAAAAAGAAAAGAGTCCTCCTCATGTTCGTGGGGAGAAAAAGGAACCCACTGAGGGCGTAACTCCACATCTCATCTCTCTCTAGGCTATACACCATCTATCTACTGTTCACTGCAACCATGCGCACATAGAACCATAAGCACTCCATATAATCTAATAATTGTGCTTTACCAATCATCCGTTCTCTCCTCCAAACCGTGTCTCCTGGTTCCTGGATGGCAAAAGGTGCTTACACACTAACTACTATTCCTTTGCCTTATTAATATATAGGAAAGGAATAGTACTCGTATATCTCTGTGATCACGTCACAACTCTGTACAGAAAGAACTAAAAAAGGATTTTATTTTTTTGGATGTGTGTGTGTGTGTAGTCAATTCTTTTACTATTCTTAACAAAATATCTCACTGAGAAACAAAAGGAGTGAAAAACCTTTCGGGACCGCACCACCGCAACATCAGTTTCATCATCATCATCAGCGTCATCCACGGGATATGCGATGATGTTCATTGGGGAGCTGGTACTCTGGCTTTTATGAAATCGTGACGCCATGAGATCCCTCAGGGAATCTCACTAGTACCTGTTTTAAGTTAAAACTCTTGCTTTACAGATTTTCTTTGATTTTTTTTTTTTGGATTGGAGGACGTTTTGGGTTTTTTTTTTTTTTTGTTCTCTAGAGCTGTTGCGGAAAAATATTAAAAATTCCGATAAAAATTTTATTAGCCTTGTGGCGATTGGTTTTCTTTTTAAATTTCAACTTTGTTGCTCTGTGCAAACCCTTATGAATGGGATTTTCGGGATGAGATCTGTTATAATCTGCAATTATTGTACACACCGGAAACTCGTAATATTCGGTGATTTTGTTTACTTCAACAAAAGTTCCATACCTACATGCCGGACCGATGAACACTTATGTGAGTCGTATCGATTGGTTGCAGGCTCTCTTGGTTTTTATTATTGACGCCGATCGTAAATGAATTATATTTTTCTCTTAAGGGTGACAGACGTGGTGGTTTTCATATGATGACGTTGGACAAATGTGATTGAGCTTTTCATAAAATAAAAATATGTGTGTACTTCGAATACTTGTTGAAGGTGTTAGAGGCCAATACGATTCTTTAGTTGTAGCGTCTTTAACTGACTTCCTCCAGTTGCGCCCTGTAAGTGGATTGAGGCTCCTCTCCACCTCAGCTATCAAAAGCGAGGTCTTCATTTACTACCTTCTCCCTTTGGGTTGCAGTCGAATAGACTTCGGGCCAGAGCTAGTGACTATTCGCTCTTCACTTTCGCTAGTCGACGGCACGACGGGTAAATCTCCTTCTGCAAACCGATACTCAGTCAAAACATTTGGATTTCAAACCTAACAACGATATCTTTATTCATATTCGTTGAAGTCCAAGCTTTGAAGCCCTAGAACAGGACTGCGATGATGAGGATCCTATGTGTAGAGTCTCCTAAACTGTTTCTTCGCATCGCCTTACAGCAAGTGGCAAGCGTAGTTCTGAGCTTATTATCTAGTGTAATGTAATGCTGATGACATTTTCAGGATTTATAGACGATCCAAGGTGGATCAAGTCAATGCGCGGTACTAATAAACATTTTTAGTGTCCAGACTAGCGAAAATTTCTTTATAAAATTGCATATTGTGACTAGTGACTACTAAACTATTTAAGTTGAAGGTTAAAAATGATTATTGGTAAGGCCCAATAGCGATTTGTTAGTTATAGCTGTCTATTATGACTACAGAGGATTCGCAGATGTTGTGACTGTTGGAGCACTTCATCCAAATAGTATCTACAAAAAACATCATCATCATCTAAATATTTTTGAATTATATAAAGCCAAAACTGAATTATTGAATTGTACTAAAAAATTTAAATTTAGCGCTTTAATGTATCATTGTAGCCATATTTATGGAATAAGTTTTCGTTAAGTTTTTATACCAAAAAATCACTACATATAGAGAAAATAAAAGCTAACTTTCTTCTTGATTGTACACTCGAAATTAGTCTCGTTTTGTCTTTCACTGCTGCCGTTCTATTCGCTCCGTCGATCTCACGCAGTCTCTTCGGTCGGTCGTGACAAAATCGCAATTTCACCACAAGAATCCGGAAAAGACCTTGAACCCACAAGTCCCTTGATTGGTGTGGATTTTCCTACGAAGTCGACAAAGTAAATTTCTTCACCAAACGGTCAGAAAGTCGCTGATCGTACAGTGACTTGTGAGTCTGTTTATATTTTTTATTTGGTTATGCCCTCATTCAAAACTAAATACATTTTTGCTACGTGGAAATGACAGCTCGCCGAATTCTATCTGTCCTTTGAAAAATTGTGCTCATGGTGTCTGGCAAAACCTTTCAAATATGATGTTGACATCAAAGGTCTCACTGATACTACTTTCGACCCTAACGTGCAACGAACGCTCTCCATTGCCAGTCGGCACTATCTGACGAGTTTGGCAGGGATGCCAAAAGAAAGCAGGTGGTGGGTTTTAATATCGATTTCCTGGGATTTCTCCATGACCTGCTGCAGTGTGAAAATTTAGTCAGTTATTAATCCAGCGAGCCTAAAGCCCACTAGCGTTGACAACTGGTTTCCGGCATTTACACCGTTTTATAGTTAGGATTTATGCAATACTAAAGAGATTGATGCCTCCATATTTGGCTCAGTTTAGTGGGTCCATTTTTTGCGGATCAAGCATATAACGCCGACGTTCTATTCACGATACCTTTTTCCGACAAAATCTTGAAGATGATTTAATGTTACCTTAAGTTATTCAGCCGTCAGACCGTCTGGTTACAGCAGCCTTTTGAGATTTTACTGTAGATATTGCTATCCAAATTTTATTTCGGTTTAAGTGGTTGACAGTCTTTGTTTTTATAGTCTAGGTTAAATTTTCTGCTTCGCCTGTCTGTCGAATTTTGATGATCTCTTCGCCGTTTTCAGAATTACTATTTCCATATGTACAGACTTTGACTATAATTTACAAGGTTTACTTGATTATCTCTACACTACAGGTATGTGTTTTTGTCTTGTACCTTTTCGTAAAACTCCTGAACATTGTGTCCAGAATAACACCTCTTCGATAGCCCGATTTTCGTGGTCTTTCTTTTTCCTCCGAAAAAAACTCGGTCCTCGATCCACTTTTGCTCATAGAGTCTATGAGGCTCCTTCAATCATCTGTTTAGCAACGCTTTGTAAACGAATTATTCTGCTGCATATGCTTGCCGGGTACTTTTCATGTCGGTCAGATGAAAACTAGCTCTTTACATCGATATAACTGGTCTTGGGCACTAAGTGCCCGTTGTATAGGGCTTCTCAATAGATTGACAAATATGGGCCGAGGGTTCTGGCGGTTTGTTGCGATTGCAGCCGTTCAAAAATTTGAATTCCCCACAAAATTGCTTTGATCTTTTGGTGTCTACCAGCATCCTAAGGCTAAAACAAGTTGATTTGACTGATGACGGTTTGATGATGTTGTGAGAGCCATGACAATCCTTTGTGTATATCGAGGTGAGAAAACCGTGTGTTGGATCTCCTCTCATCTTTAATCAAAGGATTACATCTACATTGTACCCTCACAACTTATTGCAGAATTCTGAAAGCCCTCATCTATTGGAACGAGAGTCCAAATTCAGCCCTGCTTCCTGCTTTGGTTTTTGCACTGCACCAAACTGTATAAAAGGCGCTAGTTTTGAGCCGCACACTTGGCAGGATTGATCCATTTCGATCGTATTATTATAATCATCATCACAGAATCGGGACGATAGCGATGATTTGTCCTTATCGTATGCCACTCAAGGTTGAAATGTCAAAAACATGTACAGAAACTTTATATATTACCCCTCGAAGTATTATCAATATTTTGTGTATCTTGCTACCTATACCTGAATATGTTGAAGCACATTTGCTTACCTCGCTTGAGGCTACTAATTTATTTCCCGATAATCAATTAGCTTGATGTCACCAGTCACCCACAAGGCATGCTACACACTTTCCCTGTAGGTCCGTCTGTTGAATTTCTCTCAAATCTAATAACCAATTTCCTTCCCAGTATACGCAATTAACCACAAACATGGAATTTAATTACATGTCAACGGGAAACAAAAAAAACAAACTTTTATCCCCTATCCTTACAATGGATTGTGTGTAGTACATGTACATGCATTCGGCGATGATCGGTAAAACAAAAGAGTTGAACACCGAACTGCCTATACAATGTGTGTAGTGTATGGCTGCGGCTGGTACGAGCGAAATTCCTCTTTCACTTTAATGAGTGTAACGACAACATTTTGTTGGTTTTATTTCTTGTCCATACTCCCACAAAATTTCTCCCATCACTATACGTACATATATGTGTGCGCCAATAATTTACAAATTTCCCACACACAAAATCCACAATAGACCGAAAAATTGGCCACCACAACGTCCAACGGCAACAAAGAATTCATACATTGCCCAGTTGGCAAGCCGAGGAGCTAGAAATCACATAGATCGCGACCTGGATAACTGTTGGCAGGAAGCCAACCGCATAGAACCCTGCCATGCCACTGAAGATGATCATTAAAATAATCCCGGGAAACATATGTTTGCCTACTACAAATGGCTACCGAAATATGCTGTTCCACACACATGGACGCGCAGTTGCATGTATCTATTGCCGCAAAACGATGTGTTAAAAGTAACACGATACAAATATTACAACTGGTAAGATTTGTCGTAGACAATTCCGCACCAACGCGACAAGGCAGGCTCTCTAACGAACCAAACGGAAGCCCAAGTCAAAGCCAAGCCCCATCCCCATACGCAGTATACATTTCTTTCTCTTCGGCTGTCGATTATTTTCGATTATATGCGTTTTAGATTGTCCATGCGGCTAGAAAGAGCCAGGCTTGGTGGTAGTTGCATTGCGTACTTCCTTCAATCTGCGCTAAAGATAACGTATTGGTCAGCAGCACTACAGGAATAGGAGTGGAGTAGAGAGTGTCCTTTTGTTTACTCTCCCCAACAACAGGGCATATACAATATGGTGTATGGATTTTATGAAATCACTTCCTTATCTCAGAAATGGCATCTGACTTGTGACTGCGCGCGCAGGAACACAGCGACCATGCGAAGACGACAACGGCAATGATGAAGATGATGATGATGCGAGCGATGGTGCCACAATAGATGCTAGCTTAACCGCTTGTAACATGGTCGTGTAACGACACAGTTAAAAATCCGTTTTGCACCGCTGAAAACTTCCATACACATACAACTCCACTATATCTATGTCCGAATCCCAACCAAGATGATGCCAATGAAGACGATGATGATGAGAGAACGACGATGCCAGACAACGGCCACAACTGTGACGGCGAAGATTTAGAATGATGCGAAACCGAATGCGGATAGTACAGTTCACATCCATTGCGCGCAGATTGACAACACAAATACTCTCCTCCAGTGGTACAACATTATTGGCGAAGGTGACACGACGACGACTACGACAAGGTTTACATATAAGTGACATCGTCAACAACTGTTAGCAACTATGTATCGGTTCAACGAGTTGGCGATGCCAGACCACTTCATTGACATTTAGTTCAATGTGGCAGGGATCCGGAATCTATCAATTAAAGGTCCACTCCAACATTCATCGGCACATAATGATAGAAGGCCAGGCCCTTAGAGCGGTTCCAATTAGCAACGTTTCTTCCCATAGACCACATTGTCCCTGTTGTTACACAAACGCCAAGCGCACACATTCCTCCTGGAGCTGCGCGGAAATATGTTTCGCGCTGACGTTTCCTTCTTTCCGCAAAAAATACGACCAATTACAAGATAAGCTTCAACTGACCCTTATATCAATCGCAATTCCATTTCCTCCTTGAAGCCAAGTTATAATCACAAGTCAGATCTTTGTTCTCTGGACTATAACAAGTATACCACTATGTGTGTCCAATAATTTGTGGAAAATTCAAACCCTACCCCATCCTTCAAGGTTAGATAAGGTAAAAACGAAATATCATCCCGAAAGCATACGTCACTCGCTGTCGGACAGCGCACAGATAGACACACACACACAATTGCCTGATGGTCCAGTATGCCAGCGAGTGAAGTGCCATAACTAAGTTGGAGCAAGCGCACGGAAATGTGTCCATCGGATGGCATAGCACTCACCTTGGCCTTGCTATCTTAGCCATATGTGTGTCTTTATTTTTTTTTTTTTTTTTTTTTGTTCCTCTGCAAAGTAACGCTCGGCTCTTAAGTAATGTTAACTTGAATTGGAGGTCTTCTGTCGCGCTAGGCCATATAGCTGGTCGTCCACAGAAGACGAAAACGTATGTTTCATGGTGGAGTCATAGCTTATTTCTTTATCTGTGATTTCGGTGCAACGAATGGAATGACTCGGATGCCATACGAACAGAAAAACACTAATAATAACAAACAATAAACTTCACAATATCTTTGCGGACCTTGTGTGTGTCTAACAAGCGTTTTTCCATGTTTCAATCGCGATTAGCGCGAAGAGAGTGTTTTCCAGCAAATAAGTGAGAGAGTAATGAAAATTAAGTGTCTGTGGGGATGATGATGGTGAATGGCGAATGGAATTTTACTTCTATACGGCTCACCTCGGGGACTTCATATTATACGATGATTATGGTTTATATTCGTACAGCGTATGGTGTTGTAGTTGTAGGCCAGGATAGTGTTTGCTAATTATGTCCCGAGAAATATTAAAGGCACTCATTCTAGAAATAAAATAAAGATGTCAGGTCCACACATAACTGTCAGGGATATGATTGTTTATTTAATGTAGCCATTTCGTTCTCAGAAATAATGTCTATTTTGCGGACATGTTACTTACAAAGTTTTAGCATTTGAGACTCGAATTCTCATACAAAGTGGTCCAACATATTATTTAGCCTGGTATATGTAAATGGTCCTTTTTAATCGAAACGTGGTTTCCTTTCCTTGAGAGAATAATTAACGAATGATAAGGTCAAATTTATTTCAGTATTCCAACTTTGTTTATTATTTTTTACTTTCTCGTTTTTTGTTTTATTCGAGCCCTTATATTAACGGTACTTCCCATATACAAATTTTACGAAATATTAAACAATTTAGACATACATACATATATTTTCAATGGCCCGCTTATCCGTTAAGTGGGTCGCGGGTGTAGGTTTCTCCAGTGGAACCTCCATAGCTGTCGATCCTCTGCCATCGACTCCAAATCATCAAGGGCAATCCCCATACGGGTAGAGGAGAGATTATGAATTTGATCTAACCATCTCATCCTGGGTCTACCTAGAGGACGCCTGCCCGATGGTACGGATTCCATAGCACGTCGTGCGATCCTGGTCGGAGACATACGTTTAACATGACCAAACCACCGAAGCATGGACCGCGCCGTCCGGAGAAGTAGCTGCTCGACATTGAGTTCCTCACGTATTCTGATATTTCTAATGCGATCTCTACGGGTCACACCAGTAATACCACGGAGAAATCTCATTTCGGCAGCTTGTATCCGCGATCTTATTCTTTCGGTCATTACCCAAACCTCATGACCATAGGTAAGGGTTGGAACAAACACCGAATTAAAGACTGACAACTTAGCTTTGACACCAAGTTCAGTCTTCCCAATAAATTGACCCAGCCTGACCAATCCTACAGGAAAACTCGCCATTGCTCCTTCCATCACTCGTGAATAAGACCCCGAGATACTTAAACTTCTCCACCTGTATCAATGGGACTCCACTAACATGCAGAGTGCATTGAACAGGCGTTCTAGAGACGACCATCACTTCAGATTTGTTCACATTTACTTTCATCTCAGCTTCAACACAAACGGCTACAAACCGATCGAGTGCGCGCTGAAGTTCAGTCTGAGAGGACCCAAGGAAGCGAAGAGCAAATGACTTATCCTCAGATCTCCCAATTCGAAACGTTCCTCGCCAAGACTGCGCTGTAACATCCAGTCCATATAAGTAATGAAAAGGAGAGGGGACAAGACGCACCCCTGGCGAAGTCCAACGCCCACGGTGAAAGGTATTGATTTAACGGCGTTTACCCGAACACAGCTTTTACAGTTTGTGTAGAGAGATAGGGCGCCCTTTGGAACCAGGCCTGGAGGGTGGCAGTTTGCGAGCGTCTGGTGGTCGGCTTGTCACGCTCGGCAGTCGGCCGGGTTTAACCCGACACGGCTACGAGCTTCCTATCAATGGTCTCGCAAACCATTATGGGGGACAGAGGGTGGATGCGCTATGCACAAATAGGGGCATAAGTGGACTTTCGGTTACTCGACAAAACAATTTAGATTTTTTCGAAAATTGCTCTATCGATTTGAACCAAAATTGACAGTTGAGGTAATGTAGGCATGCTTAACATAACCCAGTTTTTTGGTAGCAAGCCCAGTAAACGGCACTTTTCGAAAATTAGCTTTTTTTCGAAAACGGTGCAAACGATTTTAACAAAAACATATTTTTAAGATACTATCGTCATTCTTAACTTGATAGCAAACTCAGTTTTTTTCTAAAAAGGCTGTGTCTTCTGATATCCATTCAAATCCCTTACTTTAAAAAACTGCTCATGTCTCAAAAACGCTATTTTCGATTAAATAATAATAAATAAAATAAATAAATAAATAAATAGGTGGCGCAACGGCAACAGGCGGGTAGACACCCAAGGCCTAGCTTCTCGCAACCATTCGTTTTGTGTGAGTTTCTATTTTTCGGACGAATGAAAGCGACCTACAATTTTATGCGGAGTCCGAACGGCTAAATTGAGAAGCGTTTTCATGACAGTCATACTCTCGGATGTTTGTCAGACATTCTGTCATTCAGAAAGGATATTTAATAGAACTAACATTTTTTGAGCTGCGTTTAAAGATGAGAGCGACGACTTTGGCAAAAGAAAACTATGCAATGATTCTCATATGAAGTCCCAAACACGATATCTTTCCAAAATACCCTAAAAAATAATGGTATAGACTTTGGTTTTCATGCAAATTTAACCCTTAGGTCGTTTAAGCCCCAAAAACTGATACTGCTTCCAAAATTTATTTCAAAAGATAAACTAAAACATGTAAAAATATTATAGTAACCTTGCTGAATATAATCTAAAGAAAATAGGACTATACGGCGATAGTGACGAATAACATATAGACATATACGTAATCCGGCAGATTACTCCATTACCCTTCGTAGTCATGCGTCATTCCCATGCGAAAATTATTTCTAAAAGTGGATTTTTGGTCTATATTCTGTACAATCTACCCTTCTCCTTCCTACTCACTCAAAATCTACCTGTCTCTCTGTACACAACTTTCATGATAAGCAGTGTATGGCCATGGTAGTAGCTTTATTAAACGTCAAAAGAATGAACGCATTCAGAAACCAAACGAAAAATTAAGTGGGTGTTGCATGGGCAAATTTCTCGGAGCATGGTTGTTTTTTGAAGGTTGTTAACATTTATTTATTTTAGAAGATTTTCTTACAAAATGTTTTTGATTGGATTTTTGCCCCGTTTTCCCTTTTTTCCCCTTTCTTTTTAAAAAATCGGCAAAAATGGTCATTTTCCCTTTAACCTGGGAACACTGGAACTAAGTCCACTTCACGAAAGTGGTTTTATTTCCCACTAGGTCTCTCAGTGGACTTAGTTCCCGGGGACTTATTTCCTTGCACCGTGCACCAATACCACACTATACTTCAGAGCGCACATTGCCTTAGGTCGACATGCTCTTCACCACCAAGGCGAGTCAGAAACTTAGCGCAATATCTTTATATCTATGTCTCGAATATAATTTTTGTAATGGAAACTATTGAAAACAGTCCTAAAATACTTTCAACTTAATTTAAACCAAAACAATTCGTAAACTCGGACTTGTCATACGATTGTTAGCCCATTTCTCCCACAAGAAAATACGCTCATTGTAAGAGAAGTTTTATTAATGTACATTAGTAATAGGTTAGTTATAAGAGAAAATAAGCTTTCTATCTCTTATATACATAGAACTGAATGTTAGGTTAGGTTAGGTTAGAGGACAGTTTGCTGTATAAGCAATTTTCACCCAGAAGCCATTGAGGCCCATTGTGATTACCCTTCTGTAGTACATGATAAGGAATGCATCTGACAAAACCATTCGGATCTGTTGATGAATCTTTTTAAATCTAATAGAGGTATCGTTGCTAGATCTTCCAAACCTTCGAAGAACCGTGCTGGGCAGTGACGTAGGAGATGTTCCACAGATCGCTCTTCATCTCTGCAACTTCTGCAGAAGTCATTTGTGAAGATAACTAATCTTTTGGCCATGTTCCCAATTATGCAGTGTCCGGTTATTACCCCGACGAGCACTCGGATTTGGTTTCTATCAAAAGATGTTATGATCTTTGACCTTTTAGTGTCAATTGCGGGCCACAAGCTACGAGTTATAGTATCTACAACCGGGAGTGTTGTTCCATCGTTCTTTAGCCAAGTTTAACTTGGAATGTTAGTCAGCTTGTAAACTAGGTAAGTGGATATGGTGTAAAATTAAAGAGGATCTCAGTTGGAGTCGAGCCTCTGTAATATAAAGATCATTTACTTATACTTGTATATGTACGAAGAATCGTACGTACACGTATATAACACTCATAAAAGTTAATAGTTATGAGAAGCTAGGCCTAAATGGACCTGCTGCGCCTACTTACATATTTTTATTATTTTACCTTATTATTTGAAATTCTAACTTCTAAGGTGATGAACTGCATTTCTCTAAGCATGCACAGACATAAATTCCGATTTAGCTAGAACCTCTAATAAATCAGCAAGATTACCTAATCACCTTCAGAAGTACGACCCACATAGGTGCTTTCATATTCACATGGCTGGTCTTCGTCTCTCGTTTAGAAAATACTCGTAAGCTATATCCCAACACCAACACACATATGATATTTATTAAATTCCAATTTCATAACCACCATCGAATTGGGGAAACATTTTTCACAGAAAAATAATCCTCAACATTGAACTGTTATAAGTACAAAAGTTCAAAGTAATATTTTTCGTTATAGCCATCGGCTGATGCTACCATGACCATAATTCTTCCCATTGTCTCTCATGAGACTCTCCATATGCCTTTCGGCAACCCGAAAAGTAAGATGAATATGTATCCACGATAGATCAAACTGTTCTTTCTATAAATCTACAATCGTTTCGGGATTAAAATCCACATCTCTCAACGTAACCGCCGCCGCCGCCACCACCACCATGCACATGGCCACACCACACAGCATCCCATAACCACAAAAGGCGCGAAGCAGTCGATATGAAAAATTGCTTTTTAAATATTTTTCAATTACACTCTCTCATGGGCATGGGTCTTGGTCGCAGAGTTGCTACGGATACGGAATCGTATTCCTATCATAGCACAGCAATGCCATGCCATGCCATGCCAAACAAGTGGTAGCTGCAATTTCGAATTTGGCCAAACTCTATCACAATTGGAAGACGGCGGAATAATTCGTTTGCTCAATCCACCTGGTCGAGTGCAGTAGGGAGACCATGGACCAATAATATACTTCTTCAAAGTGTTACATGTCTGTTGAGTGGCGGCACGGCTGTGGTGGCCCCCTGGTGACTTCAACAGTAGTATATCTGGCTCACATTCCTTTTGTGTGTTTTTTTGGCTTAGTTGGAGTTTCGAGATGAAGAAAGTTTTTCCGCTTGTCCGCTGAGGAAGACAAAAATGAAACGAAACTGTAACCAGCAAAGCATATAGCGATTACGGTTGCATTTAGAAACAAAGTCGGCCAAAATCAGTATTTTCTAGGCTGTCGGAGGATCGAATTAAAATGTTGCCCACACTCGCGCTTTGAGAAAGAGAGAGAGAGAGAGAGGGATGGTGATGGTGATGGACATTGAAAGCCATCGGCCTGGTAAGTGGATTCATACTTTGTTTCGAAGATTTTATGTGTTTTTGTTTCTGTGAAGAGGGGTGGTGCGACCGTTTAAGACTCCTTTCTTCCGTGTCCGAGGAACGACATTCAAACATAAATCGTTCGACGATGATGATGGTAGTTTATGCTCTGTAAGCCCACAATGGAATCTTCAGCCCACAATACCATAATCCTCCTTGTAGTTTGGTTGAGGTATGCGCGCACGCTCACTGTTGGCAGAGGGAGAGAATGGCTATTTAAGTGGCCTCATGGTACCCTTGGAGTACCTACATGAAATTGTTTGTTGCTCTGGGTGTTATGTATTTTTTAAGAGTCTTACAAGCGGGTGCTATAAATCATCTCACGCGATTTACTTTGATTGATTTTCCTTAAAGGTGGGTAGGTGATGCTGGTAATGACAAGTGGCGGTGCGAGGGGAATGTTATATGAATGACATGAAAATTATTAAAAATTTTAAAACAAAAGATTCCACACTTGTAAGGTTAGTACAACAATTTGTGTCCAGCTAATAAAAGGTCCAACGATTTTCTTGCCAAAGTAATGTTACGCCTACGCTATGAGAACATAAGCAGTAATTTTTTTAACGTTGTAATGGGTGGGCCATTCATTAATTCATTTTTTTTATGTTACTCTGACAGCTTTTTCTATAATGTTTCTCTATAAGTGACATAAACATAGTATACGCCACGATATATTCTATACTTTACACTTTCGAAATATATTTTCTGTCATGTTATCTCAATGGTTAAATAAATTTTAAATGAAAATTAATATAAATAAAAACTCCACAAACTATGTGTCCACAAACTCCAAAAGCCAGCAGCGGACGTTACTGCAAGCACACAGGCTCAGGGAAACAGAATTAAAAAATCTAAACTAAATTCGGGTGAATCTCAAAATACATTTACTGGTCTCTCAATGAATAAAAATAAATAAATAAATAGGTGGCGCAACAGGCGGGTGACACCCAAGGCCTTGCTTCTCGCAACCATTCGTTTTGTGTGAGTTTCTATTTTTGGGACGAATGGAAGGGACCTACAATTTTATGCGGAGTCCGAACGGCTGAATTGAGAAGCTTTTTCATGACAGTCATACTCTCGGATGTTTGTCAGACGATCGCGAGGTGGCGCAGTAGAAAAAACTTTTTTAAGATGTAATTTGTGTTTTTCCGGGGATCGAACCTGGGATCCCTCGCACAGTAGTCCAGCACACTAACCACTGCGCTACTGCGCCCAATGAACTGAAGTTTAATTGGGGATGTTGACGCTTAAATCCTAACAATTTTTGTTAATTCATTTACAACCGAACGAATCTATTTGAAATTCGAAATGTTCTTTCTAGTTTCCAAAAATTCTGCCTTGCAATTTTAACCTCAGAATTGAAAGACTTTTCATCTGTCCGATACTGCTTAAATATATTTTTAGATTACTTTCGAAGCCAAATGCTAATCTTCTATCCCCAAGGTCGCTTAAATTTGTATTTTTTTTTTAATTTAGTGTGTCGATTAACGGTTTGTACTCTGCTCGACCTAGATTTTAGCTCCAAAACAAAAGTTTGAAGGAAGCTAAGCTAAATTAATGCGATTCCAATTCCATGCCATTCCATTCCATGAGCGGCATGATCAGCTCTAGCTAAACACAATCTATCTGTCAAAATTTAGCTCGCCCGACGCCCAATAATGGTTCGGCATATTTTCTGAATCTATATTTTGACAGATCGTGTTTTTTTCTGTTGAAAATACGTAATTAAATAAGGATGAGTTTTTTCTGTAACTACCTCGACGAGGAAAAGATATACATTGAAAGTGAAAAATTTTAGATCAACGAAAAGCAGACAATTTTTTGCGTCGATGAATTTTTGAATGAAGTTATTTTTAAAGAACAGCTATATTCTCTGTGGGACTAACTTACCTACAACGTAATCTAGCTTATTTGGAGCGAAAAATTGGAGTGGATTTAAAATTTAGTTTCAGTCGAGCTGCGTACTTAGCCAAAGATTGTAGATAGGTTGATTTTAAATTTGTTTCATCTGTCAAAATAACGTTCACGAAAATTTAGCGCGCATTTATTACGGTCTATTGTGAGATTTCTATACAGTCCGAAAAGAATTTTGTTAGAATATAGCGTGAAGTACTTGTACTCGGAATAAATGGTTTGCTTGCCTAATTTTATCTTTGCGGGAGGCTTTAATTATCATTTACTAGCCATGCCCGCGGCTCCGCCCGCCGGTTTCTTACTTACTTACTTAGGCGGCTCTACAGTTCGAGGTGAACCGAGGCCTCAGCTAACAAGCCTCTCCAGTTAGCCCGATCCTTAGCTAACTGCCTCCAGTTGCGCACTCCTAGTCGATTGAGGTCGCCTTCGACTTGCGCGCGCTACTTAGGGCGAGGTCTTCCTCTACTG
Organism: Cheilosia soror; assembly: GCA_949372485.1. Lineage (NCBI taxonomy): Eukaryota > Metazoa > Arthropoda > Insecta > Diptera > Syrphidae > Cheilosia > Cheilosia soror. The sequence continues at coordinate 140,968,636 of OX443561.1, forward strand.
CGTTGTCCCTCCGGGTTAGACTCTTATTATTTAAGTCATCATATACGTTTGTCATGTAGTACGTTTGTTTATATCCGGAGGATGTAGCCAGTACAATGTTGAAAGAATTTTTAAAATAGGCCAAATAGTTCCAGAGTTAGTCCATACCACCCCTTTACCCCTCCCCCGTCTCGAATTTAGTCCTTACGTAACCTGTACTGATACTGATCAGAGAGTCCTAAATCAATGGACATAATACTTTACATAAATAAAAACTCGTCACAGGTATGATTTGATTATTTAACTACGCTCATTATACTTTCCATATCTTCCGATCTCATATATATGTAGGTACGATTGTACATACCTACTTACGCATTCCCTAATCCCTACATCAAATTCAACTACGCCATTCATGAGCATGAACAATGTACATGTTAAATGCGCGTCGTGAGAGTAAAATGTAATTCTATTTTTAGAACGGAATATAAAACTATCCCTAAGCACAACTAAAATCGAAAAAAACAATTTGTTCGCATTTGGCCAAATAAGATTTTTCAATTTATTATATTTAACCCTCTGGATGGACCAGAAAGGTAATTGTTAGCTCAAAATAATCGGTGAATTTGACAGATTTATAGTATAATGGCAAGTTAAGCGTAGTAAGGTCGAAATAAAAATGTTTTAATCCCCTTTTTTCAACCCAATTTTGAAAAACGATGAATGAGGCATGTAATAATTTTGACTTATCTATCAACATACAAACTTTCAAGTTCATACGGCTAAACGGTTCGTGAGACCCCCCTTATTCCCCGCAACCCCTTGACTCCTGAGCAATTCTCACCCACTCTGTGGACTAAATTGGCCACAAATTGTTGTTGGCATCCAAATTTTTTGATAAATCCAAACTTTTTTGCAGAGACGCAGATTAAAAAAGAAATGGCAAGATTTTTTAAACATTTTTCTACAACTTAACTTTACTTGGATGAAAATCTTCCTTTATACGGATTTACTGAATAAATACTGCGTCATTGTTTCTCCCTAATTAAAACATTTACTCCCGTATTGCATTTTACAGACAATGTGACTGCCTATTCTAGCTTACTGCGCCCAATTTTAGCTTGATCAAATACAGCTAGCTTCTGATTTATTATTATGGACATCCATAATGACAATTAAGCCAAAATCATTTCCTATTTGTGCCAGCCCCTTAACTATAATTGCACAGTAATTGGAAAGTCTTAACTGCGTCCTTTTGCCAAATTGATACTTAAGGATTACCTCCACCTAATTCAAATTAATTGCGACTGCGAACTCTAAAAGGCGACACCTAGATCGTATCTGCACAGCAGCGTAACCAATCATATTACAACAAACCACACGACCTTTATGCGTACAGATGGACCAGACCAGACCACAGTCACATTCTAGGCAGCATCTCTCCAGTGTCCCATTACCAATCGCAATCAATTTGCGCATAAAACACAAAACAAATATGAATAACTACACACTCACCTCATTTGGAGTCCAGAGTACGGTACGGTACCAATTCCAAAACCTCTGGTAGCCAATAATCCAATCGAAATAGAAGGAGAGGGAAAAATAAACCCAGATTCTCGATAGGGATTCGAGTTCAGACTCGGATTACTCCAGAAAGATGCACTCAACGCACACACTTGGATTGAGGGTATACAATATACATACATAGGCATTATGTGTGCTCTGGTGTATAGCATTGGGCTCCTTTTAAGGGAATTATTCAATTTGCTCGTTAAATTAGATCAGGAACACCAGCACAAGGTACTGGAGTGTATGGCTACTTGCTGTCCGGTGCGGATGGAGGTCGAAGCGCGACGCTATCTGCTAGACAGCATCTGTTGGTCGAGCTGTTTTGTGGTTTATTGGTTCTTCATGCAATTTATTATGTGCAAAGGGGAGCACAATTGTTTTGAAATAGAAGGGGTCGTCTTATCAAGATACTGGCGTACGGAATTCCTGAGAACAATGAACTACCAAAATACTCATCATTTTCTTTTGCTTTTTTTCTTTCTAGGATCGCCACCACTGACTGGCACTGGCATCGTTCGAGTTATTGTTCAGGACATGAACGATCATCGACCGGAGTTTGCACGTCAGTCTTACCATGCCGCAGTGCAGGAGAATCTACCGATTGGTACAAAGGTTCTACATCCAATTGCCACAGACAAGGATACAGGGTTAAATGCCAAGATTAGGTTCAGCTTGCTCGGCGAGAAGATGGACAAATTCGATGTCAACGCAGACACCGGAGAGATAACTACAGCCGCCAGTCTGGACAGAGAAGAGACTTCTGTTTACTATCTCACTCTCATGGCACAGGATAGTTCGGCGACCGAACCCCGTGCGTCGACTGTCAATCTGACAGTTACCATTCTCGACGTAAATGACAATTCGCCGGCGTTTGAGAGCTCCAGCTTTAATGTCAACGTACCGGATCGCATAAAGGCAGGCGAATTTATATTTGGAGCTCGTGCCATAGATTTTGATGATGGCGCAAATGCTAAAATCGTCTATTCGATCAGTGGGAAGGATATGGACAAATTCGATATCAATGAGAAGTCGGGGGTTATAAAAACAAAAGTTGAACTGTCATCCAATGGCGGCGGCTTTGATATGGTTTACTCAATTGTCATGCATGCAACTGATCAAGGAACGGAACCTCGAAGCGCTAGTGCTGATCTAACGATCTTATTGAGACCGGCGCATCTCTTTCCGAGTTTCTCGTACATGGCCAATACACAATTTATGCTTCCCGAAGATGTGGTCGAAGGTAAGATGATAACCAAGATCCTTGCCACATCCCCAAAGAAGGGTGTTGTTGGAAATATTAGATTCTCGATCGCAGGTGGAAATATCGGCGAAGCAGTGCGAATTGATCCAGGAACGGGAGTCGCCTCAATTGGAAAGGACGGTTTGGACTACGAAACTGCCCATCACTATGAGATCTGGATCGAGGCAGCAGATTCTGATCGTCCGAGTCTTCGAAGTGTCATGTTGCTAACCATTAACGTCACCGATGCAAATGACAATGCTCCGGTTATGGAGAAACTGATCTACAACGCAGAGATACTGGAAGAGGAAACCCCTCCACAGTTTATTGTGAAGGTGAGCGCTAAGGATCGTGATTCGGGTGAGAATGGCGAGATCACTTATCGCCTGGCTAACGATTTTGATGGAACATTCGAAATGGATGCCGACAGCGGAGAAGTGTACACAAATATGCGGTTAGACCGTGAGGACATAGCCTCCTATGAACTGATCGTGGAAGCCGTAGATCAAGGAATGCCACAAATGACGGGTAGCGCTAGTATCTTAATAACGGTGCTCGATAAGAATGACAATCCCCCGCGATTCACCAGGCTTTTCAGTGTGAATGTCACCGAGAATGCTGAAGTTGGTAGTTTTGTTATAAAGCTGACTTCGTCTGATCTTGATGTGGGTGCAAATGCTAACGCCACCTACAGTTTCACAGAGAATCCCGGTGAAAAGTTCACCATCGATGCGATCAGTGGAAATGTCACCGTAGCTGCACATCTCGATCGTGAGCAGCAGGATGAGTATCTTTTGAAAGTTGCTGCCTTTGACGGGGCGTGGCGATCGGAGACGCCTCTGACGATCACCATCCAAGACCAAAACGATAATGCACCAGAATTTGAACACAGCTACTATAGTTTTAACTTCCCCGAGCTACAGCGATCGGTTGCATTTGTTGGCCAAGTAATCGCCACTGATCGTGACAAACAAGGACCCAACTCAGTGATTTCGTACTCACTGCAACATCCGTCTGATCTCTTTACCATCGATCCAGCTACTGGAGAGATCTTCAGCAAACGCACGATCCGATACAAGCATTCCCAGATCGAGGCTTCGCCGGAAAATATGTACTCAATGACTGTCCTTGCCACGGATAATGGGAAACCACCAATGTACTCCGAATGTCTCGTGAACATCAACGTAGTGGACGCCAACAATAATCCACCGCGTTTTGAGTCGCGCGGCTATCTGTCCCCCGTGCCAGAAGACGCTAAAACCGGGCAAAAGATCGTTCAGGTTGCTGCCAAGGATGAGCTGGACTATGGAGTGAATGCTGAAATTGACTATTCAATAATCGGAGGTAATGGAACTTCGCAATTCGTTATCAATAAGCAGGACGGTTGGATATCGGTGTCGAAACCGCTGGGAGTCAAACCAAATACTCCATTCGCTCTGAAGATCAAGGCAATTGATCGTGGAGTGCCACCCCAAACGGATGAAGTTACAGCAACAATCATCGTCACGGGTGAAAATCGCCACACGCCAGAGTTTACAGCTCTAAGCTACCAAGTGATCGTGCCCGAAAACGAACCGATAGGCTCAACGATTCTTAGTGTCAGCGCCTCGGACCGCGACGATGGTCCAAATGGAATGATTCGCTACTCGATATCTGGAGGTAACGAACGAAAAGAGTTCGCAGTGAATGCGGAAACAGGTTCCGTAACGATTTTACAACCTCTGGACTACGATCTTATTCAAGAATACCATTTAAATATAACCGCGGAGGATCTGGGCTTTAAATCAAAAATGGCCGTTGCCATGCTAACTGTCATCCTCACCGACATCAATGACAACGCTCCGGAGTTCAATCAGACAGAATACCATGCCTATCTCGCCGAGAATCAGCCTCCAAACACGTTCGTATTCCGCGCCCATGCCACAGACAAGGACTCACCGAAGAACGCTATCATACGGTACTCGATCACTGGTGGATCTGGTCGTGAGTTCTTCAAAATCAATCCAAGCACTGGTATGATTAACTCATCGGCCAGTTTCGACTTCGAGGAAAAGAAGCAGTACGTGCTGCAAGTGCTAGCTGTGAATCCCGATTCAACAATGCAGGGGATGGCTAAAGTCGTGGTGCACATCACCGGACTCAATGAATTCTACCCGCAGTTCCTTCAGCCCGTCTTTCATTTTGATGTGTCCGAGTCTGCTGAAGTTGGAACAACTATTGGATCTATCCAGGCGACGGACAAAGATGCGGGTGACGATGGAAAAGTTTATTACCTCCTGGTGGGCTCTAGCAATGACAAGGGCTTCGCCATCAACACAGAGACAGGTGTGATGTTTGTCTCTAGAAACCTCGATCGTGAGACTCAAAGTCGGGTAGTACTCACCGTAATGGCGAAAAACTTTGGTGGTATCCGGGGTAATGACACAGATGAAGCTCAAGTGATCATCTCCATTCAGGATGGTAATGATCCTCCAGAGTTTCTCAATCGTGTCTACGAAGCGAGTATATCTGAGGGATCATCAATCGGAACCAAAGTTACCACCGTCAAGGCAGTGGATAAGGATGTTCGCCCTCAAAATAATCAGTTCAGCTACTCCATAATAAACGGAAATGTAAACCAAGCCTTCAAGGTCGACCCACAGAGCGGCCAGATTGAAACAGCAAAAATGCTTGACCGTGAGACGATTGCGACATACAACTTGATTATCGGAGCCATTGATACGGGGATACCTCCTCAAACAGGAACGGCCACAGTTAAGATAGATCTTCAGGATGTTAATGACAACGGCCCGATTTTTGATGCGAACGGCGTCATCGGGTATGTTTCAGAAAATGAGCCTTCGGGGACTTCTATAATGACCCTCTCCGCAAGTGATCCTGATCTTCCACCAAACGGAGGACCGTTCACATACTACCTGGTGGGCGGTAAGCACAAGACAATGGTTAGTGTAGACAAGCACTCAGGTCTGATGAAGACCACCCGAAGTATCGATCGTGAGGTGACTCCTACTCTCGAAGTAATCGTCGAAGTGGAGGACAATGGAAAGCCAAAGATGCGATCACAACACACGATCACTGTGAATATTCTCGATCAGAATGACAGTCCGTCGACTCCAAGGATGGTTCATGTTCTAGTAAACGTATTCAACAACATAATACCGATCGGCAAGATAGCTGATGTTCATCCCAATGATCCCGACACCACTGGTGACTACAGATGTCGTATCAAGCCCGATTCTCAAAGCAGTCCGATTGGTATTCTTGCAATTCCTAACAAATGCGATCTGCATACCACACCGAAAACTTCAACCCATGGGTATTCATACTCCGTGTCTGGTAATGATGGCAAGCACAACGATGTTTTGTCAACTGTGACCGTGGAGTTTAGAAGCTTTGACAATACGACCGTCGCCAACTCGATCACCATCAATATTGAGAATATGACTGCGGAAGCGTTCCTTGCGAACTACTACCGCAGTTTCCTGGACATCCTCAAGGCCAGCACTGAACATGGAGATGAGTACAACCTCTACAGCATCCGCAACACCTTGAATCAAACCGGCTTCCAGGTTGCCCTCGGTCTACAGACCTTAAGTCAGAGCTACCGATCACCGAGATATATCGTCGAGCGTTTGAGTAAGAAGCTTGAGACAATCGAAAGGCTGCTACAGTCCGCTGGAAGAGTGACCATTGGATTCACGCCTTGCTCGAGTGCAAACACCTGCGACAATGGAGGAGTGTGCAGCGAAGACTTTCGGGTCCACAGCGAGGGCCAACTCAATATCGTCGACAGTCAGACGTTGGTCTTCACAGGCCCCTTGGTAACCCACGATTTTGTGTGCAAGTGTCCGGATGGCTACACTGGACGTCAATGCGAAAAGCGTCAAGATCCTTGCTCCCCGAATCCATGTCAAGCTAGTGGCCAGTGCAGGAGACAGGGATACGACTTTCAATGCACCTGTCCACCACATAGGGAGGGTAAGTTTTGCCAGTTGGAAAGGGGAGACGTCTGCTCGGGAAGCCCGTGTCGAAATGGGGGATCATGCCGTGAAAGCCCCGATGGCTCATCATTTTTCTGTCTATGCCGACCGGGCTACCGAGGCAACCAATGCGAGCATATTGCAGACTCTTGCCGACCAAATCCATGTCTACATGGGGGACTTTGTGTGGCACTCAAGCCGGGCTACAAATGCAGTTGTGTGGGTGGACGCTATGGAAGGCACTGCGAGAAGACCACCTTTGGCTTTGAAGAGCTTTCGTTTATGGCTTTCCCACCTTTGGACGCGGCTACTAATGATATTTCCATAATCTTTGCTACCACGAAGCCTGACGGTCTGCTCCTGTACAACTTTGGGATTCAAAGCGGAGGACGTTCGGACTTCGTTGCTATCGAAGTGGTCAAGGGAAAAGCCCTATTTTCGTTTGGAGGAGCTCGAACTGCCATCACAACTGTGGTGGTTGGGAGCGGAAGTAGGGACACCTTAGCCAATGGCAAATGGCATAAAGTAACAGCAACGCGGAATGGCCGGGTGATGTCACTGAGTGTGGCCAAATGCACTGAGAATGGAGATGCTTGCGAAGACTGTAGACCTGGAGATTCCACTTGCTATGCTGATGATGTCGGTCCGACGGGGTAAGTTTTAAATAAATCAATCAAAGATCCATCAGTAACATCTTCTTTTTTCTACTTACAGAACACTGAACTTCAATAAGCAACCTCTGCTTGTTGGTGGCCTTGCTACTGCAGATCCAGTGCTCGAAAGACCGGGACAAATCCACACCGACGACTTGGTGGGCTGTGTTCACAGCGTTTCCGTCAACGGACGTCCACTCAATATGAGTCATCCTCTGAAGCAGCGAGGAGTCACCCCGACCTGCAATCGAAGCAACAATGGTGGCCCATGTCAGCAGAGCCTACCATCGGACCCGGCTTTGTCTCTCTGTGGATCATTCGGCGTCTGCATGGATCGATGGCATACAGCCATGTGCCAATGTGGAGCAAATCTCCTGTCGCCTGACTGCTATAGCTCCCTGGAGCCAATTTCTATCAGTGATGGCGGCTTCGTTGAGTTCAAAATCTCTGAGAAACACCGACGAATGCAGCTGCTTGATAACCTCTATGGAGGAAACAACGTTTGGACCTATGATGTGGAGCCTCGAAAACGTCGATTTACTGTAAACAGCGACAATATCACCTCAATGGCGCAGACAGAGGACGCACCAAAGACATTAAGCCTCCTCCTAAGGACCGTTCAAACAAACGGAATCATCCTCTTCGCTGCGACCAACAAGTACTTTACATCGGTTGAACTTAAATCCGGAAAGCTCATGTACAGCTCAAGGCAGGGCACATCCGTTAACATGACTGTCAACGATCCGGATAACCTCTCCGATGGAAAGTGGCACAACCTGACACTGCATGCCTCTAACAGGGTGCTGCAGATTCTAATCGACGGACGAAAAGTGGGTGACGAACTGGACGCAGCTGGTGTACATGACTTCCTTGATCCTTACCTAACCGTTTTATCGGTGGGTGGAGTTCGACGGGAATACCTTCAGCAGGAAACTATGCCGACGACCTTCGAAGGCTGCTTGGCCAACTTCACAATTAACAATGAAGTGCAGCCCTTTAACGGCTCAGGCAGTGTATTCAGCGAGGTGCTTACCAGAGGAAAAGTCTTTCAAGGCTGCCATGGCGCTCTGGGTATTGGTGCGGCGCAAGTAGCTGACCCGCTTAGCATTGGCATCACTCTGGTCATTGTGTTCTTCGTAATCCTTTTGGTGGCTATCTTAGTGTCATTCGTGGTGTTTCGCTTCCGAAAGCAGCAGAAAGAGAAAAGTGGTGGTCCGGGTGGAGCACCCGGCTTGCAGAGCAAACAAAACGGAGGATCAACGATGCTTGGTAGCTCAGGTATTGGCGGTAATAACGGAGATTGCGTGATGGCCAGGGGCATGCACTCAAACGATCCAACTGTGGGATACCATGGAGACAACGGAGACTTGATTCGTGGCGTGGGGGGCCACCACATGGTGGGACCGGAACTGATATCAAAGAAATACAAAGAACGTGAAATCGGCCCAGGTGAACATCAGCGGCCACAAAGACCTGATATTATTGAACGAGAAGTCGTCAGTAAGAGTCCACCACTGCGAGACGAACATCATCCACCGATTCCACCACCAAGCCAATCACATCATCCCCATGATCATCCTGGGCCAGTAGACCTTGGCTCCGAGTTCCCAGAGCATTATGACCTAGAAAACGCGAGCTCAATAGCTCCATCCGACATTGACATCGTGTACCATTACAAGGGTTATCGAGAAGCTGGTGGAGTTAGAAAATACAAGGCGACTCCTCCGCCTGTTGCGTCCTATACGCACCATAAACATCAGGCATCTCCCGCGCAGCAGCAGCATAGACACTCTCCTCATCATGGAGGGCCGTATGCACCCAGAGTTCCGCCTCAAGCTAGTCAACCACCGCCATCGAGCACACCACGTCCTCATCAGAGCACTCCTCTTGCAAGGCTTTCGCCTAGCTCCGAACTAAGCTCCCAGCAGCCACGCATTCTCACATTGCATGATATTTCGGGCAAACCTCTTCAGAGCGCTCTGCTCGCCACTACTTCCAGTTCGGGGGGAGTTGGTAAAGACGCGCTACACAGCAATAGCGAGCGGAGTCTCAATAGTCCAGTGATGTCACAACTCTCCGGACAGAGTTCCAGTGCGAGCCGCCAAAAACCCGTAGTTCCCGCGCAATCACCCTCACAGGCACCCATGGGTCTAACGGCAGAGGAAATCGAACGTCTGAACGTTAGGCCCCGTACATCGAGCCTAGTTTCAACACTAGATGCCGTGTCCAGCAGCAGTGAAGCCCCACGCGTGCCTGGTGGTGGACATCACCTTTCCCTGGGCGTACACCACTCGGCTGATGTCGACGCGCACAGTTCCACTTCGACTGATGAAAGTGGCAACGATAGCTTCACATGCTCCGAAATCGAATACGACAACAACAGCATCAGTGGAGATAAGTACACAAAGAGTGGTGGTGAGGAGGATCGACGAGGCAACGAAAGCGTGACGAACTCTAACAAAGCTCCGCCAATGCCGCCGCCCTCATATGATGGTTTCGACTCTTCGTTTCGAGGCTCCCTCAGTACTCTAGTCGCCTCCGACGATGACCTATCCACGCATATGGGTGGCATCTATCGCCAACCGAACGGTGCTGCATCGCCATCCACAACAACGCTCGGATGGGACTACCTCCTCAATTGGGGACCAAATTTCGAAAGTCTGATGGGTGTATTTAAGGACATCGCTGAGCTCCCTGACTCCGTGGGCGAACATCATCCGCCATCGCTCAGGATACCAGCCAGTGTACAAAAAGCCTCCGAGGAATACGTGTAGATGATTTTGCCTTACATCACGCACCATCTGTATATATGTGTCTGAAGGGAGGACTAGATATTTATAGACTCTTTGTATTATTTTAGATTAGAACCAGTTCGACTTAGCCTGTAAGCCTTTACTCCTCTATTCGATTTAAGTAGACTTTTGTTGTAATTTTTCTCTTTTGGGCTTCCAAGGACAAATCCAAAATATTATATACTTAACTTATACCCACATAAACGAAATCGTATCCTAATTAACCCTCTTACGATGTCTGTACACATCCATTTCATAGCTTGTAGAAATAAATATAATTGTGAGTCACCTTGTATCAAGGTTCAAATCCTAAATAAAATAATCCATATAGAGCACAAATCAAGGTTTGTGTAATTGCCAATTTTGTGTTTAAAATAAACAAAAATAGCTAACACCTCATTTAGTTAATAAGTTTTATAGTTTTTATTTTTATTTTGTTTGTGTCTGACTAAAATTTCCCGTGTGCTATATTAACTATAAAAAAAATATATAAACAAAATCTTGCCATAAGGTTTACAAAATAAAACAATTTTCTAGATGCAAATTAACTTGTCTAATTCAGCGCGTAAAAATGAGTATTTGTTAAGCATAGTAGTATTAGTAAGTAAATTGTTTAGCTTGTAAGTAGTTGACTATAAAATTAAATCAAAAACTCACTTTTTTCCAAATGTTTCTTATAACTTTGTACACACACATTTTTGTGTGTATATATAATTCTAAAGCCTGAGTCTTACATTTATAAAACAATAAAATGTGTTAAATATAATTAACCTTGAAGAGACGTATACACGATTTTTGTAAAAATCTAAATTTTTAATATTAGCCTTTGATTTTTAAGTATATTTTAAGTTAGATATAATAAAAGAAAATTATTAGAAAATAAATGTTTTTATACGAAAAAAAATGTTTGTGTACCTATGCATTTTTTATGAGCAGCTCAGTTACATTATGGCATTTTCAGATTGGAAGGAAGACGCTTTGGACTGTTTACAAGCATGTAAGACAGATAATCGATGGAAAGCATTTGCTTGGAATTATGGATAAAGAAGGTACTTCTTATCACCAACAATGTAGTAATTAAATTTTGGACGTTCCGTCTTCCGTACCACGACGATTAGGGGATTGTCCGCACTTTTTTTTTGTTTTTGCTGCATCTAATAGATTGTGTAGAGACGAAGCGATAGCCGGGGCAGGAATGGTAACTGGACTGAGGGAAAAGAAACGTCAAAAGTACTAGTGTTCACTTAACATTCGGATGTTTTTTTTTCCGAAAAAAAAAATATTTTTTTCAATTCAAATAATTTTCCACAACATTATTTTGTAAAAAAAATTAAAAATATATTTAAATAGTTGTCACTGGTGATAGCCAGATTTATCATGCTCCCGGAGGAGGAAATTCTTTCACCACAATATTGACACACGGCCTTAATACCTATATAATTTCTTTTGGTCATTCATTTGAATAGGGTTGGGTATGATATATCCTTTTCCAAAATCCCCTTTCCAAAATCCCCTGTTCCATAATCCCCTGTGCTGAAATCCCTTACTCCAAAAGACCCTGAGAGAAAATCCCCTCGGGACAATTCTATCGCGGCGACAAATTAATAACACCAAATCTAAAAAGGGGAGATTCCGTAATGATAGCAAGAGCATTACGCATTTCCCACATTTCTTTTATACATCAAATATATTTATTATGAGCATAATATACATCAATGAACCCATTATTATATTATGTAATATACTAGCTGACCCGTGCTCGCCTTGCTCGCATTTAACAAACAAACAAACTTATATTTTGTCCATTTAAGATTACACTAATATACACTTTGAGTGCTTCATTGAAATCTATCCAGTAGGTTTCGTGCTTTTAGGAGACAAATAAAATTCCTACTGTCCAGTCCTGTCGCTAGGGATGCAAACGATACATCGATGTTTGCAAAACATCGATGTTTCGTTCATAAACATCGATGTTAACATCGATGTTTTGATAGCCGATACATCGCCGATACATCGACTGCAAAACTGTCAAACATCGACATCGTTCATTCATTTCATTTAACATCGCCAAGATGATGAAATATTAAATGTGCTTGCATTTGTGTAATAGCATTACTACCATTTCATACTAGGGTTGTCCCCCTCACACCTAAACACTATTTTCAGTGTTCCGGACAGTTAAGTTTTTCACACAAATGTGAAGGCGTATGTAAAAAACATAATTTATTTCGTTCGTACTTTGCCGATTGCCGCCGACCGACGACACGTGTTAGGTTTGCTGTGCTCTCGTTTTTTTTACAAAACTACTTGCTTTGCTGTTTTGTTGTGTTTTCGCTATTGCAGAGTAGTGGTGGACGTCGTGGTTAGTATTATATTATTTTTCATTTGTCAGTACTTAGTTTACAATTATTAGCTATAATAAATACAATTAACCATTCAACCTGGGCGATGAAAGCCAAGACTTCCGTCCACCTGACCAAAATGAGGTAAGGATAGCAATATCCAAGCTGAAGTCCAACAAAGCTGCAGGACCGGACGGTTTATCGGCCGAGCTTTTTAAGGCAGCGGGGGATGACTTGGTAGAGAGCATACACCAACTCGTTTCTAAAATTTGGTCAGAGGAAAGTATGCCTGAAGAATGGAGCCTCAGCATTGTTTGCCCGATCCATAAGAAAGGAGACCCTCTAAACTGCGCCAACTATAGAGGCATCAGTCTCCTTAACATCGCTTACAAAATCCTGTCTTCCGTACTGTGTGAACGCCTGAAACCATTTGTCAACGAACTGATTGGACCCTATCAGTGCGGTTTTAGGCCCGGTAAGTCCACAACCGACCAAATATTCACACTACGGCAGATCCTGGAGAAAACCCAAGAAGTCCAAATCGATACTCATCACCTATTTATCGATTTTAAAGCCGCATATGACAGCATTTATAGAGACGAGCTATACAGAGCCATGCCTAGTTTTGGCATCCCTGCCAAACTTGTCAGATTGTGCAGAATGACGATGGAGAACGCTCGCTGCTCCGTAAAGGTCGGAAACAGTCTCACCGAGACCTTTGATGTCAAAAAAGGATTTAGACAAGGTGATGCGCTGTCATGTGACTTTTTCAACATCATTCTTGAGAAAATTGTGCGAAACTCGCAAGCCAACACCAGGGGCACAATTTTCCAAAAGTCTGTGCAACTACTTGCATACGCTGACGACATCGACATCATTGGCAGAACACAGCGAGCTGTCACTGGTGCGTTTGCAAGTATCAGTACAGAGGCGGCAAAAATGGGTTTAGTGGTGAATGAGAGCAAAACGAAATATATGCTGTCAACAAGAAGGGACACACAACATCGACGAATCGGACAGAACGTCACGATAGACAGCTATAACTTTGAGGTAGTTCGGGACTTTGTCTACCTCGGCTCCGCTATTAATTCTGAAAATGACATCACATCAGAAATCAAGCGAAGAATTACACTTGCCAACCGCTGTTACTTTGGCCTAAGAAGGCAATTGATTAGTAAGGCCTTGTCGAGAAACACCAAGGAGACTCTATATAAGACCCTCATCATTCCAGTCCTGCTTTATGGCGCAGAATCATGGACGTTGTCAAAAGCGGATGAAGATCTCCTTGGGCGCTTCGAACGCAAAATTCTTCGAGTGATTTTCGGTCCCGTTTGCGTTGACGGGCTTTGGAGGAGGAGATTTAACAGCGAACTCTACGAGCTGTACAGCGACATCGACTTGGTCAGAAAAGTACGTATCAGTCGACTAAGATGGCTAGGACATGTAGAGCGAATGGACACCAACGCTCCGGCCCGAAGAGTCTTCGATTCCAACCCGGAGGGACAACGCAGTAGAGGAAGACCTCGCCTTAGGTGGCGCGCACAAGTGGAAGGGGACCTCAACCAACTTGGAGTGCGCAACTGGAGGCAGTTAGCCAAAGATCGTGCTAACTGGAGAGGCGTGTTGGTTGAGGCCCAGGTCCACCCCGGACTGTAGCGCCATCTAAGTAAGTAAGTAAGTAAGTAAATACAATTAAGTTAAGTGTTTCAATTACAATATTTAAAAAATGGTAAGACTAATATATATTGTTGTTTAGGTACTGTACTTCATAGATATACCCAACAATTCGTGTGATGGAGAAGATAAATAAAACATCGGAAAAACATCGATGTATCGTTGTTAATACCGATGTTTTTGAACGTCGATGTTTGTCGTGAAACCATCGATGTTTTCAAACATCGATGTTTTTAAGAACGATGTTGCATCCCTACCTGTCGCACGATCGCAAAAGTATAAGCATCCATTTGTAGCAAGGTATATATATGTGTATGTTTATATTTTCACTTCAAAGAATACATTTTGGCCAAAAACTGTTCCTACGGACTTGGCTATAAACGACATAGCCTATAGCAGTCTCACAGTCTTAAGGAACATTTAAAAAAAAATGTCATCAACATTTTTCGAGTAGTTTTTGAGTTTTTAACAGCCAAGGAAAATTCCTACAGTTTTATTATATGTATAGATGTCAATCCACTCCACAAATTTTACCGCCAAAAGTATGCAGTTTTTAATTACCATTATAGAAAATGGAATGTTGATGGTTGAATGGATGGTTGAGCTAAATTGAAGTTACAAGAAGAAAAAACGTATTGATGGTGGCTTTACATTACCACGCATTCCTATCACGCAAAATTAAAGAGATGCTAAATACTAAATAGTCTATAGACGGTAAGGGACAGCAACACCTAACATGCAAAAATACGTGACACGTTTTTTGGTCGGCCATCTTGTTTACGTGATACGTATTATGGGAAAGCTGTGCATGTTGATATTTTTATAGCGATGGCCTATGGAATTTATCGTTCCTATAAAACAAAATCATATGTTTTTACGATGCCATAATACCAGATGTTTGAATTTCAGAAATGGAAAACAATTTTGATGGTAATTTAACATTTTGTTAATTAACTAATAGAAAATGTATTGCAAATAATATTTTCAGATGAAAATCGGTGTCCAAATGTCCGAATACCTTGACGAGGAGGGATTTCAATGCTCATTTGAGAGCTTAGATACCGGTAAGTACTAGTCGTAACTTTGTTATTTTGATAACAAACTACGAATTGAAATTGTAAATTGTGTATATGTATGTACTGATTTAATTGTTTATACAATGTAGATGATCCAGCCACAAGTCCACTTCAATTTAGAATACCTACGCCTCCGGATAGTCGCCACCGCTGATAGTTGCTCAACGCTATGTCATTGCATACACTCATACAGGCCATCCAAAAAGAATGCGGGAGGCCTTTCCTCCGCATGACAGCAAAATATTTCGGATACCTCTTGTGACGGCTGAAAACCAACATATTGTTAAAAACCCGTCGCATTCGTCATTTAAATTTATATTTTTTCCTTGCATTATATTAACACTTATAAAAAATAAACACTTAAACTTAAGGCTACCGTGGATTGTTTCATTTCACTACTCATGATCGCTATCGTTATTCTCTTCCATTTCAACGTCATCGTCTTTCTTCTCCATATCCTCTTCGTTGCCACTGTCAGCCGAATTGTCTGCTACATGCGCCTCGAATCCATAATTCGTATTCCTGGAACATTTTATTGTCAGGCGGAACTTAGCCATCGGTTTGTCAATTAGTTTCAGTATTCTAGCCTGCTCCGGTGTAAGTACTTTTCCATTTTCACAGACAGTATACTCACTGTACAGAGTAATAACACCCTTCTGTAGTTTTGTGGGCAATCCCAAAGAACGCAAATGTGGTTCCATTAAATGTGCGATATCCTCCAAGGGACCCACCCGCAGGCAGGACTACCGAAAAGCAAGCCGCACTGTCCAGTCAACCTTTGGGCAACCTAATCAAATTAGTTAACTTTAATATAAACGCTTTAAAAATCTGCTGAGCAACTTACTTTGTGTAATTCTGGTTCAACTTCTTCGACCTCTGTTCGGCCAAGACCAATCTGCATAATGCGATGTTTGTCAAATATAAACCTAGAGTTCTTTTTCCATTCGTTGCGCAGTTCTTTCAGTTACGCATATTTTTGTACAGAAAATAGAATATGTTTGGGTACTTTTCTACACATCTACGGATGTCCTCGATGATCTGTTGCTTCCATGCGAGTCCCTTTTTGTGGGTTTTCGTCACTGAAACTGAAAAAATGTTATATATTAGAAAAGTTAATGATATATGCAGTGTTGGGGAATTACTTTTCTTATCTCTCTTTGTTCTAGGCGTATTTTTTAGCTTTGAAATGTTTCTTGAGAGTTGAAAAATTTGATTGTTTACATCTGAGCTGTCAAATCTCCATAAAAAAGTTATAGCAGCCTAGATTCAACGGTTAGACTTGTGGTCTCACTCTCACACATCATTAGCCTTGGCTGTGGAAAAATGGATCTTCCTCTCTGAAGTCGTGCAAAATTGCGTGGTGTGGTAATGTAAAGCCACCATGATTCTAAATTGTGCGATCAGGGGATTTTAACGAGGGATTAAATAAGTAATTGTATGTAATGGGAGATTTTGGCATAGGGGATTTTGTCCCCAGACATTTTGGGAAACGAGAAAAAAAAAACAGAGAGATTAGGTCCAATAAGGGATTTTGGAAAAGGAGATAACGTAGGGATCCCATTTGAATAATATTGAAATGGTTCTGTTTTTGGATATCATATATGTAGATTACAATAGAAAATTGTTAACTCATTAGATCTGTTCCTTTACTTTTAAAACCTTACGGATTTTTTTTAATTCTTATAAATTTTTACTCAATGTCGTTCCTTAACTTCAACAATTCGATGCGACTTCGAGAGAGTAAGAGAATCTTACCAGTTTTTACTCAACAAATTTCTCGGAGTAAGAATTGAATAAACTGTCAGTCACCTCACAATTGACAGATGATTTTTGAAATTTGTTGGCCTATTATAGCATGCGCGTGTAAAGACTTTGCATTTATTATATTTTAGTTTCTTGGTATAAAAATTGTACATAGCTGTCATGTCAGAATGCGGAAAAATAATGTTTTTTTTCTTTTCTCGAATGCTTGTACATTTGTACAAGGTGGGCCATCCAGTGGTTTCTTTTTAAACCATAGGTTATTTTGACACTGACAGCTGTTTCCTGCTCGAAATCTTGACAGAAAGTCAGTATTATACCTCCGCGGAACGAAATGAGTCGCTTTACGCTTCAACAACGTTGGGAAATATTGGAAACTTATTTCCAAAGTTAGTGCTGTGTAGCCCAAGGGGTGCGTTTTTTGAAATAAGTTTTGTCCGAAATGAAGCACCCACCGCGCCTGCTGTATGCAAGTTTTTCCAAAAAGTTCGTGAGACTGGTATGCTAGTGGACAACACGCATGGTCCCCGTCGCGGTCTTTCGGTGCCAATGCATCCACAGAGAGTGACAGTTTGGTGCGGATTGTGGAGTGGTGGCATCATTGGACCATTTTTCTTCGAAAATGAGGCTGGGAATAACGTTATGGTCAACGGTGGGCGTTACAGACCCATGTCGACTTTTTTTTACTGAAATTGAAGACATGGATTTGGACAACCTCTGGTTCATGCAGGATGGCGCGCCATGCCATACAGCCCATGCCAATAGCGATTTTTTGCGCACCAAATTCCCAAATCGTGTTATCAGCCAATTGGCCGCCTCGGAGCTACGATTTGACCCCTTTGGACTTTTTTTTAGTGGGGAACCGTGAAGGACCGATATTATGCCAACAGTTTGGAAATGACTGAAGTACTTAAGGCCAATATTATCCCAGCAATCCATGAGCCACAGCCCAAAACCATCAATAAGGTCTTTGAAAATTGCAGTGATAGAATGCGCTACTGCGAAGCCAGCTGAGGCAGCCACTTGAACGACGTTGTATTCCGTAATTTATAGGAATGTTTTCTCTTACTAATAAAGCCATAATACATGAAAAAACTTCAATTCTGTTTATTTTATTGCATTTTTATAAAGAAACTTGTATTTGGCCCACCCTTCAGTTAAGTCACTACGATCATTCCATTGGACTCATACTCACATGCAATTGGCAGTAGCAGGTTCTTCAATGCGGGAGGCGTTTTTAAGTGTCAATACAAACATTGTTAATTGTTTTTAATGATAGACACGCGCTAAATAGGGTATGAGTTAGGCAAGGCAGGCATTCCGAAGACATACGAAAGATGGTAAACTAATGGAAATTTCTCGCATGACGAGTGTTGCGGTCAAATTGTTAAAATGTTGATTGCAAACAAATTGTACACTCAAGTCTTAGCCATTCGGGCGAGATTTCCATTACGACCCTTTACTTCTTAAGATATAGTCGACAACAGCTCCGTAGTTGCTTTTTTGCGGTATCGACAATGGCATCAGCGCGCTGCCTCCATATTGATAAGGAGGCAATCTATTTAAGGAAAGATTCTCCCTGTTAGAATGTTTGTCATTTGAGCCCGCTTTTCAACACTAACTTTGAAGTTATTCTGTGTAAGGCATTCTTTTCTAGGTACCTACACCAAGCATTGCAACGAATTGGTACTTTAAACATAATACCAATCACCTAACATATAAGAGACCCGAAAACCTGATTCCGGAAGCATATCAAAATGATTTAGTGCAAACTATTAAAAGTCCCCTAAAACCTGTTCTCAATTCAATTCATTAGCAGGAAATAAAATTCACAAACTATAAACCGAAAGGCACCATAAATCTTATCCTTACGCTAATCTCTTCGATCATTAACCGAAAATTGCTTACTTTCACTTCACCGATAGCTAGTCTACCCGACATCCTGTTCCACCCCTGCGACCTAGCGAATAAAAAAAAGTTGCCATACACATTACACAAGACGTAGGAAATAATATGTACTTTGATTCGACGCGCCACACATCTTGCCATAGGCAGAGTAAAAAAAAAACAACGTCTTACTTTCACTTCAACAACTTTCGCCAGCGGGAACATTGAAATTCATAACTCTGTTATCAGCCGAACCAGGTCATCTGGAACGTGGATATACGTGCCAAAGGACCACAACCACCACAACTTCATTCAACAGGGTATACAATGAGTAACATCGGAGGGAATCACATGTGAGCTGCAGGCAGGACTTGCGCGTGTCCACTGAAGAAAAGCTCTACTCACCACCAATTACCGATTCATACTGGACATGCATTTGGCTACAAAAAGCTTGGAAATCCTCACCATTACCTCAGTCATGAGTTTTACCTAATGCGGTTCGGTACTAGTGTTAATTTCGTCCTTACAAACCGTCCCTATGCCTCTGTTCGTTGCATAATTCTTAATTCAATAGTTTTAATATGTTTTTTCGTCGGATGTTTACGCGAAAGGATTCGAATTCAGCTAACGACAGCAGCGTGTCTGCTAACTCAGCCTCTCAGCAACGTCATGTACTCACGTCAACACCGCGTTCGGCGAGGAGGCACCATCAACAGGGACACCTTTCGTCGGCCGGCTCACAGCGACCCGGTTCAGTTCTTCAACTGACTCCATTGTGGGAGTACATACTAAGGACACGCACTCTGCCGGACGACGTTTGTCCAATGGAAATGTTCAGCGAATTCCTTGAACGTTTACGTGACGCCGAATGGCAAGTTCGACAACACGCACTTCGCGTGCTGGTAGATGTCTTAGTGGTACTTGGTCCGAAAGCTGATGCATACATGGACCCATTGGTGCCGCAGTTAGTGGAAAACCTGGGGCATCAGGCTCCTACCGTCCGGAAAGGAGCATTAGACTGCCTACGTGTCTATCTTGCCGAAACCGATATGCCAGAGACTATCCTCCTGCAGATACTGGACATTGGTTTAAACCAAAAAATCACAAATGAGCCGTTTGGTGGACGCCTAACATGTGGTGTTATGTTATCCTTACCAGCGCTGGTTCAATCCACTTTGCACACGACCAAAAGGAATTACATCCTGCGGACTACCATCGATATGCTGGTCAACAAAATGGGTCAAGTGACTCATCAAGAAATCACTTTAAAAGTTTTGACTAAAATTCGAGAATTGATTGGGAACAGGGAATTCGCCGAGTATATGTCCCATGGAGCGTATAGAGAGTTCGAACTGCTGTGCAGCGTATACGGTGTGGGTGAGTGTAAAGAGCTTAATTCGAGCACAAAATCCTGGCGATTGATGACAACTATGGACTCGGAATCTGACGCGTATGCGGCTAACCAATCAGATGGCTGCTGGAGGCCTACAGATGAAGAGAAAATGCTGCAATTTTCGAGTCCTCCGGTTGGTTGCAATTCGCCCAAGGAAAAGGTCATCATGGAGACCGAAATCAAAATCAACGACGACACCTTGACGATGAGAATCTTAGAAGAAAAAGATGATTCTGAAGCTCCCGACACCTATCCCAGTAGCATGGAGGACGAAGTTATTAGCGGTCCACCGATGGAGACCACTGGTATTGTCCAAGTTCTTTCAGATAGTGAGGTTGAAGAAATCAATCGAAGGGTCGAAAATGACTACCGTGCAACACCAGCTACCCCCAGGACCCCAAAGCGAGTTACTTTTGGCGGTGAAATAGTGAAAATGCGTACCCCCGATAGTGACGCTGCAATAACCAATGACGAACTAAAGCCAGAGTGTGACAAAACAAATCTCCTCAGTCTAGATATTCCCAATGATAATACCAAACCAATTGACGACCCCTGTCCAAACCGTCCAAAATCTGGTTTAATACAAAAACTCGATTCCACCGACAGTGCGGCGACCACCCCAACATCTGAAGCAACACCACCAGTATCACCACGAAAGAAGGACACCGAATGTCAACCCAAGGATACATCACCTAGATCACCATTTAAGCGACTTAGTGTAAGTTCAGTGGACAATATAATTAGCCCGAAGGCCCCACACAAGGAAATCGAAGTTCTACACAACCTACAAAGGGAGCCGTCACCGGTAAGGGCACGACGAGCCAGTATCCGCATAGAGGATGATGACTTTGTGGAGAAAATCAATAGAAATGAGCAGCCAAAGGAACAGCCGAAACCCCCAAAGTCCTGGGAGGAACTTTATATAGTTGACGATGAAGTTTTAATGGACTTGAGATCTGGGGTGAGTATAGTAGTAGAGTGCACTTAATTTAATTAGTATAAGCATATGGTCTGTCAGAAGGCCTTAGTCTCATTAATATATCTGCCAGTTCTGGGGTTTGAGGTGAGGTATAAAAATAATTTATTTAGAGGAAAGTTATGTTCGATACGTCCTTGACATCAGACAACAAATTGTAACATTTCCGACTGTTTTTAGAACAACATCAAGGTTGCCAAATGAAAAAAGAATAATAATAATATTTCTCCGGTCACCGTCTCCGTCTAATGAGAGACGCACACGTGCGGTATCGTAAAAATGTTAATGACAACACAACTCCAACACAAATCAAAGCAAAAGCTCTGATTTATTTGACCAGACAACAAAAGTGAGTCGGAATTAGTTATGTACTAAAGCATGTGTTCAGCGACATATTGATGCCGGCAAATATGGTAAAGCTATGAATTAGGGGAGAAATGCACCCTTTTCAGTCATATTCAAACGTACTGTTGCTATTGCATATTCTTTAGGTTGCCTTGAGAGTTAGTCCTCTGATAGATGTCGCACTGTCACTGGAAAGTCGCATTGAAATAAGACGCATTTAGAATTGACTTTTAAACTCGTAAAGCAAAGTGATCATCGATAAATCCATAATAATACAAGTTATTTCAAAGGGAGTAAATATTTCACTATAAATAGGTATCTATATAATATTGTGTTTCTTAATTTGTCAAATTAGCTAAATTTGAATTTTTGGTACAGCTAAAGAGAGAACACTTGTATCACTCACTGACACTCACTTAGTTGTTAAGGACCTTTCAGTTTATGTTCTCAGTTCTAAAATTACCTACTTATTTTCACAAAAATAGAAACGCAAGCATCTTATAGACAGAGGCCCTGTTCGTGAGTTAAAATAAGTTGTGATTGTGACACATATGTGAGGATAAAAGGAGGCACCGCGCTGCGGCCAATATCGACAAGATCAAGAACCTAAAAAAGCCTGTATTCTGTTCTTCTGTAATTCTCTGTATTTTCTACACATAATATTCCAATAATTTCTTGTTGCTGCTCTGCTTAGTGGTGGGCGCAAATCGCAGCTTATTTATTTTGGGGCGAATGTGTAAGTGGAGAGGATTTTTGACATTACGAAATTCTATATATGCAACAATACTATCGCACCTAATCTTTTTGGGAGCGTAATGCCATGTTCCCACCAAACGAAACCGCGAGGTCAAATCGAACAAGTCTACAGCGTGAACTTTGGTTTATTTTGTGTTCATTTGTGAATGTCACAATATTAGGCGCCAAAACAAATGTGACAATCTGACAGTACAAACGGAAAGAAGAAACAAAAAGTAATTAGGGGTATCGCGAATGTATTCCGATGGAATTTTTTGTCAGCAATGTAAATCAAATTGCTGAATGGGAAACATTCCGGGGGAAATATTATTCGCGATAGGGGTGAATATTTCCAGGAGAAATATTTATAAATTTAATGGCAAAGCAGTATAAGAAAAGGAAATTGTGGACGCAAGCGGAGGAAGAGGCTCTCGTGGAACTTCAAAATTGACAGCTTATGACTTTCAAAACCCACTTTAACTCGGTGGGTACGTTTCACAAGGTTTCAATAAAAGTTCATCAAATACTCGCGATTTCAGTTTGGTGGGAACATGGCATAAAATTTAGCTTGTAGGCAAATAACTATAAATCGGTCGAAAATGGGGATCTCAGTCTACATTACTTCTGATGTGGCCTATGTGCGAGTAGGCCGTATGGTGCATAGCGCTTGGTAAATATAAAGAGAGATACAATCTGCACCTAGCGAGGTATCCGTCGCGTCGGAACGGAAAATTCTCCGAGGTAGGTATTCTTCCAAACAGCTTTTGTAATGTCGTTACATTGACTAATGGTGACTCGTGGTGACTAATGAACACGAAAATACATTCCTGGCAGCGCTGCGTTGGTTTATATTGGAATGCCATAACCTCAGAAGTGAAAGAAATTTACCTCCTTTTAGCAAACTTAAGATTTTGGTATATGATCAAACCGGAGTTTTGGTTTAGCTTTGAGGAATTAGTAGAGTGATAATATCCCAAACATAATATCAAAAATTTGACTTTGCTATTAAGACTTAAATTTGGCATTTTTTGCACTTTAAAACCGGCAAACTGATACGGCATTTGCATTTTCTGTCTACATCAGTCGTAAATTAACACACCAAAATCTTAAGTTTGCTAAAATGTAAACCTAAATTTTTTGCCCTTTTGAGGTTATGGAATTAATATATAAACCAACGCAGCGCTGCCAAAAATATATTTTCTTGTTCAGTAGTCACCCCGAACTAAGCTCACAAAGTTACAGCCTTGCTAAAATGACTTGAGAAAAAACGTTGCTAGCTCTTAGTCTATTACTTTGAAAAATGAATGACTCTAATAAATGTTCATCCTTTTCATTCATTCATTTTCAATGGTCCGCTTGTCCATTAAGTGGGTCGCGGGAGTAGGTTGCTCAAGTGGACAGTCCATAGCTCTCGATCCTCCGCCATCGACTCTAAATCATCAAGGGCAATCCCCATACGGGTATAGGAGAGATTATGGACTTGATCTAACCATCTCATCCTTGGTCTACCTAGAGGACGCCTACCCGATGGTACGGATTCCATAGCACGTCGTGGAATCCTGGTCGGGGACATGCGTTTAACATGACCAAACCACCGAAGCATGGATCGCTCCGTCCGGAGAAGTAGCTGCTCGACATTGAGTTCCTCACGTATTCTGGTATTTCTTAGCTTTGACACCAAGTTCAGTCCTCCTAATAACAGAATGACCAAGCTGTCTCAAAATTGACCCAGCCTGACCAATCCTACAGGAAAACTCGGCATTGCTCCTTCCATCACTCGTGAATAAGACCCCGAGATACTTAAACTTCTCCACCTGTTTCAATGGGACTCCACTAACATGCAGAGTGCATTGAACAGGCGTTCTGGAGACGACCATCACTTCAGATTTGTTCACGTTTACCTTCATCTCAGCTTCAACACAAACGGTTACAAACCGATCGAGTGCGCGCCGAAGTTCAGTCTGAGAGGACCCAAGGATGACCAAGTCATCAGCGAAGAGCAAATGACTTATCCTCAGATCTCCCAATTCGAAACGTTCCTCGCCAAGACTGCGCTGTAACATCCAGTCCATATAAGTAATGAAAAGGAGAGGAGACAAGACGCACCCCTGACGAAGTCCAACGCCCACGGTGAAAGGTATTGATTTAACGCCGCTTACCCGAACACAGCTTTTACAGTTTGTGTAAAGAGATTGAATGGCTCTCAAGAGAGAACCATCAATTCCATACTCCTGTAATACACTCCAGAGTTTCCCTCGAGGGACTCGGTCATATGCTTTCTCCAAATCTACGAAGCAAGCGTAAACAGGTGTAGCATACTCCCAAGCCTTCTCAAGTACCATTCTGAGAGTGAATAACTGGTCGGTTGTGTTTCTGCCGGGACGAAAGCCGCACTGCTCATCTCCTAATCGTGCCTCGACCACAGCTCTGCAACGCGTTTCCAGCACCTTGGCAAAGACTTTTCCGGGGAGACTTAAAAGTGATATACCCCTGTAATTGGAGCAATCCCTTTTATCCCCTTTCTTGAAAAGGGGCACAATCACCCCAATCTGCCAATCGCTGGGAGTTTCGCCGCATTCCCAGGCCACTTTAATGACACGAGCGAGCCATTTGACTCCCTCTTCACCTAAGGCCTTTAGCATTTCTGGCCGGATTTCATCCACTCCTGCAGATTTGCCAGCTTTTAACGATTTGATCGCAAAAGTGACTTCCTCTACCGTGGGACTATTTTCCGCCCTGCTCAAGGCGATGGATGTGTCATCCTCAATGCCCTGGATTGGATTGAGCAATTCGGAAAAGTGCTCGCTCCATCTGCGCAAGATGTCCTCCTCATTAGAAAGAAGTGTACCATCTTTGGATTTGACTCCTTCGATAATGTTCCACCTCCTTCCTCTAAGACGGCGGATGGTCTGCCAGAACACCTTGCTTGCAGATCTGTGATCACGGTCCAATTTTTCGCCGAACTCCTTCCAAGACTGTTCTTTGGCTGCTTTAACAGCCAATTTGCAAGTTCTTCGCGCCTCAATGTACCAGTTTCGAGAATGAGAGTCCCCCAAGTGAATCCACACCTTGAAAGCCTTCTTCTTCTCTCTGATAGCTTCTTGAACTCCGGGCGTTTTAAACCACGCAGTTCTTTTCTCACCACCAGCCGCCACACCGAGCCGCTTCACTCCGCAAACATGTCCTGCAGAGGCAATAACTGCTGTTGAAAACAACTGCCATTCTTCCTCTATATTCAATGGAACATTTGGAATTTGTTCAAACCTTTCAGATACCTGCCGTGCAAATTTCTCCCGTATCTCATCGTTCTGCAGCCCCTCCCACCGTATGCGCGTAACCATCCTTGGTTTACGCTTTGGCAGGATAGGTATTTGATCATTGAGCATTGAAATCACCCATCAGGATATAAGAATCCATATCTGCAACCTTTTCAAGGGCTGCATCAACTTCATCTAAGAAAGCTGCGTACCCTGACTCCAGATTCGGTGCATACACCTGCACTAGAGCCAGAGTTGATCTTTCAAGCTTAAGCTTTAAGATCGCAACTCTCCCTCCTAATGGTATCCAATCCAATACTCTGCCTGCCAGCCTGGGACTTGTGAGTATCCCCACTCCCGCCTGAGCAGACATTGAAGGTGCTACTCCCGACATGAAAAGTTTCCACCCATCTGCAAGGTCCACAGTTCCAGAACCCCTTTGCTTTGTTGAGGAAACACCAACTATATCTAGTCGATATTTAACAGCCTCCCCAACAAGCTCCAGGTCTTTTCCCGTGAGCGAAGAGATGTTCCACGTGCCTATCCTAAGTCGATGCCGTTGTCGAGTTGTCGAAAGTCCACTTATCCCCCTATTGGTGCATAGCGCATCCACCCTCTGACCCCCATAATGGTTTGCGAGACCATTGATAGGAAGCTCGTAGCCGTTTCGGGTTAAACCCGGCCGACTGCCGAGCGTGACAAGCCGACCACCAGACGCTCGCAAACTGCCACCCTCCAGGCCTGGCTCCAAAGGGCGCCCTATTTTGACAGGCTTGGCAATATCCGAGGCTCGCTTTCGTCGCTTTGTCATCATTGGGTGTGTGCTTCGTTAGCCATGTCTAGGTGAACCTAGACATGTTGCCCGCCCCCCACCACGGGGAGGTCAGCTACATGAGGGGGCTGACTCTAATAAAATAGATGAAAATTGAATAATATTGAATGTCTACTTGCGTTTCTATTATATCACATACATACACAATAGGCACCAGGTATAAGGGGTTATTTGGATAGTAAAATAACACTACTTTGTGGTGCATTTTATTCGGCCAACCCTTTATATAAGCATGCGTATAGTGACAATTTGCTCAATCTCTTAACTATCTCATCGCCCATGTTGCAAGGGAAATTTTGTACAAAATCTGTGGTTAGCTACAAGAAGTGATTTTGGGCTTCTTAAATACTATGAATAATGATGAATGAACAATGTAAGGAAATATCTGCACCGCTTTCATGGGAACTGGAAGGTCCCTACAGGGGATAATCTCATGTACATATTCATTTTAGTTCTATGTCAGTTTTAACCCATTGCACTGTATCATTAGAACTTTTTTAAGATCCATGTAAAGTCTGCCTTCCTGTGGGAGTTTGTATATAAGTGTTTTCGTTATCTGATACAGTCGTAACTTCGAATGACTGGTTTATATACTTGGACTGATGATAAAATTCGTTTCTATCTTAAGAACGGTCACTTTAAGTTTCAAAAATGTTCATTAAGTCATTCAAAAACCAATATTTATGTAAGCAACTACAACTGCAAGCCTGTTGCTTATGTATGATTGAAGCCTTCAATAACCTATACGAAAAAGCCAAATATGTATGTATATATTTTTCTGCAGCAGTATGGATTACATTTCCACCCATATCGGTCTTCACCTAACCCAGTTACCCGAAATGTATGGTAATTCCCATAATTTCCTTACCCCGTTGATTGCCAAAAACCACATAGGCGGCAAATAAAAGGGAAAGCTAAGTACAACTACAACATACAACAAAATAATTTTTGTCAGAATTATTTTTCTTCCTCAAAGCCAACGGTGATGCATGCGGTCTGCCTGGAAAGCGATATATACAATTACCATAGTCCTTCTATGAATGTGTTGCTTTTAATAATTCGTTTGCCTTTGCCGAAGGACATCGGTTGTATAGGTGGTGTGGCTAGAGTCGCTCTATTATACCAAATGTTCGTCATATTTCTTTTATTGGTAGCTATGTTTGGCCTAGATTCCTTTATTCCCCAATTCCTGCCACACGTTATCCTGCAGGAAATCTGGACACAAAATGCACATAATAGCTGAGGTGTTTTATCGTAACGTAAATGGCAATCGCGTGGCAATATGTACACTTGTCCGTGCGTTCAGTTTTAATTTTTCCTGAAGCCGTTTAACAGGAAAAAGGGACATAAGTGTGAAAGTGCCACCTTAATTGCTACAGTTTCTTATGTGTGTTCTCGTATATAGTGCGTTTGCACTTTAATTGATGTTGCAATGAATTTTTTTAATAACGCAAATGATGGCTAAATAGGGGTTTGTTAGACTTTTTTTTTCTGGAGCACTTTGTTCCACATTGCCGTGTAACATGATAAGGGCTAAATAGGGAACATTGTCACAAAAAATGTCTATTAAACTTTAACATGCGGGATATAACGATGACTGTTGGGAAAGTTCGAAAACTGAAATTAAAATGGATGGATGCACTGGGGTTTAAAGGGAATGGAGAAAAATAAATTTAGAATATGCATTAGTTTGGAACATTGTGACTAATTTCTAATTTTGACGACTTTCTGTGCAAATTGAATATTGGCCGACGAAATTACGTATCACGCATTTAGTATTTGCATCCCATTTGTACCTACGTAATAGGTTTGCGTGGCGTTATATAAAGATACCATTAGATAGCTACAAGCCACAGTAGTTCATAAAGAACATAATCCCTCTATTGGGTTTTAATTTATTGTTATATTGGGACTTTGTTCATTCTTAGTTGGGTCTTAGTTTAAAATTATGGGAATTATGTACTTCATATATCTTCTTCTCTTTCTAACCATCCATTATATCCATCCGTACTACTTTTAAAATGCAACGTCCGTCTGTTCGTTACTTCATAACTCGAGAACCATTCGTACGATTTTCATGATATTTTTTCTGACTTATAGATGTGTGGCCAACTTAGTCCGTAGGGTGGGTGAGAATTGCTCAGGAGTAAAGGGGTTGCGGGAAATAAGAGGGGTCTCACGAACCGTTAGCCGTATGAAATTTTAGCTTTTTAAACTATTGGTACGATAAATTTCATTTCTCTCATTTATAGATTTGATGCCCATTTAGGTTTTAGTGTAGTGGTAGAGGAGCAAAAATAACGGGGGTGGTTAAGGGTATCTCTCGAACTACCAGGCCGGTTTTAAAAATTTTTTTACCGTTGTCATGGTGACACAGTTCGGATCAGTACGGGTTACGTAAGGAATAAGTTGGGACGGGGGAGGGATAGATAAAGCGGTGGTAGGGACTAACATTGGAAGTATTTGGCCGATTTTAAAAATGTCTGCAATATTGTCCTTTGTCGGTACTGGCAACATCTTTCCGATCCAGTAGATATAAGATAGTTAGGGAGAAGATGGAGGAAGGGGAAACGGAGGTATAGGGGTTATCTTTGGAACTACACGGCCATTGCCGGAGTTTACCTCTGACAGCCATGTTTTTCACAGGTATATGTGGCATGGTCGCGTGTGAGCTGCAGTGGTAATTTGTTTACACTTGCTCTCACTAAAAAAAAATAACGCGTATAGTTTACAAAAAAACATTGCGTTAACATATTTTGTAAAAAGAGGCAAAAATACAAACAAACGTACAATGATAAGTCAAATAAATTTAGTTTTATTTAAAAGAAATGAAACCGGCGAGTGGAGCCGCGGGCATTGCTAGTCTATATATAAAAAATAAGTTGTATTATGTTTATCGCTAATGTTCTCTGTAATGTGTGAACCGATTTTGATTCTGGAAATGTCCCATGAATGGTGGCGTAAATACCATGGTTTGTAAGTATATACGGTCTTTGTAGGTGTATTGACTCATGAGTTATAGGGGCGTGGCACCTCCTATACAAAAAATGCATTCAAAACCGTATATCTCGAAAACCACCGAATCGTTTGAGTTTAAATTTACATACAATCTTAGGTATTGGCCCGGACGCATTCCTGTGAAGATTGGCCAAAATTGGACAAAGGGGCGTGGCACCGCCCATACAAAAAAAAACATAAAAATATAATATGTACATATTTCGAAAACCAACGAATCGATTGTGTTCCTGTGAAGATTGGTCAAAAATAGATAAAGGGGTGAGGAGGCTCTATTCTTCGACAGTCATGGGAGATAAAGTTTGAAAAATCTCTAACATTGATGTGCATTGTCCGGATAGAAAAGAATATTATCTTGGCAATACGAATCCTGGAAAAACCAAAAATGTTGTGTACCACAGAGCATTACAATAGAAACTGTTTATGGCTGATTTAAATGAATTTGAAATTGATTTTTATATTTTTTTATTTTGCACTACGAAGTGTGCAGGGGTCGCTAGTATGAACTAAATCCCAAATTTTCTGGGACGTAGTTCGTAGGGCCATCTTTGCATCCTCATCATCATTGACATTTCGATGTGTTGCAGTAATTTATTAAACTCCATTCGCGGCCGAAAGTAGACATACCTAGTAAAAAAGTAGCTATACAAAAGTACGTATTACCTACACACATTTTTTGTGAAAACATTTTTTTATAAAAAAATGTGTATATGTACCCAATAATGTATCTTCGATATGTAAATAAGAACAACCTTACGGTTAATGCACTTATCCCAATTTGGTTAATGAGACTATTTTGCCCACATACCCCAACATTGTATCAGGTTCGTCCTTCTGGGTCAGCATTTATTTGGAAATAAATGGATGTTATCACAAGTCGTATCTATGATAGGATATACAAATACTAAAGGTTAACCACTGTTGCGTTGTATTATTGAACAAAACTAGGTCGAACTAAATCCCAAAGTTGTAATTAATGTGACGCGACGCATTATTACCATAGCCTTATCGAATTCGAATCCATATTCCTTCAATAAAGTAGTTATTTTTATTATATTTTGAATATTGAAGGTACGTACACTGTTGATCTAATGTGTCAATTTCCTCAAAACGTTCATAAACAATGAAGATCTGAGGATCTGATGACATTTTGTCTATTCAGTTGACGAAAAATACCTATACTTAAACACTTGTTTGGTTTTTCTTTTGAAATCAATTACATTATCTTCAGATGAAGTTAGTATATATAGCAAATTATGTACCACGATTCACGAGGCTTGTCCTTCACTTCCTATATAGCTGCTCAACAATGTCCATCAAATTGTAGTAATTTGCGATTGAAGGGCAATTGGTAGTGGCTTGGCCTATTGGAAAATGCATATTTTCCAGAAAATGTTATCGACATCTGTGTATGGTATATAGATGCCGAACGTGCTAATGCATACAAATTGCATTTCTTTCACCATGGGCTCGGTATTATACGCCGGGGTTTGGCCCTATTTTTCTTTCTTCTGGTCAACTTATCGAACAGTATGACATTTAATACTGTGCTTTGTAGTTGAGTTAGTACCTATAGTGGAAATCGCGTGCAAGGAATAAATTGAAAAATTGCAATTAGCCCCATAAGGCATTATTAGGTAAATTTTTCTTTTCTTTTTCATGCAAATAAAGGATTATCAACTTGAGCGTGAAGGACGTAGGAAAGTAATTGGTCTAGAAAGGTAAACATTTTAAATAAGTGAACTACTGATATGTAAGATTAGGTGTGTCTATAGATGATTTTTTGTGAATAAATCTAGAAAAATGCCCACAAAGTACAGAACCACTGATTTCAATAAAATTTGTTTTTGCGACATTTGAATTAATAGTGGAGTGGGCAATGTTTAAAGTTTTTCATTATCAATTTTAATATCGTTTTTGTATATTTACAGGCTTTTATGGACAAAAGGTAATTTTACATTCTCGAAGAATTTTTCTACTCGACTAGCGCACTTTTGCGTGTACCTACGATATTCCCATTCCAGGGATGGGCAACCAATTTTATCGACAGCTATAGAAAAAAAAAAGCGAATACCAAAGGCAGAAAGCAGAATCAAATATTTTCCAAATAATATCTGAACAATAGAAACTGTGAATACTATACAATAAAATATAAAGTAGTGTTTAGTATTGTATATATTCAACACCCCTTCTCAATACTTAAGACTCCAAGTCCCATTGCCTTCCGGAAATGTAAATGCTTGATATGGCTCAGCGGCTTGGTCATAATGTCTGCATAATCATCTCCTCGGTCGGGCAGTAATTAATGTCAATATCACCATTTTGATGTAATTCTTTCACATGATGATACTTTACATCAATGTGCTTGGTCCTTGGGTTCGTCTTCAAGTCATTCACTAATGCTATGCAGCTTTGATTGTCCTCGAAAAATATAGAGGATCCTATTTGAATTCCAAAGTCAGCAAATAACATTCTCATCCATCTGTACTCTGAGCAGGCCTTGGATAGAGCAACATATTCGGCTTCAGTTGATGATAGTGTGATGTTCTTCTGCTTCCGGCTAGCCCAACTGATGCACCCATTCCCATACTTAAAAAGGAACTCACTTGTTGAGTGCCGAGTCTTCAAATCTCCAGCCCAGTCTGCATCAACATACACATGCAATTTCAATATATTTTCCCCAGAAGTACCAATTCTCAAACGATTATCTTTCGTAGAACTGAGAAACTTCATAATTCTTCTGGCTTCCACTAAGTCTCGTTGGCAAGGTGCACTCACTTTGCGTACTAGAATTGATACTGCTGCTGCAATGTCAGGTCTTGAGTTAACGGTCAAGTAAAGTAGAGAACCAATAATTTTCCGGAACTTGTTATCGTCTGGTAATTTTTTGTCATCATATGGGTTTTCTTTAACATAACCAGGATCCATGGGAATCCTTGAACCTTTAGCATTTGTCATCTTATATTCTCTCAATATTTTGTCAATATAATTCTTCTGGTGAATATAAAAGATTCCATCCTTATCTTTTTCCACTTGAACTCCAAGGTACATTTTAATTTCTCCTAAATTAGAAATATTGAATTGCCCCTGCAACTCTTCAATTATCGCATCTATTGCGTTGTCATTTCGGGATGCGATCAACATATCGACTACAAATAACAAAATTTAAATCCATTCCTCTTCCTCCCCTTCCATTTTGGAATATAGACAGGGGTCAGCATACCCCTTCTAAATCCAAGACTCAAGATTGCTTCATTTATCTTGTCAGTTCACCATTTGGCGGATTGTTTCAACCCATAAAACGGTAGACGTGCTTTTCTTTGCCTTTTACAACAAAGTTGACACATGTACACTTCGTTTATCAAGTCTCAATTCAGGAACGCGTTCTTAACATCTATATGAACTGCTTTCATCTTACGTGATGAAGCTATTGCCAGCAGGGTCCGGAAAACTGTTTGTTTTACGACGGGTGCGAAAACTTCGCCGTAATCTTGTCCAAACTTCTGCATAAAGCCTTTCGCCGTTAATTTGTTTTTTATTTTAATATATAACACTTAAACATTAACGCATGAACGCATGAAGATGGTCGGGATGATCGAATGTATACAAACTCAGCTTACCTGAGAGAAGAGAAAATACAAACAATTAAAAGTGTGATCATCTGCCTGGCCGATGCTTTGATACCCTCCACTGTATGAACTGGTACAGATACACGCATGTGTCTAATATTGGTTTTGTTGGGAGGTACCAGAACTATTTGAACGACATAGCCCATTTTCAGCCCCTCGACATATATTTTCAATGAGAGAACATGTAGCAGGGTTTGAGGACAGTCAGGGTAATTCGCATAGCATCGCAGTTACACTGACAGAAAATCCACGACCCGGATTTAAGTACTTTTAAGATTAACTTTAGAACACACACATTATAATTACAAAATGCTTACTTTAAAATAGATTTTCCTTACTTCAATCAAAAACATTTTAATTTAAAAATGTGCGAAGTTAAAGTAACCTAATGGTTCTAACTCTAAAAACGTATAGGTTCAAATTAAGAAATAAAAG
Organism: Cheilosia soror; assembly: GCA_949372485.1. NCBI lineage: Eukaryota > Metazoa > Arthropoda > Insecta > Diptera > Syrphidae > Cheilosia > Cheilosia soror. Next base: position 141,002,206 of record OX443561.1, read on the forward strand.
AGTTACAGGCAGATCAAGTTTTCGACATGTGTTGCATACTTGAATTAAGGGCTTTTAGAGTAAATAACACTCTTACACACTTCCATGTTTACTCAGTTTGGTAAGCAATTACATTTTGTACATTCTCAATCTAAGAATGCGCAGAGTAAAAACAATTCTGAAGTAGTCACATTAAGAAAAAGTGTATTTAGTAAGACATTAATTTCTTGCACATAAACTACAGTGAGAACTAGTCTTGCTTTATGATTCTTGTATGAGCAGACGCAGAGTAAATATAATTCTGTCTACTCGATTTGATCTCACTACTAAACCCACGTTCTTATTTTATCTATGTTAAGAATAAAAGCAACATTTTGTGTATCAAAGTTATCCCGTTTATGGGTAAGTTAAGAGTGCGTTGAATTAAGTCAAGTATGGAATTTTAATATTTAAGAATGAAACGTGTTGGCAGCTGAATTTTAATTGCATTCGATCTAAGCAGCTCATTCTGTCTTTGTTTACATGGTGTTCGGTCGCGTCGGTATCCCTTAACAATGAATTTCATACAAAATGATTTCTGGGGAAGAAAGTGGTTGTTTTAATTAAAAAAGTAATTTTATTATATTGCTCCTTTTTACTATTGCACTATCGACGACGACGACATTCAAGGTGAGTGCCTGGCTGCAGATAAAGAGCAGAGACAAAGCAGTGACGGCCTGTATGAATGAATTTTTATGAATTTTAATTGTTATGTTTGAAAAAATAAAATTGTTTAACAAATTATTGTGTTTTTTCTTAAACATTTCTATAGCAGGTCTAGTTAAAAAAGGTCAGTATTAGTACCTACGTGCCTCTTCATCAATAATGCTCCGTAATAGTAATAAGAAAAATAATTACTAGCTTTAGAACGTCAGATTAATCAATCTTACATCGTTTATACTTAAACTAGGAAAGAGCGTTCTAAAATCAATAGCATACTGTCATAATTATAATCAACATCATGATCAATTTAAGAATTTCTAGCGTTTTAATACAAAAAAAAACATAGTTAAAATGAGCATATCGTTCTTAATTCAATAAAACTACGTTTTAGAAATAAGAAAATTCGTTATAAATTTAAGAACGTGTAGCTACTAGAAAAGTTCTTAAACCAATCATGCGATTTCTAAAAGTAAGAACGGCGTATTACTAGTTTTAGAATGACGTTCTTGATTTAAGCGCAGATCGGATAGCGATGAATATGAGTTTGAAATTGATTAATTTAAGCGTGTTTTTGCTTACTATTACTCTATTTTTCTCTCGGTGTATGCAGATACCGCGCTAATTTCTGATATTGGTCAATACTTATTAAAAAAGCTATTATATTATCTACCAGTTAATATTTGTTTTTATTCAAAAAAACAGTTGGCGCACTTCATTCTAAGGAACATTGCCGTGCAATGGTGAAATGTACTAGGTTTGACTTGGCCGGATTGAGATCGTTTTATTTGGACCACCTACCTTACCGGTCTAGATAGAGCTGCTTTCATTAAGTTGATGGTAGATTATATAATATTAGCATTTACCGCGGGTTCGCGGGTACCTAATGTTCTTTGTTAAGCGCTCGACAGGGTAAAGAAATATGTTCCCCATAAAAACTGCATTCCCCTTTCCCGTCGCTAAAAAAATTGGGCTCCAACAACATTTTTAAAATCGGAGAAATCGATTTTCTTTATTTCTTATAGCCGTTATAGGTATAGAATACACAAACCGAGATTGAATTTGATCAGATGAAAAATACGAATTTTACCATAAAAACCCCAAACCGCTTCTTAGCGCTCACTTTGGCCATAAAAGGAAAATTGTTCAAAAATGGCAGCCTTCTAGCTCCTACCATTAAACTACTCACATCATTAAGGTAATAGGTCTATATTAAACTGGATATTAACTTTATGCTGTTGATTCAACAGTTGTCTTCACAGATGACTCGCAAAACAAATTACAGCCTTTAGAATCTAAAGGGGACAGATTAAATTTAATTAAAACAAAGGGTGTAATTTCGGCTTTAGCCAATGAAGAGCTAAAGGTGAAATTAAAAAAAGGCTACCAAATATTTTGGCTGCAGGCAGAAATACCCAACAAATATCCTCGGCCGGCGGTGGGAAATTGCGAGAAAACTTTTGATAGCGTTTCCCTTGTCATACCTTGTCGAAAAAAGTTTTAGTGCCGTTACATCACTTGTAATGTTTGATATTAGTTCTATGAAGTCTGTAATCGTATTGTTTTAATAAATAGAACATAAGAAAATATACTATTTTTCTTTTTATTTTTACCACTCCGAATTTAGGGTTGCAATGGAACTCAGCCGCGAAGCAAATTTCCATCGTTAGATCTAATCTTCACATTTTTTGATAAGTTTTTGGAATATGTTAAAAATGAAGCAGCAGGGGGTCCCCCGAAACCAGGTTAATTTTGAAAGTGGTCTACAAGAAAAAACATCTGCTTTAGATGGACTTTTACATACAACACTACAATCAACGAACTTAAAGTCATCTCCTTTCAAAAATGTTTAAGTCTCTCGTACCACCCTACTACCACATTATTAATACAAAAGCAGACTTTGAGTAAAATATACCTTTTTTTCTCGTTCCTAAAATATTTAAGTAAACTTTACCACTACGTGCTGTTTATGATAAATGGTACATTGCTTGCAAACGCTTATAAAGAGAAATTACTGATTTCATTTACATATTTTCATTAATTTGTTAATAACTGGAACTTTCATTAAAATTCTGTTAGCATGTAATTACATTCCAAAAGAACCTGTGAAAAGTTCACTTTCATCCTTTTTCGAGTACATAACACAATTCACCACAGCCCAATATAAAAACACAAAAAAAAAAACTTATCTAGGCTATGAAAATCTGTTGCGTTTTGAAATTCGTTAATAAGGAAGTAAAATAACTGTGAACAATTTGCACGTGGGGACTGTTTAACATAAGAGTTATTTTAGTGGTTGAGGTGGTAGGAGAACAAAGTGGGTCATGCAAGTTTTATGAACAACCACCGACCCTGACGTAGGTACGTTTAATTCCACTGTCCAGGCTCCACTATAACTTATACCTTCAGCAGGACTTATTTGCGTTATTTCAACTGTTTTATGATTGCATTTACATAGTATATGAGTATTTTGGTCTGGCGAAGAATTTTTCGGTTGTGATGATGGGCGAATGTAGAACTTGCTTTTTGGCAAGTTCGTGATTTTGTATTATTAACCCCAATTTTTGTTTTTCCTGTAAAACGGTCATATGATGTAAGACATTTTTGTACGCAAAAAGTGCGTACCTACTTTCTGGTATTGGTTTGACCAATATCCAGAATTGAGGTCATCCGTCATCATGAAGCGAGGAGAGTGGAGTTGATTTATTTCATTGTAATATAAGAGTAAACATGATGCGGGAGTAGTTGTTAAACGATTGAACATTTTCGTTTTTCCAACCGACTGACCGTTGGCTTTCGTGAGACAATATACTTTTGGTTAGCACTACTTACATATTTTTAAAATATGTATTTTGCTAATTTTGTTACAAATTTATTGCTGGTTCGTGTATGACGCAAATGTTTTGGGAGTTTGTTCCATTCCATGTTCGAAATTATACGGAGTGACATACAATTTAGAAACACGAATCATAAAGCATGTTAATTTTTGAATAAAAGTATGCGCCTAGGAAATTCTGAGTTAAGACTAAAAAACGTTTGGTAGGTAATGGGATATTTTTTGCCATTTTCCTATTAGATTCCTGAAATTTTTCTCCGAGATGGTCTTATATTTTGGACTTACTGATGTCGTCTTTCAGGTTCCAAATTTTGCAGTATTGTTGCAGAATATTTATCCTCATATGCAATTCAGCCAGCCCGTCGAACACAATCTATATATATAAAAATAAATTGTATTGTGTTTGTCGCCAATGTTCTCTGTAATGCGTGAACCGATTTTGATTCTGAAAATTTCCCATGAAAAGTGACGTTAATACCATGGTTTGTAAGTATATACGGTATTTGTAGGTATATTGGTTCATGAGTTATAGGGGCGTGGCACTGCCCATACAAAAAGTACATTCAAAATCTTATATCTCGAAAACCACCGAATCGATTGAGCTGAAATTGACATATAATCTTAGGTATATAAAGGGGTGTGTCGCTATTTTTCGGCAGTCATGGGAGCCAAAGTTTGTAAAATGTGTAACATTGATAGCTATATGCATTTACTTGTTTTTATTATTTTTCTATTTTGCACTACGAAGTGTGCAGGGGTTCGCTAGTTCCTTCTGAATGTAAAAAAAGTGTGGTAACGAGGGACCAGTTGAACAATAACATGTTCCTTCGAACAACAACGACTTTGTCAAAACCATTAGCCCTATCAAACAAAGCATTTTTGCCAATTGTTTCGAAAGTCCTATACATTAGGATTAGGCAACATATCGATACAATTGTTTACCCTTTTCAATGTAATGTAAACGGGAAACAAAACTGCAGGATCTAGAGTAAGTGTATTATTATGGACAGCTTAACTCAGTACATTAAAACTTCATGGCAGATTCGGTGTAGTGCTTGCTTTGCATAACAGTTCCCGACCCGTGAAAAATCTCTGTCTGAGACACAGAAGCCTTGCGTCCTCTGGCGATCTCGGGAAAGTTGCGTCCAGCCAGACCAAGCGCTCTGGTATTCGCATGGCTTGGTTTTTGAAATGTAGGTTTGGTCTTCTTTGTCTTCTCGATCCTGGGGGCCGGGATTCGAAGATCCTCTTAACTGGCGCATTATTGTCCATTCGATCGATGTGGCCGAGCCAATTCAGTGGCTGGCTTTTTTGACTACATCCGCACATCTTGGTACAGCTCTTAAAGGCTCGGCATACCATATACGTATAATACAAACTGAAAATGGCTCGGCAATCACAGATATTGCTGGGAACGCCTCCCGTGACGATATGTTTTGAAAAATGAATGACTATTTTCAACTAAATATGCACCATTATCAACTTTAGCCGCTTCAAAAGACTTGTTCTAATGAGTTTTTAGAGGTAATTCAAATGAAAAGACTCAAATATTAAGCCATTAGTAAAAGTTGATATAAATAAATGGCGGCTTCTTCTGAGTTCCTGTAAAACTTTAATAAGAATATTGGTCGCACTTTGAAGGTATGTCCTATCCGCTACCGTGAATGCTGCTAATCCATGAGTTTAAACAATCTATAAAACGAATCGTCTTGAATGCCCGCACTCTTTCAACTATCAATCGCTTAATTCTAGCTCCGTTCTGGTGCTCATTCTCTGAAATGAAATCGATGACTAAGATACAAGTATAATTTTTCTAATGGTTCGTCCAATGCATCCTCGTAAAATTGAAGTCCCCACCAATTACATTTGTCTTCCTTGTTATTAGAACAACCCCACAAGACTGACCCAACTAAATTTACACCAAAAATAAACAAAACTCAACCGGAATACTTCCTTTAATTTACCACTTTAACAAATTATAAGCCTCGTTAAGTCAACAAGCAACCCATTAAAGAAGAGCTATCCTCGAAAATGGAAGGTAAACGACTACTCACCCAGCACGAGATCTAGTAATTCCGAATAAATTTTGACACCGACTTTATAGAATCACCCAAAATCGATTCGGAATTGGTATCTCTCATGCGACAGTGATACGTAAAAAAAAAATTATACGCCAAGTTATAGGTATGGATAGGAGAACCTACCCCACTGGGATGGCTTATTTAAGGACATACCATAACAAAACTATTGTCCAGTTCAGCTAGCAAGGTTAACGGAGTTGTTGCTAACAACTATAACCGCAATGAGATACATTTACTATTTTAATTGAGCATAGTACTTCGTGGAAAGTGCCTACTGCCTACTGCCTAGCCCTTCATAAGCAGCCTACACCAAGAGAATCCATCTTGTGTTGAAGAAAGTGAATGAAAAGGAAAACAACAACTCTCCACGTTACCTTAATCCACTTCTAATGAATTATTAAAAATCAATTTCAGACATGAATTTCTTTGTTATCGTCTTGTGTTTTGAGTGTATGCACCTCTACTGTGTATTTTAAAAGGGAGGGTATAGGAAGGGTAAGGAATTCACTTTCTATAATTGACTTCCCGGCATGCAGTGTATCGAAAAAGTACTACTTTTAGAACCAAGCTGAAGATTGGAAAATTGCTGAAGTAGCGACAGCGCTTTTTATGAAAATTGATTTTCAATTCGATATGTAAAATGAATTCATAATGCGGAATTCCAGGTTTAAAAAAGGTCAGTTGTAAATGTAAATTTTGTACCCTTACCCTATGTATGTTGCAATGTGGACACATTGATGGCTGGGAGGATTGCAATTGATGAAGGCTTTCACCTGTCTTCTGGTTGATTAGTAAATTATAGAACCCTTGCAATTTAATTTATGACGGTATAATATGGAATACGTAGTTTAATGCAAATTAATTATTGTCCCTTTTTATACCATCCACAGGAAGGTATATTCACTTTACCATTACCTTTGTAACGCCAACCAGCATTCACCGGAGACCCTATAAAGTATATATAGTCTGAATCTGTCTGTCTGTCTGTCTGTATGTTTGTTGAAAGCACGATAACGTCCAAAAGAATTGACCTAGGTGAGTGAAGTTTTGTGAGACGACTTATTTTTACCGTTGGCAGGTATTGAAAATGGGCTATGCCGGTCAAGTAGTTCTGGTACCTTCCATACAAAACCACTATTAGACCCACGTCTCTCTCTGTCTATTGAAATCACGATAGCGTCCGAACGAGTCGTATAAGGCAACTGAAATTTTATGAGAGGTCTTATATTTATAGCTTTCAGGTTTGTATTAAAAATAGTCCGTCGGTCAAGTAGTTCTGTTACTTCCCATACAAATCCAATGATGCCGATGATAACACTTTTACTTGTTTTTTGATTTGCTTATTCCTGAACTTTTAACTAGTCGGCTCTCACATTGAGGCAACATTCAACAAGCAACTAGCAATAGGAAGCACGCAATATTATCGCTCACAGTTATTTTACATAGAATTAAATTAGAGGTCTCACATCAAAGCAACTCAATATCGGTCGAACGAAAAATGTTGCTGGTTGCTACAATAATTATCGCTAGCGATACAAAGCGCATGTTGAAAAGCAACATAATATTGCTTCGTAGTAGCAATATTTGTCATTATTGACACATTTGCGCATACTACGTTTCGGGGCTCATTCGATAACAGTTTTGAAATTGGGTGGGATATGCTATGAGTTCCTTAGCGCAAATATTTCCACCATGATTTATTAAATTAATAAATGCAGGGTGCACCCAATATTTCCTTTTCTTTAGTCTTTTTTTCTTAAATGGAACCACATTAGAAAAATCGAATCATTGGAGTCGTCGGATGACATGTTACTTAGAAATTTCAGGCAATACTGTTGCTTCGATGTGAGAATAGGCTAAAATAAAGTTGCGTATTGCTAATTGACAGTTGCTAGTTGCTTAGTTGCTCATTGCTTGTTGCCTCAATCTGAGAGCCGCCTAAATAAACAAAATACATATACAATACATACTATGCATAGTAACTAGGCAAAATCTGTATATATTCTTGTAATTTTTATACCGTCCACAAGAAAATATATTCACTTTGCCATTACATTTGTAGCGCCAAGAAGGGGTCACCGGAGATAGAGTAAAGTATATATATTCTGAATCAGGATCACATTCTGAATCGATTCAGCCATGTGCGTCTGTCTGTCTGTCTCTCTGTCTGTTGAAAGCACGATAGCGTCCAAACGACTTGACGCAGGCGAATGCAATTTTGTGAGAGGACTTGTTTTTACAGTTGTCAAGTTGGTATTGAAAATGAGCTATGTCGGTCAAGTAGTTCTGGGTACCTCACATACAAAATCACTATTAGACCCATGCGTGTACCTGTACAGTAGGTATATACAGTGGAGTGTATCAAAGCATCGGCCAGGCCGATGATAAAGCTTTTACTTGTTTTTTTTTAAGTTGGGTAGCCCTGCCAGACGCGGTGGAAAAGCGTTAAAAATTCGAATTAATTTTGAATAATTTATGCAACCACTTAATTTTTGATTTAGAATTTAGAGAAAATAACTGCATAAGTCCAAAACGTTTCACTTGTCGCCAAGTCCTTGCCAGACGCATAAAAAAAAATGCACGCTGAAAAAGTTTTAATAAAACTGCATTTCATATTTGGTTATATTTAATCAAGGACTTGGCGACAAGTGAAACGTCTTAGACTTATGCAGTATAACCTCTAGTTAAACGAAAAAAAAAAACAATGCTAGCGATGCATTGATTGGTTTCGGAGTAATTAGTAATTTAGTGGAACAAATATTTTCCTTCATACAAAACACTGTTTAATTTTTTACATCAAAGAACAACCGACTTTTCAAGACATCAAATTTCAAATCGTACGATCTTGGCGGGCTGTTTAGATTGCTTGTTTGACAGATAACCAAGCCATGCCCTCAAATCGCTCGTGCAGATTATCGTTGTCATGTCATTTATATTTATATCATTAGATTTGTTCTAAAAGAAACTGATTATTATTATCATCGGTCGGTATAGTTGATTGTGATGGATAAAGCCGGCGACCCACAATCAACTGCAGACACTGAGTTTCTGCGAATGACTTGCCACTTGGCATTTAATCGGTGTTGTAACTTGCCATGATTTCTCTTTAATGTCTGAAAAATAAAAAAAATTGGAAAATGAACAACAGATTAAACCACCATGGCTGCATTTACTGTTAAAATCGACCCGTCCCTCAATTAAAAATTCCTTTTGCAGCATTCCATTTGCAATCATTTGTACTCTTTCCATTAATTTGAGATAATTCACCGTAGGATTTCCACACATCCACAATACTCTTTAGAAACTGTCACTATCGCTAATAGATGTTTTGTAGAAATCAAGACAATTTTAAACACATTTTTGGACTAAAGACGGTGTCTTATAAGTAGAATGTCAGAGCTAGGAAGTGCGATGTTTGCAGGTTGGGAGCACAATTCACTACTTAAGTTGTTATTCATATTTAAAGTTTCACTTTAACTTTAAACTAAAGAATGTAAGAAACGTCAGACAGATTATAACGTTTAGTGTACGAATACGTAAGAAAGCAAATCTACTCTATACGTATAAAATGTAACGTAATAACTTGAAAACTAATGGAAAGATTTCAATGAGACTTTTTTGAAATGTTTCTTTACGCTATTAGAAGAAGGCTTTTGACAATTTTCTTCTGACTTCACTTGCCTTTAAGTTGTTTCCCAAATAGAGAATGGGTGCCAACACTACCTTAAATATTTTAAGCTATCAGCTGTCTAACTGGTTATTACAGGATGGCTAAATAGGCCCTACCATTAACCATTTTTGACTTAAAATTTGAGGAGTTCACAATAGCCATATTTTCTTATATAAATTTTAAGTAAGGCTCAAGATCTCGAAGATAGCAATCGAATTAATGGCATTGAGTCAATGTTCCAACATGTGAACACAATAATGGTGCTTAAAACATGTCAAAATTAGAATGAACTATTGTAACTAATTTCAAAAAATAAGTAATTATACCTTCGAACAAAAAATGTTTACCCACGGAATAACTGACAGCCAAATTCATTTTTCATTACGCGGATGCGTATGGTCAAAATAGGTGTATTTACCCTTGTTAGGTGTCAATTGCCACAATAGCTTGTTAATTAAATCGGTCATTGGCTCTAATTTCCCCAACCAAACGCAATGTAAAAAAATCAATATAATCCAACTCCACATATACTTGTCAAAGCCCAAAGGTAACTCGGTCAATAACCGATTAGTTTTTTTTGCTACAGAATTTCTTCCATATCCCCATCATATCGCTCACCGCAGTCGCAACCATGGGAAATACCTTGAACAATATAGTTATATAGTTTAAACGACACTTTCAAACTTTAACTTCCGCTTAGAATTCTCGTGTATAGCGCTATTGAAACTCAACCGAAGGACTTTTCCAGAATATTTATGCAACTAAACTTTTCCATTATTTATCTTTGCAGGACTGGCGACAACGATCGAATGGAATCTATGCCCTCGAGGATGCACTACGTTCTTCCGAGAACCTAGCACTTGTTCAGCCATGTTTGGACTCCCTCCTGCGGACACTTCTCTCATCGGAGAAAAACCCTGAAGTGGCCGAAGACAAGCGACGTGTATTAATGAACCTGATTTCGCGACTTCCGCTGGACAATCTCGAGGATCGGACGGTACAAATCATCACTGGCCTTTGCCGCCAGGGAGGACCGGGTGCAAATCGTGCCTCGAAAGCGTTAATGCAACGCCTACCACCGGCTGTAATTGTCCTCAAGCTAATATCGGACGATTTCTTACATGCAAAGAGCTCAAGGGTAGGTCGCGCGAGTGCGGTTGCTTTTTGCTGCTGCTCCACTTACATAAATAAGGGGCGGCTAGAGTTTTCACCTTTTTCTTTTTGCCTAGCCGGCCGTCATTTATTGTTTCTTGTGCAAATGCATTAATTAGTCATTGCTTAACGAAACTTCCTGTCTTTGTCTTTTCCATAGTTTCGTGAGAACGCACTCCAAATGGTGATGTATGCTCTGATGACCTTTCCCAGTACCTGTTTCGACACCAACACCTGTGTAACTAGTGCAACTCTGGCAGCTCTGGATCGTAAAAAGCGGGTCCGTCAAGCAGCATTAGATGTTCTTGCTATTCTGGGGCAAGTGACGTCGCCGCGTGTCGTTCTTGAAGTGGTGCAGAGTATAGCTGAGACAAGGGAGAATGGAAATCAACTCTTCGCAGCGGTTAAAGCGAGACTATCACGCAAGCAGCTACCACTTGTCAGTCCAGATGGAACCGTTCAGTATACTCTGAGAGTTCCATCGCCACAGAGCCATGACAGAGAATCGCAAATAGGATCCGACCTGGAGTGGATAGCCTCTGGGGTGGGTTCAGTTTCGCCGACATCCTTGAAACGGCGTGCCCACAAGTACCGCAATCAGCAAAGTTGCTGTCAATACTCCATGAATTGGTAAACAATTGTCATACACTGACCAAATAGTGCGCCATTTGCATGCGAATTGGAGCTGAAAGCCAATCAATTAAGTGCCAACATGAGTGACATGTGCACGACAACTTAACATCGATTTTTAATTTCCTTCGTCGCTTTTATTTCTTTTTTTGCATCGATAAAGTAACCTCGTTGAAGGTAGCCAGAAGTGGAACTAAGAACGTCCCCCTGTAGTCCTTCGACGGGGTTCTTGCTTTCGAGTTAATCGATTGTGCAACTTAAACGCCGGCAGATTGCTACCATATATATGGTCGCATGCAGTGTTTTTCATTGTGTCGAACTTTGAAAGTATTTTCATTGTTGGCTGGCGAATAGGTGCCGCTTTATTGTTGGAATGTTTCCAATTCGCAAATGTGCTGCATCTAGATTTAAGCAGTATTGTGTTTGCGATTGCATCTTTTTTTATTTATATTTATTCAACAGTAATGAGGAATCGAAAAGATATCGTGCGCCCCACGAAATGCTTGCGCTTGGAGTTGGCGTAAAGGATGCAAACACGGAGTATGCGACATCGGTAAGTTTATTTATTCAAGTCATTATATTATTATTTATATATGTACTTTGAAGTGTGTGTTGGTATTCGTTGAATGGTTGCAAATTGTTAATTGTCAGATGTTTATTCTAAATCTCTTTGAAAGTAAGTACAAAAGATCTGTTACGCAATAGCGCAGGTGGATCAGGTTAAAAATCCTTATTTTGCCCTGATATTCTGTCACTCCCTGCACAAGCAAGAGACGAAAGATGCTAGCGAAGTGTTTCTATGAGATTTTTACAAAAATTATGAGCAAAATTAGGAAAGTAGGATACTTTTGACAGTAGCATGGTGTCTAAAAGGACTTTTATTTACTCATGTCAAAAGTCAAATTGCATTAGAAGGAGCATGGCGAAATTGATACTTACTACTCCTTAAAAGTTGTTTCAAAGTTTTATTAAAAGGTACAAGGAAAATAATCAAAACAGCGACAATACGCAATGAGAAACCTCCCCTCTAGGGACGAGGTAATCTTCCCGATACTTTTTATATGAAAAACAAAAGGTAATGTCATGTAACTCTTCAACATCATACCTACCTACTTGTCTGAAGCTCGTAAGCTAACACCTCTAATATTGCCCCACAAGGCCCTATAACCTACTTGACAGCATGCGTACAGCGCTCCGATTAATAGGACAACTAATACTAACATCACATCAGAATAAGACTAATCACAAATGTATCTACATTTGTGTTCTATGTTTCGCCCCGATGCATGGCGATGTGGTGGGTGGGCTCATCAGTAGACGAACCACCACATCTGCCTAGACACACTATTTACTCGATGTTTATCGAGACTATATGGAATCACAATCACAAAGTGACTGTGAAGTGAATCATAACCTAATACGAGTCTTTGGTCAAAGATTTAATCGCATAGGATTATTTGCACTTGGCCTGGCGTAGTTTAAACAAAAAAGTTGTCAAGTCAAGAAATATAGGCACCGCATACCCTACCATGACAGATATTCCTTGAAATTAAACAAAATGTGTTAAGTCTTAAATTAGAGCAAAACGAAGTTTGTGCTGTTAACAAGAAGGACACATAAAATCAATGCGTCGGGCAGAACGTCATAATAAACAATTATAACTTTGAGGCAAGTGGGACTTTTGTTTACATATAAGAATCCCCTCTACGAGCTATACAGCGACATATACGAGCTATACATAGCGACAGTCCTCGACTGAAACCCCAGAGAGACAAAGCATTAGAAGAAGACATCGCGTTAGGTTGCGCGTACAAGTTGAAGGGAACGTCAGTCAACTTTGAGCGCGTATCTGTAGACAGTAACTGGAATATCATATTCTTTTAGGCCTACGTTGCGAGGAGAACTCCTCAAGTTCAATTACGAATATATCACGCATACAGATGATCTAAAGGTCGTCCCATAATTCACGCAAAATTTTAATTTTGCGCCATTTAATTGTATCTACAGTGATGCCAAATAAGAATGTGACAGCTGACAGTTCGGGGTTAGTAAAAATGGAGTGCTATACGAAAGAACAACTCTTTTCATTCTTGAGCAATTTTTCAAAAATAATGACATTTTTTCGAATAAAATCATTTTCATCTTGATGGCTTCGTTAATCGTAAAAATTGTCGCATTTGGGGTTCAGAAGAAACTGTGACTGTTTTGTGAGAGTTTTGGGCTAGAGGCATTATCGGACCATTCTTCTTCGAAAATGCGGCTAGCAGTAACAATTAATGGTGTTCGTTATCTTGACATGATAGCCCAGTTTTTAGTACCTAAATTACAGAATATGGATGTGACCAACATGTGGTTTCAACAAGACGGTGCCACATGCCACACAGCCAGAGAAAAAATTCAATTACTGCATGAGTCATTTCCTAATCGTGTAGTCGCCCGTTTTTGCGATCAGAATTGCCCATCCAGATCTTGTGATTAAACGCCATTGGACTTTTTTCTTTGAGGTTTTTGAAGTCAAATGTCCATGCAAATAAGCCCACAAACACCAACGCCTTGAAAGAGGAAATTGGGAGGTGTATTAATGAAATTTGTGGGCGCAGTAGCGCAGTGGTTGATGTTCTGGACTACACAATTTGCATCTTAAGGTTTTTTCTACTGCGCCACCTACCACTCGCGAACGTCTGACAAGCATCCGAGAGTAGGTATGACTGTCCTGAAAAAGCTTCTTAATTCAGCCGTTCGGACTCGGCATGAAATTGTAGGTCCCTTCCATTAGTCCCAAAAATAGAAACTCACACAAACGAATGCTTACGAGAAGCTAGGCCTAGGGTGTCTACCTGCCTGTGGCGCAGGTACTTGTTTTTACAAGTTTATTAAATACTTTATTTGTTTTTAAACAACTGCAACAATCAGTTACATTTATTTTGTTGTGAATCAGACGGCAATGAAGTGTCAAGGGATTTATCCGCGGCTTCACTACCGTGCTCCCAAAAAAAATTGCTAGCTTCTCACAACCATTCGTCTTGTGTTAGTTTTTATTTTTGTGACAATTATATAGGGTACAAAACGCGTGTTCAGAGTCGATGAGGATAAAAAAATAAGAATTAAATGTTACAAGATACAAATAACCAGTAAGACAATTATCTTCGACTATGCCAAAGCTCAAATACCCGGTACTATATTATTGTAAAAATAAAAAAAAATGTATGTATTAAAAAATTATATATTTGTATGGGAGGTATGGGTAATTTTAATTCGACCAAGCTCATTTTTTGTCAAAAAGTTTTAAATATTATTAAAACAATATGTGCAAAGTTTAAACTTGCTATCTTTTTTGTAGCTATTTAAATTTAATTTTTTACATCAAAAAGCTATATAAATCCGATATTTTTGTATGGGAGGTAGTAGTAGTTTTCATCCGATCTTGCTCATCTTCGAACTTAGCCTCAGTTTGGTGGATAAAAGCTTACGTACCAAATTTCAAGTCGATAGCTCTTAAATTACGGCCGTAATCGTGCGGACGGACAGACGGACATCGCTAGATCAACTAAGAAAGTGATGCTGATCAATAATATATATAGTTTGTCATACCTACAACGCCTCCTTATGTGCATTACAAATGGAATGTGAAAGTGAATATACCTGGTACCACACTTATCCACCTGTTAGCTTCAGTTTGATTAAAGGGCTGACGGCAGAGTTTTGGGAAGTAATGCAGAAAATGTGAAGTATTCTCATGCACACCAGTTGATCCTATTGATTCGAGCTGAGTTCAGTTTTCTATGATATCTCAGCATGTAATGTCCGATATTAACACTAAAAAGTACATATGTAAATACATTTGTAGAGCTTTGTAGATATTTAACCGGTTTTGAGGCAAGTACACAAGGAGCATCGAATGAATTTTGCAAGAGGTGTGTCGCTTGGAGTAATAAATGGAAACGCATTGTCTTTTAGGAAAAAAGTTTAATCTTGATGGCCCCGTTGGTTACAACTTTTATTTCCAGTATCTAAGAAAGGAGGAGCCAAAATAAGCCCCTTTATTTTCAAGATCCTAGTGGCGCATCTTTTTATACGCTTTTCAGGGCCCAGATTCTGTAAAATGAAAACGATCGATCGATATCGTTTTCACTAAACCTGTCTCTATCATATCTGTGGCAATAGACAGAGACTGCTATTGTCGAAACGATATCGTTCGATCGTTTTCATTTTACGGAATCTGACCCCAGGTAGTTCATTGTTTGATCTTGAGAAATTCCAGCCGTAGTGTTTTATTTGCCCTTTAATTTTATGACTTACTGTTGGGAAAATATGTACCTGTTCACAGGTAGTAAAAGTTTCTGAGTAAAACATTTTCAACAGGTATAAAGATTGAAAATCGATTGCAAAATGCATGGCCTAATTCTAGTGATCTACAGTGTATGTACTAGTCTTTCGATCCCATAATCGGCCGTTTCAAGAGAAGATTCTATTTTGCAAATTCGTCAAAATTTTCATTTGCCTATAACTTTTTCCGAGAATTCAGCAGAATGGTATACGTTGAAATACTGGAATACTCTCTCTGTTTTTATTTCTATAGCTTGGCTGTCAATGCTTAAGCTTATATCAGCTTATCACTACCAGTATGCTAGCCTAGAAAACCGCCACTAATTCTGATTAAACAGGATAGTCCAAGGGCTTCAGAATTAAATTCCGAACGCCAATGACCGGTATCTGTCTTGGAATTATCCGTGTAAACTGTTATTGTTAATTTATTGGCTGATAATAGACTCTGGCGCCATTTCTCTCTATGTGTGAAAGAGGTAACAAATTGTCTTGCAAAGTCTTGGCAGTTATGTAGTCCGTATGCATAACTTAACAGTTTGAAAAAAGAAATGGTGTCTTATCTGCTCATTCGACATAAGACGAATTACATAAAAACCAAGTGGTCTTTTACAATATTAATTACTTATTATATCCGTTCAAAGGCAAGTCGATTACATCCTACCCTTCGTCTACAAAAGTAAATAAGTAATTATCGAGATTTCCCAGATTGTTGACTAGCGCGCCGACAGGCGACAGAATTGATTCATTGTGCGTGAGCCCAACTTTAGGTAACACACCTACCCTCCATATATCATGACTCCAGAGTGTTCGTGATATCTTAAACAAATTCAGGACTTAAAACTACATATTTCAATCTTTAATTAACAATGCGAAATTAATCTACAAAGTCACTCCACATTGTGGTTGCTTTGTGCCACACGCACGTCATATTTATTATGCGCTAGAACAGCCATAACGTCAGCTGCGACAAATTTGAAACATGTCCGAGAGGCGTCGGTCGGCGTTCGTCATCAAACTTTCCCTTTCCCACCCTGTGTGACCACGTCCGTTGCATGCATTTTCGCGTTAATATCGATTGTGTCACCCAGTCACGTTACATGTAATACGAAATAATTTCTTTAGAAATATTCATTCAAACCGCAGCCATAGGGTAGGGGTTTCCCAGTGTCCATTTCCTTTTATATAGCACACCGTTGGACTAGTTCTCCATCGCAACGTCCTATTTTACCAACCACTCTGGTTGTATGTAATTGCGACACTTACCTCCAGTTAGTCTAGAACTTTTGTTGAGTAAGGATACGAGCGGATATTTCTATTGAAAAATTAAAAACTAGGATTTAAAAATGGTTCAGTTTTTGTTGGCATATCGTCTAATTGGATGTGTCCCTGTGATTAATATGAATTTGGTAAAGTTACGCAAAGAAGTCGAAATCAGCAATATAATGGTAGCTTTTTTTCCATTTCCATAGGACGACAATCATTCTATGGCCAACAACAGCATACAGTATGTTATGGGAAAAACAGTTCCACTGCAATACACATCAACGAAATCGATACGGAATGGTGGTGGTGGAGGCGGCATCACCACCGGTAATGGTGGTAAGTCGATTTTTGTAAACACTCTAGTCTTTTGATTTGGTGTCATAGTTGCACTTTATTCGTAAACAAATAAACCGCCATACAAATGCGAGGGTGGTTCATATGACAACGAATTATATTGTGTCCTACTTCTTCGACTAATTATAATGGCATTTCTTGCAGGAGAAATAATTGGCATTAACGGGAAGAGAATAGCAACAAAATCGTGCTCGGACTCCTCCGTCGATGGAAGAAGCTCCGATAGCACCTACACCAGCAGCAGTGGCAATGGGAATAGCTTAAATGGACGCTTTGCCAGACAATCTGTCAATTCGAGGTGGGTGAAAAAACAAAAATATTTTTTCAAAACATTCATAAGAAATGTGGCTATTTTTTGCAGATTCCCTACGATGGAACGAATCGACATGACTGGAAACTATTTGCCAAAACAATCCTATAAGAATTCATACTCTTCAATGGCGTATATGCCACGCAATCAGGTGCACTTCAATTCAACATATCCGAAGGTGAATTACACTCTGCAACAACGCAAACACGGTGCGAGAACCAATCGAACTTACTATGCACCTCAGGGTTAGTAATGTGAACATGTTATTGTACATTGAACTTGTGCATTTGAATTTTGATGGAAATCGTTTTGTTTACATTCTGACAGATACTTTCGACGAAAGTTCATTCGGTGAGGAATGCAATGGATTCGCAACAACCTATGCTGGCGGAGGGGGTGGCCCTGGTGCAACAGTAGAACAGAATCATCACTACAATCACGGAACTGCGAACAACAGTAGGCGATTTGTGAATGTGGAAAAGTTCATGCAAAGGTAATTAAGAAAGTTTCACAGAATCGGGATTAACTATTGCGGGAGGGAATTTACATAGTTCAGAAGTTAAATTGTGAATAGGAAAGGCATGGGTCCAATGAACCTGCAGAAGCTTGTTGATTCGATAGTACATTATGAGACGATACAAATATTGGTGAAAATGTATGTTGGCACTTTTACAAAATACTAATATCATTCGATTATTTGATATCGGTGTAAGATGAGTCAATTCACTTCTATATTGACGACTCGAAAACCAAAGACGGAGTATGTGTGGGCGTTTTCTTCGAAAGTCTTAATCTCAAGTTCTGATTCCGTCTACGAAACTACTGTAGCGTATTCCAGGCGGAAATTATGGCGATAAAAGAACTCTTATCATAGCTCAATAAAACCGTGATATCTGTTAAAGATATCTGCATATCGAATCCTTGAATTCGATCGCTATAACTTCTCAAGTAGTCCTCGAGTTTACCATCCATAGTTTAACATTCACCTTCCTCGCGGGTGCCGAGGCATCGACAATTGTAAGCCCGATGAACTCGCCATAATAGGAACAATTTCTATACCCATCCTGCCGGATAAAGAGACAATGGGCATCGCATACCAAAAGCTACTTGCAAACAAAAATTAAAACCTAGATGCTATCGAGAGTACAAATCTTAGGTGGACACTACATGTCTAGCGACAAAACCAAAAAGCTGGATGTAAAACGCTCTAGGAATTTGATTTCTCTCAAAAGATTGCTTATCGGCACTATAATACGAGTCATTACTGCGCACTGCCTCATAGGACGCACTCCGTCAGACTAGGCCTTTTTGCAAACGAATTTTGTAGAAGCAGCACACAGTTGAAGAGGAATAAACTATTCCTTACCGACTTTGTCCCTGCCCAGCTCTTTCCTGTAGAAGGATGCCTTCCATTACAACGAACTTATAGATGTCTTCCTCCTCATACGTTTTATAAAGAGCTGATTCAACTAGTAGGGAGATCTCAAATGATCAATGAATCTATGCTGGTCTAAGTGTATTGGCGTTTTCTAGCAGGCGGCCACTTTCAACCAAACCAGTCCAAACCAAGATACATTCATTAAAATTATATCGGCAGATTTTAAGCTAATATTATGATCTCGTCCTTATAGATGTATCTTATCTATTCCTTTTAGAGATAAAGCCATTTCATACTGCATTTTCTTATTTTGTGGATAGAAAAGACGTGGCTGTACATTTTGTTGCTAGACCTTCACATGCAAACATGGACAAATGAGGCTGTCAAAAAATCGCACCAAGAAATTTGCATCCCAAAGGGAAAAGAACACCGTAATCCGCTATCGATAGAATTTATGTTTCAGCGCCATAGAGTATGAGACTATGATAATGAAATCAGAATTGTCTTTCATTTTTGATGAAATGCTATTTCTCATAAGGATTTATGTTTATTGGGGCCCGGTCCAAAGATTGGAGGCATGGTCTTGGGTAGGAATACATGGGACGCTCTGAGTATTTCGAATATGCTCTGCACCGAACGCAGTCAGTGTCAGTGAAATCCTCGGTAGGTATAAGCCCGAGAGTGTTCCTGTAAAGTTTGGTCAAAATTGGACAAAGAAGCGTAGTATTTGTTGGGAATACAACAAAAAAAAAACATTCAAGGGAGCCAAAGCCAACGTTTGTAAAATTTTGACCATTGATATTCTCCTGATAGACAAGAATACCTATATCTAAGGAACACAATTCCAGGGGTATAGCTAGTCTTTATATAAATATACATTTTCTGTACGTATGTGTTGCCACTGAACTGGCTGCACAGTTTTTGTCAAACTTAAAGTCATACAGTCAAATGTCGCTTATAGTTTATCGGAAATTCAAATATCGAAAATCAAGCCAACATTCGAGCAGGACAACATCTTCCGCTAGTAAGTCTACAAATAGACATAATTTAAATAGTATTTGTTCTGTTACAATTTTTTTTAAACAATCTACTTTCATTTTCTGTACCAGCATTCGCATTCCTGATTAGCAATTATATGCTTAGCTTTCAAATTTTTACTCAGTCACACCTTCATGTTCGCAGCATATTCTTTGATGTGCACTCATTCAAATTTGGCTACATCACACAGTCAGAGATGTGAACAAATTAGTTCTCTAAATGATGATCTGGAAAAAATCTTGAAGTGAGAAAAAGACAACTTGGTTGTATTTAATGCAAACAAGACACAGCTCACAACATTTTCTACAAAAAATGCATCAACAGTTCCTCATATATGGAGCTCGGCCTCAAAACATTTACTTAACCTACTTGACAGCATACAGAGACGAGCAGTTCGACTTATTGTAGACCCTACACTCACATCGAATCTACAACCGTTGGTGCACACAAGACAAGTCGCTGACCTATGCTTGTTCTATAGGTACTTCCATGGTAGCAACTCAAAGACATTCACCCCTATCGCGAATAATATTTCCCCCGGAATGTTTCCCATTCAGCAATTTGATTTACATTTACATCGGAATTTATTCGCGATACCCCTAATTATCCCTCGAAATGCAATTTTTGTGCGCCCCACAAGACAGGCTGCCAACGCTCATGACCATACAGTACACTTGACAACCGCGATGACATTAACTTTCCAAAACTCCTTCTGTTACAGGACAAGCAAACTTTGGAACCCGCATCCTGGGGATATATTTCCAGAAGAGTCTTTATAAATTCAAACGGAACTAGTAATAATTGAACGCTATCATATTGCCTTTAGTGCTACTGTGACACCAAGACGATTTACGATTTACGATTTACTATCGAATTTTTATAGAGTAGGGCTAGCAACGTTTTTTCCCAAGGCATATGAAGAAGCACTGCAATATAAACCGGCGTGGTGCAGAGCTGCCAGAATTTTATTTTCGTGCTCAGAAGTCACTAAGCTCACAAAGTTACTTACTTACTTACTTACTTACTAACTTAGTTACTTACTTACTTATTTACTTAAGGTGGCGGTCCGGGGTGGACCTGGGCCTTAAAAAACAAGCGTCTCCAGCCAGCACGATCTTTGGGCAGCTGTCTCCAGTTTTAAAAGCTAAGTTGGTTAGGGTATCGTCCTTTACTTCGCCGTCCCTCGGGTGTGGACTCAGAGATCTTTCGGGCAGGAGCATTCGCGTCCATTCGTCATAGTGTACCTTAGACAGACAAAATCGTTAACCACCTCAAATTTAGATATACATATCTGTATAAAGTGACATTATGTCCAAGACGTCAGTATTGGGTGTCATTTCTCGATGACGGGATATACTTTTTCTTGCCCTCATTGACCGTCAAATCCATCTTCACCGCCTCCGTCTCAATACTCAATACTCACGCGCCAGTGAATCCCGCTGCGTTCTGTCGATTATATCGATATAGGCGAGTAGATGGACCGACTTTTGACTCTGGTGTTAGCGTTTGAGTTCTGCACTATTCTTTCAAGGACGATGTTGATTAGTCACATGACAGCGCGTCACCTTGTCTGAATCCTCTTTTGACATCAAAGGTTTCTGCGAGTTCGTTACCGACCTTGATGCAGCAGCGAGCTTTCTCCATTGTCATCCCGCACAAACGGACAAGTTTGGCAGGGATACCAAAACTAGACATAGCTCCTCTCTATAAATGTCTACTTTCTTGAGAATCGGGCAAACAATTCTGAGATTCCATTCATCGGGCATACTTTCCTTCGACCATATTTTACAGATGAGTTGGTGTATATTCCTAACCAACCCATTAAGCTTAGATATAGGGTACTGGTCACCCGGGCTTCACTTGTTGAACTTATAATCGCGAGTGTTGAACACGAAAAAAATAGCAAAACTATAATGCTCTGTCGGAATAACTGACTGAACGAGGCTCAGAAGTCTTTCATGAGCCCCTCACAAAAAGGATGTACGGCGGATTAATTTACTAGACCGAATCAACTGTGACGGCATCCCTTTTATCATACGTGATAGGTTTGTATGGCGTTGTAAATGTACCATAATGTAGAAGCAGACAAACTATAGGTAGGTATCTGCAAGCATACAAGTCCTTGCACTTCCCAAATATGTAGCATGGTAGACTATCACAGTAACGAACGGTTCTGAGCAGCTAGACACTGGGTCCTACTGGTTGACCAGATAATGGCCACCACTTGGCGGCACATGAAACCTCTCCGTTTTGTAATTAGCATTTATTATTGAATAATTCCAAAACAATTTCTTATACAATTTTCATCATACAAAAAAAATTGATCGATCTTATTTGTTCAAAATTATTCGGAAAATTTGTTTACGATATTAATTTGGTAAACATTTCCTGCATCGCGTGCGTCGTCTCATCAGTCTGCGTATCTATTATTTTATGTTAGCCTTTTACTACGTCCCAAAAACATAAATAAAACTATGTTTCTAAAAAAAAAACGGATCTTGAAAATGTCAGCTCAGCTGCTAATAGTTATTATGTACAATACGAAATAATTTATAATTTCATATGAAACCTAAACGTATCCCTAATGGAAGCGCAACTATAAAAGCAATGACTTATTTTATAATCCTTATGGATCCTTATCATATTTACAACAAAGACAACTCCACACAACACTGATTTTGTTGACCAAATGCAAACATAGGTACAACAGCCCTCAACACCACCGATTCCTATCCAAACTAAATCGCACAAAAACTATCATAAACATAAATCATTTCTTAAATTTCTATCAACATGCTTTAACTTTTAATAGGATACAGGAAAATCCCGTACACAATGAACAACGCTTTGTTCAAAATGTCACACAACCACAAAGGTGAATATAACTGACCCATATTATATCCCACAGGAATTCTGCTCAAACTTGAGTTAAGTAAGGGTCATCAAATGTATAAATAAATAAATATAATGACCCAATTGTGAATTTGTGTTACGCCCACCCTTAGTTGGGTGATTATTTTGACTGATCACACAAATCCTAAAAAAAAAACCCTACCAACTAAAATGGCACTTAAAATACTTTTTATTTATGCTGCGTGTTCGTGTTTTAAATCGAATTCTGGTGACTAAATTCCTAACCCCTTAACCCTTACTTTAAGTGGGGTTTACTGCTCGCACCTCAGTTGTTCTTCTCTAATGTCAATGATTTCTGTTCGTGTGGTGAAGAAATTTTACTACTTTACAAGGGGTGGCGGAGAGTTAATTTTTGTTTGTCCCACGTTACCACTACTACTCAACGTCCCTTATACTGCCACAATGACCGCGCATTTAAACGGTTTACTTTATGCAACAGGGTGTTCACTGGTCAGTTGAAATGTTTTATTTGATGGTATTTATCATAGTAAACGGGGGCTCGATACTGTAATTGTATTAGTCTGAAATTTTCTACTTTAAATTTTGCTATACACTATTAAATATTTCTGACTATTTTTAAGAGACTAGCTACATGTAAAAAGACTTCGCAAATGCTTAAAATTCATTCATGTATGAAATTATAAGCAACCCTTAGACGTTGTCCTGCCTGAAAGTTGGCTTGCCAATATCGAAACACAACGAACAAATACAGAATTCAAATTATTATTATTATTATTATTATTTTTTTTTTTTTTTTTTTTTTTCATTTTAAAAAATATTGGAGTATGGTGAGGGCTGAAATTTTGTTTTTTATATTCCGAATTTGCGAAAAATCTTTAATAAAAATAAAAATCCTGGAAAGCAATAGTTCTAAATAAATAAAACAAACCTTTTCCAACTTATTTAAGAACTGAAATCGGCTTTGACTATTGAACCAATTCCATCTTGTAAGCATTAAGAGCAAGTTCCTTTCTGAGAAACATTCCATTTGACTTCCAGACACCACCCTCGTAACGGCGACATGTTTTTCAAATCAGAGTTGTGGCCAAAAACATCCCAACACAAACACACAAAATTCAGTTAAAACCGTGAGAATTTTGTATTTGTAATTTGTAATTGTTCAATTGTTTATTAATATGATAGAGTAAGAGCTAGCAACGTTTTTTTTTAAGTCGTTTTAGCAAGGCTGTAACTTTGTGAGCTTAGTTCGGGGTGACTACTGAACACGAAAATATATTTCTGGCAGCGCTGCGTTGGTTTATATTGGAATGCCATAACCTCAAAAGTGAAAGAAATTTACCTCATTTTAGCAAACTTAAGATTTTGGTATATGATGAAACCGGAGATTTGGTTTAGTTTTAAGGAATTAGTAGAGTGATAATATCTCTAACATAATATCAAAAATTTGACTTTGCTATTATGACTTATGTTGCCTTTTTTGCACTTTAAAATCGGCAAACTGATATTGCAATTGCATTTTCTGTCTACATCGGTCATACATTAACACATATAGCTATTGTTGATATTGGATCATAAGTTTGCTAAAATGAGGTACCTAAATTGTTTCCCCTTTTGAGGTTATGGCAATAATATATAAACCAACGCAGCGCTGCCAGAAATATATTTTCGTGTTCAGTAGTCACCCCGAACTAAGCTCACAAAGTTACAGCCTTGCTAAAATGACTTGAGAAAAAACGTTGCTAGCTCTTAGTCTATGAAGCCATTCGCTTGAAAATTTTGGTTTTTGATAGTCAGTAAGTACATATTTGACATTCTCGCACTTTGGTTGATCGAAAATATTATATGTACTATTAAAAAATAGTCGAGGAACCTACGGTTTCGTCTAAGACCACTAAGTACTCCCTCACAGTAAATCGACATTGAGAAGTTAAGGTAATGTACCACTGTGTAACTTTTAAGTCGAGGTGTCGAATTTTATGTGTAAATCTTCCTTTAAAAATAGGTAATACAGGTCGCTAAATGCCTTAACGCAAACTCTTGATGAATATTAAGGCAAGTCATAGCTGAGCCAATGCAGAAATCTTCACCTTTCCCCCGATGAACGAAATCTTCTTCTGGAGAGCTCGAAGCAAACAAAATCCGAATCACCCAGTTTGCTGGATATAAAATTTCATATGATTACTATATTTTAATTGGGCGACCAATTGTTAACTTAAAAACATACACATTTATGGCATGCGTTCAAAAATCTTTGGAACCATTTTCGAGCAGCTTTTTACATTCCAATTCTGTTAACAGTTGAAGCATTTTATTGTGACCAATCATCAATAATATTTTTCAAAACTTTGTGGTATTGACTTCATTTGAACTTGTTTCTTGAACAGTGTTCCATACGGACTTATTAAATCTGTTAAAAAGATTCAACAATTCATAAGGTCTGACATTTTTAGAAACTTATTTTATGCATATTACAATTTTAAACAATTTGTTATTTGTTATGTACATATTGCTGACATCTGACATTTAAAAATTTGTTTAATTTTTATTATAACTTAATTTATTATAATTTTTTAATGTTAAACAATTTCTTATTAGGTACATAAATACATTAAATTGGACGTGAAAGGTTGGGGCTGAGCTACATATTTTTCGAGCGTCTGTAAAGCAAGTAGAGATAGCATGGTGTTTGAAGTTTGTTTACATTTTTCAATCTGATTAGGAATTTTCACTCAAATCGAAAATGGCGTTTTCGAGATATGAGGAGTTTTTAAAGTACCATTTCTAGCGATTGGGGTGGAAATCGAAGCATCTATTCATGGTTCAAAAAACAATCTGTTTAGCTCAAAACTGAGCAAAATGTATTACTATGGATTTAAGCATTACCTGATGCCAATTTCATTTTTATCACAATCGAAAATTATGTTTTTGAGATATGAGCAGTTTTTTAAAGTTATGTATTTGGGCGGATATCAAAGGACGCAGTCTTTTTAAAGAAAAACTGAGTTTGCTATCAAGCTAAGAATGACGATAGTATCTGAAAAATACATTTTTGTTAAAATCGTTTGTACCGTTTTCGAGAAGAAGCCAATTTTCGAAAGTGCCATTGCAGGACTTAACTGGGTACACAGTCATGTTAAGTATGCCTACATTAACTCAACTATCTATTTGAAATCGTTAGAGCCGTTTTCGAAAATATGTAAATTGTGCAATATTTCGTAAAATTTGTATATGTTAAGTACCGTTAATATTAGGGATGGCATAAAAAAATGCCTCCTAGCGGGAAGCCCACAAGGCCACAAACGCTAAATACGATATTTGAAACAAATCCGTCCAAGCGTTTTGATTCGCCAGTGGGTGGACAGACAGGCATACGGGCGGACAGAATTACGAGACCCAATTTTTTGAGTTCCCCTATCATCGTACGATCAATATCTTTTTCTTACTACGTATGGTATACAAAAAAGATAAAAATATCGGATGAAATTAGAAAATTCGTTCAATTGATAGAAAACTGCTAATGTCTATACAAAAACAACATTCAAGAGTATTCAAATAAGAATATTACTGAAAGAGCTTGGACCGGAATAGCGCAGCAGATGATTTTGTCAGCTAAGTATGTACACACATTTTGAAGAATAAAAATTGCGTCTTGTAACCGCACACGTAGGTATCGTTATAGTAGCTGCATGGCAAATTTATGAAGAGACGATGACACTACGATGACGATATGAGTCGTGTACTGAAGGCCTAACACTACATATGTAAGGAGTCGTAATTTGCAGTCCAACAGGAATACAGGAAAATACAACATATAACAATACAAATAGTTTTGGGCGCAACAAACATTCGTATTCGTTATCGTATAGGACCAGACTCTGTTTCTGGTGACATAAAGAATTTTCTTCTGAGACCCTTGAAAATCAATATCTACAACAGTTTCAAAAAATTAATGAACGTCATTTTTTTATTCGACAATAACCACAACTAACCATCCAAACCTAAATGAATTTGAACAAAAAACGCCCAACAAAAGCCATAAATCTTCTCGAACCTCACGCTCTTCTAGATTTTATATAATTCAGAAAAAAAAAAATTAAACCATCCCAATAACATTCTTCGACCCATTTCTAAGAAAACCACTTTCAGTACCTGCTCCACAATAAAAGAAAACAATAAAAACCGTATACATTCGGCAATTAATTGACCACCCTGTTGACCACTTCACCGCACCGGTCACCACGGGGTTGATCTAAAATGTAAAAGCCACCCATATGTAAATAGGTTTTCATCTTTCCCATAGTCATAGTCGTCAGTGTTGTGTGCTCCAACACTATAGAAATAGCTTCGTAGACCAACAACTACAACTACCCCCAAAGTCCATTCACAACAATACGATGGAGTCCTTTTAAACCATAGTGACCAATGCGACCCAAGCAAGCAGTCTGTGATGTTATTTAGTCCGCGATAAACGCGTTTCGTTTGAATTTGCATTCTTTTTTTTTTATTCTTGGTCAAGTGTGTCCTTTCTATTAAGTAATTTGCAAAGAGTTTTGATTGTAGATTCTTATTTTTGTTATTTGTGATGAGAAGTAATAATAAAAATGATGATTTTCTCCAAAGACTGTTTTGGGCGCACTCGAGTGAATCTCATTCAGAAAAAGGAGTACATGGTGGATAAACTGTGCTCCACCATCGAAAGTGTTCCACAGTGGTGTAGTTCATATTGTTGTTTGTGTTGCTATTACCGGAGACGTAAATCGATCGGTGTATTGCAAGAAAATTACGAAAAAAATGGCCAAGGAACACCGGTTATACCAATCCCAATAGCAGCTGGCGATTTGTAAGTACATAGTCGAGTCTATTCCACTCTGATTTCGAAAAGTTGTATGGGTTATGATATGAATAAGTTGTGCATAGTTGTTGGTGTATAGGTATGCATAGTATAAGCAACATGCAATGTACACATTTATTTAGCAGGCTATTTGAAGGATCTGTATGTTTACATGTTATGGCAGGTGAACTTTGCCGAAGGTTTTTCTTAGAAATTCCATAAGTTAACAAATCTATATTGTTATCGTTTCGATACTATCAAGACACGCTTAGGTTCCAAGGACAAGTTAATATTTGGACAAAGGTATATGGATATTCATTGGACAAACAAATGGGAGGTTTTTTTTCTCAAGGAGGACGTCAGTACCTACTTGTACACCATGAATCTTTAATTTTTGTTATCTTTTGGTGTGCCTATAGAAGAAAAGTTGAAATGGTCGCTTTTGAAATATTCCTAGTTTGGAATTTATTTATTTGTTACAATCCAATAAAGCCAATAAAGATTTTGTATACTGTCAGTTGATGATAAAAAGTGCTTACCTACTTTAAATAAACTTGAACATTTGGACCAGTCTCAAAATAACATGTGGCATCATAACATGAATATACGGACGTGGTATGAGATAAGGCTAAAGCTTTATCCTGGAAACCTTTGGGAAATTTCTTTCGGCTTCACTTACTTATTTATTTACTTAGATGGCGCTTCAATCAGGGATTCACTATGCTTTAACCAATATCAATAGGGGATTATTTGAAGATTGGATTTCATAATGTGGAATGATTAAATAATAAAATCCTTTCCGATGGTGATAGTTGAGACAACAAAAAAAAAACACATTAGTGACCGAAAATTATAAGTTGGATTCATTGATCCAAGAGGGTAACAATGCAAAAGTAAATCTATGGATCAAATATCTTTCACCGATCGCGAGGAGATAAGATAAAAAAAAATGGGTGGCGCAACAGGCGGGTAAACACTAAACACCCTAGGCCTAGCTTCTCGCAATCATTCGTTTGTGTGAGTTTCTATTTTTGGGACGAATGAAAGGGACCTATAATTTTATGCCGAGTCCGAATAGCTGAATTGAGAAGCTTTTTCAAGACAGTCATTGTCTCGGATGTTTGTCAGACGTTCGCGAATAGAAAAAACCTTAAGATGTAGTTTGTGTGAGGAGATAAGATAAGCCAACATAGGGGTGAATCGATTTCTTCAGAAGCGAAAGCTACACGATTTGAAAACGCATTTATTAAATTATTTTTTCCGCTACATAAGCGTAACTCCCTGCGTTCCTTTATATATTGACTTTATGTTCAACATCTTGTATGCCCCTTCCGAATCGTTTGGCGATTTTTTCCCAAGCTTTTTTTTAGATACATATACGTTTGTATTTTTTGGCTTCTATAATTCCAGAGCTGTTCCCTCTGCTTGTGCATATTAATTAAATTTAAATTATTAGAAAGACGAAAATAACAATAACTTAAATTAGTGCACTTGTACCTACACTCGAGATTTATAAAACCAATTGCATTTTACCTGTCAAACGCTCAAATGTCTAATTTCAGTCCGGGTGTATGTCTGCTAAGAAGGCAAGTAGCTAGTTAAGTCGGACTGAAATGTCCAGATATTTGTTGTGTCCACATAATCGCGGTCTACACCAAATATGCTGATGTCATAACTTCAGTCTTAACTGAAATTATGTCTCGTGGAGACTGGGTGTAACCTCCAAGTTATAGCTGTCTATTATGACATTTTGTCTGATTCGTCGATTTTGTGTTATGTATTTCCAGTTGATAACACATCATTTTTAGTTTTGCCCTCAGTCAATGTGTTCATTCTTTCCGTTTTTGTCCTATTATTTGCGTCAAAAGCGTCAATCACTAGCTGCGTTCTGTAAATAATATCAATGCCATCAGCATATTCAAGTTTGTACGACTATAACTAGTTCAGCTAGTTAACAATCGATTCGAAGCACTTCCAGTGCCTTTGGTCGAATACAGCTTTCTTCATTATGAACGTAGGTATTTTTCTTGCCATTTAGAAATTCTCTTCTCGATTTTTGAGATTTGACATATTTTGAAATTGAAAGTACGCAAACGGAAAATTCATATAAGCAATATACCAACTGGAAAAGGAGAGATTTGACGGTAATCTGACAGTTATTATAAAAAACTGCGAGTAGTAGATAAATGGACTCAAATTTATAGGTTTTTTTTTTATTAATGGAAATTACATTTTTTTTTGTGAATTTCTTTTTTCCCAACTGTATTTTCCAGAATGGAATTTGACCGAATTTGGGAAAATTAGACTATAATGTTCGATTGCATGTACGTGAACAGACATCAAATAGGAATAGGGGTCCATATCAAGTGTTTGACACAATTTTAATTCTTGAAGCCTTGCCACAATAACTTCCGATTTTAAAAACTGAAGATATAAGTTAAAATAAACATCGATGTAAACCAAAATCTATTCTGGGAAATAAGTTTATTATAGAGAGCGAATTCTCTACCGGTCAATATTTACTAAAAATGACCACAAAATGCTTTAACCCTTTGCCTTGTTTCAACATAAATAGAACGCCATTTCGTTGAGTTATATCCCACTTCTATGGGGACACTTAAACTTTAAGATAACAATTATTTTCATTTCCACTCCTTGTCGACTGGACAACAACAACCTGTCCCACTTTCGTTTAACTAGAAATCACTGGAGGTAGAAGAGTTACAGTTTTCCACTGCAAATCAATATAACTTGCATTTTAAATGTTAACCGTCCAAGTGGGGTTATTCCCATGGGGTCATTATAGGTTTTGAATTGTTGAGGTTAGGGAAGACGGGTGGTTTAAGTATTTAAAAGGTTATGTTGCATCACTAAACTATATATTATTTGCTTGTCTATTGCAGTAATAAAAGCAGTCTTCAATCACAATCAAATGGGAACTCGGTCGCACCATCCCCTGTCAATGATACTCCTCCTGTAACACCACACTCAACTCTCCGACTGGATCTTAGCTCAAGTCAACAAACAAAACACAACACTCAAAGCAATCAAAATGGAAATGATGCTGAAAGTTGGTCGAATGAGGACTTATACAGGGAACCTACACCACAACAGATAGAAAAGGACAACCAAAGTAAGGAAATATCATGTAGCACACCGAAAACGACTGTCGTAACAACTGTGCAGAGTTCACCCAACGGAGTTGATCTTAACAGCTCTGTTAAACAACCAGAGAAGGCACCTGTCTTTGAGGCAAACTCTGAGGAACTGGAAACGTCTAGCGCAGAAATTGTTATAGCCCCAGTATCCCCCGAAAAGGAGATTCTACAGGAAACATCAAGACCGCCGAGCGTACTTAGCAAGACCGACAGTTTCCAGTTGGATGTAGAGTCAACAAAATCCGCAGATGTTGAACTTACTAACACCGCCGACACACCGGACTATGAATCTCAATCTATAACCCCTATTTCAAGGCCTCAATCAGTCGTGTCCACAAAGTCCCAAGTAATTGAGGAAGAGCTTGAATGTGAACACTCATTTAACGAACCAGACAGAGTTTCTGAAGTAACGCAGGAAGTCCTGGAAGACCTTAGCGATATTGAGGATACTAACACTATTCCAAAAGCATCACACGAATCGCCATCTCCCTCTAAGGAGCTACCTGTCGATCGTAAGTCCGAAGTGTATATGCCCGATGATGACATCACACCGCCGCCGCCACCGAAATCCCCAACCATAAACGAAATCAAAGCATTGTCGCGTAAGTCATCTTTTGCGAAGAGTTGTGAGTCCCTCTATGAACGACCACAGTCCAAGTTAGATATAGACAATAGTACCGAAACGAGTTCAGATTATCAGTCAAGCCAGCTTAACAACACCCTAACAGACTTTATTCCCATGAAATCCCAACACATCCCCTTGCAGCGAAAATCGAAGACGTCATGCTTCATAAAGAATCATCGTCGAATCTCACCGGTCAAACAATCAATCAAGATGAGCCAAGCGGAACTCTTTCCACAGAACATGACACGTTTCGACAAACCACGAGATGCCCTTAATAAGACGTTCGATCAGCTGGACTCCTCCAATTGGGAGATCGTTGTATTGGGTCTCAAGGCGATGGTACGCTTGATGCGTTACCACCCAGATACATTAGATAATCAAATGCACATGACGTGTATTCAATTGACGAAATCAGTTCGGAATTTGCGATCACAGGTATCTAGAGCCGCTTGTCAAGCCTCAACAGAGTTGTTCACAATGAAAAGCAAGTTCTTGGAACAGGAATGTGATGATTTGGTCTCTGCATTGCTTCATCGAACAGCCGACACAAATAGGTTCCTTCGCGCTGATGCAGCAAGAGGCCTGGAGTCGATGTGCGACAATTTGACGCCATCGAAAGTGCTAAATATTTTGACAAGTCGCGGAGCAGTTCATCAGAATGCTATTGTGCGAACGACAACAGCGAAATTGCTAAATCGATTAGCAGATCGATTGGGTTGTGATAAAATTTTCACAATGGGTCGAGACAATCGGGATAAGTTCATTTTGACAGGAGCAAATCTTTTACTTGAAGGCAGCCTTGAAACGAGGAGCTATGCAAAGTCACTGTTCCGAATGCTTTCAAACCATCAGAACTACTCGCGTTTACTGATGGAGGTGATACCGACTAGGACGTATAGAAACATCGAAAAAACCTTAAAGAATATCCACTGAAGTTAAAATAACGTACATCCTTTAAATTAAATAATATTGTAAATATGAAGTCTTTTCACAATAGTTTTATATACTGTAGCAGCAAAGTATGTAGGTTAAGGTTCTTCCACTGTTTGCACCATTAAATATTATTATTTCGGTTACTCAACGTTGATTTGTTTTTTTATTATTCTATGGTATGAAATATATATACATAACTGTTAAAATTAATTGGTGTTGTTTTTATAACTAAACTAGCAAGTAACTAATCGTCTACATAACCTTAATTGGTTAATATACTTTTTAACATGAATCTAATGTCAATGTAGATCTTATAGTGATTTAACCAAACATAACAAAAATATTTTATTGAACATTTTAGATGTCAAAATATTTTATCAAATTATTGCATTTGGATAGCAGGATAAGCTGCCAATTACTAGCAAGATGGCAACATTTTTCGACCGATTTTCGCTTAATGTGGAAATTTGTTAAGGTATATTTTAGGTATACATATTTTCCCAAAAGAAACCCATACAATTTAAGGGCTAGATAATGGGAAAGACCAGAAGAATTTACTTTAAACAAAAATAAATAGATGGCGCAACAGACGGAAGACACCCTAGGCCTAGCTTCTTGCAACCATTCGTTTGTGTGAGTTTCTATTTTTGAGACAATTTTTATGCCGAGTCCGAACGGCTGAATTGAGAAGCTTTTTCAGGACAGTCATACTCTTGGATATTTTTCACACGTTCGCGAGAGGTGGCGCAGTAGAAAAAACCTTAAGATGTAATTTCTGTTTTTCCTGGGATCGAACCTGGGATCCCCCGCACAGTAGTCCAGCACACCACTAACCACTGCGCTACTGCGCCCACAGAAGAATTTACTTAAATCAGATAATTAACTACAACTGAAAAAGTGTATAAAAAGGTACGCCACTTGTATGATGTTACATGAAAAATTTTATAAAAAAGGAACAACCATTTCTGGTTTAAAACATTCTTTTGTAATGTTTCTGTCCATTAATAATTAATTACTATGGCCGCCATTACCTTTATAAGACTGAATTGAATTGAATTGGAAAAAAGCAAAAATGTTACGTATACGACACAGTGAACTTCAAACATATATATATATATTTACCCTTACTGATTCTGTAACGCTCCATACTTTTCTTATTTTTCTCATTTTAAATAAAAGTAGGCGGTGAGTATTTGAATAAATTTTCAAAATTTGAATTTTCTCATTATTCAAATGAAATGGAGCCTACTTTTCAGATATTGAAATTTTCTTCATGGTTCAAACTCAACGATACTAATGCTCGGCAAGTGTTTTCAAAAGGCAATAATTGGCAAATAAAACCAACCATTTGCCCTAGAAACCTGAAATTTTGCACAGAGGTTTCCTCTAAAATGTATAAGTAGGTACAAGCAGTAAGGAAGGATATTTCAAGATTCAAACCTTAATGGGGGGTCAAAGTTTGTACGGGTACATTTTTATTTTTCACCCGATCGACTTCATCACTGACCTACTAACTGCTGCTCAGGTACTTTAATAGGAAGATTTATTTCGCGATAATTAAATACAAAAGAGAAAACGAACTGATCGTGAAGGAATCTCTGTTGACAAAATCCTGAAGGCTTTTAAAATTTGGGTTTTCTCATTATTGCCCGGGTAGCAGAAATGTATGAAGAAGACGTTGTTGAAATTCCCACGGAAATTATATCAACCGGAGACTTGATTAAGACAATTTTTAGAGATTTGCTGCAAATGTCAATGCAGGAACTTTCAAAATGAGTCTGACAAATGCGCAGACATTCAGCGCCGATT
The DNA here is from genome assembly GCA_949372485.1 of Cheilosia soror. Taxonomy (NCBI): domain Eukaryota; kingdom Metazoa; phylum Arthropoda; class Insecta; order Diptera; family Syrphidae; genus Cheilosia; species Cheilosia soror. The sequence goes on from OX443561.1 coordinate 141,036,152, forward strand.
CTGTTGTCAGTGAAGACTGAAGATCCAAATGATGCACCAAATTTCCCTGTTGAATTTCTCAATCAGCAAACTCCATGCAGCAAGCCACCTCATGTGCTTAAGCAACGTGTCATCATCATGTTGGTGAGAAACTTGAACCCTAAAAAAGGACTGCAATGGAAGTCGATTGATTGTGGGAGAGCCTGAACGAAATTTGATAAGAGCAAGAATTATTTCGACATGCAATCACAATGATTCCATTTCCGATAAATTCTAGCGTACGCTATAACAGTAAATAAGGCTCAAGATCAGTTATTTGATCACGTTGGCATACATTTGAAGACCGGAGTATTTTCCAACTGTATGTGGCTTTATCACGGTCAAGAGTTGCAAGTCAATTTGTTTATCAAATATTACTTTGCATACCCAGCGAAGCGGGTACAACCAACTAGTTAAAACATAATACAAACAGAATTACGTTATTCTCTAGATCCGTTCGCGTACTTTTTAGGGTTTAACTTAGCTAAAAAAAATAGAGCAAAAATAGGAAATACACCAATCACATGTCTTAAAATGTGTTTCCGCTAACGAATTTAACGAAAACTTTGCCTGTTCTGGAATGGCGATTTCCGTCCTCCTTCTTTCTAAAACAGTGCTTGAATTTGTTTGGAATATCTGCGAAGGAAATGCGAAAAATTATTATTAGTAGTTAAGGCTCAATGTTTCGGATATTTTTTAATAGTTTTACTTACCATGTTGAGTTTTTGGTCGGCCCCTATCAGTGTGGCTTCAGGCCAGGATGGTCCACCATCGACCAACTACAGATCTTGAAGAAAACCCGGGGCAATTCATATCGATACCCAGCACATATTCATAGATTTTAAGACTGCCTATGACAGTATTTATAGAGACGAGCTATAAAGGGCAATGACTAGTTTTGGCATGCCTACCAAACTTCTCCGTTTGTGCAGGATGAGGATGGACAATGCACGCTGCATCATCAAGGTCGCTAAAGAACTCACCTAGACCTTCGATGTCAAAAAAGGATGCGCTGTCATGTGACTTCTTCAACATCGTTCTTGAAAGAATGGAAACCCCGTTGTCATGCGATATTTTTTAATATCGTACTTAAAAGATTTGGCCGAAACTCACAGGCATAAGTCAGTCCACTTACTTAGATACGCCGCCGATGATATTGACATATTTGAACATTTGCTAGTACAGAAACGAAAGCGGTTAAAATGGGTTAACGAACAACAACCAGCGAGGGCAAAATCAAGTACATATTTCCTGTCAACAAGAATAAGAGACACTCAATATTGAAGAACCCGACAGATCGTCGTAATCGACAGCTAAAACTTGGAGGTGCCTAGTAAGGGACTTTGCCTACATTTATTGGAACTGTTATAAACTGATAACAACATCTTTGAAGAAATTAAACGAGAAATTACTCTTGTCAATCGCTATTTGTTTGTATAAAATGTTCGGTCTCGTTTGAGTTGACCGGCTATTTCAGAAATTTAATTTCGGATGTACCTACTTGTATACAGTTAACCCTTCGATGAAAGTCCGGAGAAGTAGCTATGTTCGAGTATTCTGGTATTTCTAATGCGATCTCTAGGGGTCACACCAGCGATACAGCGGATGAATCTCATTTCGGCAGCTTATATTCGCGATCTTATTCTTTCGGTTATTATCCAAACCCAATGACCATAGGTAAGAGTTAGAACAAACACCGAATTAAAGACTGACAACTTAGCTTTTTCGAATTTTTCAATTCGAAACGTTCCTCGCCAAGACTGTGCTGTAACATCCAGTCCATATAAGTAATAAAAAGGAGAGAAGACACAGACAAGACGCAACCCCTGGCGAAGTCCAACGCCCACGTTAAAAGGTATTGATTTAACGCCGTTTACCGAACACAGCTTTTACAGTTTGTGTAAAGAGATTGAATGGCTCTCAAGAGAGAAACCGTCAACTCCATTCTCCTGTAACACATTATAGAGTTTACCTCGAGGGACTCGGTCATATGCTTTCTCCAAATCTACGAAGCATGCGTAAACAGGTGTAGCATACCTACTCCCAAGACTTCTCGAGCACATTCTGAGAGTGAATAACTGGTCGGTTGTGCTTCTGCCGGGACGAAAACCGCACTGCTCATCTCCTAATCGTGCCTCGACCATACAGCTCTGCAACTCGTTTCCTGCATATTTAATAACAAATTTCATTTTGCTCTTTTCGAGAGTGACGAGAGGTAATACTACAAACACAGAAATATGTGAAGGGATTCAAAACATTATTTCTGAATCAGATACAGGGAATTGTGTACGAAAATAACACTAAATTATTTTAAACAAGTGAGTATAACAATTTTGCATGTAAAACAAAAAGTGAGTATAACAAAACCAAAAATGAGTATAAAAGTTTGCATGTAAAAGTAACAGTGAGCTAGCTATAGATTCTCAAAAAAATATGTCTAATATCATTAGGTACTGGCGAGGCGACGGAACATTAGATGCTAGAAAATCCCAGCGAGCGGTAGTGTTGAGTCCCTACAACCAAATTCCATGCAATTGTCCTGCGCAATGCTTCGTACTGATTGGCGTGGTTATAAAGTGCAGCTGAAATTGCATTACAAGATAAGGCGTATTTTTTTTGAGCATCTATAGCTAGCTCACTTTTACTTTTACATGCAAAACGTTTATACATACTCACTTTTGCTTTTGTTATACTCACTTTTGGTTTTACATGCAAAATTGTTATACTCACTTTTGGTTTTGTTATATTCACTTCCCAAAAAAAATACGCCTATACTTACTTACTTACTTACTTACTTAAATTACTTAAAATTACGAATTACGCACAAATTATTCATAATCACCCCTGTTGCCGTTGGCGTTTGTCGTAAACGACTCTTGAAACGACTTTTTGAGACAGATGAATTGAAATGACGGTGAACACATAGAGAAGGAAATAAAATTGTTAACAAAAGTTAAACAAAAAATCTGAACATTGTTGTACAACGACACGAAACATAACGACAAACGCCAACGGCAATATGGGTGAATCTTTTTTAAGTTTATTTTTGAAAGCAGCGAACTATGTATTTTAGCCGACAGAAAAAAAGACCATAAGTTAAGTGTCATCCGCGCAACCCATATCATGTCAATCGTATTAATCATGTCACCTTGTCGCGCTGTGTAATTGCCTTTTATTCCGCGGTCACTCGCTTTTGTCATTCAGAGGCCACACAACATGACAAAGCGAGCTTGTCATGGATTTTGGAACAAATGACACCCGCAGGACTGCGTGATTGGCATAGTGTGATCGGGTATCAGTTAGGGTTGATACGCTCACGATGGACATTTACATGACGATCTAATAATCCAAATTTTATGACGTCAATATATCAAAACTTGACTCGATTTTTGACTGTGTAATAGTAGCTTTACTATTTCCATGATTTTCGCTTCCTGTACAAATTGATATCGATTACCTACCTCTCCTTTTTGTCTGGGTAGAAATAAATAAAAAAAAAACAATTTAAAGGTAGGTATACACAGGACTTAATGATATCCAATCACTCAAGGTATTTATCTTTTGAATTATTTGTACATGTAGCGATTTTACAGGTAACACAAAATAATATTTCTACATATTCCATCGCCTCGACTACAAAAAAAAACTTCATGCAGGTAACAACTACTGTTATCTTCGTCTATTTCTTTGTTCAGATCGTCTGTTGTTATTATTCCTATTTTGAGATCCACCACCGCCGTGATCTCTGGACGGATCCCCTCTCGAATATGGTGAATTATGATGTGGGCGCGAATTGTTTGACGAATGCTTTTTCATTTCATCATTTCGCCTATGTGTACTCCACTCTACGCGCTTTGCCGGCGATTTATTATCTCGTTTGAAAGGATTATCGTCACTATATGGCGAAAAGTTATTTCCTCGCATCGCAAAGTTGCCTCGAGCTCCTCCACCGCCTCCTCTTCCACGTAATAGTGGCTCACAGTCATTTGGCATGCTTTGCACGTTCTTTGTCTTTATAGTCAAAGATTTATTGTACAAACTTAACCCCGATAGAAGTTGTAGCGCAAACGGCACACTGCATTTGTGTACATAAGTAATGAAGCCGAATGTCTTTTGACGACCGCCATTGTCTTTGGGAATTCGAACAGATTCAATTGGTCCAGCCTGGCAATTGAACATGTATTTATTTATTTTTTTTTTACGTAAATTACTTGGCATACTTGCAGAAATGTCTCGTAAATTATCTCTTCTGTGGCCCTCGGGTCAATGTTAGCACAAAAAATTGTCCTTTTTTCTTCGTCATCCTCATCCTCTTCTACAATTTCGAGCGGTTCCTGATTCGGTGGGATATGAACTCTTGATTTCATTTTATTGTACATGCTGTGTTGATGTAAATTTCGTAAATTTAACCGAAATAAAAATAAACGATATGCACAATATTTTGCTCGATTAAATGAAAATTTGTTATTCAATCCAAACAATTCAACAATATTTTTTATTTTGATGAAAGAAGATTTTCCAAATGTTTTGCTGTCAAAATAATTCAAAATGGCGAAGTTTGGGATATTTTGCTTTGTATTCATTTCATATCTAGATGGCGCTAAGTAGATGGGAAATTTCTTATTGGAGTTTCCGTTGTTTAATTGAAAAACTAAAGTCGAATTTGAAAACCGAAAATGAACAAAAATTAAAATGCAACTGCTGCAGTTTTTTGTTTAGTAAAATACAAATTTTTTGTTTAATAAAATACGCAAAAAAAAGCGTAATACAATTGGAGTCGATGGCGCAGGATCGAGAGCTATGGAGGATCCACTTGAGCAACCTACACCCGCGACCCAAATGAATAAGCAGGCCATTGAAAATGAATGAATGAATGCTGCTCAAAATTATATTTAATTCCAACCAGCTTTGCATCTTCTCTTTCTGATTATTAAAAATGGTTCAAACAAAGATGTGTGCCTGCACGATCACCTGCTACACACAAGCAATGAGTCGTTGAAATGAAAGACTATTGTGAAGTGAAGTCGAAATTCGATGGTAAAGTCGAAGCGGACGGCCGTTTTATTTCATACTGAGAGACTCTCGGTCCAATTGACAATTTAAATCGAAAGTCAATCTTTAACCGAACCTTTATTTCCACGCGAGAATTACCTTTGAAAGTGGATTCTCGGTTCCTCTAGGTGCTATCTACCTTTTTTCGTTCTACTCAATGAAAACCTACCTGTCTTGCTGAACATGGGACATACGCGACATACCTATTGGTAAATTCGTTCAAAAGTTATTCGACAAAAAAACACATTCGGACTGAAGGTAGGTAGATAGTCTCTATAGTGCGTAGCAAATAAGTTTCCTCAATAAATAGACATACACGTACATTAATAAGTCGTAACAAAATTGATTTATTTAACAAAGTCGAACAAAAATAATAGGAAATAAATTTAAACACTGGTAGTCTCAAACAAACTGTTAGACGATACAACGACACCAGAATCGTCCTGCGATATGGCATCCGCTGTACGCTTTCTAGACAAACGTTTTCTCTCCTGCTCAGATGGTGATTTCTTTGGAGTCCAATTCAGTTCACGGTGAACTTCAGCGACAACCGTCATCTTTTGAATACACCCAATCTCTGGACTACTGAATGGTGATGAAAATGCTAGCAAGCTGAAATGAAAACTTTACAATACCTACAATAAATCGTAGTATAAAAATGCTATGTACTTGCGGTGATGTTGTCCAAAGGGTGAATTATTCACACAGTTTATGTTTTCTGATGGACTAAAAAATGTTTTATTTAAAATTAAATAACTACGGGTAAATGACGGTACAGCAATCTCACCTAATCATAGTTGAATTGTAAATGTTAGCCGATGCAAATTCTCGTTCACTTTCCTGAAATTTAAATAACAATTATACGGTCAACTACGTACTATTATTAAGCCACTATACATACCCTCAATGCGAATTCCATGTCCTGATTACTGAAAGAAGTTTCTTTGATGGACTCATCAACAGCTCCCATTACCTGCCGCATTTGCTCTAAGTCCATCCCTTTCTCGTACAAGCCCAAGTCTGATAAGGTAAATGCGATCGGTAAAATATTATGTTAAGAACATAATGAGTGGATATTGGTATGATAAATTGTTGACCCACCATTCAGTTTAGCATGCAATTCTTGAAATTCAGGAGTTTTGTTTAATCGTTTTCTTAATTCCATGTTGCTATCGAATTTAGAAATATGTAGGCACTTAATTTTTTCCAAAGAAAAATTAGACATGTGCGAAATATTTGGCACATAACAGTGAATTCTAAGCATTTATATGGACCAGTTCAGTAAAGTTAGTAGGTATCACGAACGGGACAAAATGATTAGCTTCAGGCTCTACTTGTATCGTAGGTACATAAACGTATATGAATATTGGTCGATACTATTTTACCCGTTTCTCCCGGCGATATCACTTTTGTGTGTGATGATTGATGAAAAATTTCGATCTTCATGGTAATATTTTTCTAACTTCGGCCGCTTCGTCACTATCGTAAAACCGAATAGGTGCGCGAAATAGCTATTATGTAAAAAGAGATGAATTCAGTGATTTGTATTATAATGGAAGACTTGTTGAACCCCGTGTTCCATACCCCATTTGTGTTCGTAAACCAAGTTAATGGCCGCGAGGTTTGTGTGCGCGCAGAGATTGAAATCTCTTTCCTACTTTCGCCGCACTGAACCAAAAGGGCTAGTGCTTACACCCCGTCTCCACGAGCAATATTTCATAGCTTGCCATATAGTATGCTATGAAAATTGCTCGTGGAGACCACAAATAGTATTCTATGAAAAATGGTATGCCATCTATTGCTCAGCTCATAGCTTGCTATCGATAGTATGCTATGGGGTGTACTTTTTTGTTGTGACGCATGTGTTTTCGTGTGATGGCTATGGAAATAGTATGATATGAAATGCCCACCATACATTTTATTGCATACTATCGTTATTTCTTTCTATCAGAAATGACAGATGGCAAGCTATGAAATATTGCTCGTGGAGACACGGTGTTATGTTTGCTTCATTATAGTATGTCTGTCTAGCGCATATTGTGCAAATGCAAATGAACTGCTAGAAAAAAAACCAACTGTCAAAACAAAAGTGAAAGTGCAGAAGTCAAATATTTCCAATTTGGTATAAAATGGGTCAATGCGGTAAATTGAACGCGGCCAATTTTATATTTTTAAACGTACGTATCCATTTTTATAGTTTGAAATTGGATTTGCATAGTACCTGTGGAACAGTGTTAAAATGTTAAAACGAACTTTTTTTTAGGGTTGGAACTATGATCAACTATCGGACGGTTCTGGACGACCAACCGAAAACGACATTAAGTTACACTACTGGCGGTGGCCATGGTGTAGTGGTTAGAGTCATTTGTTTGTGACCCGAGCGGCGTTGGTTCAAGCCCCAGCGGGGGACAGCAATACTCTGCCACCGACCATAAGAGGAACGAATAATCACCCCTATTCCCGTTGGCGTTTATCGTAAACGCCTAATATTTTAAGTCAATGTTTGTAACTTTTTTGAAACAAACGATTTGAAATTACAGCGAACAAATAGAAAAAGAAGCAAAATCGGTAGAAGCAACAGTTCGAAAAAAATTGGAATATCGTTTTTACAACGACAAGACACATGAGTCGTATGCGACAAACGCCAACGGGAATAAGGGTGAATATTAGAGTTTCTTAACCACTACACCAAAAAAGGGGTTTCTGCTTGGTATAGTACAATGGACCGAGATTCGTCTAAGTGCTCCAGGATTTGGAATCCTCTTTGCAAAAAAAAAAAGTTCCACTACACTGAACTCTGCACTGTGCAACTGGACATTACAATTATTTGTGGTTGTGCCCTATCTTAAGTATTTAAAACACGTGTATAATGCTACGTTCCATTCCAAACATTATTAAGCAGCCTGAGAAAGCTAAAAACCACTTTGGTCTCAGCGAATAACGAATCCACAATCAGAAAAAAAAAAACCGAACACTTTAGAATTCGAATTTGAACAACAAATCGGTCTTAACGTAGGAGTGGGTGGGTCTACGCAATTTGATGAATAGGTTTACGAAGCTCTTAGTTTAAGATTTGTGGGTGAATACTGGCCTAGAAATGTGTGGTCACGTCTCAGGCTTGTAAACGTGTATGTTTGTACGTCACGTCAATAGTACCAGTAGGGTTAATCAATATAGAGTAAGATGTGACCACAGCCAAAGCCAAATTTTTTTTCTACTACACCGACTCAACAAAACAACAAGAAGAAACTTCTCTAGTGTTAGGATAATAAGGATAATTGTCCAGCGGATTAGGATACTCGTAGATGGTTATTAACTTTCGAGTTGCAGACAACAGCAGATTTTAATCGCAGGCTTGACAATAATTTAAAAACACATATCCTCAAAGTCACTCGGTATAACAGACGATGATAGATCAAGCTTACAACTGAGTCTACAGACGTTAACACAAATAAAGTACATAATGTACATGCATGTTAATTTCTTATTTGTTTATTTTTTTAATAATAATATTGATAATATTATAAAATTGTTTAATTTTTACTTCTTCTCTTTTATTCATCATTTACTTTTGTTTAGATTTCGAAATTTATCTATTACTTTCAAGTGAATACATATTATATTAAAAAAAAAAAAAAAACTCATTCACGAATACCCGACGCGGTTTAACTTTCTGCATATCTGTTCTCTTTTTCGCCGAACATACATATAAAAAATGAAACATTGATTAAACAAAAAGAAACAAATTATTTTAAAATGGAAACAAAATAAAAATGGAAGAGTTTCCCAAAGCATTAACAAAAAGGCGCCAGCAGCAGCAACAGCGGTTCAATAAATGCAAAAAGTTTTCTAATAGTAATAATAATAATATTAATTATAATAATACATAATTTTAACAAGCGAGGGTTACTCAGTGCCGTTCGATTGACCTCACTCGCGTTACGATTAGGCTCAAACAAAAGGTTTCGTTTGTGTTCGCAGTTGATTTTTGTTTTATTTTATTTTTGTTTGTTTTGATTTGATGTTATGTCAGAGACCTTGCTGAAGACTGGTTTGTTTGTGGTGGACGACTGAGGGCGGCGTTGACGGCGGTCTAGAAATTGTCATAGTTCTGCTCCTCTTGGTTGTCCTCGAATTCGTCGTCATGATCCTCATCTCAGTTCGTCTCGGGTTTGACGTTTCGACGAAGGATTGCAGCGGCGAGATCCTGCTTCATAGCAGTCTGTGCCCTTTGATCGGACAGGGACTGTGTGCTGCGCAGTCCATTTACGATATCTTTTGTCTTGCCAAAGTAGATCTCATTAAGCGTATTACGGATTTTGTTCTCCATCTCTTCGACCATTCTGCCGATGTTAGCAATGTGGGGCGATGATTCGCTTACATTGGCATCTTGCTCCTGCTGGCGGGTAAGTGATCCACCCAAGTTCATTGTACCCGAACCTTGTTTGTTTGTCTGCAGCCACAGCATTGCAGTTGAAGTCAACTTGTAGTGCGCCGTTCGGCCGGTGGTCTTCTCTTGTATTTCAACGACGTGGATGGAGTCCCAGCAACCACGAATTTTCTTGCTCCCATCGCCGGCTTTCTTGATCAGGATGACAGCTGCAAAGCCATGATCTAAGTCCCAGAGATACACCGAAGATACGCCACCTTCGTAATACATCTCACGATACTGGTCGAAGGCATAGTTTGCCTCGATCTCTAATTTGCGCAGTCTTTCGGAGGGCATCTGCCCATCTTCGAGTGGTGGATCGTATGTGTTCGACCATGGCGAACGGTATGAATCACCATCGCGATTGTAGTCACACAAGAGATAATCTTTGCCGACTTCTTTGTCCTTGGCAATCTTCAAGGGCTGATCCACAGATGAGAGGAGATCTTCGCATAGATCAGGTGCCAAATCGATTAGATCGATCAGATTCTTTTCGATCTGTTGAGGAGGCAAGCGACGCATTAGATCCAGAGCACAGTCCATTTGTAGTTCCGTCTGAAAAAGATAATTGTTGTTCTTATTAAATTGTACCTTGTATCGCTCGTGAGTATTTACATATTTATTGGGCGAGACAAACAGGTATACCTTTCCAAAACAATATTTATAGGCAGTACCAAGATACTATGACAAAATATGCTACTCCAATAAAGCGAAGATTAAGGAATGAAGGTTCTGCTTCTTCGAAACAGAGGACAGTCATGCAACCAGCTGGGTAACCAATTCAGACACATGTTTGTATTGAATAGTTACTTAAGCTTAATGAAACTTAATGAATTCGTGGTGTGAATGGGCTGACAATATTGTAGGTAATAAGTGCGATAACAAGACATTGGCACAAAACACCTGTTATCCACTATCAACTGGAGCCCTATACTGTTGTTTGAAACCACTCTCGGGTATACTGTGTTCGTCAGTCAAGTCATGCAATGAAACGTACCGCGAAGCTCACCTTACAGAGTATATACAGCCTCCTAAACTAACCATTTTGTTTCAGTGATCAATATACAAGCACTTGTGCTGATTAGGGTGAATACGAATGAATAGAAGGCAGATGGTTTCACATTAGCCTCTATTTTGAATGAATCTGTGATAGACTCGCAAGCTTTTAAACGTCGTTATGATGAGAAAACACTTGAATCGAAAACATTACAAATACCATATATACATTTGTAAATATGAGAGGAAACTTTTGCAGAGCCAACATTAATTAACAATGCAATGGAACGAAACCGGTTTCACGAAGGGAATTAGTCACTCTGTCTACATAATGTGCAGAATTTGCTTCTTTTGTGCGGGAAGAAACGTGGCGCATTTTTAATTTGCATGGGCACATCTTTCTCTTGCATCTTTGCCAATAAAAATATAGAATACCATTTTTAGGTTACTTAATTTGCGATTGGCTTCTAACCAATGGGCATTAGGTATCTTGTAGTCACTTTCGCGGTTCGAGTTATATAGCTATACGATACCCCACCATAAGTTGCTATTATCAACTTCGGATGTTTACCTTTGGAAAGTGTCAAGTGATTTACTCACGATACAAACCACATTCCTTCCATACGTTTTGCGATAAGAAAAACTGAGGTTTTTCATTCCATGTATAAATGTACTACCATTTATGTCGATAATATTATTAGGATTCTCTCCCATGTATGGGTCATCATTGTTTTTGTTGTGCCTCCTTTTGGGTGTGACATACTTTTTCCAGTTTCTCGTACGGGTACCACCAAAAGGGGAGACAAGAATGGATATAAAATGAAATTATTACTCACCATTTTGATGTGGTTTAGAGTTATCACAGCTTTTTCCGTTCACTGTGGTTGCTTATTTACGGGGAATTTCCAACAATAATTGTCGAATATTGCAGCCTATAAGTTGGAAGAATATTTACGTTAATGTTTCTTAATGCTTAGCTGATAGATTTATGTTTATTTCTCGCATAAAAATAAAACAAAAAAACTTTAATCAAGCGGTCAGAGATCCCGATGCTGGCTGGTGAATAGCTTTTTGCTTATTCTTTTATCCATTTATTGACAGCAGCTGTCAACGTTTTAATCGTATAAAGCTTTAAGCAGATATGTTAATCTATTTTGTCTGAATGCATTCGTTTTCGAACATTAAACTTTTATTTTAACGTTTTATGAATGGAAATTATTATTCTGAATGGAATAAAATTTGTTATGTTTTGCAGTCGGTTATTAAAATTTCAGTGGACAACAATAATTATACCCCAAATAGCTAATTGCAGAACACTATTTCATAAAAATGTATAAGCGACAATTTTAAAAAGTTATGCCACTTGCAGGATAAATTTTGTATATATAAAATATTGAATAGTGACCTAATTTTATGTTAAAAACAATTGAATATTTGGCATTTCAGCTAGCTACTTTGTGATCGTCAAATATACCTATTAAAATACAGCAAAATATTCATTATGTCATTACCTTTTATTGAATACCTGCTTAATAACACAGTTCGCAGTTACAATTGCCATAAAGTGTATACCCTGTGTGTGTTGTAGGTAGCTACGTCGCGATTCAATAATTTCGTAGTCCTTTTGTTAAACTGAATGGCGCTGAAAGCTATTTATTGAGCGGTGTCCTGGTCTACTGCCAAATCCGTTTTACTTGTGATAAATCCCATACTCCAGTAATAACAAAAGGAATATCAGTTTGACAGCTTGAATCTTATTATATAATAAAAACATATTTTTAATATAATTTGTAATGCCATCGTGGACTTTATCTATTTCTTTCGAAATGAGAACGTAGACACCGTTAAAGTCAATGGCACAAACCAGTAAGAATAGACCGCCGACTTCCCGTACACCTACCCGATTCCCCCCGGAAAAAATTTCCCTGTCTGTGAATACGTGTAAATGTCAAAATTAATGGCGGCAATGATTTTCCATGCTATACCATGGGCCTAGGATTTTTCAAGTATGCGTGCGTTAATGGCGCTCCTTTGATTTTGTACAGCACCAATACATGAAAAATCCTGGGCCCGCCGGCAGCTTGTAGGCAAAGTCCATTATGTGCGAGGAGTCGACGGTCTATTCTTACTGGTTCGTGGTCAATGGTCTCAGGTATACAGCGATATGTTAATCGACTTTCTGTGAACAGAGCTTGACAAAATCGATATATCCAAGGTGTGGTTCCAACAAGACAGCGCTACATACAAGCATAGACGCAACGCTCGAAATTCTAAAGAGAAATTCGGCAACTGGGACATCTCACATGATGGTAAAATGTCGAATTGACAATGTCGAAATTCATCAATATTGTCCTCGGCTTTCATGCGACTTGATACCGCGCGATTACTTTCTCTGGGCCTACGTTAAGTCCTAAGTCTACCCTAACAAACCAACCATTTCGGACGACCTTGAGACCAACATTCAAGACGCTACTGCCTCAATAACGTCGTACATATTGGACCGAGTCATCAAAAATTGGACCAACCTATTGAAGCACTGCCAACGAAGCCGAAGTGGTCATTTGAATGATGTGCTATTCCACACATAACGGCATGGCGCATGAATGTAGCTTCAAAATAATGCCAGAATCAATTTTGTATTTCACGCCGTTATCTATTGTTTTATTTAACTTGTTTTCCTATCGTTCTTATCTGTTCAGCCAAAACTATTTACATTTAATAAAAAACTATTAAAAAAAATTGTACATCCCGATACGCAATTACAATTATTAGAGCAATATTAGGGCTGTTTTATTGCACATCTATCTCTGTTGACGACGACGATGCCGACGACGCAAGATTAAAATGTGTAAACAAACAGCACTAGATATGACAGCCACAAATCAGCTGGGAGACAGAACTATACTGAAAAGAGACAAAACATAGACGCAGAAGAAGACCGAACGAAATGAGGCAACACCAATTTTAAAACAGATTTATGTATTGAAGTGAAATAATTAATTTAAATAAAATAACGACTTTGTAAACGTTTTTCTTTCATGGTTATTACATTAGTTTTTAAAATTGTTGCCTTAATTCGCCTCACGAGAGAAACTATAATAACGAAAATAAATCTGCCTTTGCAATTATTAAGACGCCGCCGACGCCATTTTGTATAGAATATAAAATATCTTTTTGATGATTTTAAGAAGCAGTAAGATGGACAAAAACTCAGCTGAAAAAGAAAAACCAAAGGAAAACTCAGACGACGAGCTGGACAAAACTGTAGTCGAGATAAATACGCCATCGCAAACTCATGTACTTATTTCCAGTGAACAGCTTACGTCACTTATCGCTGGCATAAATACTTTGCGAGTTTCTGTCGAAGAGTTGCGTAAAGAATCGTCGCGTAGCCAAAATGAATTTCAACAACTGCAAGCACAGGTAAATGATTATAACAAGATCGGAACCTCCTCTGCATTCCAGTTGCCTGCATCCAACCTTATGTCGCCACCTTTACCACCGAAGTCTTCGGAATCAACAAATAAGTCTCCGCCGAAATTGTTTGAGTCCATCCCGTCATCGTCTTCACCATATATCCCTCCGCCAATCTCTCAGCAGATGCCCATTGATTCCTCTGCCGAAAAGTTCCTTGTAAATAACAACCCGACGTCATTAATGCTACCGGAACTTTCTGAAACAAGTCAGCCTTTATCAGTCATGCCTCCACAAACACAACAACATCCTCAACTTCCTACTCTGTACGAGCAAGCAGCCTCTACAGCAAGACGTGTCACAACATTCGTCGATGATGCCGCCGCCAATCTATATCCTTTGCCATTATTTAGTGGTGATCCTGAAGAATGGCCACTTTTTTTTGCCAATTACCAGGATACCACAATTGAGTTTGGATATACTGATCGACAAAACGTTATGCGTTTGCAAAGAGCATTAAAGGGTAATGCAAAGGAGTCAGTTTCGTCCATGCTCCTATACGCAGAGAATTTACCGCATATTATAGAAGAACTGCATTTTAACTTTGGACGTTCAGACTTGCTTGTGGATGCGCAGTTATTCAAAGTGCAACAATTTCCAGCAATAACTGAAAGTCACCTAGCAAATATCCTGCCATTGTCAAATCGAGTCGTAATATGGTCGCATTCTTCAAATCAGCCAACTGTACACATCAATTAGCAAACCCAACTTTACTTCGTGAACTCGTTAACAAACTGCCACCTTCAAAACAGTACGAATGGGCAAAACATGCTGCAACCATTTTACCATTTCCAACTATAGAAACCTTTGCAGATTGGATAAAAACACTCGCCAGGGTAGTGAGTCTGATGCCTGTTAAATCCACCAACAATACGATACCCAATCCGTCATCTACAACACATTTTCGTCAACACGTCAATGCTAGCCACAGCCGTCTACCTATGCCATCTGAATTATCCCGCCGAGTTCTGTACACTGCTGAGTCTGAGCAGGTGAATGTTACATGTATCCAGTGTAGTCAACAACATACGTTAAGTGATTGTCCAGCTTTTAATGCTCTTGATGTCAACGATAAATGGAACCAAGTAAAACAACATCGTCTCTGCTTCGGGTGCCTACAGAAAGGGCATAATTTGACCAACTGTCTTCGCAGGAAACCTTGTGGAGTTAATAGCTGCACTCGATTACACCATCAAACATTGCATCAAGAGTTACGATCATTAACAACTGAACCTCAACGAAATCAACAAGTTCTGAACTGCCGTCAGGATTCGCAGTGTAACCAGTTATTCAAGATTCTACCTGTAGTATTATCAGGACCTCAAGGAAGTGTTAATGTCTATGCCATGTTTGATGAGGGATCATCTATTACTTTACTCGAAGAAAACATCGCTACTACTCTGGGACTGAAGGGACACAGTCTTCCACTCACTCTGCAATGGTATGATGAGAAAACAAAAACAGAAGCATCCAAGAAAGTGGCATTTTACATCAAGGGACAAAACAACGACGCCGAAAACTATACCTTAAGAGACGTACGCACAGTTGCAAATTTAGACTTGCCGGTTCAAACGTTTTGCAAAGAGAATTATAACTACATGAAGGATGTACCGATTAGCAACTACAAAGATGCAAAGCCAGTGCTACTAATTGGACTGGATAATTGCTACTTAGGAGTGCATAAAGATGTTGTCGAAGATGGCTCGGAAAGGCCCATTGCAGCAGGAACAAAATTAGGCTGGGTTGCATATGGACCATTAAATTCAGCCCCAGATATTCATCAGCCAAGGGTGCTTCACGTTTGCCGTTCCAAAACATTGGAAAAAGTTGAGAAATTGGTCGAAGAATATTTTCTGATAGAAAACTTTGGCGTAAGAAGTTCCGATGTTGTTTTGGAATCCGATGATGATATTCGTTCAAAGAAAATTCTTTCTGAAACCACAAAAAAGATAGGAGAACGTTACGAAACGGGTTTACTATGGCGTACAGACAACACCACGCTACCCACTTCCTCCAGTTTCACTATGGCAAAACAACGTCTGTTAAATATTGAAACCAAAATGTGTAAGAATGAACATTATGCCGGCATGTATAAAGCTGAAATAAACAAATACATCGCCAAAGGTTATGCAAAACTCCTTTCAGACAGGGAATCGGAAGTTGAAGGCCCAACGACTTGGTATCTTCCACATTTTGGGGTGGTCAACCCCAATAAGCCGAGTAAAATCCGGATAGTTTTTGATGCCGCTGCTACGACGTCCAATGTCTCGCTAAATTCCAATCTTTTGAAGGGACCCGAACATGCACAGTCGCTTCTAGTCATCATTCATAAATTTCGCCAAGGGATTATCGCTGTTGCGGGGGATATTCAAGAGATGTTCTCTCAGGTAAAAATTAGAGCTGTCGACCAAAATTCACAACGATTTTTATGGAGGGACGGTGACTCTAGCAACGCGATTCAAAAATACTCGATGACTTCCATGATATTTGGTTCAGTTTGCTCTCCTTGCTGTGCGGAATATGTAAAAAATATTAACGCCACTGAACATTTCTCTGTAATGCCGAGAGGAGCAAAAGCCATCATTGAGAGCACCTACGTGGATGATCTGGTTGCAAGTTTTGACTCCGAAATGGAAGCAGAAGATGTCGTTTTGGAAGCAGTTCAAATTAATAGTGCCGCTGGGTTTCGACTCCGCAATTTTGTTTCTAATTGCAAAGAACTTCAGACAAAATTAAACACAACCAATACATCATTAGAAGAAAAGGTTAATATGGAACGTCAGAGTACCACAGATAAAATTTTGGGAATGTTTTGGAATACAAGCAATGACACCTTCGAATTCCAGTTTAAATTTAACAAAATTCCAAGAGAGGTTCTTGAAACTAAACGACCACCAACGAAGAGAGAAATGCTGGGAATAATAATGGCTATATTTGATCCATTCGGTCTTTTGGCGAATTTTATGGTGTTTATAAAACTGTTGATGCAATCAACTTGGAAACAGGAAATTGGGTGGGATGATCATTTGCCTTATCAATTGTGCGTCCAGTGGAATGCGTGGTGGAAAGAGTTCCAGAATGTAAAGAATTTTGCGGTGAAACGATGCTACTCACCTTTATTGCCAACCGCTGAGGAGATTCAACTCCATATATTTGTCGACTCCAGTTCATCCGCGTATGCAGCAGTCGGCTACTTTCGAATAAAAAGAGGAAGCCAAATTCACGTAGCCTTTATCACTGCTAAGACAAGATGTGCTCCAAAAAAGGGTATGACTATTCCCCGCCTTGAGTTGCAAGCAGCAGTTCTTGGAAGCCGTCTTGCAACATCAATAGAGAATTGTCACGATTTTCAATTGAACCGCATAATATTTTGGAGCGATTCAAAAACAAATGTGCTATGGATCCGTTCAAAAATTAGAAGATACAAACAATTTGTTGCTTGCAGAATATCTGAAATTCTCAGCAGCTCAGAACCATCGCAGTGGAGATGGTTGCCATCAGAACTAAATGTTGCCGATGAAGCCACTCGTGCCCGCTTTCCTCCAAAATTTGAGCCAGTATCCAGGTGGATTATGGGCCCGCAATTTCTGCTTGGGGACGAAGAATCTTGGCCAAAAGAAACTCAAGTTTTGGACTCCGAACACTGTACTACAGAAGAATTGCCAGCTCGGGTCATACTGTTGACAAACACACGTAAGTCTCCATTCAATTATACTAACTTTTCATCTTATTTAAGACTGCTACGAGTCGTCGCATGGGTTCTACGATTCGCCAACAACACTCGGATAAAAGAACATCGCGGTTGTCAGACAGGTGAACTGTCAGCATTCGAGCTCACAACTGCAGAAAAATGTATCTGCCGACAAATCCAACAAGAAGTCTTTGCAAGTGAGATTGCTAGTCTGCGTATTGCAAAAACAGTGAAGACATCAAGTAATATCTATCAACTAACACCATATCTGGACGAAGAAGGATTATTAAGAGTGAAGGGAAGAATTGATGCCGCTTATTGTCTACCCCTTTCTGCACGTCGCCCAATAATAATTCCTCAAGATCATCCAGTATCGCGGCTTATAATGTACCACTTTCATCACAAGCGTCATCATCAAAATGATCTCTTGACAATAAACGAGTTGCGCCAAAGATTTTGGTTGCCACACGCTCGCGCCGTTTTAAAGTTAGTAAAGAAAAGGTGTCCTCTATGCATCATTCTGAAGGCGACGCCAACCGAACCGTTGATGGGTCAACTGCCACCAGACCGCCTAACTCCATATGTCCGTCCATTCAGCTACACTGGTGTAGACTACTGTGGACCATTCCAAATTGCCATCGGAAGAAGAAGAGAAAAGCGTTGGATTGCATTATTTACGTGCCTCACAACCCGTGCGGTACACTTAGAAGTTTCAGAGGATTTGTCGACAGACGCCTTTTTGCTGTGCCTGAGAAACTTCTTCAACCGCCGTGGCACTCCTGTTAAAATTCGTAGTGATAATGGCACCAACTTTGTCGGTGCCCAAAAAGAACTTCGAAAGGAGAATAGATTTTTCGATCTGGATCGTATTCAGCAGAGTGTTTCAAAAGAAAACATCGAGTGGACATTCAACTGCCCAGCAAACCCAAGTGCTGGTGGTTGCTGGGAACGTCTTATTCAATGTGTCAAACGTTTGTTGACTAAAGTTCTGAGGGAAGAAGCACCAAGGTTGGAGACATTCCGAAGTGTCTTGATAGAGGCTGAGAATATCATCAACAGCCGGCCATTGACGGATCTACCGCTGACTTCAGATGCAGACGAACCATTGACGCCAAATCACTTCCTCCTTGGCTGCCTTAATTCAACACAAACGCCGAGCACAGACGAAAATCGAGTTTGTTTGCAAAAACAGTGGCGAATCGCACAAAATCTCAAGGACAGGCTTTGGAAAAGGTGGACTTTGGAATATTTACCTCGTTTATTGACACGTTCAAAATGGAATCAAGAAGTGGTTCCTCTACAGAAGGATCAGCTAGTAATCATATGTGACAATACGCAGCCAAGAAGTCAATGGCAGAAAGGGATTATAACGAACATTTTCACCGCGCCAGATGGCCAAGTTCGCAGTGCAGAAGTCCGTACTACCAGGGGAATACTTCGTCGCCCCGCCATCAAGCTAGCCGCTCTGAAGTTTAGTGAATCTCCTTGAGATTTCACGTGGGGTGGAATGTTGACGACGACGATGCCGACGACGCAAGATTAAAATGTGTAAACAAACAGCACTAGATATGACAGCCACAAATCAGCTGGGAGACAGAACTATACTGAAAAGAGACAAAACATAGACGCAGAAGAAGACCGAACGAAATGAGGCAACACCAATTTTAAAACAGATTTATGTATTGAAGTGAAATAATTAATTTAAATAAAATAACGACTTTGTAAACGTTTTTCTTTCATGGTTATTACAATCTCAGTGAAGTAAAGTAAAATACAATTTTTAACACGCATTACAACACAACTACTCATTGCTTGACACTTTCGAGACTCTATATAGTTGTTGTAATTGCGTGCTGAAGATTCTGCTGTACTTAACTTAATTGGATATAGATGTGCAAAAAAACAGGCCTATTGTTAAAGTTTTTATGTCAAAAGTTGTTAAGATATCACATAATAAACTGTCACCGATTTGTCTGTCGCAGTCTATACGAAATAAGACGCCAGAGCATACATTTATGCTTAGACCGCTTCCTCATCTATTTCATGAAACCCCTCCTACTGATTTGCTCGGTGTATATGTGGGGAAACGGGTAAATATTAGGAAAAATATATTGCTAAGATAGGAAACTGATCAATTACAGGCTTAAAATCGTGTTTCGACCCACATTTAATGTATGTACATTGTAAAAGCCACACTTACCTACAATACACTTACGACGAATAGAAATAATAAAACAACGGGATTGTTTTAACTAATTGCACTAAACCGCTGACGCCTCGACCTTACACTTCGAAAAAGCTTCGGTGGTAAATTCATCGACCGCCAGTTGACGCCACTGAGCAACAGAGAGATGTTGCTAAACGAAAACCGTCATCTGTCAAGGGAAAATTTTCCAAGTTTTTTTTTTTACTCGGTTGACAAAGTGAAAAAATTTCTTTCCTCCTTCGCAGTTTTTTAATTTAAATTTTTAGCATAGTTTGCATCATTTAATTTGCGGAAATCGTTCCTTAAAAGGAAATTATTGTGCTCGTATTGCTCAGTTCTTTATTTTGTAAGTGCAATTTGGTCGAAAAAGTGGGTTTAATTTGGCATCCGAAGCGAAAGCAGTGAACGTCATTAGTTTTTTTTTTTTTATTTTCTCTTCTGGATATTTTTTCTTATTTGCTTCTAAATTGATGCGGAATTGCAAATGTTTGTTGCTTAAATTTAATTTTGTGATTGCTTATTAATAATTAAAGATTCCTGTGAGAGTATCGTAAGGATACAATATTTGGGCCAACTCTCTTTTGAAACGAAAAGGGGCGACGAAGATTTGGTGACTTCTCCCCCCAGTTCCTGGCCCATGGTAGTTCGGCCAGTGTTCTATATATATACACAGAGACATTACTTTGGTAAGTTGTTTTCACATTAAATTTTGTTAAGAAAGAAACAAGTCTATTGCCATTTGCCACCGAAAAAACCAGTTCTATTGTAAGTCAATACTTGGCTGATCCGTCTGCTGCCCGTACCTCTCCACTTGTTCACCATTGTCACTTCGTGCTCTTGTGCCACGACTATTGTTGCCTGCACCTTTCAATTAACTTGAATTTGCTAATTGGTGCATGAACACATGAAGAAACTTCTTTTTACTTAATTTTTTTTTTTTTGGTTTTCTGTGGGTAATTTTATACAGTTTTGCGTTGGCAAAAGAAAGTGCAGCTGGATCTCTAACGATAGACACAGCGTAGACGATTCAATTGTTTGTTTTGTAATAGGCTGTCAGTAAATATTTCGATTCTGGGTCTAAAGTGGACTCGCTGATTTGCATCGGCTTCCTACATCTCCAATAAATGATTTCTTATACGACTGTAGTTTGTGAAACGCTGTGGTGGGGAATCAAACGCTCATTTTGCTATTTCGAGGTTCTTCAGCGGTAATCAAGTAACGCAATCAATGCGATAGTCTTCGATTTGTGGTCGTTGTTGCTTTAGTTTACACATATCACACACCAGTCGATAAGAGTTTTTCATCAGAAGCAGTGGGGGTTGCGTGCGTGCAATGTTTATGGAAACGATGGCTCTACCTGTGTATAACATTGTTTGATTGAAGTTATCTAAAGCCAAGGGTTATGTGTATACTCCTCGAGCAGGTGTGTTGTTGATATTTCTATTTTACGGCTGTTGTAGTGGGCATGTTGTCTTTACTTCTAGATATACATACTTCGTATCTGCGTTAAGATAGACAAAAATAAGTTTAATTATGTCATGAAATTTCCTACAAACTTTGGACCAACTAGGTACATTGTGTAGATTGATCAGTAATCGCACTAATAAAATGTTTATGTTGAGTTCTGTGAAGGATTAGAGAAAATCCTTGGACGTTAAGAATCCCAAAAGCACAAACAATTCCAATAGCATGGAGTAAGTTTTGAGCATGTAATTCGTGCTTGCAACACAAGCCACACATGATGTGCGAAATATGGAAAAATTACTTCTGCAGGCTGCTAGACGTCGAAGAAAACAATGTTAGAATTAATGAACCACTCACGAACGAAAAAACTGTGAAAAGCCGATGTGTACTTCCATCCGCCCGAACAAATATGAGGTAAAGGAGAAGAATGCCTAAACTTAAACCGTATGGTCTACCTGTCGACCTATTTAAGGCAGATATTGGAGAGCATTAAATAAGTTATTATGTGGCTTATACTCTTTCTGCTGCAAATGGAAGTGAAGCAGCTTATACAAGCAAGTACATGCGTAGGTGTGAACAGCACAGCAGGCCACAGGATGGTTATTTATAGATTGTTCATGACCTTTATAGGTACATCACCGCATACAAATTTGAATTAAATTGCAAATTTGAAAAATCCAAATCCGGAATTATGGCGCAGTATAGTTGGGGTATATTTTTATTTATAGCAAAAACAGAAAACTTGATACGCTCTATAGCGGCGCCATAATATCAGTCAAATCTTATTTGCACATAAGTTTTGAATGTGAAATTTGATTAAATAATAATACTTTTTGCGGTAGGGATCATGTATGGCACAGGTAGATGAGTTTGATCAGTAATTGTAAGCCCTTTCTGTCTTTGGTTAGTTGACTAACAGAATCGGGAAAAACCGTTCATGTCATCAACTCATTATTTTCTGGTTTTCATAAACAAATTTTCATGTTGACATTTCAGATAAATTAATCATTTGCTTCTTCAACTCGGTGGGAAAATGATTTGAAAAATGGCTTCTGGAGATCTTTCTTTAACGAGTAATAGCAGTCAAGAAGGTATGTGCTCCGCGATATTCTCAAAATGGAATTTGAAGCAATTTTTTGTCTTTTGCAGAGAGTCCCGAATATGTGGGCGGTTATGACCGCACCCTTCGACCCTCCTCAAACAGCAGTGGCAGTACGACGGCCGCCAATCTTGCCAACAACAATCCAAATGCTAAAAAGCCCTTCGATCTAATGAAACAGCAATACGAGATGGAACTGAATAACCTTCGGCACCAGCACAAGGATACTCTTCGTCGCTGCGAGGAAATGGCTTCGCAATTGGCCTTCTACCAGGAGCAATATATGGCAGCGATGAATCAATTGGAGTCCTCGTCGAAAGATCGTAATAAATTCACTGACATCGCTGCTGAAAATGCGCACCTAACGCAGCAGAATATAATGTTGGAGCGGAAATTGCTTCAGCTCATTGAGTCTGTCAAGCAGAAGGAGAGCGAAAACGGGAATCCGCCATCGGGATCGTTTTATTGTGAGCATTATAGTGAAATTGGCGGCAAGAAATGCGAAGGCGGTTGCGTAGAGACTGAGAAACTGCTCGAGGAGTTGCAACTTTCAAAGGAGAGATATGCCGATTTGTCCAAGGATCGAAATATAATCTCAGCCGAAAGGGAAAAGTTCAAAAAGCACCTCAGTTCGGTCATAAATGAGTTGGACAATATAAAGAAAGAGCGGAATTACTATAGAGAAGCACGTGAGACGTTCAGTATTCAGCGGGATCAGCTTGAGAAGGAAGTGGAGAAGTTGAAAGCGCTCTTAGCATCGAAGGCGAATGAATTGTTGATGACAACGATGCACAGGAACCGAGTGGAAGAAGAGCTGAATCAGATTCTTTCCGAGAAGGACAATGTCTTGCAGGAGACGCAGAAAATGAGCGATGATTTGGCAGCGGTTAAAAAGGAACTGGATCAAGTGGAAATCCAAAGAAAAAAGGACAAGAACGAGGTAAAGACTCTTCAGCAAACAAACTCTGAACTCATGCACAACATAGAGGATCTCAATATGAAGCTGAAGAAGCGAGAGCTGCTCAAGTCACGGGAGTCGTCATGGAGCAAGGAGTTCTCGGACAGCAAAGATGACTTTAAAGAGATTGAAAAGCTACGGAAGTGCCTGGAAAAGGCCCATTCTGAGGTGGAAAAGTCTATTCAGGAGACAGACATTGCGAAGCGGCACCGTGACTGGGCAATATCTGAGCGCGAGAAGATCGTTCAAGAACGTGACTCGGTGAAGACACTCTGTGATAACCTGCGAAAGGAGCGCGACAAAGCGATAAGCGATTTGCTATCAGCTATCCGCGATAGTGAAAAGATTAAGAAACAGAAAGACGAAGCACAAAGAGAAATCGATGGGCTCAAGGAGCAGATTGAGAACTCTCAGTCGCACGATTCGCGGCGTAGTTTCCGTTTGAGCACCTATGATGCTGACGATATGATTGAAATAGAGTTGTGCAACTATCATCAAGACGGCGATGTGGGCATCATACTGGATGACACTAATAATCGACAGCTCGTGTGTGGGGTGACAAACACATCACCTGCTTTTGGGCATCTAAAGATCAATGATGTCATTGTAAAGGTAAACAATTTGGATTGTCAATCGATGACCAAACGTATGGTGTTGGATGAGATAAGGTCTAGTGCGCCAAGATGTACACTGCTAGTTTCGCGTACTCGCCAGAGTAAACGTCATTTCTACACGGCTCACTTGAACCTACAGGAGAACCATAATCATGGCTTGAACCTCGACACAGGAGTGTTCATCTCCAAGATTGATCAGAACTCGTTGGCTGCATTCGAGCCCGAGCTGGATGTGGGTGATCGAGTGCTTAGCATCAACAACAAGTCAATGGAAGGTGTGCAAAACGTCAAAGACGTTATGAATTTGCTGAATGACCATCGGAATGATTCGATTACCATATTCGCTTTGAAGAACGTCCAAGATGTCAGCTATCCGGAGGCACATCGTCGCATGACAACCACATCCGCACAAACAGACTCAAATGACTCAATGCACAAAGTAACGAGTGCGAAGCATCCCTCAAAGATTGCAGAAATGCTGAGTAAGTTCCGCGAGAAGATGCACATCTCTAAGCCGGGCGCCGATTTCAGTCAGGAAAATGACGCTCTGGCCGCTCTAGACTCTGTGCTTAGCGAGAGCTCTGAGAAGAACAAGGAAAACCTTTTCAAACGTAGCAAACGTAGTAGCAAAAAGGAGAAGGAGACTTCGAAGAGTATGGGCACATGGCCACGCACTAACATCCTCAATACATCACAAGAGAACCCCACTGGCACCATAGTGCAGCACAGGAAAAAAGAACGTCCACCGCTTTCACTGTTCACCGCGGCTCCCATCAATGTTGATAAAGAGGGGCCAGAGAAAATGGGCGGGGCAGGAAGTTCCAACACTTTGCTTTCGTCGAAAAATAACCCCAATCGTAACTCGAATCCTATACCTGCGTCCAGCCTTTTTCAGTCCAGCGCTAGTGCTACAACTAACGGCTACCCCTATCGCCACTCGGTTTACGGAACGGCTTTAGAGTCTGAACCCATCATTTTGGAGCAATCCAAGCCGGTTAACATCCGCAGTCCCCCACTATTTACGGCAAACATTCAATTCAAGACATATGATCTGATGGGAAAGTACAGCACTCACACCAATCAGCGGCAACATCACGCGAATCATTATCAGAATCGATATAGTTTAAACTTGACCCCGTTGGAAAACAGTATGCTGTATAAGACCACTGGGCAGACGGCACAGCAGCAAGTTACCCCAGCAGCTATTACGATTGGCACCAAGCAACAGCAGCTCTTCGAAATGATCAAAAGTCCACCGCCGCAACCACCTCTATTCTGTCACCCGCAGTCTAGCAATACTGCCTTCGCACGGAACAGCGCACAACAAAACTCGCTCGACATGATATCGCTCAAGTCCCAGAACTCCATCGACTCGATTCTTTCGCAGAAAAGCCCACCAATCAGCGAATATGCAAATTTTCCAAAGCGCCCGGCGGCACCTGCTGCCGGAATGCAATCGAAAAACGTAGCCAAGTACCCTAGCGATAGCGAAAGCATAGCCTCGGGAGTAGCCAACCATCCAGGATCGAATACAGGTGGGACGTTGCTCTTTCATCGAGATCAGATGAATAGTGGAAATGGAAACAGCCATGTGACGCAGCATCGCCACACGCAATTGTTTCCCACTTTTACCTCGAACAGCTCCCAGATGCATCCTATTCACATGCCCCATTCCCATCACCCGCACAAGATACGTCACTCGAGTCCACTCACACTGCCACACTCCATGGAGCCGCAGCATTTAGCGCATTCATCGGCGGACAAATTCGACATGGACTATGGTAGCCCACCACCGCTGCCTCATCACGCGTACAACTCATCCGTCGACTATCCCTATAATCGCGGCGGTCGCAGCATTCACCCGACCCGCGATCACGACGATATGCCATCGGTGTACTCGCAAGTATACGAGGGTGGGACTTTCCCACGCAAAAAGGACCACCAACGATTGCGCATCCCCTCGAATCATAGCGTAGCGAGTAAAGGAAGCGGCGTCAAGAACAGCACCGGTTCGATTGATCATCACGGTGGCAGCGAGCGAGGCTCACCCATGCCACAGGTACACGTCGAGGTGCTAAGTCACGGACGAAGTAAACGAAATTCCAATGTGCCGTCGGATTTTCTTTGCCCTGGAGACCTGAGAAGAGTCACGATTGAGAAGAGCGACAAATCCCTGGGAATCACCATCCAGTGTAACAACAATGGTGGTGGGATCTTCGTCTCGACAGTAGCCGAAAAGAGCATTGCTACTCGTGCCGGTCTTCAGGTGGGCGATCAACTCTTAGAAGTTTGCGGACTCAACATGCGCTCGGCTACCAATGACATCGCGGCCAATGTGCTGCGTCAATGCGGAAACTCGATCACAATGCTTGTGCAGTATAACCCAGAAAGTGAGTATTGTAAAGAATGTCGCTATGAATGTGTGTGTGTATGTGTGTCTTTATTTTCTAGAATTTCTCTCTGCAGAATACGATGGCGGCAACAATCTCGAGCCGGAAAGTGTTAACCATTCTGGTTCACCAACGCCGCGTAACTCTCCACGGCCGCCGGCTCGTTCGTTGATGGCCTCCTCGCCGATAACGACATCGAGTGCGCTAACCAACAGTAGCATTATGCCTCCGTCTAATTCGCTGATCTCGACTCCGATTAAAGATCAAAGTTTTGCCGACAGCTTGGAAAATCAATCGGATGTAAGCAGCCAGGATATTCCCACAACGATCTATGAAGAGGAAGCACGTTACGTGACACTGCACATGGACAAGTCAAAAAACCTCGGAATTAAGCTCTTTGGCGGTAACAAAGTTGGAATTTTCGTTCACGATGTCACCACGGGATCGCCCTCAGATCGAGCTGGCATCCGGAAAGGCGATCAGATTCTTGAATACAACGGAGTCGACCTGAGGTGTGTTACTGCAGAGCAGGCAGCCAATGAGATATCAAAGCTCACTGAGACGGTGACGATGTTGGTGCAGAATAAGTTACAAAGTCGGTTTTAGTTACTTTTTAGGTTATGTGACACGATTGACGATGGTTTTTTATTATTTTAGTTTTGAAGCAGATCAAGGATAGGTCGGGGGACTCCTTTTACATTCGAGTGGGGTTTGACCGAACCGGAGACTTGAATGAGGGCGAACTAAAATTTGTCAAGGATGAAGTTCTCTACGTAGACAACACAGTATTCGCGGGAACATTTGGCCTCTGGAGAGCTTGGAAACTAGACGCGAAAGGACATCGCAAGGAATGCGGCATAATCCCAAGTCAATCAAAGTGAGTATTATCTTTGATCTATGATAAACGACTAAATGATAAAATCTATGTTCAGAGTTGAAGAGGAACTCCGCTCTGGTGAAAGTGTCGACTGCGATGGTGGAACTACGCGTCGTGGCAGCACATCGGCGCGAAGGTCTTTCTTTCGTCGAAAAAAGCATCAACGCAGCTCATCCAGGGACTCCACCGAAATAGCCAGCTTTAGCAACACACAACTAAGTTTTTTTCCCGATTCCGGAATGCTGAACGATGATGGAGGCATTCTCAGCTATCAACGTGTCGAGCGATTGGACTGTGAGTTGTGTCTGTTGTTTTTTTTTAAGTTGAACTTTGTCGATAAAATTTTTGTTTGCAGCTCCAATTCGGCGTCCAGTGCTAATAATTGGCCCGCTATCTGAATGCGTCATGGATCGTTTGACAATTGATTTTGTTAATCTCTTCAAGTCGTGCGAAGTTACTACCATGGATTGTTCGCAAGAAGCCATGGAAGAAGGACTGCAGGAGAACATATTCGTGGATTATCGAAGGAGAGGCAATAAATTCGAATGCACCACAGTGGAGTCTATCAATAACTCTTATAAGAATGTGAGTTTTACAGTAACTACTGCCATTTATTTCGGGTTTTCTCTATTTAGGGTGGTGAATTTATTTAAGCAACTAAATGTTAATTTCGTAAGATATCTAACGAATTTACCGTGCAACTCGAAAGGCGTTCATTACTACTATTACCAAAAGATATCTGAATTGTGTTTTGTTTTGAAAATATCGAAACAGGTCTATTAAGATCCACTTCGGGCTATTTACCAACTCTTACTACGCGATAGATAGAATAAGTCGGTTTCTCTTCAGTACATTTTTAGTAATAAAATGTGTATGGTGTGATAGATTTTGGCAAAATAAATTCTTTTTTAATTCCATCTTGGTCCAATGATCTATTAGTATATAACTAGTTCACTCTTTTATCGATTTTTATGCTTCATTTTTTCCGCAGGACCGTCGTCACTGTATTCTGGACATATCCATCTCGGCTGTTGAGCGCCTACAGCGCCTACAAATCTACCCCATTGTGTTGCTACTGCGATTTAAGTCGGCAAAGCAAATTCGGGAAATTAAAGATCCACGTTATGGCACAGATAAAATATCTGCCAAAGCTGCAAAAGAGATGTACGAGCGGGCTCTAAAACTCGAATCAGACTACAAACAGTACATATCTGGTAAGTCGAATATTTCCCCCTACACCAACTGCGCTAAATTTTGCAATTTCTTTCTCTTGCAGCTGTAATACCCGGAGTAAGCATTAAGCACATGTGCACCCAAATCAAAGACTCTGTCGACAAGGAACAAGACAAGCTTCTATGGGTACCGGTCTCCAATGCTTAGACGGTTGCTACTAGCTTTTAATTTTTTTCAGATCTTGCATGCTATATTACCGTAAACACTTCCTGCCTTGCCTAATTTTATTTTGTACTTGTCCTCATGTTGCACACAAATATCTTAGGTACAGCGTGTCGTACCTATAATTTTAAGAGTATGTATTTTAAAGTAACTATTGTATTTCTTTTCTCCTAAATGTTGAGTGTTTTGGTTTTGTCTCTTTATCAATTTTATGCAATAATTAAAGTGCCTTTTACTAAAACTGACTGGTATACAATACATTTTTAATAGTTTTCGTATGCTCTAAGCATTTTCACAAAAATAAAAATAATATCTTCCAATTTTTTCGAAAAGAAAATAAAATTTTGTAAAAAATAAATCAAATTTAAAAAAAAAAATATATTTATTGCCTTAATTTTTTTATACACATAAAAAAAAAATATTAACAATTATATGTTTACACAAAAAAGAAAACGAATACAAAGAAGAATAACGAATAAAAATATTAATGAAAATAAATGCCTTAGAAACAATTTATCTATCACTAGCCTTACATTTTAATATTTTTATTTTATACAATTATTATATTTTTTTATAATTATATATATATTATATATGTTTCGTTTGATTTGTTTGTCTTTTATTTGATATTTCAAAGAATATAATATAAGTATAAAGTATCATATAAAATTTACACAAAAAACAATAGATATTAATACAATAAAAAAATATACATATATATATTCACTTGTTAAACGGATTTATAATATAAAAAAAAAATAAATAAATACATTTATATAATTTTATAAAAGCTCAAATCTACTTGGACGTTTTATAGATATAGCTTCCGGACAGGGTTATCCATTACGCGCCTGAGTGTGTTAAGTGTCTCAAAAAAAATTCGTCAAATTATAAAAGTAGGTAGGTAGGTTTGCAAGCCGGGACTTTTCCACAAAGTTTGTATCTTACAAAAATCATAGGGACATTTAGTCGACATTTTAAAAATATTTCAGATTTTGTTCAGTGCGAGATTGTTTTTTTTCTTAAAATTCAGACTCTAGATTTACTTAAGCTCAATACTTTCAGATGTTTGGCGAAAGTGATGTGGCCCGTGAAGACACCAGTCAGAGGGAAATCTTCAGATTGGTTACGCACATCCAGGGGCCTATTTCATAAATCTACAAGACTAATAATTATTCGTGAATTCACTTGTAACTTGTAAATTATGTAGGTATGTGCAAATGTATGTTTCATAAATAATGTCAATTCACCAATAACTACAAGTATGCCAGGCTTGTAGCTACATGTACATTTTACAACTACGGCGAACTTTTCAGTTTCATAAAAATATTTTCGCAGCAAATTATTAGTGACGGAATCGTAACTACAAGTGAATTTCTTACAAAAGTAGAGAGACTAATAGAATCATGTACTGGGGATTTTTGGCTTATTCGCGGTTAAAATTTAGTGCTTAGATAACCAGTGTTTAAGAAGTTTAAAATATAAATGATCTAAAGAAGTGATGATATTAAATACGAAGACAATCGGGCACGAGAACTGTGAGTTTTAAAGAGCGTATCAATTTTATCATGACATAATCATAAATTCGATGAAACATTAAGAATTAACTACTCTGTTAAGAAGCATTGCACCGTCACTACAACAAGAAACTAATCGGGATCTTGTTCTGTCATTTAAATAGCCTTGGATTGGCGAGGTAAGGAATCTCAGTAGCTGATATGCATAGAATTTCATCGTTACAAAAAGTTTTGTTATTTTTAATTCTTTAATGTTACAGTGACCAATCGCAAGATGGAAACCTAATTTGCGGCACCAATTTTTTTGGGTTTAAGTAAATTCAATCACACCAAAAACATAAATGTAAAAATAAAAACCGAGTTCTCTTATCCAGAACAAAAAAAATATATGTAACCAGTCAGCCACAAAAAGTAATGAGATCAAGTTCTTAGTTCAAGAAGGTTCAATGTTAAAAAAAAAGTTGGTAGGTTTACTTTGCAAGTTTTTCGTTTATCTAAATCTCACGAAAAGTAAGTGACTGACTAACGGGTGCGCCATCTTTAATATCGGTATGTACAAATTGAATACCTAGGTAATTTTAAAAAAAGGAACCGATTTCCATATTTTTATTTAAATTGGTCCTTTAAATTTATTTGGACTAGTTTTTGAATACAACATCAATAAAGTGGTCGCTTCTATTGTCCAAAGCAAAATTTGCCCTTTTTTGCTGTATTTTCCAGACATTTTTCGAGCATCTCGGGCGCTATAGCGATGATTTCAGCACAAATGTTTGCCTTAAGCTCGTCAAAGGGTCTGAGTCTTGCGGGCGTACACTTTGCTTTTAAAATAACCCCACAAAAATAGCTCCGGAGATGTCAAATCTGGAGATCTGGGTGAGCAGTCAATGAAATATGTACAGTGAGCGTCAAAAGTGAGTACCTAAACAACGATGCTTCTTTGAGTTTTTTTAGGCTATGGAACCAGGTAAAAAAAAACAACAATCTAAAATAAGTTTGATTACGAAATAACAATAATTAAAAATATTTCATGTCGACAGCAAAAAATACTTTATAGCTATTTAAAAAAAAATTTTATCCAAACTCCAAAGGCAAATAAAAACCAATGCGATGTTCATTCACTTTTGACGCTTTTTTTTGATTATTTCCTTTCCGTACACTGTAAGTCCTACCACTCTTCCAATATGTCAATACTCCACAGCAATCGGAAGTAATATTTGTTAAAAGTGGGCATATACCACGCCCTAGCATATGCACCACAGGATCTGCAATTGTGCCAGAGTTCACGACTCTAAAATGGCAGAAAGTGCTTCATAATTTTGAATGAGTCAGTTAATGACAGAGTTTGTGACTTTTGAAACATTCTAATTGAGAAAAAAAAATAATGCTACAGAGTTGAAAATCGGTGAGATGAACCATTTTAATGTGCTTAGTAAATGCTCTAAGCTTAAGGTTTTTGTCTTAATTGGTTTCGACGTTAAAGGGGAGTCGAAAACAGCCTGAGTTGGTTTTTGCAAAACTGGCGTGTTCCTTTACTAGAGAACTTGGCTGAAACAATACCCTTTGAAGTAACAAAGAAAGAAATAAAATAGAAGAAAAAAAAATGCTTAGATCTCTCAACTGTGAAGTATCGCTGCAGACTTGTAGTTCTTCTCAAATATTTTGTACAGACTTGTAGACTCGTAGCATTTTGATCCCTACACTTATAATTTGAATCTGCCGTGCTACAAGTGCGGAAAATGTTTATGGAACACAATATTAGAACTCCATATACTTTATTTCCGCTTGGAGTTACAAGTCTACAAGTACAACACTCGTAATTTTATGCATTAGGCCCCAGGTGTTATTGCCTTGAATGACAAAATCGCGTTAGTTCTGTCAAGAGCAGAGAGCCGTGTAGATCCAACAGACTTTTTTTGGCGATAAGCTCCATACCATTAGCGCTGTGGCTTAGTGGTTACTGTGCTGGACTACTTTGCGAGGGGTCCCAACATTTGTGGTGGAAATACCAGTAGGTAATCTTATCTCAGAAGAGGACAACTTTTCCGATCTTTCGATTTCTACCTCGTTTTTAAAATTAAGCCTACGGTAACGCGAGTTAAATATCGTAAGATTTCGTTAAGCTTTGTAAATTTTTTTGCACAGAGGAACTGAAATTAGTCCATAACTACCACACCCTACTTAGTAAAAAGTATTACTATAATAAATATATAAACAAATAATGTTTTTAATTAGTATATTATTACATTTGAGTAAAATATATGGCCAGATACAATCTAGATGGAAGCTAAAATACAAAAAAAAATATACAAAAGACTTATTACAACTAATTAATTATAAAACTATCATTCCAACATATGAAACAAGTCTTTGAAGATCTGCTCATCATAGCCATCACTATGGTTGGAAATGTAGCATATTTTTAAGGTACTTTCGCTCATTTCGAATAAAACTATTTACAATACACACAAATAACTATGCGTCTGTTTGTTTCGACTAGGATAACAATAATAAATATTATAAAACAATAAATTTACCTAATTACTCATACATAAATACCTCAGCAAAAAATCACAAAAATATTCATCCAAAAAACTAAAAGAAGGTTTTTCACTCCAAATTCCGTTTTGATTTTGATTTTGGTCACTCAAATGAATTCAGTGATGCAGTTTTAATCGTACATATCAAACTCATCTCGAGGTCGATACC
Organism: Cheilosia soror; assembly: GCA_949372485.1. Lineage (NCBI taxonomy): Eukaryota > Metazoa > Arthropoda > Insecta > Diptera > Syrphidae > Cheilosia > Cheilosia soror. Next base: position 141,069,038 of record OX443561.1, read on the forward strand.
AATCTTCTGACGCGTGCTCATAGACAGCCTTACGGACCTCGGCTTCGGCTATTTCAGCTGGATGTCGATAGTCTGCCTCTGATCGAGGACTTCTCGATGTCGCCCGGAAATCCGATGGAATATCGTAGCATTTGCAAATGCAACACGATGGAAACCGAAACCAATCCGAAAATATGCCTCGGCACTCATTGTGTGGATCGTAGGCGAGCAGTCGGTGTAGACGGTACTGTTGTTCACATCGGCAGCCATCACGACAGTACATTTGTTTGTTTTCGTGAGTGCACTTCTCCCAATGAACATACTGCTCAAATGGATAAAGATTTAACAGAGCTAGCACTTCGCCACGAGTGTTGTTGGCCCAAAATGGAGCAACGACTTCCTCTTTTACGGGACAGGCATTTCTGTAATGAAAATTGAATATGGAAAGGGAATACCTACAGTGACCACAATTTATATAATACTTACATTCCTCTCATATTTGTAGCTGGTAGAGGATCTTTCTGAACGGTGTCTTGAAAGAGCTGTCCATCTCGAAGGACCGGCTTGGTAACAATGGTTGCAACAGTCTGCTTCTTGACCTCAGTAATCTTTACCGTTGGTTCAGTCGGCGAGTTGTTGTAAAGATGATAAGGGCTGTTGCTGGTACTGTTGGTACTACTGCTTGTGGCAGCCTTTAGAGGCGTCGTCCCTCCAAGCCGAACTTTGGTCATATTCGCAATTAGACTGATTGTTTCAGAAAGTCTGTCCACATCAGTTGGCTGACCAACTGTAGTTGGAACAGCAGGTTCTTCATTTTTCGCAATTTGAGGAGTTAGCTTTAGAGTTGTAGAAATAGTTACTGATTCAGTGATATTGTTCAATCCTAGATTAGGTGATTCCACAATTCTGATGTTATCGCCTATAGTAGCTGAATTTGGAGAAGTCGGCTCATAGACACTGTTCAAGTCGACATTCTGGTCATTATCTTCATCATCATCATCGTCATCATCATCATCATCTAGCTCAACATCATCCAACTTCGATGTCGATCTCTTCGGCGCTTCGGTTGTTGGCGCTGTGATCCTCCGAGTTGGTTTTCTTTGCGTTGTAGTTGGGCTTAGGATTTCAGTGGGCATGGTCGTTGATTCAGTTGCCGTATTCCGATCAGTCGTACTTGATGCTTCTGTAGTCGATGTACTTGTCGTCGTCGTTGTTGTTGTTGTAGTTGTTGTGGAGGTTGTACTACTACTAGGTGTAGACGAAACTGGCCTAAAGTGTGGTTCCTTCAACACTTCATTGTGTCTCGAATTATCAAAATGATTTTGCATAACTTTCGTCTTTCGGAATCCATCTCGAGAGTATCTCGCAGCAGTTTGCTCTACATCCTCAATATCGATGTCGTTATTCTGGATTTCAGTACGCAATATGGAAATATGCCTCACATCGCCGTACATTCGCTTCATTAGTCCCTGGTTCTCGTGAACAAATCTCCGCACAGCATGCCATGGATACGCTGCTCCTGGCAAATGGCAATATGCCTGATGCGACAGATCACATGGTATCGTGGCCACCAGTTGAGCTCGCCCACGTCTTGACATTTTATTCGGACTGCATGAGTTGGCCGAATCGAAACCAAACGCCACCGATCGATGAACTGAGACAGCGAAAAGCAAGAGAAACAGGAAATGCCCCTATAAAAAGAAGAGAAAATAATGTATATTTTTTTTTATTTAGATTCAATTACAGTGTAGGTACAATCTGTAACCTACAATATATTGTAATGTAAATCATTTCGCTCCGAGTGAATGGTAAAGAGAAAGTTGTTGTAGCCTGTTGCAAATAGCATGGCCGTGGGAAAATGCAAAAAATTAACAGCGTTTTATTTTTTTAGATTTTCCTAATTTGCCGGACTATTATTTTTACGAGTTCCAAATGATGAGCTCACATATACAATTAAATGAAGAAAAATTAAAAAAAAAAAAAAAGAAATTAATATTCAGATTAACTTTTACTATCGTTTGCCAAATGTAACGTGAACCCAATAAAGCCTATACAGCCGAAGCGATGAAGAAAATGAAGAAGAACAACAGAAAGAAAATGATCGACCATAGCTTGCTGGCCGGAAGAGGTAATGGATGGGTTCGCATTTTGTTTTCTTTTTTACGATTTGGTGAACTTTCCGCCGGTAGTTTCACGTTTCCCAATACAACGTAGATATATTTTTTATTTTGTTTCATTGGCAGTTGTCGTTTTTCCGCATATATGCATTTGAGATTTCACTTGTAGCTTTCGCAAGGCGAGTTCGTTTTTTTTGTGAACCCGTTATGATGAAATGGTCAGTTGGCTCGATTGGAAATGCTTTCTTTTTCAATTGGTATATACGTGTAGGATAGACTGATTACAATTTTTTCTTGAGGTAGGAGTTTTTGTTCTCTGCGATATTTTTAGCATGAGAAGTTATCATGTGCAGTTGCTTAAAAATACTCAGTTATAGATCTGGAACGGTGACAAGTGGTGACAAGCTCTTCCAGAATGATGAAAAGCTGCGAAGACCATGCTACGGTACACCTATCTTTTTGAATATAAAATTCATTAAGTGATTTTTTGTCCCGGGCTATGAAAGGGACTACACGACTTGCATAGCGAGTGGCAGCGACATCAACCTGGTAAGAAAACAGTTCAACAGTCTACTTGCATATAAATTAAATGCATCAGGTGTTCCTCAGGGCTCAGTATGCCCGATGAATGAAACCTTTGCATCGTGAGCCCTATCCACAAGAACACTGTGAACAGGGCCAATTACAGAGGAATAAGCCTCTTGAATGTTGCGTATAAGATCCTGTCGGAAAACCTTTTGCAAATAAACTGCGATCGGCCCATTTCAATGCGGTTTTAGGCCGGGAGAGTCAACAAAATCTTCACACTCCAGCAGATCTTGAAAAAAAAAAAAAGCAGGAATTCCAGATCGATACACACCACCTCTTTATCGACTTTAAGGTAGCCTATGATAGCGTATGTTAGGCACGTATTATAGAAAGCCAAACTTCGGTATCCCTGGAAAACTCATCCGCCAGTGCAGAATGACGATGGAGAAATCTCGCTAAAGTGGAAAAGAACAGCACGGAATGCTTTGATGTCGAAAAAGGTTTAAGACAAAGCGACGCGCTATCATTTAACTTCTTTAACATCAATCTTGAAGCAATGCACGGAACTCGCAAGCGTACATCAGATGTACAATTTTTTAAAAGTCCGTTCAACTACTTGCATAATGCAGATGATATTGACATTATAGGGAGAACTCGGCAAGCTGTTAACGGCTCGTTTGCAAGCATTGAAACGGAGGTGGCGAAGATGGGTCTGGCTGTTATAATGAGGACAAAACAAAGTATATGCTGTCATCGAAAAAGGACTCTCAACATCGGCGACTCGGACAAAACGGCGCAGTAGACAGATATAACTTCGAAGTAGTTAAAGACTTTGTCTACCTAAGCTCTACAATAACCTCGCAAAACGACATTGGCTAGAAATCAAACGAAGAATCACTCTTGCCAATCGCTGTTTCTTAGGGCTAAGAAGACATCTAAGAAGTAAAGCCCTCTCTCCCAAAACTAAGAGTAAGTAATGTGGGTCCGTTATGTGGGAGGAGTCAACGGTCTATTCTTACTGGGGGTCTAGCACGTAACTTGATACAATCGAGTTCAGTCGATAAAATCGAGCTCTGGCAGCACCTAATTTGTCTCAATCGATTATTCTCGATTGATTATCCTCGACTGAGACAAATTAGGTGCTGCCAGAGCTCGATTGTATCGACTGAACTCGATTGTATCAAGTTACGTGCTAGACCCCTTGGTTTCTGATCCCGGTCCTGTTGTATGGTGCAGAAGCATGGACCTTATCGTAAACTGATATAAACCTCTTGCCACGCTTTGAGAGAAAGGTTATTCGCGTGATTTTTGGTCTAGTTCGTATTGACGCGGACGGAGCGTGGAGGAGAAGATTCAACGGCGAACGTTACGCGCTATATAGCGGCGTTGACCTAGTCAAAAAGCTCAAAATACAGCGACTGAGATAGCTGAGTCACGTGGAGCGCATGGACAAAAACGCACCAGCCCGACGAATCCTTGAGTCCACCCCTGAGGGACAACGAAGCAGAGGAAGACCGCACCTCAGGTGGCGCGCACAATTGGAGAGTGACCTTAATCAACTTGGTGTGCATAACTGGAGGCAGCTAGCTGGTGACCGAGTTGTCTGGAGGGGCTTGTTGGTTGAGGCCGTGGTCCACCCGAACGGTTCTGTAAGTTCCTCAGGGCTCCGTTTTGTCTCCTACTCTATAAAAATATTCACGAATACTTAAGGATTATAAAATCAGCGAAGCCTTTCCATGAATGCTTTGCTACTTTTGAAATTTTGAACAATTTGCTGGCATATGCACTATACAATGACTATTACCTACAAATACTTCGTAGTAACAATCCCGAGATAATCACTTTAAAATGAAAAAAAAAAATATTTGAGCCTAGTAAATTATTTGTAAGTAGATAAATTACGTTCCCATACAATATTCCCTTTAAATTTACTCTAACCATAAAATTAAGCAAAGTATTTTATTTCCTATCTGGAGAATAAACTCTTTCGTGTCAGACATGGAAACGAATATTCAGAAAAGAAATAAAAGCAACCATTTGGGCCATTTGGGTATCTGTTTTTTACACGTGATATTCCACAAACAGAAGGATTATAGAAGGCATTGCTGATAACATATAACACAGATAAATTAATTGGTACAAAGATTAAAGAAACAAACATTATTTTAAAGGGCGTTTGAGAAGTTTGGACTCGGCATGCAATTGTAGGTGATTCGCATTCGGTCCAAAAAAAAAGAACTCACACAAACAAAATGATTGCAGAAGAAACTAGGCCTAGTGTCCTATATGGGCCTATTGTGCCAAATATTTATTAATTTATTTTTAATCGACCCACGTAGATTTAACATAACCAAAAAAAAATCACCGTCCTATATTTATAAAGGCCCCTATTGTGAGTGTCGATAGTTGATCGTTGATCGACAATTGTCGATCGATAGAGAACCTGTGATTGTCAATTGTGATTGATATTTGTCGATTTGACAGTCGCTTGTAGTCGATTACAAATGTCTGGTCGATGCTTTCTCTTGAAAATAAAAAAAATTTGTGCGTACGAATAGCTAAAATCAATCGACGCAATCGACTATATTGTCGTAACGATCGCTGATCGACAATCACAACATGGGCCAAAGACTGTTAAATTTCTATTTGCGAACGAGGTCAAATATCCCGGAATGACTCTCGAAGCAAATGAAATGGAAGTTGCATTTAAAAATTTTAAATAAAATTAAAAGCAAATAGAAAAAAATGTATGGGATTGTAGCAGCGAAAATAATCTAAATAATTTATTGAATGCCAAAAACCCCCATCACTGCGCTGTGGTGCATCTGAAATGTCATAGGTAGGTAGTTTGATTTGAAATCTAAAAAGTAGAGTTTCTTTTTCTTCTCAATAAAGTATAAATATGTATCTGATCTACCCTGGACAAATTCACTCGGAAGCCTGCTTGGAAAACCAGGCCAATATGAATTTGGGTGACCCCTTTTTAGAAAGCTTCCGTACTGAGATCCTTCTGTATTTACCTATCCGGAAGAGATGTATCCCCATTTTTATACCCTCCACAGGAAGGTATATTCACTTTGCCATTACGTTTGTAACGCCAAGAAGGATTCACCGGAGACCCTATAAAGTATATATATTCTGAATCAGGATCACATTCTGAATCGATGTAGCCATGTCCGTCTGTCTGTCTGTCTGTCTGTCTGTCTGTCTGTCTGTCTGTCTGTCTGTCTGTCTGTCTGTCTGTCTGTCTGTCTGTCTGTCTGTCTGTCTGTCCGTCTGTCTGCCTGTCTGTTGAAAGCACGATAGCGTCCAAAGGAATTGACCTAGCCGAATGAAATTTTGTGAGACGACTTCTTTTTACCGTCGCCAGGTTGGTATTGAAAATGGGCTATGTCGGTCAAGTAGTTCTGGTACCTCCCATACAAAACCACTATTAGACCCACGTCTCTCTCTGTCTGTTAAAATCACGATAGCGTCCAAACGAATCGACTTAGACCACTGAAATTTTATGATAGATCTTATATGTATGGCCTTCAAGTTTGTATTAAAAATGGTGCATGTCGGTCAAGTAGTTCTGTTACCTCCCATACAAAGCCAATATTTGAACCATATATCTGTGTCTGTTGAAATCACGATAGCGTCCAAACGAATCGACTTAGGTGAATGAAATTTTATGAGAGGACTTTTTGTAACCGTCGTCAGGTTGGTATTGAATATTGTCTATGTCGGTAAAGTAGTTCTGCTACCTACCACACAAAACTAATATTAGACACATACTAACTCGCATGGCAAACATTTTGCATGACTTTTATGCAGTGGAGGGTATCAAAGCATCGGCCAGGCCGATGATAACACTTTTACTTGTTTTTGTTTAAATTGTATAAATGTACATTATCGAAGACCGAAATGATAAAAAGGCGTACAACTTAATAACAACAGACATTTTGTTTTCAACATTTAACGTCCTTTATATTTGCTTCTCTCATTTACTTTCATTTCACGCCTAAACTGATACCTATCTTAACATCCATTCTTACATAATATATGATTAGCATCAACCGAACATAATCTTTAACGCATCATTATCTCGACCCAACCCACATTTTTCCAAAACAGTTACCTAACACCGCTTAAAGCTCTTTTCTCTTTGTAACTCTTGCTTAACACTTTCCATAGTCTATACGTCAAAAGAAAAAGAAATATAAACAGATTGGCCATCTTATACTACATCTTTTGATTGCAGCCAATTGGGAAATGTATTCGCGTCGCGCCAAACGCGCCGTCATGCCATCAGCATCAAAGCAAAGTATAAAAATGCAACAATTTTCCTTATAGCCGGCACAATGGCGACCGCCCGATGCTATAGGTACTACCCATGAGATTAACCTGCTCCCGGAGCAAGACACCAACACTGAAATGGAAAGTTTTCGGAAATTTTTGGTAATTTTCGTTGATTTTATTGACCATTAACCGGCGCACACATTGCCATTTGTGCGGTCTTCGGCGCCGACTTCAGTGAAAGCCGATAAGCGTTTTGTTGTTTGGAGCCTTTCCAATGTCACTTTAACTCGTTCCATGCGAGGAAAGACCATGTAGCGCAGCGACGACGATGGTGGATGCCCATGCTAGTACATATTTCGTTTTGTTTTTGTCGTGTGGAAACCACGAAAAATCTGAAAGTTCAACAAAACTCAATCAACTCTTGATTTCAGTCACTTCCAATCCATCGTGGTTGTGCCTCGGGTGAAATGCATCTTATTATCTGTGTCTGTGGCGTATATTAATTTCCATTACAACAATTACAAGTGTAGGCGATTAAAAGTATTTCCATCGTTCGATCAACGACCTTAAGCTGTTGTTTCGGGCATCGGCATTTAGATTCTCTGTCTGAAGACAACGGAGAAAGGGTGTTTCAGTGATCGGCTAGTAGCGCTGACGCTGGTGTATTCATTAAGATACATCGATGGAATATAGGTTAAGTAAAAGTCTTTCTTGAACAGCGCGGAGTTTGGTTTGGGTTCTTCTGTTTTCTGCTTTATTTTTGCAGTTTACATATACACATACATACACATACATACTTGACTTTTCTCTTGAATTGCAATTTGTGCTGAGTGTTGTGCGGTGAAAGAAATTAAAGGTGAATGCGGTTTGTGTTGCCTTTATAAATTTAATGTCTTGTAAACTAAACCATGAGAAAGGGAAATTAACTTTAAGCTGATGCACACAAAGAGATTCAATAATAGACAGATGGACAGACAAATTTGTTCCGAATAATGCCATACGAAATATACCACTTAAATGGCAGGTCTATTATTCAACCCTGGGTGTTTGGATATCCGTAAAGAATTTTACTTCAGGAGCGGAATATTATAGTCGAATGGACAATTCCTGGAGTGAGTTTCGGTCCCAGCGAACTCTACGAGATGTACATGTACAGTAGGACTTGTAGAGCGAATAAACCAACGCCCCGAAGAGTCTTCGATTACAACCCGAAGGGACAACGCAGTAGACCTCGCTCAAGTGGAACGTGACCTCAACCTAAATTTCAAGTGAAGCCGTTTAGTTTAAGATCGGGCTAACTGAAGGGGCGTATTGGTTAAGGCCCAGATACACCTCGGACTGTAGCGCCACCTAAGTAAGCAAGTATGTAAGTAACTCTGTGTTACTATAGTTTGTAGCCTGGTGCTCAAAATATACAAATCACATATCGCCATGGTTTTAAGCTGTGAATTCGTTGGTGTTGTATCTTGTATGCATCCTATCGATGGCTGAGGTATTCCCCTACAGGTACTTCAGTAAATAAAATATCACCAACACTCAAAAAAGTAATAGATAACCAGGGGGTGCAGGTAACATGGTCATTATAGAACTCTCCATTGAATACCGGTCGTCTCTTTACCTGGTTTTTATAGAATTTGGAAAGACATTCTACAATGTCAAGAGATTTTATTTAGCTTCATTTATACAGGGATATTCCAATAGACTATAATAGCTTTTACATCAAGGCAGCATATCATGGATATTTAATTGTCGCTCCTGATAGAGGAAGAACATTCGATAAACTATATTAGCAGAATGCTGGAAATATTAGTCAAGGTGTTTAGAAAATATGACAAGGATTTGCTGATCTAAAAGTCTTTTGAAAGAGCTGCTTGAATAGATGCCATGTCTGGAACTACCATACATCCGACACTGACGACATATGGCACTATCGTTACCCCAATATTACAGAAAACACTTAGGATGATAATAAATACCTAACATTTTCAGACCGACGTTTTTGTTTAGTGGTCCCTTAAATAAATTTAAATATCAATCGCGAAATATACAGCAATATCCCTAAAAACCTGAAGAGGAACTTATCCCATGTTTAGAAACATGATGCGAATTTCAATAGTAAGTTAAATGATCCGTTCTTCCATCTTCGCAAATACAAGTGCTCTTAATAGCCATATCGCTAGCAGTATGCTAATAAATAAAAGAAATTGCACAATTACATAATCGACCCATATCACCCGCCACTTAATTGATGTCATCCCGAGAGAATTATGTCAGTCAATCAGTCACTCAAGATGTAACTAGTACTAGACATAATAAAATCATACAATGCCAACATTAATTTATTAAGCTGTCTGTGAAAACTTGTACTTGTTGCTTCTAAAACATGTGTCAATGCACGTATATGAAGAGATGTTCACTCTTTTCTTGTATCTCTCTTCATCCGCGTATCGTGTGCAGGCTTTTTGTAAGCTCTCCGCACCTTAGTTTTTTTTCCATGCCAATTATAGTAACTTTCTTCTTAAATGTTTGCACTTGTTGCTCAACTCTCAAACAAGTGACAGAGTGTAGACAAGTTTTATTTGTAGATACCTGCTGTTGGACATTACGTTTGGTAGGTAATATAGCATTCTTGCTTTATTTTCTTATGTTCGACTTTAGGATGCCAAAAGAAAAAAAAGGACGTACAGCGTCGATATGGTCTTAAGTGGCATAATGTGAGTAATTTATTTCAGAAAAATTATGCTAACTAAAGACAAGAATTATGTGACACCTCTCAATATGATATGAGTTGTGATTAAAACAAAGTTCGCTGAGCAACTCTTTTGTTTTTTTTTGGATGACTTACTTTTCTTTTCACAATGACTAACCGCCCAAAGTGGTAACACTTAACACCTACCAAATACATAATGAAATGAGCACCAAAATTTCGAATAAATAATTTCACTTATCTCCAAGGATGGTAACGAAAATAACAAAAACAATATACCACCTCCAACCCGAGCGTATTCGAAATGAATGGACTCAAACGCGTATATCGAAAAGATTTGCATGTGTTAAACTGTGTATGGCAACAAAATCACTGTAGGTATATGTGCTCGTGATTATTATTATTTTTTTTTGCGTCTCTAATTCCGTTGCTCTGACTGATGTTTGTATATGCAAAAAGTGAAATTGGAATACATTTTTCTTTGCACTAAGTGCTGTCTAATTCGATAGGGGCCATTTCATCATTTCTGGTTTGTTTAATTACGTTTAACGATTTTCCACTTATAGAACAATGGGTGAAGAAGATTGGATCACCTAAATTTTCAGGTGCTGCGTGCTGCATTAGAAAGTTTCCCAAAAATTGAAATGTATTTAGCTAATAGGCCAGAAGGAGGTCACTGAATGAAAATGAAAACAATGTTGAGATGATAATATGAACGGGACAGTTGAATTACTGATTGGTTTTATTATTTTTTAAGAAAGCAATTAATACGTCATTTGGAATATTTAGATTATTCACAGATTTTTTGTTTTGTTTAAGCAGTAAGGTTTACCCTATATTTACTCGAATTCTCTCCTCTGTAGATTTTTTTATCGAATTCAATTTTTATTTTTATAGGTTATTATAGACTCTATCCGTCTTGTAATGCATGAAGTTGGTTTTATAAATCTCAAGTAGAAATTGTTCTAGGAATTTCGGAAAGGTGGTTTGAACAATTTTTTTTATATAAAACTGTATTTCTTATGGCATTGTTGTGTCTATAATATGTAGATGGTTTTCTAAGAAACTTGGATCTTTCGATGCCCCATGGAGTGTCTTAAATTGGAAGTACAAACATACATTTTTTAATTGGATGTTTACTTACTTATGAAACAGCGATAAGAACAAAGCACAACAAAAATGCTGGAAGAATCTGTTTCCATAACAAAGTCTCAGAAATAAAGGTTAAGTTCTTTCACAATAGTTCATCAAAACCACAGAGAGTTCTTTAACATAATTATGTTAATCATGTTACCACCCCCACACACTTCTGAAGGAATACAGAAGACATGCTTGCACAAGCGCGGTCTTTCCATTTCCTACACGAAGATTGTTAACTTTTTTATTTATGCCCAATTATTTTAAATCGAAATAAAGAAGCTCATACATGTTACTAATTAAGACAGAACAAAAAGAAAAATAAATCCGATTTTTATAGTAAATATCTTACGGGTTGTTCTCTTGAAGTAGAAACAACATTTTACTATGTAAAACTTGAGAAACAGTTGGCTTCCCTTCCGTATAGCGTATAGGTTTGCAAAATGTTATCAGTACTAGATGGACCCGTGCTCGCCTTGCCCGCTCGCACAAAATTATATTTGGTTCATTTAAAATTACACTTTGAGTGATTCATTGAAATCTGTCCAGTAGTTTTCGCGATTTTAGGAGAAGGAAAATTTCTCCATCTCCTAGATCTTGCTCTACATTTCCTTTCCTTTGTTTCAACAGATCTAATAATCTTCACTAGGAAGAGGAAAAATCTGGAATTTCAGCCCTTAACACTTTTCGGATCGGAACTAACAACAACCAAGAAGGTTAAGTATCTGGGAGTATACCTAGATACTGGGCTTACTTGGAATTATCATGTTGAGGAGAAGGTCCGGAAGGCAAAAAGGGTACTTCATCAGTGCAAACGTGTATGTGGACAGAGGTGGGGACTCTCTCCTAGGTCAGCATACTGGATGTATACGATGATTATTAGACCCATTATCACCTACGCTTCGGTTGTATGGTGGGCGAAAGCCTCCCAGAAGACTGCTAAGAAGCACCTGGATAGGGTCCAGCGTTTAGCATGTATAGGAATTACAGGTGCAATACGCACAACACCAACATGCGCATTGGAAGTAATCTTAGGGATCTTACCGCTAGACTTATTTATTAAGAAAACCGGCCCTAACAGCACTTCGTCTGCATCGAGATGCGAAATGGCACAATAGGGGTACCATCTATGGACACAGAAGGATCCTGGAGCTTGTCAAAAATGAGATTAGGGAGCTGAATATGCCTATGGATGGTATAACAAAGGTGCGTGTTATGGAAAGGAATCTAAGAACTCGTATTGAGAATGGATTACTTCCAGAAAAGAGGAATGGTGAAATCGTGATTTTCACAAACGGATCCATGATGGATGGCGGAGCGGGGGCCGGAATCTTTTCAGAAGATCTGGAACTAGCCCGTCACATTAGCCTCGGGAAACACACTTCAGTATACCAGGCTGAGATGATTGCTTTGCTGCATGCGTTGGATTACTTGCTTGAGAGTCAGGTGGAAGGAAGAAATATCCTAATAGCACTGGACAACCAGGCGGTGATTAGATGCATGGAGCGGACAACCATCACAACATCACTGGCACTGGAATGTGTATTTAAGCTCAATAAGTGTTCATCTAAAAATCAGGTAACACTGACTTGGGTACGAGGACATATAGGGATCGACGGCAATGAAAAGGCGGACTCCCTTGCAAAACAGGGGTCAACTGAAAAGTTGCTGGGACCAGAACCATTCTCTCCAATTGGTAGAGGAATGGTAGAACAGCTGATTCATAAATGGATCACGGCAGAACACCTGAGAAGGTGTTCAACCGTGGAACAATGTAGACAAGCTAAAATGGCAATACAATGGCCGACCTGCTCCACTCAGAGAAAGGTTCTAAGCATGAGTCGAGGAACATTGAAATGGGTGGTGGCGTTAACTACAGGTCATGGTAATTTCGGGTATCATTTAAGGAAGATGGGCCTTAGAGAAGATGATACTTGTAAGCTATGCCTGGAGGAATCTGAGACAGCGGCACATATATTGTGTCAATGTCCGGCTTTGGCTGGCAGAATAATGAGGATCTTGGGAAAACATTGGGTCGAGACCCATTGGATGAAACAGATCTCATATAAACAGATGCTAGCGTTAACACTAGGAATCGAACTCAGAGAAGGACTCTGGAGAAGTCCAGAGAGTCTCTCTGGGTAGGGTTTATAGTGGTAGGGAGACGAAAAGAGACCCAACAATGGTGGTCTGATTCGAATATCTCTCGAAAATTTATATACCTATATATTCCTTTGTTTCCCTCTCCCTATGAAATATGGATTATTAATACATCATATACGATATACCATGTCATACTGCAGCACGCACCCCCTCCTCATCCTGCATCGGACATACGATCATAATATACACACATGCTTTCATACAACTGACGATAGCACTCACTGCGAAAATAAATCAATCCTTTTCGAATGTGTATTGCTCTGCAGCCAACGTTTGTTCACCTATTAGTAGGTATACGTAAGCTAGTCTTGTTTTGTTTTTGTTTGTCCTGTCGCAAGATCGCAAAAGTATAAACATCCATTTGTAGCAAGTTATATGTGTTGTGCATGTATATATTTTCCCTTCAAAAAATAAGTTTTGGCTTACGTTCCTAAGGACGTGGGTTCCTAAGGACGTGGCTATAAACGACATAGCCTGTAGCAGTCTCACAGTCTTAAGGAACATTTTAAAAAAAGTTTCATTGAAATCTGTCCACTAGTTTTCGAGTTTTTAGCTGACAACGAAAATAGCTACAGTTTTATTATATGTATAGATTGGCTCATACAGAAATGCAGCTCGATTACTACCGATTTCGATTCGGTGTAAGCTTATAGCATTTGCGCTGATAAAAAAAAACTTTGAGTATTGGAAATGACATGTAAGATTCTGAAATCTTTCTTTTTAAGCTTAAATTAAGTTGACAATGGTCAAAAACGTAGCCTTTGGATTCTTAAAATAAGAACGAACATTCTTAAAATAATCCCGAAACATGATTGAAGTAAGATTTTTAAGCTTACTAAAAATATAAAAAGGAAATTATTTGGTCTTGAAAAAACGAGCTCAAAATTAGATTTTTTTACTTGAAATAAGATGTGTATTTCCCAATAACCTGTTTTAGGTAATTTTAGTATCTTCTGAATGAATTGACCGATTGTGATGAAAGAAATGTTACTTCTTTAAGCCTGACTGCTACTACTTAGTGACTTACCCAATTTATATAGATTTAGTATACTAAGTAGTATTAAGGTGATACATTAACAAATCCACATACAAACAGAGAAATATTTATTATTAAAGAAGATGCAGAGATTCCCTTTTCTAGGTTTTATTCACTTCTGTTAATTCACTTGCTCTAGCTGAGCAATAAATTAAGGTATAAATGGTTTTGTATAATCTTTTAAATTATCTTAGATTTAGAACTTTGTCTTAAAGTTGCTATTTGTTTTAATGTATGGAACTTGAAATTGTATAACATTACGCGCAACTGAAGGCAGCGGAGATAAGTGATGAGGTCATAAGGATTATGTTCGAGAAGGCAGAAAAAAAATAATAATTCTAAAGTGAAATTAAGATATACATACTACAGGCATATTCTACGACGAGACTATGTCGAAGGTGTGCAAATATACAGGACGCTAAAGCCGATAAGCTCTAAAAAAATTGAGCATTCTAGAGGCTATCCAAGCTAATACATAATAATACTAAAAATAAATCAATAGCTGCACGCTACACCAGAAGTGTAGTCTACAAAAGTGAACATAAAATTTGTCCAAAGTGGTACTCGATTTTGAGACACGCTAATCTATCGTTAGACTTGCATTAATGTGACAGGTAAATAGTTCACACGTTCATTTGCGATCAATGAAACGCGGTCAAATAAGTAAACAAAATTAATTCGGATCGAGTACTGGAAACGGATTATTTAATTTTCGAAAGATTAAATTGCTCACTCAAGCCGTTGAAAAGGAACCGCACCGAAAAGGGCAAAGAAAAATGCGAGCAAATTTTCAAATTTATTCTATTGCCGATATTAATCGTATTTCGAAGTCTGCAGCAGAATGGACAAATGCTTGTATGTACATCTTATCAAATGGAGGAACCGTCTTATTAGATTTTACAAAGAATGGTGAATAGCTAGGTCTGACGCCTGATAGTCGAATTGTATGACAATTTTAATTAGTTTAATGCTTAGTTTCACCTTGCAAGTGGTACGAACTTTGGATACATATATTGACTTCATGTCAGTTTGGGAAATGTGATAGGTGCATACTTATTGGAATTGGAAAAATTTGACAGCCATTTGTCAGTTATAAAAATCTAGAGCAAAGAGCATTTCGTGAACCATAATTTTCCTGCACTTTCATGTGTTTTGCTTTATTTTGTGGCTCCCATGCCTAACTTTTGTTAACGAGAATGGACTTTTTTTGCACTTATTTTGCTTGGTTGTTTTAAATTTAAAAAAATCGACAGTAGGTATTTCATTTTTAGTTCTCAGAAATTTTGAAATTAGGTTTTGTGTTATTGAGTACCTATACTAGGACCGAACATTTGTGCAAATTATTGAGGATCTTGAGCCAGATAGACGAAATCGCTTTAAAAAGAGTTTCCAAGTTAATATAAACTCTTACAATATTTTTAGACTTATAAGATATTAGAAAAAGGAAAAAAAGTAGATAGTCTCGTACATTTCATTATAAATGTTTGTGTCGTCGAAGTCCAAGTTTCATAGCTCTGAAAGTTGTAGACGTAATATATTTTTTGTTTTATAAGAGAGGATTCCATATCCTGGAGCACTCGAATGTACATGTACTTCCAAGCAGAAACACCTCTCTTTTTAGTGCAGTGGTGGAAAAAATCTGATAATTAATTTCTATTTGTGGTAGGTGGCAGAGTATTGCTGTTCCTCGAAGGGGTTCGAACCAACGCCTCTCGGGTCACAAGCAATTATTCTAACCACTATACCTTGGCCACCGACATAATTATATATGGTATTATGATGTAAGGCAAAGTAATCAGCATTTTTTTTGTCACAGCAAGGCATAAATCAGTATGTAACTAGTGCGTCCCAGTCGTAGATAATCAGATACTCCGGTTGTGCAATATTCTTTTAATGTACTTTATTTGAAGGTAAAGACAGTGAAGTTGGCTACTGTATATGCACCATTAAGTACGTTTTTGTTATATGAAAGAAATGCTCGAGAAAAAAAAGGCAAATACAATCAACAGCAGATGCCTGTCGATTGAAACGTCAAAAGCGAAAAAAAAATCATTTGAGCAATTTACCTCATTTTAATGTAAGATTTTGGTCTTAAGACCGATATAGCCGGAAAATATAACTGCCGGCCCAGTTTATCCGTTTTAGCCAGTTTAGTTTAGTTGCGCAACAATTTGCCAAACAGTTGTATTAAACTATTTAAACCCATAATCAATTCAACTATTTTGTTGACATTAAACGCATGAAAACCCAGTTCGCATATGAACTCTTTCGTTTTCGTGTTTTGCCATTTCAGAGAATTTGACGTAAATTCATAAATATGCATTTGTATACCTAAATATTTTACTAACCTTAAATTCATTAGGGAATTTGAGTCTCCTCTCCATGTTTTCATGTCGCATATTAACTGTATTCCTTCTTAAATGTTATGTTCATTGATTAAAACTTTTTCCATTCACCTTCTTTTTTCTCTTTCAAATTTCTTTGCACATTTAACTTTCACACGTGAATTTCTTTTAGAAATGCACCGGGAACATCATTATACAAACACTGATTACATTTTTTTCTTTTAATTTTCCCTTACGAAATCAATAAATACGATACACTCACTTCAAAGGTTAAACGGTTTTAATTTTGATTTGATTTAATTTCTTTATTTTTTTTTGCCGAAAATAAAGGCAAATAAACAATTAAAATAATTCACAACTCCCGATGGTTGACAGCAGAGAAGAACACTCATATAAAGTGTAAGAAAAGTAAGAAAAACTTTTTCTTATTATTATTCGTCCCGTCATCACCAACGTCGCACATTTGACTGTGACGAAGAAGAAAAAGTGAGCCCCGGAATAGTGAGACAAAGCTTAGTAGGTCAGTAGTGGCCTTCTCCTCGCTCACCAGCTGCTGCTGCTGCTGCTCGATTGCAGCTTATACTTCTATATACTTAACGCGGCGATACGACCGCGACGACGCGAAGAGTGTGTGATATTGCGGTGGTAAGGCGCGCAACCATCTCGCAAGTCGCAACTGAAAACTTGAAATTCAATTTTGTTCATAAGACGGTAATGCAACAGCACAGCGCCAATCTCGGTGGTAAGTAGTGATGGTCGTTGTGGTGGTGGTCCGGCGAGTACCATCCGAAGCGAGAGAGAGACTGATTGTCACTGTCTGCCGGTCTTACTTAGTGTCAGTACAGACAGACGAGAAACAGCGCCTCACAAATGACTGTAGTCTCAAGCTCCCAGTCCCAAGTAGGAAGGCGCTCCTTTGTGGTATTGAAGAAAGCAGCCAGTACCCAGACCAGACCTATACCGTAGAAGAAAGCAAGTCTTGCATTTAATTTTCCTTCCTCTCTCGCTCATCTGTCCGTCGCGCCGCGTCGGAGTCGACGTTGTCTCAAAGAAAGGTGCGCACGATGGTAAGATATGGTAAATACACATGAAATCACGAATAATTGCCTTTTTAGCCATTCTAGGCATAGTGGGGGAATCAAGTTGGGAAAACATATGATATTCCGACATGGCGAGCCGACCACATGTGGCGTATGTCACGATGGTGGATAGATGGAACAAATGCGGATGGTATATATAATTTGATTTGAGGCAGCGTAATGTTGCGAAATTAAAAGGCAAACAGTACGAGTAAAAAACAGCAACAAAAACAAATATTAATTTAATAAAATGTGATTCAACTGAATCACTGACGGAGCCGCGCTTTTGCCGTTGACTTGGCTTTGGCTGTGATTATATAGATGGGGCGAAAGATTAGTGAATGATTTGCTTCTTTTTCGTCGCAAAATGTTTTTGAAATGGAAATATGTATCGTGGTATAAAGTGAAAGTGTAAAATGCGTTTAGGAATTTAATGTTGAAATTCGTTAGCAATGATAGCTTTGTAAGTGAGGGTTTATTTTTTTTTTATTTCCGCTAAGCGATATTATGAGGCAATCAAAACAGTTGATTCCCATGCTTGGTATTGGTATACTGTGAAACTTCAAACCGAAAATATTCACAACAATTGTATGGTAAATATGGTAATGTGGCCGTACGCGCTTTACTTGGAAATGGAAAATATCGCCATATGAGTCCGTAAAATTTAAGATTGATTATATCTTCCTCTTCTTCTATCTTATCTATCTTCTATCTTCTATATCTCTTCTCTTCTCTATATATATAAAACAAAGTGGAAAAAAACTGTTTCCCTCTGTCGCCCGTAATTTTCATCCGATTTTGTCGATTTTTTTTTTAAATGTCGGTAATTACGGTGATTGGGTGATAGGCTAAACAAATTCAAAATCGGACAACGGGGTGTGGCACCGCCCATACAAAAAAAATATACAAAATCGTATATTTCGAAAACCACAGAAGCGATTGAGATCAAACTTACAGATAATCTTAGGTAATAGCCGTAGAGTGCTCCTGTGAAGATTGGTCAAAATTGGACAAAGCGGCGTGGCACCTCCCATACAGAAAAACATTCAAAATCGTATATTTCGAAAACCACAGAATCGATTGAGATCAAACTTACAGATAATCTTAGGTAATAGCCGTAGAGTGCTCCTGCGAAGATTGGTCAAAATTGGACAAAGCGGCGTGGCACCGTTCATAAAAAACATTCTAAGTCGTATATATCGAGAACCACCAAATTGATTTAGCTCAAACTTACAGTTACAGGTAATCTTGCGTATTGTCCGTGGAGTGCTCCTGTGAAGATTTGTCAAAGTTGGATAAAGGGGGGTGGCACCTCCAATACAAAAAAATAAAAACAATAAATAAAATAAAAAAAAATAAAAAATAAAAAAGCAACAAAAGGCCTGGCGAAGCTGGCAGGGGGTTCAGCTAGTATGTATATAAAAATGAATTGCTGTTCGTTAGTCTCGCTAAAACTCGAGAACGGCTGGACCGATTTGGCTAATTTTGGTCTTGAATTATTTGTAGAAGTCCAGAGAAGGTTTAAAAGGTGAATAAATATGAAAGTTGCTAAACAAAGGGGCTTGGCACCGCCCATAGAAAAAAAAACATTCAAAATCGTATACCTGATACCTCCTATACAAAAAACATCTTCTATGGGGTGAAACTCGATGACGTTTTATCTCGATAACCGCTGGGCCGATTTTCATTATTCTTTTTATGTTTTGTTCGTATTGCTGTATTGCAGGTTTAGGCAGAAAGAAAATTCCAGTATAAATCGATTTATTCTCATTTCTCGCATTTTACGAAAGAACATTACTACCTAAGACCTAAAAAATACAATCCCTGTGCACGGGCAAAGCCGGGCAGATACAGCTTCTTCGACAGCCTTGGAATTGGAAGCCAACGTTTTTTAAAATTTGTAACATTGATATGAATAATACATTGTCCTGAAAGTCAGGAATATTGCCAAAGTAATACGATATCAATTTAACTATTTTGCACTACGAAGTGTGCACGGGCTACGCATTTTACGAAAGATCATTATTATCTAAGACCTTAGCAATACAATTCCTGTGCACGGGCAAAGCCGGGCGGGTGCAGCTAGTACATTATCGGATTCACTCAATATGAGCTGAGTAAGAAAGAATTGTATACAGTGTGGTTCAATCTTACGAAGATACGTTTCTTATTTAATGAAGTATTAATGCGTATACCTTCCTGCTAAATACTTGTTTTTCTTTTTGCTTTTGGTGCATCCCATAAGAACAAAAATCAAGATCTAAAACATAACTCAACATAACGTAACAAAAATACTTATTGTTTAATTGTAATAACTTGGCCTCAAATATCCAGTAGTCCGCCATTGAAGAGCCAGCAATCCGTCCCTATACTTTTAAAAAGAATTAGAGCTATATATCGTAGGCGTAGTGGTTCAGTGATTAGTGTGCTAGATTACTGTGCGAGTGGTCCCAAGTTCGTTTCCCGGAAAAATATAACTTACATCTTAAGATTTTTTCATCCGAGAGTATAACTGTCCCGAAAATTGTATAACTTAAGAAATAAAATTGTAGGTCCCTTCCATTCGGCCTAAAAATTAAAACTTACACAAACGGTTGTGTGAAGCTAGGGTGTCTGTACTCACTTGTTGCGCCAACTATTTATTTATTTATGGAGGTATAATTATTATATATCTAAGTGAAAACATATAAAATTAAGGGTTTGGTCTTTATTTGTTAACAAAACCGGCAGGTACACTTAAGATAAAACCATCAACCATCCTCTCTTCCTCCAATCCACAAATGAATACCTTCACTTTTTCTCTCTCTCTCTCTCTTGTCCTATCTTCTTTCCCCTTTGGATAAATGTGTTATACGATTCGTTCTCTGACTAAGAACTCGGTACTTCCTTTTGAGCTGGACGGTAGTACGGCGACTTCAATGTAAAGATTGTTACCACTCATGGTCATGTGATGGTACATCTACTTTTGTTTTATGTTTATTTGATGTATTTATTTATTTATTTATTTTTTCATTAAGTCGAGAAAATGACCCGCCGCCAATTGACCATTCCAGCCCCGCGATCTATGACATTTTTCGTCATTCTTGCCAGACCTTTCGGCGACAGGTCCTCGCATTCTAGACAGATATTCTTTTTGATGGCTTTAAGAGTCTGAGGCTTGTTGACATAGACTCTTGACCTCAAAAAACCACACAAAAATAAAATAACTCAGCATTTTGTGCAATATGCTTCGTTGCTCTATCCTGTTGAAACCACATGCTCTCCAGTCCCATAATCATATATAGTCTTTTACCAAAATCCTCTCTGTAAAGACCGCCGCCGATTGGTGCGCAGTTGCGTGGCACGTCGTCTGGTCGATACTTCAGGGTCCTCTGCGACATCTTCAGCCACATCTGCGATATTCTCAGCAGAACGGCTGCTCGGGGCCGGCCAGACCTAGCAGCTTCTCGTGTTGTCCCATACTCTCAGTTGGTGTCGGATGACTGGTAAATCTGCGCTGAAATTCACACTGGGCCAACACGTCGATAAATTATTCCGTAAAGAAATCGAAACAATTACCTACCTATTCCACTTTTTTTTAAAAGTATAGCGATTCATGTTTTGTTGTTGTAGGTAATAAAGTGCACCTTTATTACCTACCCACCACCCTACCGTGGAATCCGTGGGAATTGAGTTTCACTTCACCTATTCGATTCCCTTTCACCATCTACTGCTATCGTGGAATCCGCCGGAAAAGTTTCCTTATCGACACTTTTTTGGGAAAGGTGGTTTCACTGTCACGGCTGTCTTTCATTTGTGAATACAAATCTGTGTAGCTGCATTCGTCGGAGGTATAATATGAAGTTTGAAAAAAGTGATTTAAATAAAAAATAGTAAAAATAAATAGGTGGCGCAACAGGCGGGTAGACACACCCTAGGTCTAGCTTCTCGCAAACATTCGTTTTGTGTGAGTTTTAGGGACGAATGGAAAGGGACCTATACAATTTTATGCCGAGTCCGAACGGCTGAATTGAGATGCCTTTTCATGACAGTCATACTCTAGGATGTTTGTCAGACGTTCGCGAGAGGTGGCGCAGTAGAAAACAATTTTTAAGATGTAATTTGTGTTTTTCCGGTTATTGAACCTGGGATCCCTCGCACAGCAGTCCAGCATACTAACCACTGCGCTAGTGTGCCCAAAAATAGTGTTTATTATGGAATAATGGATGCGATAGCTCTATTTTTGGAAGAACCTATGAGGAAAAACAAAATGAGCGGTGTTCCCTCCCAGACAAGACAGGCTAAGAGGAGCAGTGAATGATTTCATGGAACTTCCGGATGAATTGTGCTTTTAGACAAATTATTTTGTGATTTTAATAAAGTTCAATATTGCAATAAGCAACTGTTTTGTATGTAATTTTTTTTAACAAAAATTATCAAGACGTGCAGCAAGCAAGAAAGCCTATGATATCCGCAATGATTTTGATGCGGGTAAGAAATGTCATTTTGTTCGGGAAAAAATCGATTTGAATGTTTTTAAGGATGCAGTGAAACTCGTTCACATTACCCACACGGGAAACTGTTCAAAATATTTTTTTCCGTGAATGATTCCCCCCGGGCGGATTCCACTATAGGGGTGATTATTTTCTGCAAAATTTGGTGAAATTTGGAATTGAGAAGTTTTCCAGGACCATAATACCTACTTGAGGTGGCGTAGTGGAAAAAAAAACGTAAGATGTAAATACCTACATATTATTATATTTTTCCGGGGATTGAACATGACACCCCTCTCACAGTAGTCCAGCACATTAACCACTGCGCCCACGATGTACCTATACTAATAGATAGCTATTCAGAAAACAAGTTTTATATAAAACAAAACGTCAATAAAAGGCAAATGAAACTTTCTTGTACCCAAAAGGTGTACACTATTTACTCCGCATAAAGAACTTAATGAGCTACTTATTTCTATGCCACCTCGAGTGTGCAGCCAAACAAAAAGAAACCTCCTCCGAACCACTCAGCGACAAAGTTATGAAGAACAAACAACTTAAGGAAGATGATTTACCTACTTTATCCATAGCAAGATGAGTTGTAAGTGGTAATGCAAGTATCAACAGTAGTTGAAACTGAAGAGCGCAACGTACCCTTATCCAGATTCACCTTTCAGACCGACAACGAATGGATTGCATATCTATATCTATAAGCCAGCAAGTTGATCCTAAAAACTCGCACAATGTGTCTTCCAACTGCATCACCGTCGCGTAGCATCTTCTTCTTCGTGGTCTTTGTCGGCTGCAAACCATTCCCACATGAGAGCCCAATGGTGAAAGACTTTCTTTTGCACAGTTCCCATGAATGACGATATAGTGTATAGCAATAAGCGCAACGACGATGGTGACGACAATGATCAACGATCGGTACAGAATCGTGAAGAAAAAACGTTTTTTTTTTCTTCTTTTTTTAAAGGTATATCATGAGCATAATAATATTCACTGGGGTTCCCATTTACCAAAACTTCTAATGCTCACTATATGGAAGCGTCCGATGGTGGTCCATTGGTGGAGAAATATTAAATCGAGGATGGAGGATAGAGGCCCACCACAGTATCTTATTTGCATTTGCGTATATAGCGAAATATACGAGCTGAGCGTATGCACACCTGGAGCTGGGAACCAGCACCAGGAGATAGAAAAACCAGCGGTGGCATCGCCCATCGTGGCATAGTGCGTATGGGGTGTAATTCCAGCGTGTCAAAATGCTTAATACCATGTTCTATTCAAATGAATCAGCTGAGATGCTATATTACCACACTGGATGGGGGGTCGTCATCAATGACTGTAACTATGAAATACAACGACCATACGAGCACGACGACGAAGAAGAAGACCCTGATACGAGTATCTTCTCCATGGATTGACGATGAAGACCATGGTAATTTGCAAAGATATTATGAATGGCAGAAGTATACGGACTTGAGGTGTTATGTGTGATAGGTTAGACGTAGACTTATGAGACATTTATTATGGGAACATTAATTTTCTGTTAAGTAACTCTTTTGGAATATGAATGCATCTGTGCAGGGACGGGAAATGATAAGCATTAAGAAATTCATCACAAAGCTAATTTGGGTTGGTATAGTGGAATTTGTTTTATGGTTTTGTTTTTGTTTGGGATCCGAATGCTGATAGGTAAACCTTATCGAGAAACAAATGGTAAAGCCACCCGAAAGAACGCACAGAAGGAGAGAAATTAAATGAGATACTATATCTCTATGATCTATAAGATGTAATACGCCTTTTCAAATATGTAAACTGGACAAAATCAGAAATCGTCTGAACGCACTCACAGCGTTAGCTCACGTCACGCAAATATCAGATTCTGTCCTAAAGTACCTACATGTCAATATGACGTCAGCATGCTAAAAATTAACACGATTTTCGACATGTGTAATGTCGTTGTCGTAAGAACTCTCCGAATCGGGATGCCAATCGAACAAGCAAACAGATTTTGTATGAGTTTAAAGTCTATGTGTCGTTGTATTTGTGAAATTCAAACGCATTGCATCACTACTTGATGACGGTGAAGATGGTGAAGAAGATAAAATTGAATTTCAAAACTCCATCGAAATATTAATTTTAATATTATTTTTCGAAATAATTACTTTTATCTGATTTAAAATGCAAAACAATCAAATTCGAAACAACAAAATTACATTAAACGATTTTGACGTTTATAGTGTATGAATGTATTATGGTTCTGGTTTCGGTTCTGAATTCAAATCCAGAAGCAAAATTTTCTTCTTTTCATGAGAAGAACTGTCAGTTGAGTGTCAATCGAACCCTCTCAGAAGCGTTATTGTATGATTATGTCGGCTTAAGCTAGTGTCAAATATGGTTTAAAATCCACGTAAACTCTTGATATGAACCAGGTATTTTATTACGGTCAAAGTATACGATTTAAATGGATTCGTACACTGACTTAAGCTGTATAACTCCCCATACAGTCCTACGAACTGCATCTATACGCGGATCTGGTGCTCCAACTATTTATTTATTAAAAGACCAGCTTGGTATTGGTTGAGCAATGAAAAAGCTGGCAAAAATGAATTCAGTTTGTTTCTTTTGCACGGTTGAAGCAGCCTGTCCTAGCTAGTAATTAAATAAATCAATCAAATATTCCACTTGTTTAGATCCGCTAGTCTCATTGAATTTGCATAAAGATTACACTCAGTATAAATCAAAACAAAAAACTCATCACTCAAAGGCGATTCATTCCAGTTTGAGAACTCCGACAGTGTTGGGATGTCGAGGTAAATTTACCTTTTCGAGGGAAAAACCATGAAAGGAAAATGCATAAAGGGAAAAAGGGAAAAAAATTGTTCGGTAGTGCAATTTTGAGGGAAATTCCGTCAAATTGAAAAATAGAAATGATGAATGATATTTATTTAGGCCCTGAATGCACTGAGTTCATGACTACAAATCTTAATGAAAATGAAAAAGAAGAAATTATTGGCCAGTGTATAAAATTTTATTGCAAGGCAATCGACTTCCGATAAGTAATAGTATAGGTCTATAGGAAATAAGCTAGAATTTTTGGACCCACTTTTAGCTGCAACCTTTTTGATTTGTCTGAAAAATTGTGACAAATTTGAGGTGGAAGTTGAATGGCGCGAGCTAGCTGCATCGATTCCAAGTGAAAAGAAATCATCACTTAAGCTTTTTCCAAATTTAATAAAAGCAGTCAATTATGCTTTGTCATTACCTCACTCAAATGCAGAATCTGAACGCATTTTTTCAATAGTAACAGATATAAAAACTAAAAAAAGGAAATGACTGCCTAAATGCTATTTGCGTTACCAGATCCTCATTTCAGAGTGATGGCATGAATTGTTGTGACTTCGTTCAAGCCCAATCAAAATCATCTAGACTTGATTAATCAGAATATTTATGTATAACGTTGAGCTTGTTTTTAACTTTTTTACTATGTGATTAATATTAAACAAAAATGTGATTGATAGTAAGCTAAATGTCCAACCAGATCAAACGCGTTGGTTGGATAAAATTGAGGGCATCGTACATTAGAGTTGAATGCGTTGAATTCGAAATTGATGAGTTGGGCACTAAGTGGACGGGCAGCATAAGAAATATAATTTATTTTGTTACTTTTTATTGATGAATTTATGTTTATTTCTTTATATAAATAGAGAATGTTTATTTGTTTTGTTTTTTGTCAATTTTTTTTATTATTTTGGTATGTAAAATAATATTTCTTTCAAAAAAGACTTGAGGGAAAATAAAAGGTAATTTCGGCAAGGTACGGAGGGAAAAAAAGGGAAAAACGACACTTGTTTGAGGTAAAAACCATCCCAGGGACATCCCAACACTGAACTCCGAAGCCATCGTAGAAGCACATCCCCTCTCTCTGGTAGCTTAGCGCTGCTGTCCTTTTGCGAAATGCACGCATATTCAAATCCTCCAGTGCTGAAGTAGATAATGAATGAAAGCCTAAGCGAAACGTGAGCTCTCCTCTGTTTTCTATTCCAAAGTGTTTCATTGTTTATGCTGGCGTTTTGCAAACGCAAACACCCATAAACAGCTCCGGCGGCCGGCGGCGAGGTGAAAGTAGAACGTCAGATTCTGGAGGAGGTGTCGTTGTACATAAGTAGGTAGTTTATAACCACACGCACTTGCTATGCTCAGTCCCACCGATCGACGCGACGACGCGACTACTAGACTCCTATGGTCACATATGAGTGTCACACTCTAAGATTCTAGACTCACGGTGTGTCGCTGGGTCCACCAGCTCGCAGATTAGATTGTACACCTCTGCTGGACCGATATTAAGTAATTAAATTTACTTTAGTGTCCAATTATGTCCGCCAGAAAATGCACTGTTCAGTGTGTAAATGTGGAACACATTCATTGAGTGTCGCATTAACGATGACACGGTGTTGACAATGTCATCTGCGTTACATCATGTGCGTGTGTCTGGTCGATTGCTCCACTTTGGAAATTGTGCTGAAATTGCAAATTTGCATGTTTACGACTTTTTTTTTTTTGGACCCCGCACTCCTGCGGTGGAGCGTGTTCCTATTCTTTTGGCGGGGATTTCACTTGCGTTATCTTGGTGTTAAGCATCTTTTAGTGACTCATCCGGTATTCTGGTCAGACAGAGAGTCGTCTGAGTTGTCGTTGCCGCTGCTTCTGGATTTATAGTTTATTGTGGGTTTGAGTGGAGCTCTGTAATGCATGTCACAGGAAGGTATTTCCTTTGCGGGCTTTTTTTAATGAATGTAATTAATAATATAGTGACATATTTAAAGGGGACTCTGGTCGATGTGGGAGGAAATGATTTAATAAATTTGTTAAGGAAGCAATCTCCAATTGGAGATAGGATTAAGCACAAGTCTCATCGTAACGGATTTTGATTATTAAATGTAAAATTTAAATTTACATGAGTCTCAGTACATATCGGTAAATATCAAGTATTGGTCTTCCCACAGATAGAAGATATTATGACTTTTCATATAAATTTGGAATTTATGAAATCTTTTGATATATTATAGCTTTTTCGGAATATGTTAAAGAGAAATTAATGTCCTCTCCAATGGCATAGTGTAGTATAATTATGTCAAAAAGCCATTATTTGAAGAGTCATAATTTAAGTTATGTGATTGTCTTCAATCACCGAATTTGATAGTTGTCTTTCATATGAAAGGTACCTATTAGCATTATGCCACCAATTATATTCACCTTTATAATGGAAAAGGTTTTGAGCATATGCATAGGTACGTCGCAATATCCTATTTGACGCTTCCCGATTTCAGCTATAAATTCTTCAACTTGTACCTAATCTATTTATCAAAAATAAATGTTGGCACCGGCCGAATTCGAAAAAGAATTTGCTAAATTCCAAAACAATGTCCGCACAAATATTAAATATACGGTCAGAAGAAACAAAAAATAAAATTAGCTTTAAAATTATATTTATAAACAAAATGATCCCCTAATTTCCCCACAAAATGCTATATTTTTTAAAGATTGTGTTTCTATTTGAGTCTTAAATAAATGTATAAATAAACAAATAAATAAATAAATATTTGCCCCGAAAACGGTGTACCGAAATCTGTCCTAACGGCTTTGTGCATAGGATTGTATATTATGTATTATGTAAAGAGAATTTGCCCCAAATGTCAACCATCACAAAAGTTTTAGAAAATTTCGTATTTCAAGAACGATTTTGGCAAATTTGTCGAAATAACGAATTTAAGCTCGATATAGACATACATAATTGTAAGATAAAGTGCTATTGATAATAATTATTTAAGTGACATTTACTCCAAAATGCGTTTTGCTCTAATCTAGTTGGTCGGCTCATCAGTAGACTAACCCTCAAGGTATATAGAACTACAACTCTACAAGGTATGATATTCCGCGATTAATTTTTCGTTTGTTCTGCGCATGTACGTCACTAACTTGACGACAACAGTTTTGACGTTTC
The DNA here is from genome assembly GCA_949372485.1 of Cheilosia soror. Classification (NCBI taxonomy): domain Eukaryota; kingdom Metazoa; phylum Arthropoda; class Insecta; order Diptera; family Syrphidae; genus Cheilosia; species Cheilosia soror. The sequence continues at coordinate 141,096,892 of OX443561.1, forward strand.
TGTGAAAATATATTGAAATACGGGTAGTTTTCTGTGCGCAAGTTTTATTTTTGATAACAAATAATGTTTTGTGTGCTGTTTTCAGTATAATAAAATAGTAAACAAATAAATAAATTATCTATTATCTGTTCCCTATGTTTTGTCGTCTGGTGACGTCACTTTGAAGAGAGAGATGCAAACAAACATGCGCAATGTCATAGGTACCATGTATTTTTATAGACCTTGACTAACCCTAACATATGATAAGTCAGCGGAATCATCCCCTCAATTGAGCACTTTAATTTCGTTTTCCAACGGGCAAAAATAAGTGAATCCCCGAGTGAAACCAATGGAAAACGATATAAGGGTGCCTAAAAAGAAAGATCAGGTGCGAAAATTTGTATTGCCTATCGGTTAACGCACGATTAGTCGTTACCTACTTAAAAATCGGTATTTGGCAATGCCGCTTAAGAGATTGATCCTCGAGAATGTGTTCGTTATTTTTGTATTTATTCTATTAGCACTTCAATTTGATGTAATTAATAGCGAAATATTTTTTTTTCATTCATTAATTTTTTTCAATCTAAAAAACGCCATTTTTTCCATAAACTTTGTTTCATAAAATTTTAAATTTGTATAATTATCAATGGGCCTTACCAATAAACAATCACTAAACTCGAGTTTTATTAATTTCGAAACTAACTTTAATTTCGACTTTTAATTTTGCCATACCAATAACCAATTTAATCGAAGTGTTTACTAAACACGACTTTAGTACAAATTCTAGTACAATGGCAGTATTGTACGAATTTCGAAAAATTGTCAGATTTATTTGAGCACAAATCAGCTGTTCGTATTATATTTTTTTGCTCCATACGTTCGGAAATAAATTGAGTAAAGATTCCCTACCGTATAATGCACATTTTGTCTTTTGAATAAACATTTCCTTTTCAAGTGTATAGGATTCACGGTCTAAAAAGACAAAAAATGTTACGCAGGTGATCCCAGTATGCATTTCGAATGATTTCAATAAGAAAATACACAAAACTCAAACCACAAACCAACTAAAAATTAAAGAAAACGTATCCCTTGCTTGACGAATAATTGTCGATTTATTTTATGCTTAGGTACAAAAAAAAATAGAGTTTCCCAATTTCACACTTCCACTCCGCTAACACGTTTATTCAAATTTAACTCAAATTATTACGTATTGTAGAAATTAAAACATATAACTACTTATTAAAGAATTTTAAATGAAAAACAAAAATATATTGCCTGGAAAACTGACATTCCACCTTTGAATGACACTACTACGATGACACATATACTTAAACCATGAGTTAGACACGAATTTCTCTGGATCGAAAGTTAGAGTCGATAATAGAGTTAACTCGACGATAAATTGGTTATTGGTACGCAGTATTTTTTAGTTTCGACTTTTGCATTAAAGTCGAGTCTAAATTTGATTGTTGGTAAGTGAATAAATCCGCCGATTGCGGTGAAATAAAAAGTAAAATGTTGCCCCATTCAGCAATATGTCTGAGAAATGCATACGGATTGGTGGAGTAGTCTGAACGTGATTCCATAAGGCGTTAACGACACTCATACAAACAAATTTATTATGAATCAAACAAATAGTATTGGTAAATACGCTAGTTAGTATCTACGCTTTAAATAAACAACATCGTCTGAATGTAAGTGTGTTTTATTTTCTTTCTTTTTTCATTCATTCGTAACTCAAGCATCTTTGTCATGATGACTCATGGTGCTATGATGTTAAAGAAGACGGATGACAGATGACCTCTTTACATCAAAGGTTTATAAATGGCGTATTTTTTGGGAAGTGAGTATAACAAAACCAAAAGTGAGTATAAAAGTTTTGCATGTAAAAGTAAAAGTGAGCTAGCTATAAATTCTCAAAAAAATACGCCTAAAGTCGTTACCAACCTTGATGCTATAGTAAGCTTCCTCCGTCGCAAACAGACGAACGATCGATTTTTACAGAGATGCCAAGACTAGAGAAGGCTCTCTAATCATGTACCTATGCGATAATGTAATGCTCCAATATTTTCTTTTTTAAAAATCTCAAAATTAATTATTTATTATTTTGCTTATAAACTGCTATTTATAAACAACGCTACAACCAAAAATGTAAATTCACCTTATTAAACGAATGTCATCGCCGGCACGCACCTTTACATAAACTACAGTTTGAGAAACTATGAAGAGAGTGACAGTGAAATGACAAATCCCCAACAGCTGATTAAACGTCATTAAGTACAAAACCAACGTCTACAAATCGACAGAATTGACGAAAATAAATAACTTTATTCGCAGAAATAATGGATTTGGATAGTGAAAGGGTGTTAAAATTGATATTCCCTAATGGAGTTCCAGGTATATATATTTGCCTTTTAACTTAAACTAGAGATTGCTAATTTATTCTCTTCAAAAGAAAATCTTCAAGACAATCCCGAACTAGTGGCCTATCTAAACAAACTGGGCACATATAAGATAGGTCAACTTAAAAAGGAACAGTCACGGCTGCAAGATGAAAATAAAAGCATCGTCGAACAAACTCAGGATCTAGCTATTTCCAATTACAAAACCTTTATTCACACATCGGAATGTTCTCGGTCGATTTTCTCAGAATTCCAAAACGCAGAGGTACAAGTGGACAAACTGATTGGTAAGCTGCCGGACTTTAGTGAAAAGTGTGAACATTTCTTAAATGAAGCTAGCGAAATCAATGAGAATCGTCGATTAAATACTATTACGCTGAAGAAAAACGCGCAACTACTAGAAATTCTTGAGTTACCCCAGCTCATGGAGCGATGCATACGTGAGGGACGCTATGAAGAGGCATTGGAACTGGCAAGCTATGTGCAGAAGTTGGGGCAAAATCAGGGAAACATTCCTGTTATTAATGTAAGTGAAATGTGCTCTTGATGTATGTAATAATATGTGAAATGTTTTACTTTAGAGTATCGTCGTTACTGTTGAGTCCCTGTGGCATACAATGCTGGCACAGCTTGTAGCACAACTAAGGACTGACCTTCAGTTGCCGAAATGTTTGCAGATTGTAGGCTACCTCAGGCGCATGCAGGCATTTGCTAATAACGAGTTGAAGCTAAAATTCCTTCAAGCTAGAGATACATGGTTGACCAACTCATTGAATGCGATTCCAAGGGATGATGGTATGTATATCGTTTCGCGGGTAGATGGCGGGCAGTGTGTGCGGAACTGGTTAGAGTACAAACTGCTCATGAGTCATGTCATGACTGCACTCGCCCTAGTTTGTGTTACAACCTCAAATACACTCCTAGCAAAAGAAATTTGATTTTATTTTTATTTTATTACAGCTCAACAACATCTCACAAAGACTATTGAAGTTACTCGAATAAATCTGTTCAACATCATAACGCAGTACCGAGCGATTTTCCCCGATGAAGACGCAAGCACAGGAGTAAAGTCATTACCTTCCACGTTGTCTAGTGAGGGTGGACGTCTTTTCCAGTCATGGCTGCATCGAAAGGTTAATTCGATTTACTCATTACAGTGTTGTAAAATATACACAGATTCTGCTTTTCAGATAAATAACTTTCTGAAGACTCTCGAGGCCGACCTTTTACAGGGAGTTAATTCCCTTGACACTGTTCTCGGTCAATGCATGTACTTTGGTCTCTCATTCAGTCGAGTTGGCGCTGACTTTCGGGCGCTAATGGTGCCAATTTTCATTCGAGTCATCAAACAGAACTTTTCAAACGCTATCCTAGCCGTTAACCAGAACTTTGAACGTGATCTGGAGAAGTACACACTGATCAATAAAATAAGTTCCAGCATTCACAATCGAAGAATCGAACAGGATCTGCTAAATCCTCCAGAGACACTTTTGGACTTCCATCCTCTCGCAGTACTGTGCAATGGATACCTAAATGTTTTGAACGAGCTGCGTCTTTGTGCCCCGATAGGCATTGCTAATGATGTCACCATGAATATTCAGTCATCTTTAGAATTTGTCGCCAGAAATATTCTCTCTTTTTACCGCCAGGAACAGCAGGCTTTTTCGGACAGTGAGAGAGAGAATTTTGTAAAACTTTGTTCTTGTTTTGCTTACGATTTGATTCCATACATTCAGAGATGTATTCATGTTATCTTTCCTCAAGCAACGCTTACAGCTGCCTTAGGTATCAATTTAATAACTCTGGAGAACGAGGGTCTTACATTCTTGAAACAAAGGCTGATTTTGGAACCGCTGAAGCATTTGTTGCCAACTAAAGTTGATGTTTCGTTAATTCAGGACAAACCCAAGCAGGTTGAGCTTACTGTTACTCCAATTAAACAGGAGGGTTAAGAAGTGATAAGTGAATAAAGTATTTTTTATTAAGTTAAATTAATGATTTGTTATATATTTTTACGACGTGTTAGCAGTCCCACCCAGTGCGGAGGGTAGATGTGGACACATTTTTCTGGTTTGGCAATACAGAAACTAATACCTATCCCTTGAATTCAATTTTTTTGGTTCATTGTTGCCGACATTGTTTTTTTCTTTTCTTTTTCTATTATGGTGTTGTAGACAGGGCGAAATAAGAGGCAGTAGCACGAGCACCCAGGCGGTAAAGCAAGCCTACACCTCTTAATAAAATTTAAGAAAAAATCACGAACAAAGATTTTATTTAAAGGTGCTTTCAAAGTTTTATTGCACTGAATGTTTCGATTAAATCATTAAAACCTATGTTTTTTGTGTGCTCCTTTTGGATTGAAAGTATAGCCAATCTATTTTGGCTCATTGTTGATCTTATAAGTCTTAATTAATTTTAACTTTGAAGAGCTTCGTTTACACGATGCCACTGAGACGCAAATTGTTTAATAAATTCTCATCGCTTAACACTTAACACTTAAAAATTCAAAGGCTGTTCAAATTTCTGTATCTTTTAAATTTATTTTGTAGCTACATACGATGTGCGCCATAGTCCGTATTCGCCCGATTTCCAATATGATATTGTTGTGGTTGTCTGTTAGTTCTGTAAATGTCGAGGTAAGCATTGGTATAACAGCACGCAGTTCTTCTTCCGTTTCATACACCTATATTTTGGGTTGAAGAACTGAGAAAACTAACGGAATTTCATCCATAGTTAGACTGATGAATACGTTAAGTGTAAAATGTATCCTGACATTCTAATGGATCTGTGTGTTTCCTCTTCCAACGTCAAACCAGCATCTTGAGCCTTTTTGCCTGGCATAATTTTCTTCTTTTTTGTTCTTCCTGCCTTTCAAATTAAATTTCTAGATCAGTACATTGTTGTCTTGCGTCTATTATGAGATGACCTTTTTCACGGTTTCATTACGATTTTCCTGAAGAAAACTCGCGAGTGTCTTAAGTTTTATTACATTTGTTTGTAGAGTGAGCCCGGATTTTTGCAAGTATTTCTGTGCTGCATTAACTTCTTCCAAAATATCACACCAGAAATGCTACTTTTGAGGATCACAAAGGAGTCTAAGAGTTAAAACTATCTTCACGAAATGTTCCTTCAATGGCTTAACAGCCTCGAGAAGAGCGCTCCGTCTAGTGTCTACAAGTCTCTTGAATGACAAACCTAATTTTTTTATGAGAATATCTCAATGATGCGTAGATGCTGAGAAAATGTGCAAAGTCTTTCCACTGTCCCAAAAAATGTGCTTCCCAAAGAGTGGAACACCACAAAGGTTTAAAGAATGGTTTGTACATGGTGTAAACATGTTAATTTATTGGATTAATTTGCCGAATTAATTTATGAACTCCTCCTCCGGCAAAGGTTAATGTCAAAACTATCTCTATTGAGTTGCTTTAAGATAAAGATACCATCGGTAAGTTCTTTGGCAGCCTTTCCTATCTTAAGGGAATAGGGCAGAAACGAAATTCATGTGCACCATATATAGCCTACCGGTTTGGGAAACAAATTTATTGTTTTTTTTTTTGTGTTTTTATTTTGTGTAATGTGAAAAATATGTATAGTTATTTTGCTGTTACTGATGATGCCACCCAGGGCGGACCGCCGACGCCCCCTCCTTAGTCTCCATTATGGTTGTAGAAATAGGCGATACAAAGAGCAGTAAAAAATATTTTTTGGATATCCTACTAGTATTCAACGATTTTTGTTCTCTTATATCCGAACGTTATTTGTTTACACGTTACACTTATAAGGTCGAGTGTTGCGGAATGGCTGACTATACAAATCTTACAGTACAGACAAATACATTCATGTGTCCTTTGAAAAAGGAGCATACATTGGGAAAGCATTGAGATCTTTCGCGCTTCAGACTGCTGTTAAGCAGATACCACAGTTACAAAGAATACTAATACTGGCGATACATGATGTGAATGTGACCCACTGTTTCATACTATGTATTTCATAAAGCGTTGCGATGATTCATCAAATCCAAAACGTGTGGATTTTTCTGCAGATCATTAAATTTAGTTCCAAAAAAGGTAGGTATCATTTTACTGATAAGAGAAGCAAACTTAAAAAACAATTAAGCCAAACAACTGTACCTTACCTATATTCGAAAAGGTTCAATTAAAATCCAAGTTCGAGGCCCACATAAAAAGCAGCGACAATCCCAGCTCTTCGTTGTACTATCCTACCATTTTTGTCAAACGACCGTTTATCCACCCTTAAAATTTATATGCTTACAATAAAATTGTTGTTCGACTCATCGTCTCCAACCGCTGCTGTCCATCTGCTAATTTATCTGGATAATTGCCAAATGGGGATGTTTATTACAGAACCCGGCAAGTTGATGTATTTTTTCCATTTTCCGATTTAAGGCAAGGGCAGCGCCAATGTTTCTTCTTTAATTATAATTCATAAATTATCGTATGAATGTGGGCGTGTGATTTGTGGGGAGATGAAATACCACAATTGACCATAGATATTATGTATGTATAAGTTTGAGATTCATTAAGGGATTTATTGTTTTGCAAGAGGAAGCCACAAAGTAAGAGTGAATATAGAATTTTCTTTGGTAAGAGCTGGTAAGAGTTACATAAAGTTTCAGTTTTTCCCTTTCTAAATGACCATGAATAATATATTTTTTTTGGCGGGAATTGTACTTTGTGTGCGATTAATTTTATTTTGATTAATGTTTGGATATTAAAAAAAAAGGACTAGGTAAATCAGCCTTTATTTATGTAAATTGCGACATAACTTACATATCTGTGTGGACTAAATCCTGTTTAAAATGGAACCTTAAGTACCACCTGAAAGAATGCTGATAAATCGCCCAAGGATTTGTATTTGAGGTATCAGAACTATTCGACCGATATAGCGGATATCCTATATTTTCAATTCCTGACGACGGTAAAGAGAACTTCTCTCACAAAATTTCATCCGCCTATAGGTCGATTCGTTTGAACTCTGTCAAGTTTTTAACAGGCAGATAGACGGAGATAGATAATTCGATGATCCGACTAAGAATTCACATCTCAAGAAAAATAGAGCGCGACCGGGGTCAGTCAATATCGTGATATTCCGAGCGACGAGATGAATCCCATCAAATATTAATATAGGTTCCCATATACCTAAACCTAACATCTCGTGGATTACATACAAATGCAGACTCATTAAAGAGATCGGAAAACGGATCGAACCGTCGAATCTTACATGTATAGCAGTAGAGATACTGTCTTCTTATCGGACTCCCGAGAAGTGAAGAGTGCCTGAGACACTGCAGCCTTCCATCCTGCGCTGGGTTTCGAAGATCCTCTTAGCTGTAGCATTTGTGTCCATTCGCTCGATGTGGCCGAGCCAATGTAATCGACGTGTTTTGGACTACATTCACATCTTGGTACAGCTCATAGAGTTCGCGGTTGTATCTTCTCCTCCATTCGCCCTCCTCGCACACAGGACCAAAAATCGTAGTTCTTTGCCGGGTCTCAACTAGGGTGCCATTCGTGGAGTTTATGTTTACTCCGAGGTAGGTGAACTCTTTAACTACCTCGAAGTTGTTGTTATCAATAGTGATGTTTTGTCGTAGGCGGTGGACAGATGCTTGTTTGTTTGTTGATAGCATGTCATGTACCTATTTAGTCTTGTCAACGGATTTCGCCTGTTCTTCAATCGCCGTGAAAGCTTCTATCACGGCACGCTGAGAGCGACCGATGATGTCAATATCGTCGGCTTAGTGGCTTTGAATTCGATGAATAGGTGGTGAGTTTCGACTTTACATTCGTTGGTCTTTTCCAGGATTTGCCTCAGTGTGAAAATTTGGTCTATAGTCGATCTGCGGGGCTGGAAGCCACACTGGTAGGTATGTGCCGATTAGTGTGTTGCAGAACGGTTTAAGACGTTCACACAGTACGTTGGATAGGATCTTGTATGCGACATTAAGCAGGGATATGCCTCGATAGTTCTTGCAAGACATAGAATTGCGTTTTTTGTAGATGGGGCATATGGAGCTGATAGTCCAGTCATCGGGCATGTTTTCTTCCACCCATACTTGGTTGATGATTCAGAGCCTGCGGCCTTGTTGTTCTTAAGCTTTTTTATAGCTAGGTCAACTTCTTCTATACTAGGTGGTGGAACTAGTTCTTCATTGACTGAACGTGGGTTCTCTTCTTGCCCTATCACTCTCTCTACATGATGCCTATTAAGCAGCTGCTGGAAATGCTGCTTGAACACATCTACTATTCCCTGCGCTTCGGTGACTTAGTTTCCTTTGCTGTCTCGAAGAGCCTGCGTTCCGGTTTTGTAGCCAGCAGCCAGTTGCTTGGCTTTTATAAAACCTCCGGATGTTATTACGATCGCGCGACTCTTCGATCTCCTTGAGCTGGAAAGCTGCGTAAGCCCTCTTCTTTCTACGCAGGATCTTCTCTTCCTCCCTTCTCTTGGCTCGATCTTCTGTCACCTTTTTCATGTACTCGCATTCATTATCATACCACGGGCTCTGGTAGGTGATTACACAGAGGAGAGTTTCATAGTCAGGCGCTCGCTGTAGGCTCTGGCTCTGGCTCTCTCGGTTCGACCGTCTGAAGAGTGCCAGGTTGCTGTGTGGATCCTCGGAAACCTAGGGCTACTTATCACCGTATTACGAGCTGCTGCAAAATCGATTAGTCGGTAGCCGTTGCCGACTTTCCTTTCCGACTTTAGCATTGAAATCCCCGAGTACAACTTTTACATCATACTCCGGACAGGTTCCGTAGGCTCCATCCATTAGGAGGTCATAAAACTCCTCCTTGATGGGATCTTCAGCCTCGTCGGTAGGTGCGTGATCACAGAAAGGCGATCACTTATCGGCTTGAAGTGAATGACTTTTGTCGTAAGCTGATTTTCCACGACGAATCCGTAAGCCACAAACTCTTTTCCAACACCCTGGCCTGCAGTTCAAATAATGTCGAAGCAGCTCATAAAGGGATTACACTTAGTAGTTCAATCTGACTGGAACTGTAGGCACCACCGTTGATTCAATCTAGGGAATTCCTCCGGGAATGCCGCCTGGCAGTAAGTGCCTTAGTGGGAAGACACTCCTGTAAAATGTAAGATTCTTGTAAAGTGGTCTAATCAACGTCACAACCTCGGTTCACTTAACACATAACTTTGGCTGATTTTGAGAATGGAGGTATAGGTATCCGTATCCGGCATATTCTTTGCCCCTGTCGGTCGGCAATGTCTTATTCATGATTGTAAGCTCCGCTTCCATATCAAAATGACGAAGTAGCGACATTTGAAATGAAATGAAACGCTGAAAAGAGCTGATCGGTCTTCGTAGTGTCCACCGTTATTTCCACTACCTAAGACTATCCCTCTAAATAATAACTAACTGGTGCCAACACGTTTACGCTTAATCCTTAGATTTTAACTCATTCTAGATTAACATTCAGCGCTCAGAAACACTTTGTTTCATATTGCATTGCTGGAACGCGAGTTCTCTAAATTATTGTAATAAAAATATCCCTACAACGATTGCAACTCAGTATCCAGACGATGTGGTATAAAGATACCAACACTCTTATAAATATATACTCTACAAGCAGATAAGCCACGACAAATCTCACCCTATATCCGCCCAGTATACATATAGAGTCACAAAACTCAATTAAAACATAATCCAACTTTAATTTCCCTAAAACTCAAATAATTCGACACGCAAAATGTCCTTTTAATCCCTTTTTCTTTTATATTCTGCCATGGCCACACCACATCTTCCCTTGCGGTGTACATACTTTAGAACATTTTCTAAAGAAACCCAATCCCAGACTGTGGACAAACAAAAAGTCACTACTCCTCGTTTCACTTGGCTTTGATGATTACAGCATCCTTCGCTCACACTTAAGTGTTTTGCTCTCTATTTCCTTCATCCACCTGCTATAAAATTTGCTGCCACTGCCAGCAACCAGTTATTAATGAAAATTCAACGCCAACTTAAAAGTGTCTGCTACAAAATTCATAAGGTTGATCCTTTATCTTCCAATTCCATCATAATGCTGGCAAGAAGAAGAACAGCATCTTAATATCGGGCGGGTATAGAACAATTAAATGGCGCAGTAAGAATCTCCCTTCTCTTTGCCTCTGCCCATCAGTCTCCTCAATCTCATCTCTATTTGTCCTTGCCGAGGCAAAAAGTGTCAAATAAAAGCCACCACAGAAAACTTTCGTTTGGTTCAAGTGGATGATGGTGGAATCAACCATACCAACTCTGTTTTAGGCATTTTAATGTAAGATAAAGAAAGGATGTACCGTAGGTATGTGAAGGAGAAGACTCTTCCAAATATGACGATTCATTTAGTGAAATTACGAGACACATAGATAAGGGGTTTGCAATTTATGCGAACGTTTCTCTCTAGAATATCCTTCAGTTTAAAAGGATGTTAATCAAATAATAGGCACATGCCGCTGAACTTGTGCAAGCAAGATGGCAGAACGACAAGACAACTCTCTCTCTAGTATATACCCGACACGTAGACGACATAACTCCACCATTCTGTATAATTGTGGAATGGAATGTTGAAAACTGGGAATGTTTACCTTTTGACAAGGTATATCGCCACGCCAGGACGATGTTCTCATCAACTGAATGTTAGGAGATTTATACAAAAATGACAGAATTCTGTTGTTGATACAGTGGAACAAATGAAAACAAATTGTGGTAGTAGTTTGGAACGATTGCAGGATTATATAAATTGCAAAACTTGGAGTTGAAAGTTTTTTTTTCTGAATTATATTCGAAGGTACTGGGGAGTTTGAATTTTGAGCTGTGACAAATATTTTAAACCGAATTGGGTAGCCATGCGAAGGGAATATGAATAATACCTTTCCTCGAGGAGATGAACTGGCAACGAATAGCAGGCGAAGCATGAGTAGGATTCAAGTGTTCGAGATTCGTTGGTCTTTGAGACAACATTTTATTCCAAATTTGTTGATAATCGAGCTTTGACTGTTCCGAGTTTTATACATATAGCTCGCTAAAGGTATAGGAGTGAACATCTTGAAACATATCATCTGGGGGAACATAGGAACCAGAATTTTTAGGGTTTTATATATCCATTACACAAATGCTTCCGTTTCTTAGTTCCTATACCTAATTGGATTTTTCTGTTCTTATACCAAATTGGATTTTTCTGCCCAGGCAGCTGTAACTTTATCTCCAGAATCCTGTAGCCCAAACTGGAGCATATGAGAACCTTTCGCTTGAAGCAACTGGGGGTGGTGGAATTTAATAATAAGGGTCTTATAAGAAGACTGCTTAGTAACTCGTGAGAGGGCTTTATTACTCAATTGTCTTCTAAGTCTGTATAGCGATTGGCTATATAGAGTACCTAATACTTCGCTTCTGATCTCAACGCTGATGTCATTGCTGGAGTTCCCCACGGTAGACAGAGTCTTTCACTATCTCTTTCGCTATTACGATCTGCCGTCGATGTTGAATGCCCTTTCTTGTGAACAGAATATAAAGGGTTTTCCAATGAGAAGTGTTATTGTGAATGGCCTGCTATTTCGGTAGCTGTAACTTTTGAAGCTTTTATTCTTTAACATTTGACAAGTAGAAACTACGCCATTACTAAAAATTGAACGATACACGCTTCAACAACGCATTGAAATTATTGAAATTCACTACAAAAATGGTGAAAATCTTGCAGTCACAGTTCGCAAAACTAAAGCATTTTTTGGTCGTCGTAAAGCACCTTGTCGGACCGCAATACAGAAATTGGTGGAAAAATTCGACAAGTGAGTCATGTGAAGAATAAAACCCGTGCACGGCGCTCAAGACCAACTGAGAATATTGCTGCTGTAGCCCAAAGTGTTGAAGAAAACCCTAACCCAGGTTTGTCCATTCCTCGTCGTTTCATGGAATTGGGCATTCCACATACGTCATTACACCGTATTTTGCATAAAGACTTGGGTTTTAAGGCTTCTAAAGTTCAGTTAACACAAGAACTCAAGCCGGCCGATCATCAACAACGTCGCCAACAGCCCAGCGTCGATTAAAGACCTCAAAGATAAAATTCGTGAGGCTATCGAGGACATAGGGCAGCCACTTTACGATTTGGTTATGGAAAATTTTATGAAAAGGATATGGTCCTGTAAGCGTGCTTGTGGTGGCCATTTGGCTGATGTTGTTTTTCATTATTAACGGCATACCTTCCTCTTTATTATGAAATAAACATCCGATCGTTTATCTCAAAAAATGGCATTTTTCTTTGAATACCAAAATAACACCTCTTATTGGAAAACCCTTTATGTATATTTTCTTTAGCTTTCATTCACCATTAGACGGACCTTTGCAGCTTCAGCTTTAATACTTAAAAATGCACCACTAGCACTGGAAGATGGGCGAGTTCTTCCGATTATCTGAATGTTATCAGCGTGTGAGAAAACATGCACAGACCACATAAACCATTGGCTTGTGTCAGCGCCGGATTTACATTTTTTGGGCCCTAGGCCTTTACAACAAATGGTGCCCTATTTTATAATTCCTTTTATTTATTATCTGGTAAATATTGTCTATTGACAATGGACCTTACGAATAATCAGTTTTAATCATCAACTTAAATATTTTGCCAGCCACAATATATAATTTTAAATGAAAATATTCACCATTATGAATGCCTGGACACTAAAAATGATTTTATTAGTATCGCGTAATGGTAAAGGCGCACGAAATGATGTCAGGCTTCGCTACGTTCCACTATATCTGGGCGTCGACTTTAAACCCAAAAACAGTGACTGGGACACGTCAAATGTAACGCTTGGCGAGTTTGTTGTGCAAGTGTTTTTATTTAGGATTTAAAAAATGCGTAGGTCAGGGGTTGATTTAAAAATTTTTTGGGAGATTATAAGTTTGTCTGCTTTGGCCACTTTGAATATACAGGGTGTTTCGAAGTTCAATCTCAATACTTTGGGAAATGATTCGTGGGTATAATATAAGAAAAATAGTTCTACAGTTAGCGCTTATCTCCAACTCCAATGTGAATATAATTTGCAAAGAATTTAAGAAAATGATTACTTTGGTGAGGCACCTTGACCCAAGATAACACAAAGAGCTCAGCAGTGTATAAACTAGTGCTCACATATTCTTCTTTACCACCAATGGATCCCTGTTAATTTGCAAACTGTTTTCGAATTCACATAAACTTTCTATAGATGTTCGCATTTTCTTCTGATTTTATTCCCTGATGATTCCTAGATTGACATTCGCACCTAAGCCAAGCATTTCACACGATATGTACATGTATATATTATATGTGAGATGTCGCTTTGGATTCTCTGATGAACTCGCCGGCGAACACAATCTTCTTCCGGGGAATTCGAAGCGAACGAAATGCGAACTGTAGCATTTTTTGGGGTACATTGATAGATATTAAAAAATACATTCAGAAATTGCGGTAGATCCAGCACATTGCGGCAGAAGTTACAGACATAGTCGCATAGTTTATGTCTCTTTATAAAAAAAACCAAACCAAACAAAAACTGCAAGCAAGAAACAGCAAACTATGTGAAAATGTATAGGTAATATTGTAAATGCCTAAGACATTAATCTGTATTCAAATATTTAGAAGAATTTGTCGAAGTTTTGTTTTATCCCTTCTGTCAATTATACCTTCCCGTCAACCATAAGGTCTGGCTAGACCTGCACACATTTTGCATAAAAACAAAAGTGACAAAACAGAAAATATAAGAGAACTTATTTCCTTTTTAAAACCCTCGATTTTTATAACCAACGGATTCTTCATTCGCTCTTCTATCTACAGTGTTACCAACGACATGACCTATGGATTACCAAACCAGAACATTCGTGTTGACCATCATGGAATTTCAAGAAGCTGTGGCCATTGTTTCTTAGAGAAAACTCGGTTCGAAAGACGGAAAGGTCTGGCCTTTGAGCATTTTTTAAAAAAAATGACCAAATCACAGAAAATATTTTCGTTGACCCTATCCTGAACTTTCAAGAAGCTATTAGCATTATGTTTTAAAGAAAACTCCCATCAAAAGTCAGGTCTGGCTAAACCTCATAGTTGACAGAAGGTTTAAGTGATGAAGAATAGTAAGAATTGGAAGGATCGTCATGTAAATATAATTTCAATTGTTGCGTTTGTTTTGCAGTTTTCGTGGTGCCCCATCTGTCGTGATGCCCTAGGCCTGGACCTAGTTGGCCTAAGGGTAAATCCAAGGCTGGCTTGTGTTAACATATGACATGAGCATCAGGAATAGCTTTCCCTGTACAAACGGATGACTGTAGCGGTGATGTCAATGCCTCTGTATAGCTTCGTCAGGCAGTTCTAACTCAAAACTTTTGATGTGACTAATTGAGGATATTAATTGGGAATAGGGAAGTCATACGTGTGAGCTACCTACCTATGCACACAAGTGTCTGATCTTATTCAATTTAAAATATGTAAATTTATTTAACGAGCTAATATTGAATCTTGCTACAGGGGCTAATACGTATGCTAATATTACTAATATTTAATGCTGTCTACGAAAAGCATCTTAGTACTCTATGGAACTGATACCAAACGGTGTCCTTTTAGTTGATTTCATTAATACTAAGCTGAGAATTACATACTTGAAAATACAAAGTATGTACATCATCAGCATTATTTTCAACGTCCCAGTTAGCCATCACAAAGTTCGTGTGTGTATAATACTCAAGTGGACACTTCGAAAGTCTCGAACTCCTGACCATCTAGACTCTAGACGCCGGACTAATGGCACGAATTCTATGGCATATCTACGCATTGAAATTCATAACTACATCTTTATTAACGAAGCTACCTATAATACTAGCTATCTGTAGGTACCTTTATTTTGGATTGAATCTGCAACTCCTTGGTCATTATGTAAAATAACTTTGTATAGGTACTCGGCCCTAGCGAGGTATCCGTCGGAACGGAATTTTCTCCGCAACGCATACTCCGTCGGAGACTCAAATTACATTCGAGGTATCCGTCTTCGGAAAGAATAATTAAAATGCGACGACGCATTGATTTGACATGATGTCGTTTCGTGGTACATCGGGGTTTTCCTATTTAATGCTTGTTTTTGCTCTGGAAACACAAATTGAAGCAACAAATACAACCAATTACTTTGCTAAAAGTTTTTTTTCTTTATTGCTTTCATTTATCAACACTTCACTGCAAATCGTAAACAAATTCCGCAACAAATTCCTGTCGGAGCACATCGGAAGAAAATTTGTATGAAACTGTCAAAAATATCAGTAAAAACGCACTTGATCGCACTGAAACGCAAAACACCAGTGTGCGTTGCATATTTGTCGGAAAGAAGTTCCGAAAAGCTGTTCCGAAGTATACCTCAAAGCAAAAATCCTCCGATTCGTATGAAATCGGAGAATTTTCCGTTCCGACGGATACCTCGCTAGGGCCGACTAAGTCTGCACTATTGGCCTTTGTAGATTGAAATCAATGTGGTCGCAGTAGCGCAGTGGTTAGTGTACTGGACTAATGTGCTAAGTATCCCAGGTTCGATTCCAGGAAAAACACAAATTACATCTTAGATTTTTTTCTACTGCGCCATCGCCACCTCTCGCGAACGTCTGACAAACATTCCAAGAGTACATAATGACTGTCCTCAAAAAGCTTCTCAATTCAGACATTAAGACTTGGCATACAATTGTAGGTCCCTTCCATTCGTCCCAAAAAATAAAAAAAAACACTCACACAAACAGACGGTTGCGTGAAGCTAGGCCTAGGGTGCCGATCGCTTGTTGCCCCACCTATTGATTTTTTTTATTTATAGATGGAAATCAAATTCGGCCAAAATGTTCACACCTGAGTCATTCTTACCTAGCAAATTCGTAAAGATGTCTCGAAATTTGAAACATCTGAAAACGACACAATTCCGGCAACAAAAAACAAAATCATTCCTTCCCACTGTAGACATCTTTGTCGCCATCGGAATGAGCATGCACACCCACAGTGATGCGCCACACTAAAAGGGTTGATTTTCGTGATAATACATTTTCAAATTACAATCTTCACATTAAGGACATAATTTTATCTTGGAACCAGCAGAATGGAGAACAAAAAGGTGTGGCATAAAGTTCAAATGGAATTTCTACACGTTCTTATAGAAGTGCTTAAGAAGATGTTGAATCAAGGGGGTATATCCGTATGCTTTCGCTTTCCATTGTTGAAACTGTGAAAAATTAATTTGAAATTCTCAGCGCTGAGAAATTTTAATAATAATTTAGAAAACGCATTACCATGCCTTCGTCTCTTCATAATTGTATTAGTTTTTCTTACTTGTCGCTGATGATGCCTTTGGGGATGTAACCCTGAACTTTGGGTAGTAATTGAGGCAGCCATTGCCACTGAGGTATTATTTGACTTTAGTCAGGTGAAATAATTTGTGTTGATGAGCCGGAGATATAATGAAATTATTCTTAAAATAAAACTTACACTATGTAACGCGAAAATTGCGTAAACGTTTCTATGAAAGAATTCAAGTAATTATTTTCATTTATTTTGCAGAGTGCCAGAGAATTATTTAAGAGGTGTGAATAATTGTTGAATGCGGATTATGTGAGATTGTGGAGTTTTCCCTTCAGTGGAGGTCTATTGTATGTTTATAAAAGCTTTGCTCCAAGATGGCCTTTATTCTTCTATATGTAGCAAGGCTTTTGCAAAGAAAATAATTTTTTATAGTAATCCATAGATCATAATAATAATGGTTTGAATCACTACAACACACTTTTTCTATACCTACCTATAGAATAGGTTCCGAGCCGAAGGCGTATCTTACTGTTTCCCGCTCGAAATCTTGACAGAAAATCATACCTCCGTCCGCGGAACGCTTTACACTTGAACAACGTTGGGAAATATTGAAAACTCATTTCCAAAGTGAGTGCTGTGTAGCGTTTTTTGAAAAGAAGTTTTTAGCCGAAATGAAACACCCACCGCGCCTGCTATACGCAAGTTTGTGCAAAAATTTCGTGAGCTTGGTATGCTGTTGGACAGCACATACGGTGCGCTGCACGTTATTGTCGAGAAGCCAATGCATCCACAGAGAGTTACAGTTTGGCGCGGATTGTTAAGTGGTGCCATCATTGGACCATTTTTCTTCGAAAATGTGCCTGGGAACAACGTTTTGGTCAAAGGTGGGCGTTACAGAGCCAGACTTTTTGTTTTATTAAAATTGAAGGCATGGATTTGGACGACCTCTGGTGCATGCAGGATGGTGCGCCATGCCAGACAGTCCATGCCACAATCGATCATTTTCCCAAATCGTGTTATTAGCCGTCTTTGGCGATGTCAGTTGGCCGTCTCTGAGCTGCGATTTTACCCCTTTCGACTTTTTTGTAGGGAACCGTGAAGGACCGATGTTATGCCAACAATCCGGAAACGATCCAAGTATTTAATTAAGGCCAATATCATTCAAGCTATCCATTCGTGAGCTACAGCTCGGAACCATGAGCGACAGAATGCGCTACTGCGAAAATAGCCAAGGCTGCCATTTAAACGACGTTGTATCCCATAATTAATGGGAATGTTTGCTCTTATTAATAAAGCCATAAAATATTATGGGAAACATTTTATTTTATTCATTTTATTGCATTTTTAACAAGAAACTTGTATTTGGCCCACCCTGTATATCTCATTCAAGGAAATATGACAAATATCTTGACAGCGTAGGATAATGTTATACAAGTTGTACAATTTGCAAGGCAGAATTTAAGTTGGCAATGATAAAATCATATTTGAAAATTCCATAGCTCAACATTTATCTGCAGTAACAGACTCATTTCAGCAATACTCATATTTCCCGGAAAGGGATAATCGTCAGTCCAATTATTGGATATTAAGACCGTTTTCTACTGTGATGACTTTTTCAAGAAAAAGATGTGTCAGCCAAAGCAGAACTTTAATACCATTTAGTACCACTAAGTGGTAGCAAATGGTGTATAATAACGTTATATATAATAACGTTAGGGCAGAGGCAATCGAACGCGCTCTGGAAAAGATAAATGTAGATCATAGCATCACCAATTGGCTTTGCACGATGCTTGTCACCAGAAATATAAATTCCTCTCTCGGACACAGTTCAATAAGAAAATCGGTTACTAGAGGCACTCCCCAGGGGGGGGGGGGAGGGTTATATCTCCTCTTCTCTGGGTTCTTCGATATACTTAAAGAACTCAATAACCGCTTATGCGGATGATGTGGCAATTTTAGTTCGGGGTAAATTCTTGAACACATTGAATAAAACCATGGAATCAGCCCTCAACAAGCTCAGAAAGTGGGCTGGAGGGTGTGGAATTCGTGCCAACCCGGAAAAGACAGAACTAGTACTTTTTTAATACAAAATACAAGATACCACCCTTCAAACTACCTAGGATTGGTGGAGTGGAGCTTTCCCTTTCGGATAGCGCAAGATATCTTGGTATAGTCCTAGATGAAAAATTGAATTGGAAACTTAACGTTCAGGAAAGAGTCCGAAAGGCTCATAATGCTCTCTTCGTCTGTAAGAGAACAGCAGGAACAAAATTGGGGATTGAGTCCAACAATGATGAGAAAACACAGGCTAGAAACCGCCTTTAAGATCTGGTAAAATCAGTTTCCTTAATAGGTCAAAGGGGTAACAAGATTGAAAAGGTTCACAACCACATTCATGCGTTACCGACAGAAAAAAGTACTCATACGCCACCGAATTTGCTAACCGCATTCAAAGTTGGTTGATGTCCCCTTTCACTTGGGAGCGCGCCACCTAAAGACAGATCTTCTACTACTGCGTTGTCCCTCCGGGTTGGAATCGAAGACTCTTCGGGCAATCTTAATCGACTGATATGTACTTTTTTGACCTGAAGTTAAAAATCTAAAATCTACCATCGAGTTAAGTTCAAATCATCTACATCTGAATTGCCAGCGAATTAGAGAAAGAAATATATAAATATCATAGCACAGGCTATAATTTTTCCCCCTATAGCCCTGTCTAAAGTCAAAGTATTCCCATTTTCGACAGACATGCCACTCACCACGGCACTTAGAATAATTCACCATCCACCAATTGAGTAAACCCAATCTGGTATGGGGCCACCGCTCACTGGGTCGCCTTCATAACAAAAGCCTTCACAACTGCATATATCACCCCTACACAACTACACCACCCTATTGCTCAATCCGATCTGCTTCGTCCAGTGCATCCAATTGAACTCTCTCTAAAATGGCTGCCATTCATTTTGGACGCCTTCGACAGCCACAGAACGCGCGTATTTTTCCCGTTCAATTGGTGCAGCGCGCGAATTCGTTGCAAACAATCGCACATTAATCATTCGGTTTGCCAGCGCAACAAACACAAGAGAGGACATAGAAATCCTTGCAACATCAGTTGCCGCACTCCCCGCCACCGCTATATGGTCTATGACCACCGCCAAAGGACCACTGTGCACATAGGTGTATATACTATATAGCACTAGTCCGGCTTGATCCATTCGAAATCCTACAATCCATAAAAGCTCACAGAGAATTAGAATAAATTCGCGAAAGTGGGTTTTTGACAATAATTGCGAAGAGTGAATTGCAACACTGTATTCCAGGATATACACCCTCACCCTGGCATAGTGGCTGATGCACCACTCCATTTGAAATGCCTCACCATAAGGGACCTTCGATGTATTCTAGAACACACCAATTGATGGACATTCCCATCAAAAAGAGCCAAAGCAATCGAACACATTTGCCTTGCCATTTATGGAGAGCGGCAAAGCCACCGCACACCGTGAACACAAACACTGGGGCGCCCCCAATACTCGTCCACTCATCTTCGTCCTGATGCCGAGTAGTCCATCTCTCGCAGAGGAATTCGCGATTAAATGCGAACTAGATTGTGGGCAATAGTTTGTGTACACAAAGTGCGTATCGCGTTGGTCTATTGCAACTTGTATAAATGTAGTAGGTACCTCCTGCTACATAAGCCATGGGAATGATTTTTCGGCCTGGTGAACTCAGTCCAAATTTGATTTGTAAACCTTTCGCAAATCCGATTGAATTGCTAAATAAACGGAGGATTTTTGTTTTGATTGTATTCGTGAGTCTCCACCACATTTAGCATCCGCATCAGTTTGCAATGAAATATACATATATTTTTTTTTTCAAAATGTTTTCCAAAGTTTTAGAGAGCAAATTCGACCTCTGCATGTGCTACCAGCTACAGTGACGGTAACCTAAGCTCATCTTCTTAGCTGTGAGAAAATTGCAAATTGAAAAATAGAAGGAAATGAAGGACGCGCAGAGTAAATACGTTGAGAGAGAGAGAACAAAAAAAAAAGTCTTAAAAGGAAAATCTTGTGCAATTTTTCCACAAGCACTTGAGGAAGATTGCAATTATTTTTCACTTTCAGCGTCTTGCTGGGTCCTTCCCGTTTTGCTTGTCCCCTGCAGTTGACTCATGGAGTTGAGTGCAGCACTTCGTTATTATTTTTTAATTAATTTTTCAAAAGCTATCCTCGAGTGGGTGGAGCGTTCAAATGGGAAATTGTATACGATTGAGATTCTTTGTCCATTTGTCTTGCAAAGTGATTTTTATTATGGTGTACGCTATACAAATACAAAGTCTGATAAAATTTTACATAAATAGGTGGACTTACATATAAAAACAATTTAAAATAAGGATAATATTCCAATAAGTTTCTTTCGTCCGCGTCAGCGTTGATCTATCAAAGGCAACCTTAAAATCGACGAAGAGGAGGTAGGTGCCGATGTGGTATATTTCTGAGGCATTTCCATGATCTGGGATTTTTCCAGCCTAAGACCGTACTGGTAGTGACCTATCCGGGTTTTGACCATCGGCTTTATGCGTTCGCAAAGTATCTCAGACGCAGACATAATCTTGTATGCGATGTTGAGGAGGCTTAAGTAGGAATAGCGTGGGTTTTTCGTGGGAACTTTTTGTGCGACAAGGATAGCATGTGTCAAGATAAGGTCAGCATGATTTATGGGGGATGTTGTTAGAATTTTCTTATCAGCTTAATGGTCGCGTGTCGTTGTTGTCGAAGATGATTATTGTATATAAATAATTTTGGTTGAGGTTGCTTCGGAATGTGAAAAAAAAAGTCATATTCCCCCATACGGATTCGAACCCGAGAATCTGGAACCAGCAGCAGATAAGTCATCCACTAAGCCACCGCGAGTTAATGAAGATTGGTTTCTAATATGTGAATAAAACCGCATTCTTGTCGTTGTTGTCGAAGATGATTATTGTATATAAATAATTTTGGTTGAGGTTGCTTCGGAATGTGAAAAAAAAAGTCATATTCCCCCATACGGATTCGAACCCGAGAATCTGGAACCAGCAGCAGATAAGTCATCCACTAAGCCACCGCGAGTTAATGAAGATTGGTTTCTAATATGTGAATAAAACCGCATTCTTTTGGGGCTTGATATGAAAGATAGAGAGAAAGAGAAATATTTTGTGTTTGTGAAGTTATCAGTTTGATAGTTTTTAATTTTAGGTGAAATGTGCATAATTTTGATTGAGATTAAGGGTCATTTTTGTTATGTGATTACGAGAAGAAATGTTTTGGTATGAAAGCTAGAAAGAAAGAAAGATCAAAAAGGCCGACCGAAGTCGAGTTAATTTCAGGAAATTTTCGGATCATGAGTGATAACCAAATACAAAACATGTCTTGATAGCAAATGGTACAATGTGCATAATTTTGATTGAGATTAAGGGTCATTTTTGTTATGTGATTACGAGAAGAAATGTTTTGGTATGAAAGCTAGAAAGAAAGAAAGATCAAAAAGACCGACCGAAGTCGAGTTAATTTCAGGAAATTTTGAAAAAATTCGCAAAAATATCCTCTAAATATTTTAGGTGATAAGCAGTCGCAAAATGTAGAATTGGGGGTGGGGGCAGTTTCAGGAGTATAAAAGCAGGCTATTGAGTAGACATGAAATTAGTTTACAATTTTGCTTTGAAAGTAGAAAAGTTTAGTACATAGGGGGAGATGGGGCACATTGATACATGGGGCACATTGATACAGTCGACATTATTTGAAAATTCATCGCATTAGGCCGCTCAACCACTAACATAAGGAAACTTTGTCTATCAACGCATAGACATGTCTGTCTGACATCTCTGTTCAGCCATCGTATTTCGCCCACCGAGAACAAATCTGTTTTCTGTGTCCGTGAGCAATTTTTTTTACTTTCTTTCGGGTGAGTTTTTGTAAAGAATATTTTGTGTTATCAATTTCATATTAAGTTATAATGTGAGCATACGTCAATAATAATGTGATATATACCTAAAAAGTTGTTCTTAAATGTTGTTTAATTACAATTAATATTTATATTGTGTGAGGGCAGTTGGGGCACATTGATACACCCCACCTCGGGGTAGTTTGATACGTATCAATGTAAGTAGACGTTTGCCAATAATAAGAAAAAAGCATTAAAAATGCTAATCAAAGTTATTTGAAGACTTATCGTAACAATCTGGATACTGTTTATTTTATCCATAAAATACCTTATTTATTTTTATTTAAAGCCTAAGAAAGCATTTATTTTACTTAATATTACTTATTAAAACTTATTTTAACATGAATTACAAATCATTTTAATACTGGTTGTATTAATATATGTTATTAAACTATTTAAAACATGTTTTATTAACAAAAAGTTTTCAATAAATACAGATTTTTGGCTATGAATCAAAGTGCCCCTGATATGTATCAATGTACCCCGTGAGTGGGGCAGTTTGATACAAATTTCATTTTTTAGTAAATAGCTTTTAATTTTTTTTTGTAGATGATTTTAAGAGTACATTCGTCTAAAATAAGATAGTTAGAACGACATTGAACACAATCAATACTTTACTTTGTTATTATTGTCAATACGATGCCTTTTTTTTGAGTTCAAATGAAAATCGTATCAATGTGCCCCATCTCCCCCTACATATTATTAAAAAAAATGTCGTTTATGAGGAAGTTGAATTCAATTGGTACAAAATACCAAAACAATAAGCCTATTAAAAGTCTCAAACTGCTGAACCTTAAGCAGAAGTATAAAATTGCTAAGGCGACGAAATGTGACTCGCAGTTTGGGGAACAAATAATGGTGGAACTGGAGGACTGTATCACTTATCTACCAAAACGGTTTGTGGAGAAGCTGACTGAAGATGAACTAGCTGAGATGACCGACTGCTCGATGGAGGTGGTGGAACCGCTAGGGCCATCATTTGCTATTGCTTTTTATGATAAAGACCATGAAGAAGATGATAATGAAGAGGTACAAGAATATGATTTCCTGCAATCGCAGAAGAATGTATTTCTGCAATCGCAGAAGAATGTATTTTATGGGAATAAATAAATTAATAATATAAAAAATATGCTTTTTATTATCTCTATTCTACTTGCTGTTAATACAAAATTGGTTGTTTTTCCCACTGAAATTGTATGCTGTTCTACAACACTTTTCTCTCTTCTCTTTTGAAATGTTTAGCGATTTGAAGTTTTGAACGATTTGGAGACGCGAGTTAACCGATTTGCTCTAAAAGGTCGTAAAATTGATTTTAAAATCAGACCTATACCCGATAACGAAGAACCAACTTCATGGATCAAGATGGCTATAAATGGTATGCTTAAACATATTGTAACAGGTCTTAACCCCACCGATAAAGTAGGAATTACTTTTTGTGGTAAGGGTTTTACTGCTGAACGAGGAAATGGATGGATTAGCTTTCGAAATTGCTCAGAGTTGAAGTTTAGTGATGTGTGGGAAATGATAACTAAAATTTTCCAGAGCAACTCAGAAGGTATAAGTACAGACCATTTTTGCATGTCAATAACATCTGTTAAGTTGCCTTCGGGGACTGGAAACAAAAGAAAAAGTAGCAATAAGTTTAATTCCTTTGATGAAGAATGCATAAGACGTAATGGTATAATACACATTAAAAATAAGGATAATTTGTGTCTGCCCCGTGCTTTGGTTGTAGCAAAATCATATGCTGACAAGGATGCTAATATGAAAGGGGTTATCAATGACACTGATCAGGTTCAAACCCAAAGAACCAAGCAACTTATCAATGATACTCAAATAAATATACCAGCTACAGGTTGTGGAATTCCAGAGCTGAGAGCATTCCAAAATCATTTACAAGGATATAAAGTCACAGTCTATGAATACGGAACAAAAGGCCGAAAAGTTGTTTTTGAAGGAATTTCAGCTTTAGATGGATGTAATGATGATGAAAAGAAAAAAATAAATTTGCTTTACGGCAATAATCATTATGCTGTGATAACCTCACTAACAGCTGCATTTTGTTGCATTTATTATTGCGAAAGTTGTCATGTACCATATGATACGAAAAGTCAACATAAATGCGGAGGATCTTGCTCTCAGTGTCAACAAACGCCAAGCTGTAGCAAAACAAAAGACATTTTGTGTGCTGATTGTAATCGAAATTTTAGAGGAAAACACTGTTTCGACAACCACAAAGCGAGCGGATCGTCAGGAAAAAATTCAATTTGCGAAATGATGAACAGATGTCTTTTATGCTTGAAAACATACGGAGGAAAACGAAATCATGTATGTGATGAATACTTTTGCAAACAATGTCGTCATCATGTTGACAAAGATCATCTGTGCTACATTCTTCCTGATAAGAGAACGCCTGATTGCAAAAACTTTTTGTACATATTTTATGATTTGGAGAGTCGACAAGAGAAAGTAATTGGTAAAAAAAAAATGATGAATGGTGAATATGATGAAACAGCAAGTTCACCAATAAAAATACATGAACCGAATTTATGCGTATTTAAAAAAAAATGCGATCAGTGTATAGATCTTCCAAATTTATATTTTTGTCAAAAGTGTAAACTATCGTTGAATGTCATTCAGGAAGAAAAAGATGTAGTACGCAAATTTCTGGAGTACATATTGAATGTTCGGCAAAAATTTAAAAAAGTTATTGTGCTAGCACATAATGGACAAGCATACGATCATCAATTCATTTTGAGCTACATATTGGAAAAAACTAATCTGACACCGGAATTGATCATGCGCGGTACCAAAATAATACTAATGCAAGTAGGTAATGTCAAATTTATAGACTCCTTGAACTACTTTCCTATGGCTCTGTCAAAACTTCCCAAAGCATTCCAACTGTCCTCCGTTTTTAAAAAAGGTTATTTCCCACATTTCTTTAATACTAGAGAAAATGAAAAATATATTGGAAAACTACCATCAGTGGAGTATTACAGCCCAGATACGATGAAAGATGAAGATCGCACTGTATTTTTGAAATGGTTTGCGGAACATCAAGGTGATGATTTTAACATACAGCGTGAACTTGTAGAATATTGTATTAGTGATGTTAACATTTTGACTGAAACTTGTTTGAAATTTAGAAACTTGTTTCTCGAGCAAAGTAATGTTGAACCGTTTTTGGAAGCAACAACTATAGCGTCAGCATGTAATCTTGTATTCAGACGAAACTTTCTTCTTCCAAAAACTATTGGGTTAATTCCTAAAAAAGGCTACAGATGCGTCGATAATCAATCAACAGAAGCCATCAAGTGGTTGATTTTCGAAGAAAATAAACGAAAAATTAATATAAAGCATGCATCTAAAGGAAGAGAAGCAGTTGTCAATGGAGTAAAAGTTGACGGGTTTTGCGAGGAAAAAAGACAGATTTTTGAATTCCATGGCTGCTACTATCATGGTCATCCCCTCTGTTTGAAACACAAACGTGATGTGCCTCTATACGAAGACGCCGATGATACCTTAAATCGTAGATATGAGAGAACACAAGCTAAGACTGAACGATTAAGAAAATTCCAATACGAAGTCATTGAAATGTGGTTTTGTCAATTTCAAAGTCAGTTACAGTCAATGAATAAGGATGATTTAAATTTTTTAAACACACATCCACTAATACAAAATTCCCCATTGAATCCACGTGATGCCTTCTATGGCGGACGAACCGGAAATTCATTTAATTATTATAAATGGAAAGAAGGTGAACAAATTCATTATATAGATGTATGTTCTCTTTATCCCTGGGTTTGTAAAAACGGAAAATTTCCTACTGGACATCCAAAAGTCCACATCACTCCTACTATGAAACTAGGAGGTATAAATGGCCTAGTCAAATGTACAATTTTACCACCAGAGCATCTACTTCACCCTGTCCTGCCAATGAAACAAAATAATAAGCTTATGTTTTCTTTGTGCAGAAGTTGCAGTGATGAAAAAAATCAAGAACAATTGTGCAATCATTCTGACGAGGAAAGAGCCTTACTCGGGACATGGGTAATTGATGAAGTTCTAAAAGCAATCGAAAAAGGTTACAAACTAATTTTCGTTTTTGAAATTTGGGAATATGATGTAGTTCAATATAATCCAGAAACAAATTCCGATGGGCTGTTCACCTCGATGATGAATAAGTTTCTAAAGATAAAACAAGAAGCATCAGGATGGCCTAGTACATGTACAACCCCTGAAGAAAAAGAAAAGTATATTGAGAATTTTCTTAATAGAGAAAATATAAAATTGGAATATTCAGAAATTTGTAACAATCCTGGAAAGAGATCATTAGCTAAGTTAATTTTAAATTCGTTTTGGGGAAAATTTGGACAACGTGAAAACCAGCAACGAACTTGTATTTTGAATAAACCTTCAGATTTGTTTCAACTGCTTACACACCCTTCTATAGAAGTGTTGAATATTCTGGCAGTTGGTGAAGAAAACATTGTTGTTAATTTTGAAATGAAAGAAGAAGCATCTGAGTCCCTATCTACAGTTAACGTTTGTGTTGCCGCCTATACCACAACTTTCGCTCGTCTTAAACTGTACAGCTACTTAGAAAAACTAGAGGAAAGAGTTCTCTACTATGATACGGATTCTGTTATCTATATAAGTCGTAAAGGAGAATTTGAACCGCCTACCGGAGAGTTTATCGGTGATATGACTGACGAACTGAAAAGCTATGGTCAAGGAAGTTATATAACAGAATTTGTTAGTGGTGGACCTAAAAACTATTCCTATAAAGTCTATAGCACAAAAGATAATACTGAACATATTGAGTGCAAAGTAAAGGGCATCTTTCTTAATCACCAAACATCTCAAAAAATTAATTTCGATTCTATTAAAAAAGCTGTATTAAATTTGTCTACAGACAATGAAAGCATACTGATAGAATCTAACAATATACGTCGAACACGAGAACATCAAGTAGTTACTGTAGCAGAGGTTAAAACTTACAAACCCAAAGCAGAAAAACGTCGTTTTCTCAATGATCATAGCTCCTTACCGTATGGATTTAAAAGACAACCTTTGTAATTCAATCAATTTTATGTAATAAAAAAAAAAAAAAACAGAAAAACATTTAAAGAATATAAAATACGAGTATGTTTTGTTTTATTTAAAAAAATTTACAATTGTTTAGCTTCACTTATGAACTTGCTTATGAGATATACATTTTGAAGTGCACAACATTTTCCATGGTACATACATTTTATTATTACGCCGGGGCAAATTCTTTTTAGTTCTTTTAAATTGGGGCAACTGTAATTATCTTCAATATTAATTACTTCTACGTTTTCATTATTAAGTATTTCTTTTAACCATTGGGTTTTTTCAGAGCCCTTCACATAAACAACGGAATTTTGAATTTTTTCGCGAAGATGTGTCTTTACTTGGGTAAAATTCGTGAATCCCCCATCCCAGGTTAATCCATGATGATTTTGATACAGCCAGTGAGCCTGTCTTCTAAGAGAAGATGGAAGCTGATTAGAACCAAAGGGTGGTGTAAGAATGAAATGCTGATGATGTCCATCGCAAAGTACAGCTATTTCCTTTAAAATAAACTCTTTGTTCAAGCCTCTAAAGCCTTGAAAATCAACTATATAATAATTCATTTTTGATGATGTGTTTATGACTAAGCCAACTTTGCAACTGCTTAGTTTATATACAAGCATTACCATTAAGTAAGTTTGTGAACTTCTCCTGTTATTGGGTTGTATTCAATTATACGATCATGTAAAATTAAACAGTACACGGTTGTTGAAGGCAAGACTGAGGTTGTTGTTTTGAGTTCAATTTTTACATCAACAGTTCCAGTTTTAATTGATTCGTTTTGGTGAGAACAATCGATTACTACTATTGGAGCGATATCTTTAAATTCTTGTCGAGATAAGAGTGGTTGTGGTTGTTTCTTATAATAAGAGTCTTGAAATTTACTGTACATGTCATAGAGAATTGCATACCGATCGTGCTTAAATTTGAGATTTAAATCTTCACGGGGGTATGTCTCAGAATTCAAATGCACCTTTACATTGCTTAAATCGCAATGGTCGAATTTGCTAGCATCTTTAGTTTTTTGATTTTTTCGATCGGTTTGTAAAGCGATAATAATATACCTAGGTTTTTCAAGCTGAGTTGAAGTTTTAACTGTCCATATATGATCAGTGACTAGCGGTAGTGTGGGGTATTCGTACATTTCCCAATTTCGAAAATGAATTTGAATTGTCTTTGATTGTATTTGTTTTAGTAATGTTAGCTTATCTGAATCAGCCAAGGTAATGTGAGGAACTCTCCACTGCAGTTTAAAAATTGAAAGTTTTAATTCTTCATTTTCCGTAGAAAAATATGCATTCTCATTTGACCTTGTTCGAATTAGTATTAATTCGTGCCGTGCATTTGGAATTATCTTTTTATAATCTTCTGCAAATCCTAATAGATTTTTTAATGGAATACAAAAGTTGAAAGTACCCGATGTAAGTGTTATACTGCCTTTTCCAGTCCATGATGCATTTTCCAAATTTTTACTTTCATTCTCGTTCAAAGATATATAATTTTTTAGCGCTGTTGTGATGCCTACATTTTTATTATACTCGATCTGCACACCGTTAAGTTCATAATGGATCTCCTCGAAAAGAAATGCCATAGCATTATTGCATAGTTTTGCAGTAGAAGATGTGGTATCATCTGATTTTGTAAGACCTCCTTCTATGTAAATGAAACTTTCGCTGGGTAAAATGAGCAAGTCCTGTTGATGTATTGGGATGCGTATTTCATCACTCGGATTGAAGGACTGAAGAAATGGTGAATAACTGTGATATTCAAATTTGGATATGCTATTATCATAGCTAGGTCCTTCGGTGATGTTCAATATTTCGTTCATAATTTTAGATGACATTTAAGGTAAACCCTAAAGACAGTAAATAGGCGGTATTCTTAGAGGAGAGTTTTGGTCTCGACAGCTTTGATGATCTAGTAGAACTAGTAGAATGATCACCTTTGGGGGTGTATATATTATTATTATTATAGATCAACATTATCAGGAGATGGGAGCTAAATGCAGTCGGATAGTTATTGTTTCTCCTCTAAAATTTATCAAGTCTCCGTCTTGGTCTACTAGCTTTAATGTTAGTGAAGTTATTCGCTTGACATTCACCGGTAAATAGATGACATTTCTTGGAACTTCTATGATTTTATACCCGGGTCCTGCTTCTGGCGAAAATTCGTGTATTGTGTGCACAGGAGTGTTATTTAAATACGAGCCTGTAATAATATTACACTCAACTCGAATTACATTAACACTGTTAATATCAACAGGTAAATCTGATCTGTGTAATTGACCTGGTTTTAAAATGCGCTTGCTAAAACCTAGTAATTTACCAACAGTTCGGGTCCTATTAAAATATATTTCTTCCGAGCCTGACACCCAGCTTTCCAGAGTATTATTATTTGCTTCTATACTTACAAGTGTAGCGGAATTAAGCGTTAACAATTGTTCGGAAATATTCAGTGCAATGTCATCGATTTCATATGATCCTACTGGAATTTCAATTACATGTTCCCCTATATGAAACAAATTGTTGCGTTCATCAACATTGGGTATAGATTTGTAGTTTTGAAAATCAATCAATCCACAAACGTAGTCCTTATTCAGGTTTAAAGGTGGAAAATAGTCTGTTGTTAGATGAGAAGTATTTCCACTTAATGTAAGTGTCAACGCCATGACGTCGAAAAAGATAATGAAACCGTTCTTACAAAAGCTCTTCTTTTATTATTTATTCAAAATAACAATCATATAAGAATCTTAAACATAAATGTCCACAATTTACTGAATCATAATCCTGATACTTAAGATAATTATATTTAATTTGTTTACCTAAATATTTAATTAGTTCAATTGGCGGTTGTAGATTTCCAAAGCTATCAAAATATTCAATGTGTCTGAGTTTTTTATAATACGCCACCCAATGTGTTCCAGGGCCTGTTGATGAATCTAGATTTACTATCCCACACTCGTTTCTTAAGGGTTTACCCTTTGGTAAATTATCACGCATAAAAACTCCTCGAAAATGCGGAATTAAGTCCTTTGCGAAATTTCTCAAATCCTGTTCATTCAATGCACGATCGGGTAGCGAACTTAAAAGTTTTTTGTCTGCGAATGTAAAAATAATCCAAGTCCTTTTCTATACGGACTTAGATGTAAGCCATGTCCTATAGGAATCGACTCCATTTTTTGATTATGGCGTTTTTTCTCCTCAAGCGTTTTTTTAGCAATATTTATATCATTGACAGCTTTTGCTATCCCCGCAGCTCCTCCAGATAAAGCTCCAAGAGCTGAAAGCCCAGCAAATAGAGGAACAAGAAATGGGATTACTCCACCAATTTTCGATACCGAAATAACTCGGGGTGTCTTTATATTACTGCTATTATTCTTGATAGCTTTCTTTGCAGATGACAAAGCTACATTTATAGCCTTTTCAAGGTTATGTGGTTTTTTCATTTGAAGGATTTTTCCAACATTTTTAATTGTTCTGCTAAAAGTAGAGGATCTGTTTTTTGACGTGGTTTTTTTATTGCTTTTTTTTTTTGAAGACCCCATACCTAATTTTAATTTAGCCTTCATAAGATTGGTAACCAATATAGCATTTGCTCGCTCAGTTATACCGGCATCCGTTGATACAACCCGTTGCCAGGCTTTTTCAGATAAAATCTTATCAGCTATATGTCGTTCAGAAGTATTTTTAAATTTAGAATAAGATATATCGTGTTGCTTGCACGCTTGATCAAGTAAATTAATTCCTGGATCTCCTCTAGCTAAACGTTCCTGGAGTTTCGTGCCAGGTCCACAGTATTGATATCCTGGTAAATGTAGTTCAATAGGTAGTTTATTGATTACAGAGTTTAATAAACCATTCCCCTTCACGATAACTTGTAGTCTGCTAGAGTTTTTTGAAAAATCAATCATTTTATATGATCACCACCTCATTTAGCGATTAATAACGTTATGGCATTTTCAAATATAACCTTCATATTTATAAGAATTTATTTAGTTTTTATCGTCATGCGTTTCGTTAAACAACAACATCTTTTACCAATTAAAAATATGGACTTGGATAAAAATATTGAAGCAAAACAGAAAAAACATGGTAAACTATTACCAAATAGTATAAGGGGCCTAATTACTGGTCCCTCAAATTGCGGAAAAACAAATGTTATGATGAGCTTAATACAGCAACCAAACGGATTAAAATTTGAAAATATTTACATTTATTCAAAATCATTGCATCAACCTAAGTATGAGTTTCTCCGACTAGCCGTGGAACCTATCAAACATATGGGTTTCTTTACATTTTCAAATAATTGTGATGTCATACCCCCTGAAGAAGCCAAACCAAATTCTGTATTTATTTTTGATGACATTGCCTGTGAAAAGCAAGACACTATTCGAAATTATTTTAGTATGGGGCGACATCATCATATCGATAGCTTTTATTTGTGTCAGACATATACAAGAATCCCCAAACATTTAATACGAGATAATGCAAATTTTCTAATTGTCTTCAAACAGGATGATATGAACTTAAAACACATTTACAACGACCATGTCAATTCTGATATGACATTTCAAATATTTAAAAGGGTATGTATAGAATGTTGGAATATTAAACACGGATTTTTGGTTATTGACAAGGAAAGCTCTTTTGGAAAAGGACGCTATAGGAGGGGTTTTGACTGCTTCCTGAAACTATAAAAAGCTTGTCACTTCAGCTGTGCAAAGCATTCTTACTGTTATGTTCTATCAGAGCAGTTCAAAGGTGTACAGCGCTCAGTCCGTAACAGTGCAAAGCAGGTCATCGCGGTTCAAAACTAGCTGTTCATCATTTAAAAATCGTACAGCGAATATCAAATTCAGTTTAAAATCTTTTGAAAGACTGCTTCAAAGCCTACGAAACTCGTTTACTCACTGTTGTAAAAAAAAAAACAATAAATTAGCATCATGATGCATTTAAACGAAGAACTAACAAAAGAACTCGTTAAAACTACTGATGCTCTACGAAAAAAATATAAAGCTCTAAGGAATGATAGGGAAGTAACCGAATTTCAATTAGAAGAAACTTTCAAACCAATTACTAAGCCGCTTAAAGAACTACTCGACAAATCAAATAACATATATACAATAAAGGAACAGCAAAATGATTTTGTGCCTCCACTCAAGAAAACAAAGTATGATAATGATGAATTTATCACTCCCAATGAGAGCAACGCTTCAACCATCAGTGACAGTACCCCGAAATCTAGCATAGTAACACCTAAAACTAAAAAAAGGGGTCGAAGTGAACGTAAGCTTCGTCGACGAAACCTTGTTCGTGACTTTGCGGGCCAAATAGACTTTGAAAAATTTGGGGAAATCCCCCAGAAATATATAAATTTGTATGTAAATAATTCAAACACCATTGATGATGTGTACGGAGTACATGTGAAAAACGGTAAATTACAGATGGGTAATAAAGAATTCAAAATTCACGGAAAAGACATAATAGACATCAATAATAAAGCCTATAAAGGAACAAATGGTTTATTCGAACTAATATTTAAGAAAAAACCCTGTAAAACCCTTTACAATAATGAAGATTTAAATATGTACAAAGCCATATTGTATGATACCAATGCTTATAGACGTAATCACGATTCTGGGAAACAGGTACTTGGACATAGAGGATATAAATACAAAGAAATTATAAGCAAACTATTAGAAGATACTCCTATTTCCACCCCGTCTACAGGAAGCGGACTAATGCAATTATCAAACAAAGAAAAAGACTATATTTTCTGGGACGACCCCAATGAGCTCGTAGATCGATTGCGACTTCTAATTGCATCACATCAAATAGGACACAATAATCACTCGAACGAGATTGTTTCGATAATTGAAGAACTAAAGGAAGCCAATATTATACAATAAAACTATTATATAAAATGAGTGTTGATAAGTTTGGACGTTTTTCGAATAGAACGCGAACCAGAGTTATTCAAGGACCAAGAGGAGAGCAAGGAGAGCAGGGAGACCAAGGACCGAATGGTCTACAGGGAGAACAGGGATTGCCTGGGCCACCCGGTGAGGGGTTTATTAAAATGAAAAACGGAAATTATGATTTGAATTGGAAACGACTACAAAATATTCGGGATCCAGAAGAAAAGGGAGATGCAGCTACAAAAAGTTATGTTGACAAAGCGGAAGAACGAGTTAGACAATACATACATTTTGAAATACAAAAAATCGAACAAAACTTAAATGTATCCACAGACCCTAAAAAGGAACTCCTCATTTAATTAAATGCTAACTTATTTTTACTTTCAATTCAGTGTCTATAGAAAGTCGTTGTGGCGAGTCGGTAATAATGTTCAGCATAAATACTACATTGATTTTCGATGAAATCGTTGGTTTCATGAAAGAATATCAGCATGTCCTGCTGGAGGAACACCATGAGTATCTAATAGGATTTATATCTTTTCTGAGGACGTTTAAAACAGCATCCACCACTACATCGAAATTTGGATGTCATTTTGTGAATTGTCCTTGGTCATCGGATTTATGTAGGGTTGGACCAGATACCTGTCCATGTTACATGATTGATATTAGAATGTTAAAAGTTAAGAAGTTGATGTTGTTATACAAAAGATTAAAATAAATATTTTACCTTTTACTAACAAAAAGGTTAAATACTGTATCGTTTTAATCATTCTTTGAAAAGATGAGTAAAAGAAACGTTGTGGATGAAATACATAAGCCTGCTCGAAAAAATTTCAAAAGAAGACGAGTCGTTATCAAGGGTCTCGATGATTTATGGCAAGCTGATCTAGTTGAAATGGGTATTTATTCGTCTGAGAATGAAAATTACCGATATCTTCTTACAGTAATCGATACATTTTCTAAGTTTGCTTGGACAATTCCTATTAAAAGTAAAACAGGTATTGGGGTTACTATTGCTATGAAAAAAATTCTGAATGAAGGTCGGATTCCAAAGAATTTACAAACAGATGATGGGAAAGAATTTTTCAATACGCAATTTCTAAATCTTACGAAAAAATATGAAATCAATCATTACTCTACATTTAGTGCTCTCAAAGCTTCAATTGTTGAACGATTTAATCGCACTTTGAAAACATTTATGTGGAAAGAATTCAGCGCTAACGGTTCGTATCGGTGGATTGATATGATAGCACCACTAACTAAAACGTACAATAATTCAACACATAGAACAATTAAAATGAAGCCATCCGAAGTCAATGCTGCAAACGAAAAGCAATTGCTATCAAAAGTATATAATCATATCAAACTTCATATTCTTTCTAAATTTAACGTCGGAGATTTTGTCAGAATAAGTAAATACAAACATGTATTTGAAAAAGGATATACACCGAATTGGACAACAGAAATTTTTAAAATAACGAAAGTTCAACATACGAACCCTGTTACATATTTGTTAGAAGATTATCAGGGTCAGCCTGTGAAAGGCGGCTTCTATGAGCTTGAACTACAGAAATCGAAGTTTCCTGATACTTACCTTATTGAAAAAGTAGTCAAAAGAAAAAAAGATCAAGTATTTGTAAAATGGCTCGGTTTTCCTCCAGAACACAACTCGTGGATATCTCTCTCCACAATCAATAATTCATCATAAACAAATTAAAACAACAAGTGTAATTTGACAAATAAACGTTTTTATTATAATATAAATATCATCAAGTTTTTTATTTAGGAAATAGTCATTTTATATGTTTGCTTCATCGTTTTAAAATTCAGCAGTTCTACATCAGATTTGTAATCAAGATCCTCTTTCATAACGAGTTCAACTTCCCCGTTACTCAATACTCTTTCTGTTTCATATTCATGGTATTCGAAACATTTTATACTTAGAGTACGCATATTATAATTGCTATCATATGAACAGCGAATAGTTAAGAATTGTTCATCATCGAATTCTAGTTTAAAATGTCTATAAAAAACATATTTGCTTTGAATAATCCCTGATATTTCAGCTTCTTTTTTTATTAAATCTTGCCTAAAATTCTCAATTGCTTCATCCACAGTTACAATTTTCCTTTGCAAACTTCTTTCTGTTGTTGTGAGTGGTGTGTGGACATCATTTTGAAATGCAGATGCATCCGTCTTTGTGGTGTTGATTAAAGTGTTACCATCCGAAAAGGTTAGCAAACGAAACGATAAACCTATTTGTACTGTATCATTGTTGGGTAAGTTCAGTGAAAAAGAGAGGTTATTAGTACTGTTCGGTTGTTGTAAGTTAATATCCATCGGTAAAGGTACCCCAAAAATTAAAGATGGGGCGATTGTAAGAAAAGACAGAAATGTTAAGAGAAACATTTTAATAGAAAATTGCTACAGCTGAAGCTACTAATAGGTCGAGTGATAAATATGAACTAATAAATAAAACACCTAGCATGCTAAATTTATACCATTTTTATTTCTATATATTCTATATATTATTTTCTTTTGTTTGATATAAAAAAAAAGCTAATTGATAGTAATGTGCGTTATCACGTAATTCTCATCTTCTGGGGACTGCCAAGTAAATCACTTTCACCAAATGGACAAAGTGATGGATATTCATTTTCTTTCCGTTTTATATAATTCGAGTGAGGGAGAATCAACCCAGTCAAAGTTAGCTCGCCGCCTATTAGGATAACGATATATTTAATAAAAAAATCTGTATTCCTTATCACTAAATTTGTTCTCTCACCTAAAATTTTAAATTTTACATGTTGCATAGATTGAAACTGCATTTTAAAATTGAGAATAGGAGTTATAGCCTCGCCATTCCTTATGTGAAATATAGTACATTCTGCTCCATATTCTGGCTGCGCAAGTAATTTCATAGATTCAGAGTAAAACATCAAATCTGTAAATTTTATTTGTAACCACCCGGCTTCACAAACACAAAATGTTTCTCCTTCTCTCAATCTTTCACACCAGAACATTGCTAGTCGTATTCGTTAATGTAAATGAATATTAACCTGCAGAGTACGTTAATATATACATATTATCCACCTATTATTTAAGAGCAAATGTCGCTGACTAAACTATTCACATTAAAATAGTTACATAACCACAAACCTTGAACTTCTATTTATTGACAATAGTCACACCAAGCTGTTTACATATGCCTACAAAATTATTTATATACAATAGCCATCATCGACGCCAGCGACATAAAACAACAAAACTGATTCCATGCCGTCAACGACACGCGACCATTAAGCTGATAAGAAAATACTAAAAAATTATTAAATATCATACAGAATGCGGTTTTATTCACATATTAGAAACCAATCTTCATTAACTCGCGGTGGCTTAGTGGATGACTTATCTGCTGCTGGTTCCAGATTCTCGGGTTCGAATCCGTATGGGGGAATATGACTTTTTTTTTCACATTCCGAAGCAACCTCAACCAAAATTATTTATATACAATAATCATCTTCGACAACAACGACACGCGACCATTAAGCTGATAAGAAAATTCTAACAACATCCCCCATAAATCATGCTGACCTTATCTTGACACATGCTATCCTTGTCGCACAAAAAGTTCCCACGAAAAACCCACGCTATTCCTACTGGCTTATACCTACGTTCTTGGCGCAGATTAACGGATGTCCTTTCTTCAGGACCAGACAAACGATGCTGATATTCCATTCATCGGGCGTACTTTCTTCCGAACAAAGGTGTAGCTTAGCTTCCTACCGAATTATCTTCTCCAGCTTTTCAGCGGATAAGCCATCAGCTTACACAGATTTATTGTATTTAAGTTCAGGACGGGATGATGGGATATTTGTTTATCAAGACTCATGAAGCAGTATTTTGGTCATCATCGCAGTTTAACAGCCAGCATGGTCATTCCAAAACCTCAGCACCGATCCCGATTCTACTACATTGTTTCCTTGTTCGGTTTTTACAGAGTTCGGGTCGGGCTTTAAAGCATTGATGCATATTTTTTTTTTTGCAAAACTTTTTAACCCTACTTGGGTTACAGCTCTCTATTGACTCAACATAATAGACATTTGTAATACGCTCTTTTTTTTTCAAAAGAATTACAGAAATGCAGTTCCCTCAACTCAGGATACGTCTAGGTCCATCTTTGCGAAATATGCCTCTTACTAAGCCGCATGAGCTTGATTGACGGCATACATCATGCAAACATTATTATTACATCAGACCCGTTCCTTTTTTAGCTTCAGCAACGCTGCCATTAATCCTCCGGAATTGAACCTTGTGGCAGTGGAATAGTTGACAAATTGAGGAAAACATGGTCGGCAAAGCTTTCGCAGCCTTTTGACGTCGAACGTCCCACTGTATTTTCTTGTTGGTAGAACGTAGTGGGCGCAGTAGCGCAGTGGTTAGTGTGCTGGACTACTGTGCGTGGGATCCCAGGTTCGATCCCCGGAAAAACACAAATTACATCTTAAAGTTTTTTCTACTGCGCCACCTCTCGCGAACGTCTGACAAACATCCGAGAGTATGACTGTCATGAAAAAGCTTCTCAATTCAGCCGTTCGGACTCGGCATAAAATTGTAGGCCCTTTCCATTCGTCCGAAAAATAGAAACTCACACAAAACGAATGGTTGCGAGAAGCTGGGCCTTGGGTGTCTACCTGCCTGTTGCGCCACCTAAGTATTCATTTTTTTTTTATTTTTAGAACGTAGTTATCTGCAAAGGTACTTTGGCAGCTACTGGTAGTGGTCAGATTCGATGTTGGCACATCCGAATGTGTGAATGTCTAAAATACTGGAGGCTATGTAAAGGGTGTTTTTTTTAGAGGTATAGAACTTTGAAATGGAATAAAACAAAGATGATTTTTTTTAAATTGACATGAAATTTACTTTATTCGAAAGATAATTTTCTGGCATTATAATTTAAATATGATTTCTGGAATATGACTGCCACGCGTTGGCTCGGACGTATTCTTATCTGGAGGTCCAATTTTCAATGACTTTTTCCAACATTTGTGGCCGTATATCGGCAATAACGCGGCGAATGTTGTCGTTCAAGTGGTCAATCGTTTCGGTTTTATCGGCGTAGACTAGCGACTTCACATATCCCCACAGAAAATAGTCAAGCGGCGTTAAATCGCACAATCTTGGAGGCCAATTCAAGGGTCCGCAACGTGAAACTATGCGGTTACCAAACGTTTCCTTCAATAAATCAATTGTGGCACGAGCTGTGTGACATGTTGCTTCGTCTTGTTGAAACCACAGCACCTGCACATCATGGTTGTTCAATTGATGAACGACAAAGTCAGTAATCATGACTCTATAGCGGTCACCATTGACTGTAACGTTCTGGCCAGCATCGTTTTTAAAGAAGTACGGACCAATTATTCCACCAACCTATAAAGCACACCAAACATCCAGTTTTTGTGGATGTATACACTTGAGGATTATCATCACTCCCAGGGATACGGCAGTTTTGTTAATTGACGTATCCATTCAACCAATGTTGATCGCTATTCATGTTGAAATGCAAAACCAAACTAAAACTAAATCACTTGACATCTGACAAAATGGCCGCCAGTTAAAATAGTGTTGCCAACTTAGAGTTCTATACCTCTGAAATAAACAAGCTTTATGTCAATCGCAATGTCAGGCTTATTGCGTTTTAATTACGGAACATCCATGATGCAGATTATCACTAGGAGTTCGCTAAAACATAAGTTGTTTCAGTTTTATTGTAAAAAAAAATTAAAAAAAAAATTCTCTATTTTTTCAAATAAAGAAATAATTTTATTGTAGACATTTTTCGGAGAATATTTTCTAGTAGTTTTGAGGACTCTTTTTGGCGATGTTTTTGAGGGCCTTTTTGTATGTTCTTCGGGAATTTTTTGAAGCATTTTTTTTAGACTATACGAATTGTATGCAGATTTTTGGGAGCTTTTCTATGCTCTAAAAACGCATCAATTGTTTGCAGTTGTTGGGAGCTTTCTTGATGCGTTTTTAGAGCATAGGATGTTGGGGCATTTTTCGTGGTAGCTTTTGAGACGTTTTCCTCGGGAGATTTTTTTGGGCAAGCAAGTAATGGGCGCATTAGCGCAGTGGTTAGTGTGCTAGACTACAGTGCGAGGGATCCCAGGTTCGATCCCCGGAAAAACCCAAATTACATCTTAAAGTTTTTTTCTACTCTCGCGAACGTCTGACAAACATCCGACAGTATGACTGTCATGAAAAAGCTTCTCAATTCAGCCGTTCGGACTCGGCATAAAATTGTAGGCCCCTTCCAATTCGTCCCAAAAATAGAAACTCACACAAACGAATGGTTGCGAGAAGCTAGGCCTAGGGTGTCTACCGCCTGTTGCGCCGCATATTTATTTATTTATTTAAGTAATGAAAGAGAAATTCGGGGTGACTGCTAGTAGATACGCTTATTTAACATACAGGAGTGACCTACATATATTTTAGCCTTTCTAAATCCTACTACATATTTCTATTAAAATGCCGCATTAATAAAATTAGGCATGCCAATTGCGAGGTAGTATGGGCCTTTCAAAAATACGTCTTACTTAATGCGTTTTTCATGAAATGATCGACTAACATATGGCGCGACGACCGCACGGTCTAATTGACGGTCTAGTTGGTACAAACTAAAACTAAAATTTATTATTTTCATGAATCCAATAATTCCAACTTGAATACCAAATTTTACCATAATTGTGTAACAGTTTCAAATACGTTCTTTGAGAATAAAATAATTCTCCAGATATTCGGAGTGTATTTTGACTGATATAACAAAACAACAATTGGCGTATTTGTTTGGGAAGTGAGTATAACAAAACCAAAAGTGAGTATAAAAGTTTTGCATGTAAAAGTAAAAGTGAGTCAGCTATAGATTCTCAAAAAAATACGCCTAAATAGCAACTATTTAGGCCATAAACTAGAAATGAGATGGAAAATTCATCAGTTTTTCGATAAAAGGCTTCATTGAACATTGGATTCTGGAAATTTCCCATGAAAGGTGACGTTAATACCATGGTTAAGAAGTGTATACGGTCTTTGTATGTGTATTGGTTCATGAGTTATAGGGGCGTGGCGCTTCCCATACAAAAAATGCATTCAAAATCTTAAATGTCGAAAACCACCGAATCGATTGAGTCTAAATTTACAGATAATCTTAGGTATTGGCCAAGGACAAGGGGGCGTGGCACAACAAAAACATTAAATACTTATATTTCGAAAACCACAGAATCGATTGAGTTAAAATTTTCGAACAATCTTAGATATTAGCTGAGAATGTTTGTTGGGTCACATCTATCTTTTGTTTACATATAAAAAACTATAATAATTATCGAATTTAAATTGTCACAACACTAATGTTTTAATTTCATTTTATTCCTATGGTACAAAAACTTTAAATAAAATGTTTGAATTTCCCTCCATATTACCAAGTTTCACCATATTTAAGTTATTGTAATAATCCTTAACACTAATGTTAATATAAAAAGAGAAGAAATAAAATCTGAATTCATTCGTTGTTCGACATCAAGTCAGGTCAAGTCGTTTTTCATTTAAGTCGTTCGCTCGAATCGTTTTTCACAGCAAAGTTGCTTTTTTCGTCAATAGGATTTTCTTTGCAGAACTGGGAATTTTCCCGAGAAATTAAATCGAATTTTCCCGAGTTCTCGAGTGGAAAAATCTCCACCCGAACATTTTGGCGCCCAACGTGGGGCAAGTTCCCAAAAAATTATAAAAATAAATTAATCGGTTGTGAAAAACTTTGGTTAAACAAAGACTCGTGCATGCAGTAAAAGACAGTGTCAAAAAACTAACTTTGATTAATTAATTAATACTGCAATTTCTCGTAAAATTATTTAATCGTCGCGCTCGGTTCCGCGAAAGCTATCGGCATCGGTTCGGTACATCGGTTTAGTTTGTGCAAGTGTACAGATTGTCGCCAAGGACAAATAAAGGACATACAAAACTAAACACTAAGCATCGTTGGAATCAAGGACGTATAGAGGACAACTTTTGAAACCTGTTCATCATCATCTGGAATCGAAAAAAAAAAGACGAGTAATAAAGGGAAGATAAGTACAAATCCTCCATCAAGGTATGTGGAAATAAATTGTGCGAATGTGCGTTTGGAATTATATATATTGAATTAAACATTGTCTGCATATGTTTGCATAAAATTCAACAAAATTACATCCAAAAGAACGAGAAACAACGCATCTTCGCTACAATATAAACTATTTTATATCATTCATTTATTATAAAACATTAATGCATGATTAAAGTTGATATAAAATTTATTAAATTACTATCATCGGCCGCTGATCGTTTCAACTCAGCGCCAAAAATTATAATCCAAAAGTGGAACGTGTGCTCTCTTTCGCTCGCACCAGCTAGAAAAAAGCTCTGCCATTAGTGAGCGATTTCGCCGTTTCTTGAAATCATAGATCAAGATCAATCATACATAATTGTTGCATTATCATTTCGTTCTCTCTACTCGCTCATAATCTTCGTTGAATAGATTCCACACTCGCTGACTGTGTTGCAATTAATTATTATCGCCATTGGGCAATTCATTTGAAGCTTTCGTCGCTAACAATTGCTTCTACATTTCATACTGTTGCTTGCACAAATCGTCGTTCGTTAATTCGTTTAAGCATTGTATATAGACACTATAGTACTATCACTTCGCATTTATGCACTAGCGCCACCAACCACCTCTGAGACCAACTACTCACATCGAACATGGTAGTTGTATTGGATTATTTGAAACGAAATTAAATGATGCCTTCTTCTTTTCTTATTCGTCTCATTGACAACATGCAGATGAAAGAGAAAGAACAATTAGTATTTTTGTTGTCTTTTATTCTCCAGCGATTGTGTAGTAAGGAGTGGAAGAGGGTACTTTTCGCATATACGATAGGTATACCTATACTCGTAGGTAGTTGGTGGTGTGTAGGCGAAGTGTACTTTTAGCATTTATGAGAATAACAATATGAAAAGAAGGAATATGAAATGAATGATCGGATCGATTTGTACTTTTCGCATATAGTGG
Organism: Cheilosia soror; assembly: GCA_949372485.1. Lineage (NCBI taxonomy): Eukaryota > Metazoa > Arthropoda > Insecta > Diptera > Syrphidae > Cheilosia > Cheilosia soror. The sequence continues at coordinate 141,139,669 of OX443561.1, forward strand.
TGGTATGTGGGGAGAGTACTTTTAGCATGATGATGAATGTGATGCTGATGACGATTGGAATTGATATTTAAGAGGATAACAATGTGGAAAGGAGAAATATAAAATCATAGATCCGATTTTTAACAATACATATTTTGTATTTCTTGGATTTATGGGTAGCATTGGTGTCATGATCGTGGCAATTGAACTTAGGTGTCAAGGGTAGGTTATGATGATTTGAAAATTATTAAGGGGGGTGGGTGAGCGAGCATGTAAGGTGCACTAGTGGGGAAGTTTGGTTGGATCTTAGCAAATAAAATCACGTACCCAGATCGATCTAAATTTTCAATTTTGTATGTAGTGTGAGAATGATATTGTTTTAAGTAAACATTTTTAGATCAATTAATTATGATAGGTGTTAAGATGATAGTAGGTACAGCTCAAAAACTGAGTCTCGCAATTCTGTCTGTCTGTTTGTCTGCGTGGTGGTAGGTAGCTGTATTCTTAACGACAGGACGGATTCGTTTGTACCTCTAGCAGTTTGTTTCAAACTATACATACCTAAGTAGGTAGGTATGCGATTTGTAGGCTGACAGTTTGAGTTCGTTTGTTACTTTAAACCCAAAATTAACCTTTTGTATTTAGATACAATTATTTTAGGAGCATCTATACGCAGGTCGCAGTCGCAGTGGTACGCTGAATGTCATTGCAGCAATCATTCAAATCATCCCTAATACATTTAAAATATGTATTATTGTAGTATGTATGTATGAAATTGATGAATAGGTATGTATTTAGAAACTTGCAGTTCAGATTAGATTCTTACTATGAAATTAAGTAAGCTATTGTTTGTTTTAAATAACTAAGTCATCAACGCACAGCCCAAAACGGATAATCTAAGCCCGTTTTCTAACCATTGATCAACGATCACATGAAAGTGAGGGAAAATGAAAATCAAAAAGTAATACAAATATGTAGGAGAATTTGTTAACGACTTTAACATATAGACGCACTAAACCAATCAGTTGATAACGAGCGAATAACTACAGAATTATCTCCAGACCAGAAATGACAGCATCAGGCGGGTAACCCCAAATAACACAAGCAATACCATCACTGGACTGCTAGTAATCTATTTTTTATATTCCGTTTATAACTCCAGTTCGGCTCCAATGAATTTGATGATTCTTTTTTTTCTATAAAGGTATTCTTCTGTAGCAGGTTTGTATGTAAAAAAGATTGGACAAAGGGGCGTGGCACCGTCCATACAAAAATCTTGGTACATATATGGTATATCTCGAAAACAACAAAACCGACTGATCTCACATTTTGATAAAATCTTTGTTTTTGGTACGAAGGCTATCCTGTGAAATTTGGTCAAAATTGGACAAAGGGATTTGGCGCTATTCTTCGCCAATCACGGGAGCTAAAGTTTGTAAAATTTGTAACATTGGTATGCATTGTCCTGATAGACAAGAATACTATCTATGCAATACGATTCCTGGAAAACCTAAAAATGTGTACCATGTAGCATTACAATAAAAGCTGTTTAACCCTTATTTAAATTATTTAAATTAATTTCCATTTTTTTTTTGCCAAACCCTGATTCAAGACGAACAAAACAAAAAAAAAAGAATCATCCAAATCGGTCTAGCATCTATCCTTTCTCGAGTTTTGCAAACAATTGATTTTTATACAGAGAGAGATGTAGACTCCTATAATAGTTAGCTGCTCGTTTTACTGACATAAAATGCTTCTACATTATAAACCTCATAAAGTAGACACATGCCTATAATATTTTAGAATCAATTAAAAAAAGAATCACTTAAATCGATGCATATTTGACAAAAATATAGGCAAAATAGTGAGAGTCTAACATACATTATTTTATGCCCAATCCTCAAATCTTCTGCAACGACAGAAAGGAAGCCAAATTCAGTTTTTATTCAATTTGTCTTTCCCAACTGATCACCCCTTGCATCGTGCACCCCTCTCCAAACACACAAATCCTCCACCACCACTATCCTATCCTACACCACCATGCTGTTGATTTATACTTGCTCTTGTTCATAATATTACACCTCCTTTCCTCTATTCTCCTCTCCTATCACTAAGAAAAACCAAACCAGTTGCAGTTCTCTACCCTACCCTGTTACATCACATCAGAAATATACCTACTGATGATGATGGATGGAAATGGCGATATGAATGAAGAAAGAGAAGAGGCATACCAGTTTGACTTTGTTTTGTTTATTTTGGTTTTTTCTATACACATTTCCCCAATGCTCGGAGTTGGCTGGCAGTGTACAAACTAAATCAACTGAAGCGCCACCTGGATCGTCGAAGACGCGTAATTCAATGCGATGGGATGAGAGTACTATAGTGTGTATATACAATGGTTTAAGTCACCAAAAGGAAAACTCGATTCGTTCGTGGCTAAAATAGTCGATAAGCTCTCGCCGTTAAATTCGCTTAAGTTTCGTTGTCAACATTGTTGCTGAATTTTTCAATTGATTTTCTCAAAGTGGATATCGCTGCTGCCATTGCTGGCATTGCTTTTCTCCACTGTTACTGTTGTTGCTGCTTATTGCTGCTGTCGTTGCTTTGCTGCGGTCGTCGCTATTGTTGGTGCTTATTACTGCTGTCGTTGCTGTTGTTGTTGTTTGCTGGTGTTGCTTTGCATCGAAATTTTTGAAACCAAACTGTTGCTATCTATTTCATCAAATAAATTCGACGTTCATCTAGTTCAATCCAAGTGCTGCAAATCGTGCACCATTGGTACAAACTATAGCAGGTGAATTATCAGCTTATATTTATTTGGGATTAGAAAAACACTTCTAGTACGTTTGTATAACAAATACGAAACATTATGACGGACGAAGGTTCTACTAGTTCTGCTTCCTCTGCATCCTTGGATGAGCTGAAGCAACAAAGAGCATCTACGAAGGGAAACATTACTAGAATTAAAAACATTGTGGAAAAGGCCACAACTCTTACACCCACTGAACTTGAGTGTCGATTAGGGATACTCGAGTCTTATTTTAAGCAAGGTATTGCATACCAGACTCAGATCGAGAGATTGCAACCATCGGATACTGGTCGCGCTGACTTGGAGGAACTGTATGTTACCATAAAAACTAAAATTATTTCGATGATGGGAGAAAGAAGGAGACTAAGCACAGTCGAACATTCGTTTGTGGTACCTCCTCCGCCACCAACTTCTCGGTTGCAACCTTTGCGCCTTCCAAAATTTGATGGAAAACACTATTCACAATATACAAATTTTATTCACTCTTTCAACTATTTGGTTAATGATGATCCTACACTTACGACAATAGAAAAGTTCAATCATCTTTTATCATGCCTAAGCGATCAGGCGTTAAACACGGTGCGTGCGTTTCCGGTCACGGAAGAAAATTATCCTAAGGCAATACAAAGCTTGAAGGATCGATATGACAATAATTGTCTAATATTTTTGGAAAATATTTCTTTAATATTTGAACTCCCCAAAGTTTCAAAGGCTTCCCCTCTACCCTTAAGGAACTTGGTGGACAATATAACTGCGCTCTATAACTCACTCACATCCATTGGTTCGGAAAAAGACATCTGCAATGCCATCATCATCTATATTGCAATGTCAAAGGTCGATCCGGAAACACAAGCCAAGTGGGATGAACATTTGGACTATAGCAAGCTACCTAAATGGGATGATTGTGCTAAAATGCTGAGCAAGCGTTGCCAGTATTTAGAAGCCAGGGAGAGCAAACAAGCTCGTTTGGAACCTACTCCAAAATTCCAAAACAAACCTCGACAACAATCACATTATAGTCAACGACTACAAACATCATTAACAATCACACAAAAGTTTTGTGCGTTTTGCAAAGATAGTGATCACTCGATATCCAACTGTCCAAGTTTCATAAAATTGTCAGTCATGGAACGTTTTTCCATCACAAAGAAGTTGGGATTGTGCATCAACTGTTTGGTGAAGGGTCACAATATGTCGAAATGTCCTTCGACATATAGATGCAAAACTTGCAAGCAAGCACACCACAGTTTGCTACATCGCACACCAAATTCTGATAGTTGTAGTCGTGGAGAACAAACATCGTCAGCCGCGGTGCACGCTGCACTTGACAACAATGTGCACTCCAGCAATCAGGTGATCCTTGCCACCGCATCGGTGCTGGTAAAGGACTCAACCGGAACCTTTCAATTAGGCCGTGTTCTGTTGGATTCAGGTTCACAGGTCAATCTCATTAATGAGAAATTTGCACGAACTCTAAATCTACCTAAAGATAAAAAGCACATCGACATAGTTGGTATAGGTATTTCAAAAACAAAAATTGATCATCAAACTCAAACTACAATTCGTTCTCGATTCAACAATTTTGAAGTATCGCTTGAGTTTTTGATAACCCCGTCGATAACTGGATATCAGCCAGATAAGACACTTCAAATCATCGATTGGAATATCCCACGAAATATAGATTTGGCTGATGAAAACTTTAATAAGCCTTTGCAAATAGATATGCTTCTTGGTGCTGAGGCCTTCTTGGATTTGCTGTCGGTAGGGCAAATAAAACTTGGTAGTGGATTACCAACCCTCCAAAAAACTTTGTTAGGGTGGATAGTTTCTGGGAAAATTAAAGGTTCATCGGAAAGTTCCACCAAGAATTGTTGTCTAAATGTAGATGGAGATTCGTTACATCAATACGTCGAAAAGTTTTGGGAGTTAGAGGAGGTCGTCCGCAGAAAATCGAGATGGACAGAAGAGCAGATACAGTGCGAGGCGATATTTAACGAAACAGTTGAACAGTTAGGTACTGGGCGACTTATGGTTCAGTTGCCTTTCAAGAATGATCCGAAATGCTTAGGGTCCTCATATGACATCGCATTCAGGCGATTCCTGTCACTAGAACGAAGATTGGATAGGGATCCTGGCCTTAAGATACAATACAATACTTTTCTCAGAGAATACAAGGAATTAGGGCACATGTCGGAAGTAAAAAATCCCAATCTGGAAGAACCACATTACTACCTTCCTCATCAATGTGTCATGAGGCCAAACAGCGTGTCTACCAAACTAAGGGTAGTATTTGACGCCTCCTGTCGGACGTCATCTCAAATCTCCCTCAACGGAATTCTGATGGTCGGTCCAACGATTCAGGATGATGTTTTTTTGCTGCTGCTAGGTTTTCGTTTACATAGATATGCACTAACTGCTGACATTGTCAAAATGTACAGACAGATCTTAATTCATCCGTCGCATAGAAAGTTCCAGTTCATCCTATGGAGAGAAGATAATCGGATGCCCATTAAAACATTTAAATTAAACACGGTTACATATGGCACTTCGTCAGCACCGTTTTTGGCCATTCGGTGCCTTCGCTACTTGAGCGACAAATTTTCGTCATCTCATCCACTTGGCGCAAAAGTTCTAAGAAATTCCTTCTATGTTGATGACATGTTAGCTGGAGCTGACGATCTTGAAACCCTAGAGCAAATTCAACGGGAAGTTATGTTCATCCTTGGTTCAGCAGGATTCGAACTGTCCAAGTGGCATAGCAATGCAGATGCAATGCTGCAGTCTTCCGAAAAGGAGCTCAAGTTATCCGATTCGGGATTAACAAGCACTTTGGGCATAACTTGGGACTGTATGCAAGACAATCTGAAATTTTCATATAGTCCATCGAAAACATACACAAGGTTCACGAAAAGAACAATACTTTCGCTATCATCGTCGTTATTTGACCCCATCGGGTTGCTCAGTCCAGTCATAATAAAAGCAAAAATCATTCTGCAAAAGCTTTGGATGGAAAAGCTGGACTGGGATTCTTCCATTCCACAAAGTATCGAAACCGAGTGGAAACAGTTTCTAGGGGATCTTAATTCGCTGCAGGATGTTTCTGTTCCCAGATTTGTTTTAGCGGACAACAAAAAACGGGTGCAGATACATGGGTTCTGCGACGCATCCCAAAATGCTTACGGTTGTTGTATTTACACGAGAACAACTGATGCCTTTGGAACTGTGACAGTAAAACTATTTACGGCAAAGTCAAGAGTTGCACCAACTAGGAGAAAGCAACTACCAAGGCTAGAGTTATGTGGCGCTCATCTATTGGCCAAACTCTGGCATAGAATTAAACATCTGTTCGAAGGCTCTATATGCGAAGTTTATTTTTGGACTGATTCGGAGGTCGTACTCCATTGGATAGGGACTCACTCCTCTAAACTCAATACCTTTGTTGGCAATAGGGTTTCAGAAATTCAAGAACTTACCAATGAAGCCGTTTGGAGGCATGTTCCAACCAACGACAATCCAGCAGATAAAGTATCTCGAGGCTGCACTGTGGAAGAGTTGAGGAAATCGATTTGGTTTGCGGGTCCTGCATTTTTGTTGAAACCATTCGAAGAATGGCCACCACTTTTTTGTAACAAATCACCGTCCGAGGAGGTGACTCTTGAGATGAGAAAAACCGTTTTACTCTCAAGGACAAAGGAGTCTAATTATTTACGGGATCAATTGGCTAGGTACAGTTCGTACACAAAAACCATTCGAATATTCGCATACATTCTTCGAATTTTTAAACACAGGGAGAGAAGCGGAGATTCAACAAATGGTTGCTCTTTATCTCTAGAAGAGTTAGACGCTGCACTTATACGCATCATTTGGTTAATTCAGCAGGAATCATTTGCAGAAGAGATTGCAGCACTTAGAAAAAATGAAGGTGTCAAAGGATCCATAAAATGGCTAAATCCATTTTTGGAAGAGGTAAACGATGGAGTACAAATCTTGAGGGTAGGAGGCAGGTTGCAGAACGCGTCAATTCCCGAGGAAGAGAAGCATCCAATACTTCTACCACCAAATTCCATGTTCGTGCAAAACATGATTAGGTATCTCCACTTCAGTAACTATCACGCAGGACCTAAAACACTCATCGCTCTTATTAGAAGAAAATACTGGATTGTCAATGCTCGAGATATAGCTCGTCGTACAGTTAGAAGATGTATTCATTGCACGAAATATCGTCCCGTCCTTTTGAAACAAATCATGGGTAGCTTGCCAGCAGAAAGGGTAACACAATCTCGTCCATTTCAGAATTGTGGGGTTGATTTTTGTGGACCCATCTACACTTACCTTAAGATTCGAGGCAAGACACCATACAAAACATATGTGGCAGTGTTTGTATGTTTTTCATCGAAAGCGGTTCATTTGGAGGCCGTATCTGACTTATCGTCGGATGCATTTATAGCTGCGTTGAAAAGATTCATTGGTCGTAGGGGTCTTCCAGAGAACATTTTCTGTGATAATGCGACTAATTTTGTAGGGGCGAGGTCGAAGTTGAACGATCTGCGAAATTACTTATTTCAACAAAATACCCAAATCAATCTATCAAAATTCTGTACTAATCAAAATGTTAATTTCAAATTTATACCCCCCATCAGGGCTCCTCACTTCGGTGGTATTTGGGAGGCGGCAGTCAAAGTGGCAAAGGGACACCTATACAGAAGTCTGGCAACCGCAAAACTCACGTTCGAGGAGCTCACGACCGCACTGGTCGAAATTGAGGCAGTGATGAATTCGCGGCCTATAACACCACTATCATCAGACCCTAGTGACTTCGAGGCTCTCACACCGGGGCACCTATTAATCGGCTCATCATTGAAGGCCATTCCGGAGCCAGCAAATATCGTTGACGACATCAGCTACCTACAGAGATGGCGACGCATTCAAGCTGTGAAATCTCACTTCTGGCAGCGGTGGACTGCCGAATACATTCATGACCTACAAGTTCGTTCCAAGTGGTCAGACAGCCAGCCAAATCTCGAGATCGGCGCAATGGTCATCATACACGAGGACAACGTGCCACCCCAAAAGTGGCTACTAGGAAGAGTAGTCGACGTGGTACACGGCAAAGACGACATAGTTCGAGTTGCAGACGTTAGGACAGCGAAAGGCACTGTACGAAGACCAATTCGAAAGCTGGCATTACTACCTGTTTGAAAGGAGATCTTTCAAGGTGGCCGGAATGTTGGGTCACATCTATCTTTTGTTTACATATAAAAAACTATAATAATTATCGAATTTAAATTGTCACAACACTAATGTTTTAATTTCATTTTATTCCTATGGTACAAAAACTTTAAATAAAATGTTTGAATTTCCCTCCATATTACCAAGTTTCACCATATTTAAGTTATTGTAATAATCCTTAACACTAATGTTAATATAAAAAGAGAAGAAATAAAATCTGAATTCATTCGTTGTTCGACATCAAGTCAGGTCAAGTCGTTTTTCATTTAAGTCGTTCGCTCGAATCGTTTTTCACAGCAAAGTTGCTTTTTTCGTCAATAGGATTTTCTTTGCAGAACGGGGAATTTTCCCGAGAAATTAAATCGAATTTTCCCGAGTTCTCGAGTGGAAAAATCTCCACCCGAACAATGTTTCTGTGAAGATTCGTCAAAATTGGATGATTGGAGCTATTCTTCGACAGTCATGGGAGCCAAAGTTTGTAAAATTAATGATTTCAATGAATTTAAAATTGATTTTTTTTATTTTTCTATTTCGCACTACGTAAGCGTGCAGGGGTTTCGCTAGTCTACCTACTATAAACACAAGTTCATCCGATGGACCCATCCCCAACATGTTGATTGATATTCTTTCGACCTCTGTCATGACTTTCTATATAGGCACAACGCACTGCGAACCATTTATATAAGTATTTACCACCCAGAGCTTCGAAAACTAATAAATCTCACCAAAAGCCAATACAAGGCACATCGTAATGGCATAATGTCTGTCTGCCCGTCTATCCCGATCATCTAATATAAATATCTTTACTGCCAATATTACTATACTACACTACCCAGTGCCGCACCCCCTCTATTTGATTTTCCATTCGTGTGTATTAGTAGTACCTAGTATAAACAAGCAACAGTCCGTCTGCCGGGCATGAATAACAAAGCCGAAAGGACATAATATCATTCTGGCAGAGCAGGCGAGAGAAAACTTTACACACCAATGTCAAACACCACATCATCATATACGCCAACTCGGACTAGCTCAGCCCCTCTCCAAATCCATATGTATACGTCTGGCAAAATGATATCCTTCGACATCGAATTAGTTGCCCTGCAGAGAAGGGGATGGGTTCTTGGCTGTAGGTGCCAAACAGCAGGATGTCAATATAACCGATAGCAAATAAAAAAATACAAAAAAAAAAAAGAAAACAAAATCCAGATTAGCGGGTGGGTGAAGAGATGAATATATGCGGGCATGTCACACGGTCTTTCAATGCGATCCACCATCGGGACATAATAAAATTTTCATTAAGATTGACAAACAACATAAATTGTGCAAAATCCCTTAAACTGCTTTGAAAACAAATTGAATGCCACATTGCCACCCCATCCTCCACACATCCGTCATCCAGCCAGAGGATTCGATGGAATTGGTGTACGTCTATTATATGTATAATGGCTGCACCATAGTTATACAGGACCACCCATTGGTGTGTCAACGCAGTAATCTAGAAATTTTTACATTATCCGTTTATCGACGCTTCGTCTTTCCCGTCTCCCACCAACCGAAATAAATTTAATAAGAGAACACCAGAGTAACACACTGTTTACATTGGGATACATATTATATTCAGCGCGATATAATTCGCCATTTTGACTGTGAGGCAACACACGGATAGTAGGTATAGATGCAACGATTGTTTGCCAGGGTGACCCAATTTTACAAAATTTATGGGATATAAGCATTTTCGTTCGTCCGCTGTGATTGATTGGTTTTAAGCGTGAAGGGTTTTATGTTGTGCATTTGGGAGGATTGTCAACAATATCAGCGGTTTATTTATTACATTTGTTGTTAACACTAATGTTCGTAAAGAATACTTGCTAGTTTGCTTGTTGTTAAGAATTTTAGAACTGTTTGTACTTTTCTACGAAATGTTGATGAACATTTAAAAAAATACTCATAAATGCTTAGTTGACGCAACGAGTAAATATTTATTATCATTGTTTTTATTTTAACAATTATTATATAAATATTAATTCTAAGAAAGTTATAATTAAAAATAGGTAGGTTAGGTATATAATAGCATTTTTATTTGAAAAAGCTTCTCCAATGTCCACACCAAACAAACGTTAAGGAAAACTTTTCAGAAACATTTTAATATTTTTTAAAATTTTAAATTTCAAGAAAATAAAAATGTATTTTTAAAACGTTTCCAAAACGTGTTTTCGAAGGAAAACACCCTTGGTGCGAATTGTCACAAGTTTACTCAAAATTCACGACATTAAAACCCGTTCCACAAACTATCAAATAAAAAATTCGTTCGAACTTAAACTCAAATCAGAGATTGTTAAGTAGTAGAAGTTGATGTGACATAAATGCCACAGAATTTTGGGCCGAAATAGAAACTTTGAAGAACCAAATTGAAGCGACTTTGAAAAATGCGAATGTCAATCAAGCCTAAGTCTCTTGAGAGGATAATACAAGTGGACTTAACCATTAAACAGTACCCATCACTGGAGAAACACTATTGCTACCCGGGGGTGCAGAAAACCCCAATATAGTTTTGTAATTATTTCAAAAACAAAATGACGTGTTGATACAAATTATTTTTTATTAAGATCACACACGTACCTAGTTGAATATTAACACATTCGCTGGCAAGCCAATTTTGGCAATATTTCTGAAAGTGAAAACGGAATATTGTTGAATGTGTTTTAACCATTTAACTAAAAAAATGAATATATTTTCGTACGGTCCATATCATTCAAATATGAATGACACATAATGTTTTCACAATGGCCGTGTCATTCATATGTGAATGACGGGACATTGGCAAGAAAAGGCCGTGACATTCAATAACGCACGACAATATGAACAAACCGAATAGGGATTAATTAGCCTGGCCTCTGGTGATCATAACTGTGTACTTAGTTTAAGAAAATCTAGAAAAATATGCCAGATATAAACAAATAAAAAAAAATGTTTGTAAAAAAAAAAACTGAACAAAAAATCAACTTTTTTTCACTTCCGATATTTTTTGAAAAATTTAAATGGAACATTTCATGTCATTCATTTTTGAATGTCATGGCATTATAGAGACATGTAACCGTCATACACATATAAATGACGTGGCCCGCACGGAAACATGAGTGTCATTCATATTTGAATGACGTGGCAATGAATGTGTTAAAAATACCTTAAAGTTTAGAATCGATGCATTCTTGGCACACAGACCGGCTATAGTTAGCCGCAAAGGGAGTTTTGGGGCGTGATGAGTTCAAGTGCAAGTTTTTTGAGGAAATGCCGCCTTTTTTGGCACTGGTTTGACGACTTTATTTCTTTTATATTAGTGTCCTTAGCAAAAGAAGGGCGCAGTCCGGTGAAAGTAGATAAATCCTCATTTTCGTCATAATTCATATGTTCAGAAGGTATTTCTTATATGAGAATTTCTGTCTTCCGATATTACAGTATTCCTACCATTAGAGGATTAGCTTGAATAGCGCCATCGTGTAGTTTTTAGTTGAAAAAATATCCACAAAAGTTTTGTTTATGCATCGCGCTGGACCCCAGGGTAACGTTTAAGTGTTAAAGGAGATGTTTCCAAGCGTATTAGTAGCTATAAGCATTTTTTAACGATGCCAGTGACTGTAGCTTCTTGAGAAAGTTTATTCAGTAAACTCAATCTGATAAAGGCATATTTGCGCTCAACAATGACTTAGGAAAGGTTATCTGGCCTGGCAATGTTGTCGATTGAAGCTGACATAGCACGATCCCTGTCGTATGATGATGTGATTAAGGACTTCGCTATGAGGAAAGCCCGTAAACGTAGACTAAGGCGGCTCTCAGATTAAGACAACAAGCAGTAAGCAACTAAGCGACTAAGCAACTAAGTAACTTAGCAACTAATCTACTAAGCAACTAGCAACTATCTCACATCGAAGCAAAAAGATTGCCTGAAATTTCTACCTATCAGGAATATTTTTCTACAACTTCAACGAATTTTGTGTTGAAAATAGGATCCGACATATTTTCCAAAACTTTGTAGAACGTAGTAAACGCAAAAGTGTGAATAATCACAAATATTGCTTTTAGGAAGCAATATTTGTTGCTTTTCAATATGCGCTGTGTATCGCTAGCGATAATTATTATTGCCGCAATCAGCAAAATTTTTCCTAAATGCGATATTGAGTTGATTTGATGTGAGACCTCTGATTCAATTCAAAGTAAATTAACTGTGAGCAATATTGCTGGTGTCCTATTGTTCTATTTCACTTGTTGTCAAACGGTTAAAATCCCTGAACTCCTGATGAGCATCTTCAATTTAAAGCCCTCTTGCAAGATCAGACCCTTCACCAGCATTTTCTTTATTCTTTGTTTTAAGAACAGTGCTAATAATTATAGATTACGTGTTTTTTAATCCTATCTGCGAGTGAAGCAAAGCACACTGGGTGGGCTATCGGTTTCGTGTTGAATCTTAATGTTTATTTTTTCACTGATAGTTCTTATGTGCTAAGAAACTCAGAAATACTCTGATACTCAGTAGATATTATATTTATGCGATAGGAAATGGATCGATTTCAGCTTGAACAATGCTGTAAAATATTGTAAAAAGACTTCCAAAATGGATGCTTTGTTTCCGAAACTGTGCGAATTTTGAACAAAAATTTGGATTTTTCAATATTGAATGGCAATAAATTGACGATTTGGAACGGGCGAGCTATGGTTCCACACAAGCAGTGAAACAATCGATTTATTGGATTCATTGCATTCTAGGTTCCATAATTTTCTAATCAGTCGATTAAGGCTATTCGTTAAAAAGGGGCCGAAACCAACCAACATTTATTGAAAAAATGGGTTGACAGGAAGGCCTACTCCCAAGCAATGCGAGGAAGTCTTTTAACTCAGTTAATATTCTATAATTAGTCGGACGGTTTACTTTTTCAAAAATATTGGCATTGTTTTTATAGCCCTTTTCAAATGCTTCTACAATTATTGTAATTCAGGGCTACAAGAGTGTAGAAAATACAAAATCTCACTTAGACTAGTAGGTATATGAAATCTTACATGTGATTTAATCCTTGTAGAGGTTTCAATTGGGTATAAATATTCAATCTTTTCAATGAATCATTATTTCAATAAATTTGTTCATCATTATTGTGACCATATTTTAACCGAAAATAGAATCACGAAGGAAAATTTTAATTTCTACAACTTTATTATAGGTACCTACAAATTTATGCTGTGTTTGCTTGTCAAACAAATATATAATGTTACAAGTGACTACATACAGACACGTGGACTTGTAGTTTAATATTAAAGGCCCCAGTAAGTTCGGAAAATGTGTGTCCGTAGTTTCACAAAAATCAACGTAGGTATCTATAAAGTAGAAAGAGTAGGAATATGCTTCCTGTACCAATTCTTCAAATTAATAAAGGTATGTACTCTAGAAATATAAAAATAAGTAAAGGATGCCATTTACGAGCTTTGTTTTTTTTTGCTAGCAAACGACTGCAATTTGGCCGCAACAGGTTTTGGCGTTTGTAAACTTTTCTTATTACACCCTTCAGAATATAATATACTTCGCAGCGGGTTATTGTGAAACAACTTGTTTCTTTCGAAGTTTTAGAAACCAGAAACGCTATTTCATAATTTCCAAGGATCTGGCTCTATACGCACGAGTATGATAAAATTCAGTTACCCCTAAAAAACATTTTCGTATACGAAAAGACTTTTGGAATCCATTCTGAAAATTAGTAACAGAAACCTTTTGGTGCCCAAAGCAAACTAGCTCAGATTCATAAGATACCTACACCCCACAAGGTATCTAAACAGAATTGAAATTGAAATAACAAACTGTCATAATTGATTTATAACAATAGCATGCACAGCGTCATGCAGTCCTGCGATCATCAATTCAGGACCGCAAAATCCACAGCGACCTCTCACTTGTAGCCTCAAACTAGTGGTATACCATTCAATTGCGATGCGAAAACTCTTCTCCATTCCATTGGCACACACATATTCAGTCTATTCGAACTCTCCTAGCCACGGATTTTTTTCTACAACCTCGTCCACCCAAGTCCCCATTCAATCACTCCAGCTTCCGACTGCAACCATATTGTGTGCACGCAAAATGTTGACAAAGAACTCCGAGTCCGTGGTTTATTTGAAATCAACTTCGGAACGGCACTGCAATTTTCCTCCTTTCGCATCGCTTCGTTATATTGTCACCGCACATATCCACCATCACCGCACCACATTCCAAGAATCCAAGACACAGTATACAAAGTCTGTTGGCCATTATGACATCACATTGCAAAAAGACGACTACCGACCGACGTGTATAGTTGGCATTTTTTTTTCGCGAAAAGGATATATATTTTTTTATTTTATTATAGCGCGCGTTGGGCTTTCGACCGACCAATAACCATCGAGTTGCATACAGAAGACACTGGTTACATAGACATCCTGGCAGATCGCCATTGGTCGCAGCATAACTCAAGCATTATTACCATCGCTGGGAATAGAAAAGATGTCCCACCTGCATATAGGGAGAAGGCGACTTTCTCTCTGCATCGATTTAATGTCGATGTGGAACTTGGAAAAAAAGGTACCCGGTCCTTGCTTTATTTTTTAATTCAACGAGGGCTAAATAAAAAATTGCTTTCACACACATAGAGACACACACGTACCTATATTACAGTGTACCTGACCACCCTGACCGCATAGAGAATAAAGGACAAAACAGCGCGGACATATTAGACTCGCACACATATAAATTCGAATGTACATCGATAAAATAAGGACTAAGGAAAAATAAAAGTTGTCCTTTCATATATCAATACATATTTTCTTTGGCCATCCTTGCTGAACCATAATATTGGTCAAGGGATGTCTTATTTCAAGCCAAGCGGGCGAACGAGAAAAAAACAAACAAAAAATAAAATAAAAAAATCCAGAGGACTATCGGGAGAGCAGTATAGTCTTGGTCATCCTTTATCGGGTTGGCAAGCCCATATCACCCACCCACCTAACTCATTCAACGACTACCGAGATAAAGGATAAAAGCGGCGAGCAGAAGAATAATGTTTAATGCGAGACACGGAATGGAGGAGCAATTTTTTTTCGCACATTTTATCCTTTCGAGGAATAAAATGGGAGATATCGATTTTTTTTGTGGATACTCTTCTGTATTTCAACCAATAACTCACACCTTTAGAAAGTTCGTCCCCTTCCGAGAAGATGAAGGCAAGTGAATGGCAGTGGCGTCCTTGTGAATGATGCATTCTGTTCTATGTGCGCTGTGCGGTCATCTTTTGGGTGTTGAGAATAAACTTTGCGAAACGTTTTACCAATCAACAGTGGTGATAATCAGTTGTGGTGCAATCACGGTTAAGGGGGCAATTGATGGGGATAGCAGATAGAATATTACGATTGGGGCAAGGACAGCTTTATGCTTTTGGATATGATCGTTTTATCAACTTTATATTTTCAAGCTCGAAACGTAGTTCATCGTAAAAGTTAGCCAAAAGTGTATCAAGGTTCTTATCGAACTTTAGACTTTGTATTAAATGAAATTATTAGTAAACATGTCAAAATATATAGCTTAGACAAAAAAGTTGGGTGCCCCATGGTCGTATGGATACAATTTTTTCCACCATACTCTACACAATCGCACATAGACACCATTTTTGTGACATGACTTTCATTGTTCATTATCGGTCACTCAAACGACTTTGTACCAAAAACTGATTCCGTGCAAGCATATGAATGTATAAGGAGAATTGTTTATATTTGTAAGTATATTTTCGAACCGTCGAACCCTATATAGACGGATTATGAAGGATTTAATTGGGATGATTATGATCCGTCTGCGGAAAAAAATTAACAAATCTATGCCATTCTAGGCGGTAAATACAGAACAACAAATTATTAATATCTAATGGTAAGCTTAGACGAATGAACTTATAACTTTGTTTTATAGAATTGTTCCATACTTGCAGAAATTTACTTTAAACAAGCACTTGTGGTATATTTTCGTATTGTGTTATATGATTCTGAAGTTACGGGCATTCAACAAATAGACTTATTTCGATATGTTTAATGTGTTCCTTTAGGAGCAACAACTTGTTTACAGAAATGTTTGAAAAGTTTATTTTCAACAGTTAGTTTCTTTATATAAATAAATAATAAATTAAATAAATTTATGGCGTTATTTCCAAATTGATTTGGACGTTATTTCCTTGGGCGTTTTTGCTTAAAGCCACTCCTATTTGTCAAATTGAGCAATGAGTACTTGGGCACCAATTGCTGAATACAACAGACGGGATGACAAACGCAATGCTTCTTTTTTTACTCAGAAAATTTTGTTTGCTTGAGGGGTCTTTGGCCTCTCATTTAACGATAACCGTTATATTTCTACATTTTTTAGAAGAATAAATTTGGCTTCAAGATCAAGCCAACTGCTTTGTATACCTATACCTATACAATGAAGAAGAACACTCGAGATTTGTATTGTAAGCAACATCAAAATGCCTTACGATGTCAACCTCATTGTTATATTCAATTATATTCGATAGACACCCTAGGCCTAGCTTCTCGCAACCATTCGTTTGTGTGAGTTTCTATTTTTGGGACGAATGGAAGGGACCTACAATTTTATTCCGAGTCGGAACGGCTGAATTGAGAAGCTTTTTCAGGACAGTCATACTCTCGGATATTTGTTACACGTTCGCGAGAGGTGGCGCAGTAGGAAAAACCTTAAGATGTAATTTGTGTTTTTTTCCGGGGGTCGAACCTGGGATCCCTCGCACAGTAGTCGAGCACACTAACCACTGCGCCTACTGCGCCCACAAAAAAAAAAAAAAAAACACTTACTTAGTCCTCTTTAAAAAAAGCCCGGGAAGTCACAAAGGGTAGGTAAGGTAGTACAATGAGTAAGTTCTCGTTTCTGACCACTCAGACTCAACTGAATGTAGGTACGTAGTATTTAAAAATACACTATAGTAAAAAAAAGTCAACTCAGCGTGCCACGATTAAATGAGCTGAAAAGTAAAAGCCACAATTAGAGTGACCATAGGTAATTATTTTCTGTATGGAGGTTTTTCCATCAGCTTTTCCTCCAAATATACATTTTTTTTTTAAATATATATATGTATACACATATATAATTGTATTCTATACTATAGATTTTCAGTAGTAAGGTAGTAATAACCAATCTCTGTAAATTGTGCAATACTAGTTGCTTAAGAATGTATATTTTTGCTGAAAATAAAGATATCTGTCTATCTATAATTATTTTCTTAAATCTGCTAGATTCTAGCATTTAGCAGATTTTTTTTCAAACCAAATCCTGTTAGAAAAAATGCTAAACATTTTTTGGCTTTTGGATTCTGCTAAAATGCATGCTAAATTAAAAAAAATCGTAAAATTAAATAAATAATTTTCTGAATATAAATAGAAATTTTTATTTATCACATTACGTGTGTTCACTGTTCACCTTAATAAAATTCGAGATCATTACGAACTTTTTAAAGGGTTCACGATTATTTTCATATTTACTTTCGTTATACACTAAATCTGTTCTAATCCTTCTTGTCTTACAATAGGCGTGTTTTATTGAACGTCTATCTCAGCAAAGTAAAGTAAAGTAGAATCTTTAGCATGCAATAAGAATACTCTGCTTGACACGTTCCAGGCCCTATGTAGTTGTTGTAATTGCGTGCTGAAGATAGATGTTCAACAAAACGCGCCTAGTATAATAAGGATCTGTAAATTATCACAACGTTTTTTCAGTAGAAATTTTTTATTTTGCGATTTAGAAAAATTCGTCTCGTTTCGTCGCGTTAATATCTGTTATTTATGGAAATGAAACGTTTTGCTAGGTATTCAAATTGAGTTATTTCAGAATCACGATAAGACGACTTGGATTTGAATAGCTATGACAGAAAAGGGTAGGGAGGAAGAGATTGTTTGTTTATTTTTTGTTATTATTCATTGAATTCTCTCCAGCTTCGTTTGATTAGTGGAAGAGTTCAGCTTTATTTTAAAACTAATTTAGTTTGGGTATGTGCTGTGAAAGTGTTATTGACTGCATGCGAATTTTAAAAAAAATATTAAGAATTCGGCTAGATTTCCTGCCAGATCGGAAAATTATGCTAGAAATTATGCCGGCAGATTTTTAATTTTTTCCAGCTAAAAACTATTTTTCCTGCTAGATTTGGCAGGACAAATGCCAGATTGGTCACTCTGCCACAATCATTACTTCTTTGAGAACCTTCAAACCTTTAGTAGGTACTTAACATAACATGATGAATCAAATTTTGTTAACAAAAATTATTTCAATACAAAAAGAAACGAAATGAGGCTACTGCATTTGGGTTAATTTGAGGGAGCGCTTTAGTGTAATTAAAATCTTTTCACCCAACAAGTTCATTTACATAGTTCATGCTCTATTGAGCTGTGTATAGTGGCGTGGTAGGTCACGAATTAAATCATCGACCGCAACCGTTCACAAAATAGAATTTTGATGTGTGCTTTTGAACTTGTACCTACATATTTTTAGATCACGCATTTTTGAACTAATTCTTTAATGAACTATTTATAAAAGATTACTATTATAAATTATGTATGTATGTACTTACATTATATAAAGGGTCCGCCAAATAACTTTTTTTTCTAAAATGCTATAAAAAAAACTACTAAATATTTTCTCAAATTTCTTTTTTTATTTGAAAGTACAATCCTTCCGGTTAATAATAGAAAATAATTTCATTCAAATGGCTGCCTCGGCTGGCCATGCAGTAGCCTACACGATTGGTCCAATTTTTAAGCACATTATCGATTGTGTGCAGCTGTATTTCACCAATGGCTTCACGAATATTGTCCTTTAAAGCGTCAATAGTCTCTGGCATGTCGGGGTAACACTTATCTTTTACGGCACCCCACAAATAATAGTCCAACGGTGTCAAATCGCAGCTCCGCGGTGGCCAAACGACATCAGCTCTGCGGCTGATAATGCGATCTTCAAAAACAGGGCGCAAAACATCGATTGTAGCTTCGGCTGTGTGGCACGTAGCGTCGTCCTGTTGAAACCAAATGTTGCAAATATCCTCCTCTTCAATTTTTGTGAACAAAAATTCGTTCAACATGGCCCGATAACGATCGCCATTGACTGTAACGGCCACTCCTTGCTCATTTTCGAAGAAAAATGGCCCAATTATGCCTCTGGACCAAAATCCGCACCAAACAGTGACTCGTTTTGGGTATATCGGCTGTTTTTGGCTTTTCACGCTTTGGTTTATCGATAAGGATGCCAGTTTCTTTCACTATCATACGGAGCTGACGGTGCTTCTCTTCTTCCAAAATCCGTACGCAATTTTCGCACACATTCTGCAACATTACCATGATTTTCAAAGTATTGTTGCAATATTTCCCATCGTTGTTCAAGCGTATACACAACCATATTCGTTCAGCGGAAGGATAAAACTAATTATATGTCAAATCAGACATGAGCTAAGTGTTACCATTCGCGAAATAAGCACTAGTTGAAAAAAAAACGTTAGATGGCGGACCCTTTATAAAAAAATATATTTGACCAAACAGTCCATACAGGACCATAGGCCTCATTTCTCATAGTCATGAGACATAACTAACGTGTTTTTCCATATGAAACAAATCAACCGCAGTTCTCGTATATGAATCCTGTGCGTTATGGCTACTCCAGCACATTAGTGTGTTTAGGCCAATAGTTCTTTACCAATGCTACCAAATCAACGCGAATGAAAGAAACAATTATGTTCACCTTAAAAGAAATGTTCGGAATTACGACAGAGGTATCTACCTAACCTCATTTCAGTTAAAATTAAATTCAGCGCATTTTTCACGTACGATTTTTCAGATTCAAAGTGTTGTTTCATAAGGTGAACTCTATCTTCACCAGATTTTTGGGTGTTTTTGTTAACTGAAGTGCTTTAATATGATTTGACAAAATACCTAGTTGGTATTTTCAAATTTGCGTCTATGTGATAGATTTTGTAACCGTCAACCGTTGTGAAAGACAAACACTCGTTTGTGTTGTTGACTGATTTATTTTTTTATGCAAGTGAGCATTCGTTTTATACATATGGCATAGTGCGCGGCGTTGCATTATCATGAGACCTAAGGGAATCGAAAATTAAGGCATTTAATACGGGATTGTCGAGCTATAAAATTGCTAAAAACCGCGCTCATCCGTGCAGTATTAAAAAGTTAAACAATTCGAGAAATGTTGAGATAGGTAAGAAAACCTAAAGCAAAACCTCGTGATTGCCGTGTTTTAAAGAAAATAGTAAAAAAAATTGACGAAAAACTCCTGCAGCAATAATAGTTGTCCAATAGAGAGGACGAACTGAAAAAAGTGTCGATCGAATATAAATTTTACAAAGAATGAAGCTACTCAATTCATTGAAAAAATGAAGCAAAAATTGCGGCAAGAATCAAGTCGGAATTTTCCAGATTTAAGGCCCAAGATAATGAATATCTAAGAAACTTTTTATTGCATTTTTCTTTGAAAAAAATTATTCTTTTTATAAATAACAAAAAAATGTATTGTAGTTCGAAAGAATTTAAGAATCAGCACACATGTTCGTGTTCTATCTCAACTATTTTGCGCCTAAAGGTACTAGTACACGGCATGTAGGAAGCCACATACGCATGTAGCACTGTACAAGCTCTCTTTGTGCAGTCTCTGTTGACCTTCAGAGCTACATACGTATGTGGCTTGCTACATGCCGTGTACTAGCACCTTAAATCTTTCACCCCTATGAATGCATGTATTATGTATATATACTTTTGGATAGACTTTTATTATTGGTGCAAAGGAAGTCGACCTAGTAATAATGAGGCAAGGACTCAAAGGATATCTGGACCTATTAAACATTTTTATTTTTGGGCGATCGGACACATACCGCTTCCTAGATCTCGGAAATAAATCTCTGTAATCGCGCAAATTATGGTCGGCATACTCGTCTTTCTAACCGCACAATTTTCAACACAAGCATTAAATTCGAATAGACTGGGTCTACGGATGTAGCAAGACATGAGTATCAAAGAAGCGCTTACCCTTACATGTTTGAAAATATTGATGCTATCAGTGCAAGTGTGGCTAAAGAGCAAATTATGTTCAACACAGTTTTTTTTTCGGGCCAGGAAATAAGATTTCGATCTGTGCGATACTTGGTTATAACAAAGAAGGCGTCACTACCTACACAATAGGATACACTTTAGCTATATTAAGCTCAAAGTTACTAGGATTTGGTAAAAGATCGCGATTACACGGACAATACTTAAACGCTCAAGCAGTTTAGAGATACTCGCATCAGTCAAAGTGTGAAGAAATGTCATCGAAAATTATCTCAAAAGGATACCTACTCAACTCATACAATCGTTCACATGGTGGACATTTACATCATAATGTATTTGACATTTAAAAAAAAACGTTAGATGGCGGACCCTTTATAAAAAAATATATTTGACCAAACAGTCCATACAGGACCATAGGCCTCATTTCTCATAGTCATGAGACATAACTAACGTGTTTTTCCATATGAAACAAATCAACCGCAGTTCTCGTATATGAATCCTGTGCGTTATGGCTACTCCAGCACATTAGTGTGTTTAGGCCAATAGTTCTTTACCAATGCTACCAAATCAACGCGAATGAAAGAAACAATTATGTTCACCTTAAAAGAAATGTTCGGAATTACGACAGAGGTATCTACCTAACCTCATTTCAGTTAAAATTAAATTCAGCGCATTTTTCACGTACGATTTTTCAGATTCAAAGTGTTGTTTCATAAGGTGAACTCTATCTTCACCAGATTTTTGGGTGTTTTTGTTAACTGAAGTGCTTTAATATGATTTGACAAAATACCTAGTTGGTATTTTCAAATTTGCGTCTATGTGATAGATTTTGTAACCGTCAACCGTTGTGAAAGACAAACACTCGTTTGTGTTGTTGACTGATTTATTTTTTTATGCAAGTGAGCATTCGTTTTATACATATGGCATAGTGCGCGGCGTTGCATTATCATGAGACCTAAGGGAATCGAAAATTAAGGCATTTAATACGGGATTGTCGAGCTATAAAATTGCTAAAAACCGCGCTCATCCGTGCAGTATTAAAAAGTTAAACAATTCGAGAAATGTTGAGATAGGTAAGAAAACCTAAAGCAAAACCTCGTGATTGCCGTGTTTTAAAGAAAATAGTAAAAAAAATTGACGAAAAACTCCTGCAGCAATAATAGTTGTCCAATAGAGAGGACGAACTGAAAAAAGTGTCGATCGAATATAAATTTTACAAAGAATGAAGCTACTCAATTCATTGAAAAAATGAAGCAAAAATTGCGGCAAGAATCAAGTCGGAATTTTCCAGATTTAAGGCCCAAGATAATGAATATCTAAGAAACTTTTTATTGCATTTTTCTTTGAAAAAAATTATTCTTTTTATAAATAACAAAAAAATGTATTGTAGTTCGAAAGAATTTAAGAATCAGCACACATGTTCGTGTTCTATCTCAACTATTTTGCGCCTAAAGGTACTAGTACACGGCATGTAGGAAGCCACATACGCATGTAGCACTGTACAAGCTCTCTTTGTGCAGTCTCTGTTGACCTTCAGAGCTACATACGTATGTGGCTTGCTACATGCCGTGTACTAGCACCTTAAATCTTTCACCCCTATGAATGCATGTATTATGTATATATACTTTTGGATAGACTTTTATTATTGGTGCAAAGGAAGTCGACCTAGTAATAATGAGGCAAGGACTCAAAGGATATCTGGACCTATTAAACATTTTTATTTTTGGGCGATCGGACACATACCGCTTCCTAGATCTCGGAAATAAATCTCTGTAATCGCGCAAATTATGGTCGGCATACTCGTCTTTCTAACCGCACAATTTTCAACACAAGCATTAAATTCGAATAGACTGGGTCTACGGATGTAGCAAGACATGAGTATCAAAGAAGCGCTTACCCTTACATGTTTGAAAATATTGATGCTATCAGTGCAAGTGTGGCTAAAGAGCAAATTATGTTCAACACAGTTTTTTTTTCGGGCCAGGAAATAAGATTTCGATCTGTGCGATACTTGGTTATAACAAAGAAGGCGTCACTACCTACACAATAGGATACACTTTAGCTATATTAAGCTCAAAGTTACTAGGATTTGGTAAAAGATCGCGATTACACGGACAATACTTAAACGCTCAAGCAGTTTAGAGATACTCGCATCAGTCAAAGTGTGAAGAAATGTCATCGAAAATTATCTCAAAAGGATACCTACTCAACTCATACAATCGTTCACATGGTGGACATTTACATCATAATGTATTTGACATTTATAATCGCAAAGACGACTACATATATCCAAAAATTAAATTAAAGAAAAATTCATCGAAATTTTAACTCGTGTTTTTTTTTATTATTATTTTATTTTACTAACTCGAATTTAATAACCTCTTACTTTTACAAAATTATTTACAGCTATTATAGACACCTGCTTTTAAAATATCGCCCCCGAGTTAGTGGAGGAGAATATTCTAATCCCCTTCCTGTTCAGTTGGCAATAGCAAAATCACAATTTCCTGATAGCCATAGGTAAACTGTACAACTATGCTATTTTGCAATATCCATCCATCCCCCGTCAAAGAATGACTAGCGTACTACTCCTATCCAACGTATCGCAACCGCATCAAGGACTATCGCAATTACATATTCAATATATGAATTTTGTAACAAAATGGACATGGCCGAGATTACAGAGAATAATATATGATGTCCAAACTTGAATTTCAATGGGACATGCATACCCGATTACATATCCAAAATCGTTGTTGTTGTTGTTGTCGTCGTCCATTTGTGCATTTGAGGACGCACAAAAAGGTTAGAAGCACTCACCCAGCTATACAACGCACAACCCTCCCAGGCTTTTAGTTGGAAAATGTTTTGCAAAATTCAACTGGGATTTGGCAACAATCTAAACAACAGGATACATTGGACACACTGACGGACACACCGACCACTATACACATTGACAGTATTCCGATGTGCTAAAAAAGATGAAGCAGGACCTAATGCATTGCGGATTGGATAAACTGCTCGTGTGCGTGTATGTGTGTTGAGAGAATAAAGCATTATTACCTTTGACTGGCCTCAAAATTCGGTTTTGGGACAACAACATTAGTTGTCTGTGAAGGAGCTGAAGGATATTCCAGCACACAAAATCATATTATCCGCATTTTAGTATGCAATGGAATGATAGTCGTCGCTTGCCTTATTAAATATTCATTTCGAAAATGTTCCCCCAATCTATGCGCAATGGGGTATTATATGGGCAAAGGGTAAACACACTCAAACTCATATCCTTATAGGATTATAAGTTGGAATTTCGAATAGAATGACAACGTTCGGCGACGAATGAATTAGGCCAAATCAAGGAGTCAACTCAAGATAGTTTGAAGGCTATAAAGTTATTGTTGCCATGTCTTGTAATGTTAACTTATTTAACAACTGTATACCAATATATACATCCAATAGAGGAAGAAGGAGCAGAACACTCGTGTGTACGAGTACATATAGGAAGGTTTCTTGTATGGTCATCGTCAGCCAATGTTGAATGAAAATGACCAAGCGATTTTATGAAAAATTTATTTCCGTTATAGCAGAAGGGATACGTTTCGTTTTTTCTTTGCAATTTCCTTTAAATCATCCTTACTCTAGGGAGAACGATGGGTCATGTTTTGATTTTGATGTTGTCCTCTATATACATATGTGTAGTATTGACTCAAGTCAATAAAAGTTGTTTGGACTTTTTTTCTTTAGTTCAGCAAATCAATTTAATTTTTAGAAGAATATGTCTTTCCAAGGATTTGCACTTAAAAAAGTTTCAGGCTATTTTTTGTTGCTGTTGTTGTTGTCTGCTTATTCGATGTTTGGTGGATGTTATATTGGACATTGGAGAGTGGTGTGGGAGAAAATGAAGTGAAAAATGAACACAAAATGCGTAGAGGGATGTGTATAAAAAAGTTTATGTGTTCGATATTCCCCGAGGACACCATTAAACTCATATTTACACCAAATACAAATGTTTCCAAGCTGTTGTTTGGGGAGTGCTGAAAATGTCCTTTTTATTCAATTTCGTAAGAGTTTTTTTTTATTTTCTTATAGAGTGTTGTAAATATTTTATTGAAATTAAATTGGTGACGATGTCCTTTAGGTGTAGGTATGATGTGTAGAGTTTGCTCTCCGTATGTTGGGGACAGTTTTTATTGGTTTTATTTTTGTTAGCAGCCTGGTATATATTACGATAAATATATATTACTAGAGGTCTCGGCAAACGTTGTTCTGCCTGCTCATACATTTTCATTGTCCGTCAATTGTTATGCGGCTGTTTTATTTAACCGACGTGTCTGGACTAATACTGTTGAGTGTTTATTATTAAAAAATTTATTCATGAGCTTTTTGCTTTTTAAGTTTTTTATTTATTGTTGAGTGGTTATTATTTGAACTCTTGTGGAATCGGATGGCAGCGCCACCTACCGGGTTCAAATGTGAATCTAAACCATCCTTAAACAAACATACACACAAAATTTCATTAAAATCTGTGCAGCCGTTTAGGAGGAGTTCGGTTACAAACACGTACAGAAGAATTATATATAAATATAAAGACTAGCGGCCCGTACATTTTTTATTTAACATTTTATTTATGATTTTTTTTTGTTGGGTGTACATTATTTGAAATTTTATTGGTGAGCAAATTCCTGCTTTTTAAATTTTTTTTATTGTTGATTGTTTATTATTTGAAATTTTGTGGAATTGGATTGCAGCGCCACCTACCGGGTCCAATTGTGAATATAAACCATCCCAATATCCATTCAAATACACACACAAAATTTCACTAAAATCGATCCAGCCGTTTAGGAGGAGAACGGTAACAAACGCGGACAGAAGAATTATAATAAAGATGTACAAAATTTGGAAACCAATCTGAGTATGAATTTTCGTAGAGCTCAAAGTTCCCGGTTTTTCTCCTCCATTCGCCTTGCTCGCACATAGGAGAAAAAAAGCCTTTCAAAGGTGTTGAGTATCAGCTCTCTACTCCTGCTTACCGTTGATACAATGACGCAGAAAAACCACAATGTAGGATGTGTCGGTGCTGATGTTTTAAACATAACACTTCCACAGGCTGTTTAAAAAAACAAACAGCCAACAATTCACCAAATTCCTTCTTCTGTGCAAAGTGACTGTGGAGAAATCTAGATGCTCCGTCAATGTTGGAAACAACGCCAATTCTGGTGTCGAAAAAAGTTTAAGACAAGGTCACTTTGTATCATATCACTTCAATCTTGAAGCAATGGTTGCGACACTATTTAAGATGTTGTATCTGTAGGTTAGGTTAGGTTTGTGGGCTGGCAAAAAGTACTCCGTACCACACTCAGGTCAATACTAACCCATTGTAATGTTCGTCGGGGGGAAAAGGTTATTCCATACGCTAACTGTCCATAAATGTTGTAAATAATTACTTACGTGGGCTGTTAGCTGTTACATGCAAACCATCCTGAGGCTTTGATGAAGTTTATTATCTTGTCTATTGATGTGCGGAAAAACACGCCTAAGGTGTGGAAGAAGTGTCTCACTATATTAATTTATACCTGGTAAACAGGTCCCTCGTCTTCCGGTTTCAAGCGCAATTTCTTCATGTGGTACCGCAGAGTATTTTAAACTTAAGAATGCGGATATCCAACACACCCCAACAGAGAAATACTGGGAGAAAGTATGACGTCGAAAAACTTCAATTGCAAGAGACCTCTTCGTCGATCACGTATCCCGATGCCTCTCGATCAGTCATATCGCAGCAATAGCTAGTGCAAAAGATAAGTGGCAACACTGCCTAAAAGCCATCATCAAGGCCGCGACTGATGTGCTGGGTTTCACGCGACCACCAACACGAAACCCCTGGTTTGATGAACCATATCGACTAGCAACGCAGCAAAACAAGAAGCGTATAAAGCGTTGCGAAAAAGGACTAGAGAGCTCCTCGCGAGCTCTACGAGCAAAAAAAAAAAAACCGAAGGACATCGGATCTTCAGAAAGAAAAAGAAAGAGCACGAGAAGCGTGTGATTGAAGAAATTGACAGATGCCATTTCAGAAACAATGTACGGGCGTTTTACCAAAAGCTAAAAAGAACGTGCCAGGGCAGAAAATACCGTACAAAAACCTGTAGAGATAATAATGAAGGATAAACCTTGTAGTAATCACAGTCGGTGCTGAGAATGTGAAAAAATTACTTCTGCAGACTCTATAATGGCGACGAAGACCAGAATCCCGGTGTTAGGCATAACATACCATTCAATATAGACGATGATAGACAAAACTTCCGTCCACCTAACCAAAGTGAAGTACGGGTAACAAAAGAACAACAAAACTTCAGGGCCTGATGGTCCTGCCGAACTTTTTAGAGCAGCTGGAGATGACCTGGTATAGGGAGCATGCACCAACTCATCTCCAAAAATTGGTCAGATGAATGCATGCCTGATAAATGTCCACAATAAAATATACCCCTTCAACAGCGCCTTCTACAGAGGTATCAGTCTCCTTAACATCGCACACAAGATCATGTCGGCCGTATTGTGTGAACGCCTTAAACTCTTTGTAAATAACCTGATTGGCCCCTATCATTGCGGTTTTAGGCCAGGGAAGTCCACCGTCGATCTAAATTTCACACTTAGGCAGATCGGAAAAATTCCAAGAAGTTCAAATCGATATCTACCATCTTTTTATCGATTTCAAAGCCGCGTACGGCAGCATCTATAGAGACGAGCTATACAGAGCCGCATGTCAAGCCTTGGCATCCCTGCAAAACTCGTTCGATTGTGTAGGATGACGATGGAGAAAGCTCGCTGCTGCATCAATGTCGGTAGCGACCTTACCGAAACCTTTGTGGTCAAATGAGGATTTAGACAAGGTGACGCGCTGTCATGCGACTTTTTCAACAGCATACTTGAAAGAATTGTCCGAAACTCACAGGCCAACATACAAGGCACGATCTTTCAAAAGTCCGTCCAATTACTTGCATACACCGATGATATTGACATAATTGATAGAACACAGCGAGCTGTCACTGGTTTGTTTGCTAGTATAGAAACGGAAGCCGCTAAAATGGGTCTAGCTGTATATGCTGTCAAAAATCGACAGCTATAACTTTGAGGTAGTGGGGGACTTTGACTACTTCGGTTCTGCTTTAAATTCTAACAACAACACCTCAGAAGAAATTAAACTAAGAATAACTCTTGCCAACCGCTCTTTTTTGGATGGAAAAAAGAGTGTTCCGGCCAGTAGAGTCTTCGAGTCAAACCCGGAGGGACAACGCAGTAGAGGAAGACCTCGCCTTAGGTGGCGCGCGCAAGTCGAAGGCGACCTCAACCGACTGACTTGCGCAACTGGAGGCAGGTAGCTAATTACCGGCCTAACTGAAGAGGCTTGTTAGCTGAGGCCTCGATTCACCCCGAACTGTTGTAAGTAAGTAAAAAACAGCTGACGAATATTTTCCTGCTAATTCGTTGCCTGGTATGGCTTCATGTCTTGAAACCCAGCTGAGCGATACCTTCGCGACGGCACTTCGCAAGCTTCGATTTTATTGCCGGTGGTGATACCTTTAGGTGGTATTACCCTTACCACACATTCGCGGGCTGCTCTTGTCACTGCCAGGACTTCTGCTTGGAAAATACTACTGTGGTCGGGGAGGCGTCCCGATTTTGATATTCCCAGCAATTCGGAGAAGACGTCTGAACCCACCTCTGTGTCCATTTCTGATCCGTCTTTAAAATCGGCTATGGATTGCATGTTAGGTATGAGTCCGTCTTCCCTGGTGGGATAGGTGCTCGAGAAAGGTTTTGTAAACCCTAAGTATGGAGTAATATAGTCCATGAACATGGCCAAAGTATTTCTGTAGGATCGCCGATTGACCCATTTCGTTCAGTTTTCAGTTTACTGATTGACTCATGTTTTGTTTGTACCTTGTCTAGTCATAATTATTTCGAATCGATTGGGGTCAGGGTATCAAAGTACAGAACAGACCAGTTAGACTCGGAAAATTCCACTTGAGTGAAGGCTAACACTTCGTTACAATGTTTAATCCTGCAGGGAAATAGAAAAATGTTGGCATTAGTGTTGCTCTTGGCAACACTGCTATTCTACAATTCCTTTAGTTAGTACCTTCTACTTATTTCGCAGCTTCATGTTTTCTTAATTGAAAAAAATAACAATAATAATAAACACTTCGTGTTTGCCTATATCCTTCAGGCAATTCTAGTAGCAGAACAGACGAAACATTTCCGACTTATTGGTACCGCGTATTTGCTTTCTTCCAATTTCTTTTTTTTTTTCGTAGTCCCTGTTTATTTGCGAAATGTAAAAAAGCAAATTGCGTCCTCCATATTTTTTTCAGCTACTAATTTCAATTTAATTTTAATTTTTCCAGTTGTAAAGATACAAAGGACTCTTTTCTTTGAATTGTTTGCAATCTTTTAGTGGACACAAAAGGGCGACAAAAAATCCTCAACTAATCGAAAAAGAACATTGCAGGCGCAGACCAGAGAACAGGACACAACAAAAAAAAAATCAAATAAAATAGCGAAATCGTTTTTAATTGCATTTTCTGCTTGAAGTGAACTAATTAATTTGTTATTGCTCCGCCTCTTCCTTACATTAAAAAAAAAAGAAAGTGAACGAAAAAAAAGTCGCTTCAACTTCATTCCTTCGGGCGGTGCAGATAAATAAATGTAATTATTTCAGTCCTCTCAAAAGCTCACAGGCGAATAAGAAAAATGACAATTTGTCTGCGAGTAACATAAAGGACTTGGGACAGCACGAACAAAAAAGAAATACAAAATCCTACTGTATCGTAGCCAATAATATAAAAATAAAGGACCTTCATAATTTCCAGCGCAAGATTAAAACAATTGCAGTGGATTAAAATTGACAGACATTTTTATGCATCGTCGTTCGTCCTTTTTAACTTTCCTTTTCCTTTTTTGTATACATTACCAGGATTTTTTTTAAGTTTTTCTTTTTTTTTTGCCTGATACAAGATTTTTATTTTATACACATAAAGTAAAAAGAAAAGAACAACAACAGCACTTAAGGACAGTCTTCGTGTGTAATTAAATCGAATGAAAATGTCCTGTGGATTAAATTAATTTTCATTTGCATAAGAATTATATGTATTTGTTAGTGCTCCCTCCTCGTTCATTTCTCTTTGGATAAATTCAAATGTCCTTCTACATTAGTTGAAATGAATGGCAGGCGACTAATTATTATTTTTTTTTTCTTTTTTGTTCGCCTAATGCCATTTGTGAAGAGGGGTTGGACTAATTTTAAACTCGCGCGATGTACTCGGATGTATATTTGTTTAAGTGGAAAAAAAATAAGTAGGACATCAAATCGGAATTTTTTTTTATTTTAGTAAAGCTCAGCTCATATATATATTTTTGTTTCTAAATTAATTCAGTTTGACAGAATAAATTTCCCTTTCTAATGCCGACCTATACTTTTTTTTTATTTGATATGCAAAAGAAAATCAGAACAAGTTACAGTATATGTACGCAGCAAATTAAAATTTCTATTTTTGAGGAGTTTCGACTTTTTAGTCAGAATTCGAAGATATTATAAAAAAACAAAAAAAAAAAAAAAAAAAAATACCTTAAAAGCTATACAAGCTACGAACATCATAAAATCTACAAATTGGGGTGGGATTCTGTAAAAAAAACAAAAATTTCACTTCATTTATCCTTTGTTTTTTTTTGTTTCTTATATGCTCCACTCTCTGCTGGAAGCAATAATTAACAATATTAAAAGTATACAAATCGAGATTTATAACGAAGTGTAGGTGAAAATTGTAAATGGAAACTTTAAAAACGTTCTTAAGTTGTTCCGTCAGGAGTTCTTCAAAGTTGATTCTCCTCACTTGATGAATGATATTAAAATCCGTGGGTATTTGGAGAAGGTTACAACCACTATTCGAGGAGTTTCGGATTAAGGGGCGTGACACCTCCCATAGAAGTATCTATTTAAAATACTATATCTTGACGTGTACGGCACCATTGACGTTGAAATTTAGTAGGTAAATGGATTGTAAATTGCATTTTACAAAATGTGAACGGAATTGAACAAAGTGTGTGGCTGCTCTTCTACAACAAAAACATTTTAAAAGCTTTATGTGGAAGTTAAAGCTGGCGATTGACGTTTATTCGTGGAACTTTAGATAGAGCAAGATTAGGCTCATCAGACGTCCTCTTTTAAGAGGACATGTCCTCTTTTTATCTAAAAAAAAATGTATGGTATCTTTATTAAAATATGTGCAATTTGTCCTCTTTTTGGGATTTCCAAGTTTACGGTATTTTTCGACACCACAAAACTAAAACAAAACTATTTTCCAACACTAATTCAGAAATTTTCTGGTATGAATACGATCTAAAGTTTGTAGTTACAGGTGGAAATGAAAATGTTGCGTTAAAAGTGAAAAAAATGTATTAGAGTTTTATTCAAGATGTTGGTGTTTAAAATATCTTCAGAGGTGGGGCGAATGTCTGGACGATTTTGACTGTTTTACATGGATAGATTTAAACAAAATTTCCAACAAATTAAACGAAAATAAATTGCTTGACCAACTTTGTAACCTAAAAATATTTGAATGTAGAGCAAGAACAAAAAAAAATAATAACTTTTTAAATGCACCTATGCATAAAAAATTTGTAGAATACTTAAAAAAATTTACAAATTCTTTACAATTCCTGCGCATCATAATGCTAATGTTGAGCGAATAATTTCTTTGATAACGAGCCAATAGACTAAAGAACGGTATTAGACATTGGAACGGTATAGACATTGGTGCTGCCACTAAAAAAATTAAAAAAACATAGTTTTAAAGCATGATTTATTTTCAAAAAGTATGATTTCCATTTTGTAGTTGGATAATGGTAAAAAGAGAAAAAGGAGCACATTTAAAATAGAAATGGTAAAACCGCATCGTGACAAGTAAAACATGTATGTTCTTTCAAATATACATTAAGTTTTAGGTATTTATAAAAAAAAAAAACACAAAAATGGAAAGAATAAAACTTAAAATAAATTTATAAAATTATGTATGCTCAGAGTGTATAATTTACATATTCTGTAATTTAATAAATAGCACTAACAAATACAAAAAATAAATAGTTACTTTTTTCGTAACTTTTAGTTCATGAAAAAACCTTTTCAGAAATAAATTTTATTTATTTAAAAAATAAACCACCATCTGCTGCTAATTTCAAAACAAGAAGTTACAGGAAAATACGAGCATTGAAAAGGGAATGAATGAGGGAGTAGCTCGGTTTCTTTCGTCCCTATCAAGAATTGCCGAAAAAAAAAAACGAACATTAAAGAATGAAAAATAAGTTGGCAACGCATTAATCTCATGGGAAAATTGACCGTCAAATTTTAATTAAAAAATTATTATAAGTGGAAAATTCAAAATTCTAAAGGTGCTAGTACGGGTTTTTTCGTACAAAAGGTTTGGAATTGGAAATTTGCTCTTGACTTGTACTTTTCAACTGACAATTTCTGCAGTAATCCTGCGTTGTTGGCGATAATGGGGATGTAGGTATTCGCTTCGGAGTTCTCTTAACAGTTCCTGAGTAAGGATAAGGAGTTGGCAGAATTTACATGGCAGTTTTACTCTTACCTTAACTTGGGAATGCTTCTTTCTGGTAGCTTCTGGTACTCCTTAAGCGATGTCCAGGCCAATCAGAAAATCAGAAAAAAATTATTTTATTTGCGTTTGCCATGCCAAGATTGTTTTTGATTATCCAGGATAATTCTTTGTTGTATTTAACAAAGGCATTTGTTTATTTTACTTATCCTAATAGCCGTGACGATGACGAAAAAAGCGCAGTTAATATTACAGAAACAGCAAGCTAAAAAATACAGAGCTCGTCTTCTCTGCTTTTGAGATAAAGCGACACTTTAATTCTATTTTAAAATAGTATAGTCGTGTTCGTGTAGGGCAGGCTAGACATGTTGAACTTGGTGTTTATGTTGCTTTACAGAGCTATTAGAATGAACAACTTTTTATTTTTTTAATACAAAAAAACATGATTTTGAACTAGAAAACATTAAAACATATTTTGAGTCCAAAAAACATGAAAATCATGATTTCTGGCAGCCATGAATTTGGACTTAAAGACGAAATTGTAATTTTTTTATTTTACGACTATGTATATTCTAAAAAAAACTATATTAAAATTTTTCATTTGAAATTTTTGAAGGTGTCCTCTTTTTGGTGGGCATATATCTAGTCACCATAACCAAGATCAGTTAAGTCAAACAGGAAAGCTTGTTACATGAATACCTATAGAGTATTATCTAGTCCTTCATTATGTCAAAGCTAAATATTTAAAATCAGAAGAAGTAGCTTAATACACATCCATTTAAGTTATAGTGTAACAACAGAAAATAATAACCCACCGCCACCATTAAGCGAGTATAACGACATAACGGTTACACAATAAATTGGAGAGAACTTCTTGATCACAAAAACAAAATACAATTTTCAGGCTTCCATATCTAAACTTGCCAGACATGCAAGTTGCTTTTTTGTGAACGAAAAATTAAATTTAAATTTGTGTTTTAACAAATCAATATCCGAAATACTTATTTGCATTTACATATTTACTTTTCTCCGCATAAAATAAGGTGAGCTGCGTCAAGGATAGGCCACAACTGTCAATGGACTGGAAATTGTGGAGACATATAATAAAACTGTAGCAATTTTCGTTGTCAGCTAAAAACTCGAAAACTACTGGACCGATTGCAATGAAACTTTTTTTAAAATGTTCTTTAAGACTGTGAGACTGCTATAGTGAAAATTTATACATACACCATAGGGTCCATAGGTACCTTTGCTGCAAATGGATGTTTATACCTACACATTCGAAAAGGGTTGATTTGTTTTCGCAGTTAGTGCTATGGTCAGTTGTATAAATGTATGTAAAGGGTTTTTCAATAGGGACGCTACAAAAGTAGAGCGACAGGGACAGCAAACGACGCCGAATTTCTTACCGCTCTTTTGACATTTCTCTTCAGTAAGGTTTGCCATTTCATGATGGAAAGACATACGAGCCAACAACGAGTCGAAATTATTAAAATTTACTACCGAAATTCGGAGTCAGTGGGCTCAACGTTAAG
Source organism: Cheilosia soror (assembly GCA_949372485.1). Classification (NCBI taxonomy): domain Eukaryota; kingdom Metazoa; phylum Arthropoda; class Insecta; order Diptera; family Syrphidae; genus Cheilosia; species Cheilosia soror. The sequence goes on from OX443561.1 coordinate 141,173,940, forward strand.
AGCGCTACGTCCAATTTATGATGAGGCTCATTTCTGGCTGAATGGCTTCGTCAATAAACAAAATATGCGGTATTGGTCAGGCAGCAATCCACACGCACTCCATGAGTCATCATTGCATCCCGAACAAATTACGGTTTGGTGTGGTTTATGGGCCGGCCGGCGGCGTCATTGGGCCGTACTTCTTCCGTGATGATCAAGACCGACACGTTACTGTGAATAGGAATCGCTACCGTTCAATGATAACCGAATATTTATGGCCCCAATTGGATGATACGGACTTGGTGGACATGTGGTTCCAACAGGACGGCGCCACAAGCCACACAGCGAATGTCACAATCAATTTATTGGAAACCAAGTTTCGAGAACGTGTTATCTCACGAAATGGTCCAGTCGCTTGGCCGCCTCGGTTGTGCGATTTGACGCCGTTAGACTATTTCCTGTAGGGCTACGTCAAGCCTATGGCCTATGCCAACAAGCCAGCGACGATTGATGAACTTCGTACGAATATCGAACGTGAAATTGCAGCAGTATCGGCCGATTTATGCTTGAAAACCGTCAAAAATTGGGTTAAGCGTCTGGACTTCTGCAAGCGTGCCCGTGGTGGCCATGCAAAAGAAATCGAGTTCCATACATAATGGCATCGAACGTACTTTCACAGGAATAAAGAATTTCATTGTTATCCAAAACCGTTTTTGTTTTATTTAAAAAAAATTTTGTAGCGCTCTTATTGAAAAATGGGGGCCAGATCGCGTGAAATAAAAACGATCGAACGACATCGTTTTCACTAAAGCTGTCTCTATCATATCTGTGACAATAGACAGAGACTGCAAGTATCGAAACGACGTCGTTCGTTCATTTTACGTGATCTGGGCCCTGTATATTATGATCGTATGTCTGTCCGATGCAAGATGGGGATGGGGTGCGTGCTGCAGTATGACATAGGGTATACTAACAATCTTCATTTTTAAAAGAAAAGATACGTATAATAATAATAATGTGGTATGGTAACAGTGTAGGTTTGGTGTAGGCAGTTGCTTGGATTCCATAGGAAGAGGGAAACAAAGGAAAGGAAATGCAGTATTACAAATAAGTAGCAAGATCTAGGAGAGCGAGGAATTTTCCTTTTCTGCTAAAAGCGCGAAAACTACTGGACAGATTTCAATGAAGCACTCAAAGTGTAATTTTAAATGAACCAAATATAATTTTTTGTGAGCGGGCAAGGCGAGCATGGGTCCAGCTAGTATTACAAATGTTTCACTGGTAAAAGGGTTAAACCAAATTTACATTTATTTTTGGTACATTCTGCTATCCCACAACATAAATTACATTTCAAGTCCCAAACTTCAATTTTGACCGAGTGAATTCGAAAACATGAAGATATGTCTCCAAAGTATCTATACTTCATTTAAACACAATTTCCCCACATTTGTAATTGAATTTGAAAGCACGGTTCAATTTAATTTCCAAATAAGTATCTACATACCACTCTTATAACAAATTCTCATTGATATGATACGCAATCATAAAAAATCGAATTTCTAACCCAAAATACAATATATCACAATGTAAGGCCTCCCTTCAGGCAAAAATAAAAAAAAAACGCCTTAATGTAATCCGCCTCGTGAAATTTTATGCTAACAACATAAAATCACAAACTCAATAAGCAACAAAAAAAAAAAAAAACTTGAAAATCTTTTTAAAACGATATCCACCCGTGTCATCCCAACCAATAATCGTATCCTGTCATATAGATGCTACTCCATAGTATCATGCAAAACTTCCTTTTCTCATCGAAAAGAACGCCAGTATGATGATAAAAGGAGAAGATCCCTTCTCCCATTCCCATTCGATTTTGACTCAATTTCAATTCCCAGATTCGATATGCTTTTTAGAATAAAAAAAAAAAAAACGAAGTCCCATAGAAATGCAAAATGGCCCAAGGATACGTTATTGTTGTCAGAGATTTTGATACGTTATTGGCGCCTTCCTGTTCGCTGAATGAAAGTAATTCTATTTTACTGATACATACCCATAGAGTCATACATATCCATCCGACTAAGGGATATTTCACAGGATAACTTTTCGCTCGGGAATATTATATATGCAATTTCACTGTACATAAAAAAAAATACTTTCTTCACTCCTATTTTTGAAAGTAACATAAAAGAGCCATAGGCATATCCTAAAATCGTTTTCTCGTAGTATTAGTATCTATAGGCTTTGCTATTGCAAAACTTTGACTCGCTGAAGAGGTCCTCGAAGGATGTCATTCGATGAAGTTCCCGGGAATATAGGTATATACATTTCAAGTCCATATTTCCTTTGGGGGTTACAAAAATAATGTACCCCTTTTTAAATTAAATTATTATGTTTATGTATTCTTTCGCCAATACTTAACAATTTTCCAATTTAAGCTAGCAATACTTTATCAAAGTGTCAACCACAAATGTGGTTTTCTTTGCAAAACAAAAAAGAGGTAAAATCAGTCAACCCCAAGATAATCACAGTGAGCATTTCAAAGACAGATGTCCAGTTTGGTCAGTCGAATAAATTATACAACACTGTGGAGTGTCCTTCTGAAAAAAATAAAAAAAAATATTTCTTTTTATTTCAAAAAGGTGACCAAAAGGAATCAAACTGCTAGAGAAGCGATTTTTGTATTCTCACGTCGCATAGGTTAGTCTGGACTCCCTTCTGTATAGGTGTTGTCGATATTGGAAGCACCTACCTACCTATAACAGTCCCTCGTCACGTTCTTTTAGAACGTATTATGTATACGATATGGGAGTATCAAAAGAAAAATTCCACCGACAGAAAAAGACAGCATAAAAAATATTGGTGGTGGTGGAATAAAAACTGAAACAAAACGAAAGAACATATTTTTTGCTATCGATTTCTGGTGGGCAGAGGGTGGTGATATTTTGTTCTTCGTTCTATGACCAAAAGGGAATTTTAAAATTTTTTTGAATCTTTTTTTTTTACCGTCCAATTCTGGTCAATATTTCTTCGTGTCATCGACTGCTTCTTGCAGGATGACACGAAACAAAAAAAAAACCTCACTCGACCGGAGAGTAATTTTTCCATTCATGCAGTGGCAAGTAATCCTCTGTCTAGGGATAGTTAAAATAAAAGGATGAAGTGGACAGTTCTGTGTGTGATGCGGGGATTTCGCTAAATGTCTTATATTGTAGTGAACGTAAATTCGCATTGTACAGGGAGTTGCCATAGTTAATATATTTTTTTGAAGAAAGGACCGATTGATCGAGTTATTTTCTGCATTGTCGGCCATAATATTGCAACTTATGTATAATGTCTGTTTCATACTTTGAAACATAATCCCACCCCTCGCTGGAGTCTATAAAGTTGTCAAGAATTGCTTTGACAAAACACTTCACCTTAAAGGGGTTTGTATGTAGGTACTATATAGCTTCGCCCAAATTTTAAATAATAGAAACAGAAACATAAATTCAAAAATGCTGGTCCATTTAATTCTTAACAATATCGGATTTGAGAAATATTTAAATCCGTGGTAGTCTAAGTGTTCAATCGGTTGTGAACTTATCGCTTCTACAACATATATTGCGATTTTTTAACCAAATTTCTCATCGACTTAAACGATAAAATGATATTTTTGAAAGTGTTCGAATTTGAATTAAAGAAAGTCAAATCCAAAGATGGTACACTTCTTTCTAATGAGAAGGACATCTTGCGCAGATGGAGCGAGCACTTTTCTGAATTGCTCAATCCAATCCAGGGCATTGAGGATGACAAATCCATCGCCTTGAGCAGGGCGGAAAATAGTCCCACGGTAGAGGAAGTCACTTTTGCGATCAAATCGTTAAAAGCTGGCAAATCTGCCGGAGTGAATGAAATCCGGTCAGAAATGCTAAAGGCCTTAGGTGAAGAGGGAGTTAAATGGCTCTCTCGTGTCATTAAAGTGGCCTGGGAATGCGACGAAACTCCCAGCGATAGGCAGATTGGGGTGATTCTGCCCGTTTGCAAGAAAGGGGATAAAAGGGATTGCTCCAATTACAGGGGTATATCACTTTTAAGTCTCCCCGGAAAAGTCTTTGCCAAGGTGCTGGAAACGCGTTGTGGAGCTGTGGTCGAGGCACGATTAGAAGATGAGCAGTGCGGCTTTCGTCCCGGCACGGCAGAAGCACAACCGACCAGTTATTCACTCTCAGAATGGTGCTCGAGAAGGTTTGGGAGTGTGCTACACCTGTTTATGTTTACAAAAACTGTGTTCGGGTAAACGGCGTTAAATCAATACCTTTCACCGTGGGCGTTGGACTTCGCCAGGTGTGCGTCTTGTCCCCTCTCCTTTTCATTACTTATATGGACTGGATGTTACAGCGCAGTCTTGGCGAGGAACGTTTCGAATTGGGAGATCTGAGGATAAGTCATTTGCTCTTCGCTGATGACTTGGTCATCCTTGGGCCCTCTCAGACTGAACTTCAGCGCGCACTCGATCGGTTTGTAGCCGTTTGTGTTGAAGCTGAGATGAAGGTAAACGTGAACAAATCTGAAGTGATGGTCGTCTCCAGAACGCCTGTTCCATGCACTCTGCATGTTAGTGGAGCCCCATTGAAACAGGTGGAGAAGTTTAAGTATCTCGGAGCAATGCTGAGTTTTCCTGTAGGACTGGTCAGGCTGGGTCAGATAGCTTGGTCATTCGGTTATCAGGAGGACTGAACTTGGTGTCAAAGCTAAGCTGTCAGTCTTTAATTCGGTGTTTGTTCCAACTCTTACCTATGGTCATGAGGTTTGGGTAATGACCGAAAGAATAAGATCGCGGATACAAGCTGCCGAAATGAAATTTCTCCGTTGTATTGCTGGTGTGAATCGTAGAGATCGCATTAGAAATACTAGAATACGTGAGGAACTCAATGTCGAGCAGCTACTTCTCCGGACGGAGCGGTCCATGCTTCGGTGGTTTGGTCATGTTAAACGCATGTGCCCAACTAGAATCCCACGTCGTGCTATGGAATACCATCTGGCAGGCGTCCTCTAGGTAGACCTAGGATGAGATGGTTAGATCAAGTCCATAATCACTTCTCTACCCGTATGGGGATTACCCTTGATGATTTGAAGTCGATGGCGGAGGATCAAGAGCTATGGAGGGTCCACTTGAGCAACCTACACCCACGACCCACTTAATGGATAAGCCGGCCATAGAAAATGAATGAATGAATAAAAGATTTTTTGCAATTTTAATGTGGGTAATCGACCACTTAAAAAGCGAAACTGATGATGTCCATAGACATAGACGAAACGTCGTGGAAAAAATAAAAAGTGTTTGTATTTTTATTTTCATTTGACCTAAAGCCCAATATAACACAACAATACACAAAGCAAAAGGTCACAATACATACCTATACATGAGTAGGTAATCGACTTTAAGCAATGTTTCTTCTTCTCATTAAATAATGTTCAGAAAATGTCACTGTGGTTGTATTGCAGGAGGTGCATGAATTAAACATCTGTTTTCTCATAAGCAACGAAGCAGCAAAGCTCTGCTTTTTCGTTCCAACCATTTTCTCTAACTTCATCTGTTCCATTCCTGATCCTGATATTGTTTTTCTTTCATTAAACCGACTTATTTAAAAATTTAGAAAAAGTGTCGCCCTAAAAGAAAAATTTTCGATCTCAGCAAAACCATTTGATGATATATGACATGCAGGGGAAAAAGGATTCACGAACCCTCTTTATTCGCAATCAATTTAAATATATAAAAAAAATTGTAATAAATCGACGTACACCCTTTTCATCCACAACAGTTTTATGAGAATTCTAAAAAATTATAGTCTTCAAATCGCCATACATATATTGTATACCGTAACGCATAATCAGGACAATGGTCACCCAAGGGCCGCATACTAAAAAAAATGCTATCCCAATAACGACTCGACTCGGACTCCTTCAAATGCTATATGTGGCTTTTATTTAAAATGCGAAAAAATACATAAATAAAAAAAAGGGTGACCATTCGATTAAATCCTTTACTCAGCGAAAGGACATGGCAGGAGGACATGTGCTGGAGTGGTTGGGGGGAGTCCACCAAGGCACTACCCATGGGGATGAAAAATTGCAGAAAATTTATAACTGTCAAAGGTGGGCAAACGAATGAAGAAGGACCAAGCCAACAGCAGCAGCAACTCCATTCAGAAAAAAAAAGATATAAATGTTTCAACGCTGCTGGGGTGGGCGGTAGGTTTTTCATGCTTTTCTTCGTCTTTTTTCTCCATCAGCAGCTCACATACAGTCCCGAGCTTTCAATTTTCTCGTTCCCGTTTGACATTTTATTAATATCGAGAATACGTTGGTCGAGTTGTGTGCTGTTTTTATGGTTGTGTCCCTATCCTACTTTTTTTTCTGTTGCTTTCCTCATATTCTCTCTTGAATTACATCCGGATACAGTTTATATTCGACCCACCACCATCAACCCAACACCCAACAGTCAGACTTTCTAGTATGTCCTGAATCCTTATATAAATGCATACCTAAGCACCAAACCACGATAAGAGAAAAGAAAAATATACAATAAAGGAAATGAAATACAAAAAAAAAATACGGGAAATAACAGAAAACGAAAACGAAATCCGAAATCCTTATTAATCCTTGGTGGAGTGAAGGTGGAGGTGGAGTGGACATAACGAAATATTATTGGTCGATAGCCACCACGTTCTCGCGTGTTTTACTAGTACACCTTCTTATTCTTCTTTTACTTTCGGATGAGAGATGTTGTATAGGTACTCGTTCAACACAGTGACGGGGGTGCTGGCGCTGATCATTGCGCAATATCCTTGAAAATATTTTATATGAGCATTTTTATTATATTTGTGTTTGTTTCGTGGCGCTATATGAGGATATGATGTTTTCCTTGTGTCGATGTTGTTCATAACAAAAAGCATAAACCACCCCCGTCGTCGCGGCAGTTATGTTTTATCTGTATATTTGCCATGTGAGGGTGGTTGGGACCTGTTCCCGCAGCTAACTGTGGGAAATATGATGTCATAGTTTTATTAGTTTAGTGCCTTTTTCTATATACCTAACAGAGTGGAGTCAGAACGCATGCTTGTGTATGAGTCATTGTCATAAAGAGGCGAACTTTGGGTGGCTGGGCGACCTGCGTTCTTGTATGTATTATGTTTCCGTTTCCCTTTGACTGGCCACTCTTCAAAAAAAAAAAGGACATCTCCGTTCTCGTTTTTATTCCTATGACAAGGGGGACAAGACAATGGTTATGGTTATTGTTATCGGGTGAAATTAAAGTGCGCCCATTGTAAGGACACGAACTTGCTGCGAAGGGTGCTTTTATGGTGGGCCATATATACCATTGCTAGGGTGGGTGGTTGTAATAATATCTTGTTTTTAAGGGGTTGTTCAATGGTTGCGTGTGCGGAGGTAGAAAGCTGTTCTTATACTTTATGGATTATGAAATTTTTCATAACTTTATTGGGCGTGGTTTTGGATTGTGGTTGGCTTAGACATTTCTGATGTAACATTAGGTTACTGCTTACAAAATGGTGAACTGGAGTATAATTATGACCTTTAATAGGGAAACCGCTAAACAAATACTAAATTGTTGGCCTAATTTCTTAGTACTTATGGGAATGGATCACTTTGGTATGAAGAAGGTTATGAGGACTATACTATAGTACTTCCATCTAAGTTCACCTTTAATGTATGAAGAAATCTTTTTATTTATTCTCCATTAATGATACCTAGGTATGATTAGATATTAGTTCAAGCTAAATCTCGGTTGGAATAATGCCATAATGTACGTAGCTCACAGGTCAAAGCTAAACGCATAGCGTAGGGAATCATGTTTCGCTTTAAGTTGGATTTCCATCGTGGAATCTTTTTAATTACAAACTTTTTAGAAAGTTGCTTTGAACTTTCAATTCAGAAATAATTATTTTTGCAACATTGAAAACTTTGACGAGTTTTGCAGCACGAACTATACGAGCTGTATAGCGAAAGGCCTCGGTTTACCCCATAAATAAGGAGCTATTAGTTGGGTGAGTTTTTCGTGGATGAAAATAGTTTCCATACCTGAAGTGATGTAGTAAGTATGTATGTATAAAAAATAGTATATAAGTAGGTAGGTAGGTATAGTTAAGTAGAAAAAATACGTATCACTCTGATTTACAAACTATTAATATTTGTCAGTTGGGAATAAGTATATTAAATTGGAAAGTCAAAGCACTGCATCTTACAAGTCTTATATTTGATATTCCACAACCTTCAATCAGTAATCTAAAATTAGCAATAGGTTCTTTCCACTCCGTGTATTCCATACGAGGTATGTACGTGTACAAGTACATATACAGCTTTATACCCACTTCAATACCCTAGTTGACTTTAATTCAATCCCTTTTAACATTCCTCACATTCACTGAGTAAATTTTAATTGCGCAGCAATCATAAAAACACGTCCTTAGTACTCTCTACTTCGTTGCGGATTTAACGATGAAAAAAAAAATGCAATTCATCCCTAACCGGGCAAAAGCTTTATTGGAATTTTTTCTTCATTTTTAATTTACCAAAAAATTGGCCCAATTAAAGTCCAAACGTATGGGCCTTTTATGTGGATATACACATATGGAACCAATACATGCGGACATTCGCAAACTCCGGCGCCGGCCAACCCCTACGTTACCGCATAACTTTCAAAGGAGTTAAAATGTTTTACGGTTGAGAGAAACTCTCAACAATTCAAGGGGCTGCTTGTTATACAAAACCCTTATAGACGGACCTAGCATATATATTTGCATATTGTGGATACATTCGTATGAAAACGAAAGGCAATAGTGTTACCACTTAAATAATTTTTGTATACATTTTTTTTATACATTTTGGTTAAGTTTAATTTTATCGAATTTTGTATTTATGTGTATGTAAATCTAATATCATCTACCCACTTAAATGCAAGTTATCCGTCAGCTGGAAACAACTTGTTTTTTTAAAAGATTTTTGCTATTATTAAAAGTGGCAATACTATGCCGAGATGTGGAAAAACATGTTTCTTTTTTGCAGCACAAAAATATGAATAAAAAAAAATAAAAAAAATATTTATTCATGGATATTTTCTACAAGGATATACTTACGGGCCACATTCCGAGTCCAGCAGATACTTTAATAGGTGGGAAAATAAATATTTCAACATATGTACATAGTCACAAACTGTAGTCCTTCCACTCTGAATGGGAGATAAAGGAGCTGTATCCAAAAAAAAAAAGAAGAGTACAACAAAATACATATAAGGACATAAATAAAATCCTACTTCGCATTATTATCCAATTAACGAAATTTATGCATTGTACAGCACAAGTGAATGCGTATAGCGATAGCCTCTGTGTGTGAGCAACACAGTGGCTATTCATTCGAGGTTATCATTTATCCGTTGCGAGGGTAGTATACGATTGTACGAGTCTTCCCCATAATGATATTAGATCCTTTTTGCTTCTGCTTCTGCATAAAATAATTTCCAAAAAGGGGGAGCACAAATTCCAACTCCTGGACAGTTCCTCACACCCCGTCTATGTGAGCATTTTTCCTTTTACGTCGCTAGGCTACCCAACGGAAGGTACAAGGGAAAGGACGATAATAAAAATACCGAACAATGCCAATATCGGGATGTAGTTGAATGTTTAATTTGTATTGGTAATTAATAGAATTTGCGTATTGAATTTGTAATTAGGTAGATTCATCGTGTGATGACTCAGACTGTGCTCAGCTCATTTTCTCCATTCGTTGTTCTTTTATTGTTCTTATATTCGTTTGGCAAAAGATAATGTGAATAAAAATAAACAAGGGTTTTGGAAGGACTAACAATATGCAAAAAAAAAATACCTTGATTAATCCCAGATTCGCAGCAAATTTAGACTTAATCCTTGTCGTGAAGAAAAGAAGTTAATATTGTGCATCCTTATACAAACTTAACAAGAAAAATATGCAAATTCTTTTTTCCATGAGGATAAGAGAGTTTTTTTTCCTATGTAAATGTTATACGGCATCTTTTTAAAACAGAATTAAGAAAAGTAAAATGATATCCCTGTAGGACATTATTTTCAGATACTAATCCAGATCACCTTTCCTTTTTTTGTTTTTTTTTTCTTGTGCTTGGCAATCTCTTGGATACCCATGCCATAGCTTCATGGATTGTGACATTTTTATTTGAATTTTTTTTTCCGCTTTTGCTCGTTTTGCTGGATTAATATAAAAAAAGGAAAATGGTATGGGAGCGATTAAAAATTCACCCTTTACAAAAATAAACGGGATAATTACAAAAAACAAGGCGGGAAGGCGAAAAGAAATTAAATCCAAGCCATAGAGAGAGGGTGGCAGTGACAAAAGGAATAACTGAAATGGCATTCAGAAAATGCGGAGGAAGATTAACCAAATTTATACCTATGTAAGTAATCCGCATATTTTAACAACTTTTGTAGATAGTTAGCTTAGATATAGACGATAAGTTTATTTTATAAATATTCCCACAAATCAAATGAAATTATTGTATTTGCCCTATATGCACTATGCACAACATTGGTAGAAATAAAATACCTACATAAAACAGTTGGCGTTAGTTTAGTTATTAATTGAATATTTAGAAAGGACCCGCAACTTTATGCCCAGTCCGAAGGAAGGACAGTGTATATATTGTCGAATGTTTGTCTCGTTGGTGTTTTTCCGGTGATCGAAATTGAGTTGAGACTCCTCGCTCAGTAGTCCAGCGGACTAATCACTGTGCCACTGCGCCCAGAGTATTTCCACAGAGTATTTCCACAACTTTGCCGACAAAATGTGAAATGTATAGTTGTAGACAACCTGCTAACGTAAGTGTTTGGCAAAGTATGCTTACAAATATGCAAAAGCTGTTACCCCGTGTTCTTTGGCTGAAACTGTGTTTACGAATGAAAAGATTTGGTTTTGCTTTTGGTATTTTTTTTCCATTACCTAAGTCGAGAAAATGACATCGGCCAAATGGCCACCGTCAGAATTGATGACCATTCCTGCCAGAACTTTCATTATTTTTGATAGATATTCTCTTTGAGGGCTTCAAGGGTTTGAAGCTTGTTGACATAGACTCGTGAGTCGTGACTTCAAAAAACCCCCCAAAAAGAGACGGAATGGGAGTCATCGCTCATGATGAATTTCGATGAAAAATTGTCACCCCGTAGTCGAGATTTAGGATGGCTTGAGCGTAGGTTACGCACTTGGTGGTCAACAGCGAACAGCTGTCTGCACTTTGTATAAGTAAAAACTTCGCAAAGTGTCAAAGTAGAATGAAAATTTGCGGCCATTTCGAAAAATTATAGCATCTTCCGAAAGGGTGATGAGTGGATGACTTCTGCGCTGCTAATTGTAAGGACTGGTGCGGGTTACTCCGTCTGCAGTCTGCCGAGAACCGAATGATTTTGTAAGAAGCTGTTAACGTTGATCATACTGATATCGTTACGATCATTTAGATAGATGGTGAATTTGGTGTTTGGTAAGGATCCACTAAGAAGATAAAGAATTCCGAAGGTAAACTAGTCTCCCATTTGGATCTCCGGGGGGACTATCTCAGGGGCTTCAACATGCAAATATTCACCCACAGGACTTGCAAGACAACAACAAACTCAAAGCCAAAAGAGACAAAACACTGACAAAACCAGAAGAAAGCTAGCAACAGATTTCTGCAACATTCGAGGTTTAGGATTCAACAATGTCAACGTTAGCTGAGTGTATCAGCATCTGCAAGAAAAAAAGCCAGACGTCCTAGTCTTAACCGAGACTCTAATAAAGTGAAACACTGAATACACATATCTTCGCTGCCCAGAGACGAACTACTTCCTCGTTTTCGATAGAAGGGGGACTATGTGTGTTTGCCCAAACAGATCTGGCGTGTGAAAGAAAAGAAGAGATGGAACCTGCGGATCTCGACTTAATATGTCTAAAGGTCGTCCTACAAAGTTGAACAAAATTCTTTTGCTTCCTGTATACCGCTCGCCAAACGATAACGAACCATCCAAATTATTTCGTCATTTATCCGAGAAGGTAGACTGGATACAAATTCATCATCCAACGGCAGAAGTTATTATCTGCTCCCTTAGGGAGCTCGGATCATGCTTTAATATCTGCTATCCTCTCTATACCTACACCAATAGGAGCGAACCAGGATCGCCATCATTCCATTTGGAATTATAGTAAATCTAACTGGGACGGAGCTGCTTAATGGACTGATATGTGCTTTAGAGATACCGATGTCAATATGTGGGCAGAAGCCGTAACCGAAATGATTTTACTCGGTATGGAAATTTATATTCCACATTGCATCAAAAAACCAGCTTCAAATAAACCCTGTTTTAACAAAGAATGCAAGCGAATTATCGCAGCGAAAAACAAGGCTTTCCGTGAATTACAACGAACGAGTCACTAACAAAGTAATTGGGTGTCCTAACGGCTCACGCGCATTCTGGTCCATGGCAAAGACAATCAGTTCTAACTTTAGTTGCTCTTCCTTTCCACCTCTAGTAAAAGAAGACGGAACGCTAGCAACAACACCTAAAGAAAAGGCAGACCTTTTCGCTAGCATGTTTTCACTGAACTCCACCCTAGATTCTGCACAACTAGAGCCACCAAATATCCCGAGGGTGCAAACATCGATGGCAAAAGTGAAATTTCGGCCTCGAATAATTCAACGCATCCTTAAAGAACTAAATTGCAATAAGGCAACTGGACCCGACGGAATCCCGGCTATAGTACTTAAGAGATGTGCACCAGAAGATGCACCTGTACTGTAACCTTTTTAGCATGTCGTACTCCCAGAAGACGTTTTCTTCTTGCTGAAAGACCGCTCGCATTCAACCTATTCCAAAGAAAGGGAGGAAATGTCTGCCACAAAACTATCGTCCAATATCGTTACTTTCAATGCTCTCAAAAGTAATATAGAAAAGGCAATAAATGTCGAAATAATCAAATATCTAGAAGGCCATCGATTAATAAGCAAGCAACGGTCAATACGGATTTCGGAGCCGTTGCACCACTGGCGACCTGTTAAGCTACGTAACACACTTATGGATGCCAGCAATTGAACAACAAGGCGGATCCAGATCTGTAACCTTGGCTGAGGCATTTGACCGAGTCTGGCATAGAGCCCTAGTAGGCAATTTAGCTTCTTATGGAGAACTAACTATGCAGAACTAACATACATCTGCAACATCTCGGGGCCTTGATGAAGCGTTATAGATTCGCCTTTCCCGGGAGAAGTATATTTAAAAAAAAAACAGCAAGAAGGGGGTGGCGCCTCCCATACAAAAAACATCTGTATTTCAGGATTAACATAGGCAAACAAATTGGACAAAGGGGGCGTGGCACCTTCCATACAAAAAACGTGTTCTATATTTTTTGTTTTGTTCGTATTGCTGTATTTCAGGTTTAGGCAGTTTATTCTCATTTTTTGCATTTTACGAAAGATCATTATTATTTTAAGACTCAATTCCAATACAATATAATTCCTGTGTACGGGCGAAGCCGGTGTATGACTATATAAAGTATAATATTATCAAGAATAAAAAATAAAAACTCCCCCAATCCGAAAATAAAATGGCATCCACTTTCCTAACGATAATGGCGTCCAGTTGACATTGTTTTGCCCCTGATGTGCAGATAACGTATATAGACAAATACCGAAACTCATTTCGGGTATTACTATTTTTGTCATATACACACACGTACCACACTCGAACCCATCGACTCTTCTTGAGGGCATCCTCCATAGCAGCATACGAACGCATATAGCTACCAGCTCCCATCATCGCCAAAAAGGGATGCCCCAGCCATGCCATACACACAATTGAACGTTAGATGAATTCTGTATTCTGCGTGCACAGCATTTATGCCAATAACAATAACACATTCGTTGCCACATACTCATTCGCAGGATACCCCTAACAGCATAAAAAGGACACCCCATGAGACGACGATTTATATATACATACATATATTTTGTTGCTGATGCTGATGTAGCCATCTCCCTCTCTAAAGTATCGAACGAATATATTGTGGCGTTCGCAGTCGAGGGTGGACATTGGACAACCCCACAGTCACAGCTTAAACCGTTCGTTGCTAGGATACCAATTATAATGATAATCCCCCCATGACTGTATATTGCCATCAAAATATTCCATTCAGTTTTACCACAAGCTTGACCCTCCACATGCCCATTCTTCGGACAGATTGTCCTTCGGGTGAAAATGAAACACAAACACTCATATTCCAGTATCCAACAGTCTCCCTGCCCACACTCAGCTCAGGTTCGGGGAACGCTCTGTATTTGTTTCAAATCGCTCGCAATCGGTTTCTAATGTCCACTCGAAGGGGAGGGAGAGACGTGGACACATGAGGCTCCGATATCCTTTTCGCATAGACAGAAAATCCATCCAAAGGATGACCCATGTTATGAGTGTGTGCTTTGGCTGGCTGAATATCTACACAAAGCTCATAAATATTACTTTTTGAAGTCCCAACACTGAAGGTTGGGCGGCCGGCCGGGGGAGCACTTGTAGACGCACACGAATGCTCTCTTGATTGCCTTTAACCCGAACTGCACACGGTCTGGCTACAATTGAGGGTGGTGTACCCTTTCGGGTTTGTTTTTGCTGACGCCACACGTGTACAAGGGACGCTCTGATATTTCGAATGCGTATCTCGCAAGGGCAGAAATGAAAATCAGTTTGACAGAACAATACGCAGAATATATTTTCGATATTCCATCGAATGATTTCATATAGATTGTCTGAAAACAAATCGTAATTATGTACTGGCACTGTAAGGATATAGAGCACAGATAAAAAGATTACAGGGCTTGCAAAAAAAGACAGTATAACCTGCCACCCCGTTGCAATCAATTGAACAGAGGGTATTAGCCATTTTGGAAAATTGTTGGGTTCTTCGCTGTGTATAAGGATTGCCAATGTGTCTACATTTAAATGCCTGCCCTACACACACACGCTCTTAATTTTGATAACCTTTTGCTTAATTTCAATCGCATTTGGTAAGTTTCTTTGTGGTAGTTGATAGGGTAATGGAAATTTAATTTCTGATTAACAGGGATTTAACTTTTTTCGTACATATGGTAGAATATAATTATTTTCTTTCCTTGCACAAACTATAGGAGGTGGAAGTAATTGGCAAAGACAAAGAAAGCAACCCTCGTATAATTGAATTTCGAAATGAAATAAAAATGTTTGAGCAATATCTGTTTTTTTTTTTTTAATACTAAAACTCTAAATAGGTGAATATGTATTTCCTTTTCATGTGGAATTCGAATGTACTTACTTATACTTATCGGGCTCCCGATCCGTGAAGAGTGTCTGCCTAAGACACTGCAGCCTACTATCCTCTACGATCCCGGGCACGTATCGTGCAGTTGTCGAGACCAAGCGCTCTGGCATCCGCGATGGTTTTGTCTTTGAAAAGGAGGTTCGGTCTTCCTTTCTTCTCGAACCTGGGGGCTGGGATTCGAAGATCCTCTTAGCTGGAGCAGTATTGTCCATTCGCTCGATGTGGCCGAGCCAATGTAGTCGACGTGTTCTGGCGTTTTGGATTACATCCACATCTTGGTACAGCTCATAGAGTTCGCGATTGTATCTTCTCCTCCATTCGCCCTCCTCGCACAGAGGACCAAAAATCCGCCGAAGTATTTTTCTTTCGAAGGAGCCCACTATCAGCTTTCCCTTCTTCCTTATCGTCCAGCACTCGGCGCTATAAAGCAGAACTGGCAGGATAAGGGTTTTGTGGAGCACACTTTTCGTCCTTCGAGGCAGGAGTTTTAAACCCAGTTGTTTTGCCAAACCGAAGTAGCAACGGCTTCCTAGGGTAATTCTTCTCCGGATCTCCACTAGGGTGTCATTCGTGGAGTTTACGTTTACTCCGAGGTAGGTGACCTCCTTAACTACCTCGAAATTGTTGCTATCAATAGTGACGTTTTGTCCTAGGTGGTGGACAGATGCTTGTTTGTTTGTTGATAGCACACACTTAGTCTTGTCGTTATTTACTTCAAGGCCAACGGATTTCGCCTGTTCTTCAGCCTCCGTGAACGCTTCTATCACGGCGGCCGTAGATGTCAATATCGTCCGCATAGCCCAGCAGCTGGACGGATCTGTTGAATATAGTGCCTTCCGTGTTTACACCTGCCCTGCGCACTATCTGCTCCAGTACGAGATTGAAGAAGTCGCATAATAGCGCGTCTCTTTTCCGAAATCCTGTGCGAGTTTTAAATAGATCGGAGGAGCTGCTTCCAAACTGCACGTTGCAGCGCATGTTTTCCAGCGTCACGCGACACAGCTGAATCAGTTTTGTCGGGATTCCTAATTCGGCCATCGCCATGTAGAGCTCCTGACGATGTATGCTTTATCGATGAATAGATGGTGATTTTCGGCTTGAAATTCGTTGGCCTTTTCCAGGATTTGCCTCAGTGTGAAAATCTGGTCTATAGTCTATCTGCCGGGCCGGAAGCCACACTGGTACGTGCCGATTAGTGTGTTGCAGAACGGTTTAATACGTTCACACAGTATGTTGGATAGGATCTTATATGCGACATTAAGTAGGGATATGCCTCGATAGCCTTTTTTGTAGATGGGGCATATGGAGCTGATAGTCCAGTCATTGGGCATGTTTTCTTCCACCCATGTTTCCTTAAGCTTTTTTATAGCTAGGCCAACATCTTCTATACTAGGTTGTGGAACTAGTTCTTTATTGACTGAACGTCGGTTCTCTTCTTGCCCTATCACTCTCTATACATGATGCCAAATGAGCAGTTGCTGGAAATGCCGCTTAAATACATCTACTATTCCCTGCGCTTCGTTGACTAGGTTACCTTTCCTATCTCGAAGAGCCTGCGTTCCGGTTTTGTAGCCAGCAGCCAGTTGCTTGGCTTTTTTTATAAAACCTCCGGATGTAATTACGATCGCACGACTCTTCAATCTTCTTGAGCTGGGAAGCTGCGTAAGCACTCTTCTTTCTACGCAGGATCTTCTTTTTCTCCCTTCTCCTGGCTCGCTACTCTTCTTTCGCAGCCCTTGTTTTGCGCTGCAGCGCTTTGTTGTTACCTTTTTCCTGTACTCGCATTCATCATCATACCACGGGCTCTTTCTCTGAGGTGACTGATACCCTACGGTGGTTTCGGTTACCTCCTTGATGATGTAGCGATACTGGCGCCATTGGTTGTTGGCGTTTATGGTAGGTGAGTGCACAGAGGAAAGTTTCATAGTCAGGCTGTAGTCTCTGGCTACTCCAGGTGTGCTAAGGCATCCAACGTCGAATTTCTTCTTACGTTTGCCCCTCGAAATGTGTGCTCGTCGAGGATGTTGGATGCGTGCCTCGCATCGATTACCACATGTTCGATTTGGTTGGCGGTTCGACCGTCTGGAGATCGCCAGGTTGCTGTGTGGATCCTGAGCCTTGGAAACCTAGTGCTACTTATCACCGTATTACGAGCTGCTGCAAAATCGGTTAGTCGGTAGACGTTGTATGCTGTAGTTTCGTGGATTCCGTGCTTACCACCTAAGATATTTTTCTTTCCGACTTTCGCACTAAAATCCCCGAGTACAACTTTTACATCATACTCCGGACAGGCTTTGTAGGCTCCATCCAGGAGGTCATAAAACTCCTTCTTGATGTGATCTTCAGCCTCATCGGTAGGGGCGTGTGCACCAATTAGGCTAATGCTTTGGAAAGTAGCTTTGATCCGGATCACAGAAAGGCGATCACTTATCGGCTTGAAGTGAATGACTTTTGTCCTAAGCTGATTTTCCATGACGAATACGCATCCTAACATGCAATCTTTTGTTACAGCTGTAATAAATGTCGCAATCTGGGGTCTTGTCATATTTATTTTTTGGTATAATAGGGTGTTTCAGCTAAGCGACTTATCATTTAAGTGGAACTTCCTGAAGTTCCGACGAACAAAAAATCGTATGGCGGGGTCACCACAGATAAGAAATACTTTGTGCTCACAGAATTTTGTGTTTTTTTAACATTCTTGTATAGTTTTGTTAATAACATAATAATATAGACATTCTATGTTCCAGAATAGGACTCCATTAAGCGTTTAAACTTGGCAAATAAATTTTAAAGTTCCACCTTTACTTCTACCCCTCGCCTTGAAGTAACATAACTAATCCTGAGGTTATCACCAGTATGATGAACGAGTTTTTAAAATTGGAATAATAGATTTACAGATAGCCCCTTCCCTTTCAGTCCTCCTCTTCTTCCTAAGTAACATATACGGATCCGGAGGATATACCCATTTCAAAACGAATTCCTAAAATCAGCCGAGTTTTTACACATCAGACAGCCCCTATCCCTCCCCATCCGAAGGATACCATCATTTCTTTTTTTTTTTTTTTTTTTTGTCGAAAAACAGAAAAACAGAACATTTTAATGATATCTTGTTTCGAACATAATTGCAAGTGAACAATAATATCCCGTTCTCATAGTTTCAGCTTTAGAGTCATTATTACAATATCGCGCACCTGTTTCATTTCACGAATCATCAGACCATTTCGGATACACCATCACATTACCTACTTATTTTAATATGATTATGTCAAATTGTAAATTTAATAAAATAATTCATCATAAGTCCCAGCTACCACTCCCAATTCTTACATATAACACAGTTGTCAACGATCTACTCAGTTTTCCAATTTGTCAAAAAATAAATTCAAAACAGATGGACTGCCGGGCGCGACAGCTTCTCTTCTCAACCCAATCCACACAGATTTGGAAAATTAACTCAGTCTCTGGCTTTAAAGTGACAACACGAATCATATGTCATCGTTATTAACACCAATATGAATCCATTTTCCATCACAATAAACCCATATGGCTAATGCGTAAATTCACTTAAAATCAACCCCAAAACAGTAGCGCACCCCTTCCGTAGGACTCGACAAAGTCAACCTGTTCCACCCAAACGACCAACGGATAGGGCATAATTTTCAAATTATATTTAAAATAATTGGAAAATTACTCATGTCTTATATACATAAGTATACCTACCCTCGCGTAGAGCATTTCAATTTTTCGTTGAAAAATTAAATCAACACCCACCCTTTTGCCGGATGACATAGACAATAAAAATTCTTTATTATGATTTCGCATACCACAATGGATGGTTGACTGTATTTTCCAAAAACCAAATTATTCAATTTTAAAATGTTTGCCTTTTTGCAAGAGGGGGTGGCGTGAATGTTAATGCAACCCTTAAATTTAAAACAATTCCCAAATGACTTCCTTCCCCCCATATCGGGTGGTCGGTGTTGACGGTGGGTTATTATTTTATTAAAATGACGACATCAAATTGAATTTTCATATTGTTTCGGTCCAGAGTATATAAAGTAAAAAAAAAATCACCTTTAGGGGGTTGCTATTGCTACGCAAATCCAGAACTCACGAGTGTTAAAAATCATTTCTCTGTGTCACTTAAAATGTGATTCATGTCAGTCAATGTATGCAACCAAAATCGTCAAAGAATATTCTGTCGCATGCATAAATTCAACGAGCGGGGGTGGATTTCACCCCAAGCCAGACTGTAGTGTAACTAAAAACAATATTTTATGTACATATACTCGTAAGCTCGTCCTGGTGTGTTGGCGTAGAGTTTTATTCACACTTGAACAGTGAAATTCATAAGGGATAAGTGTATTCCATTTTATGAATTAACATGCGTAGCATATTATTGATGTTGAACCCGGGATAGGGATCTAGCATACAAACGAATATGTGTATTAGATGCCGCAGGGTAGAAAACGAAGGGGTGACGAACATAAACAAGTGGCATCTGTCAAATGAACTAAGTGTGAAATTATCCTTACAAGTTATTATATTGTTCGGAATATTTACAGATTCGTTTTTTTTTGTTCATGCTATTCGCCTGCTGAGGGATGAATTGCTGGGTCGGTTAAGTGGTAGGTGTACGAAGTCCTGCTGGGCAAGGTGGTGGATTAAGAAGTTGGGAATTCAGTCAGTGGGTGGTGAGCAGATGAATGGGATGTTTATATCGACTTTGGAGGGTGGAAAATATGCGAGAAAGGTTAATTCGTTTCACCTAAGGTAATAAATGATTATGTCCTTTATGGAATTCCAAACGATGGATTTGCGCATTTGAAGAAGGCATTTGAAATCGGATTTTAAATTTGTTTGATTTTTTTAATTTAAAATTAAGTTCTCTATAGAAAATAATACCATTGAAGGTGGTTTTTTAATTTGAGTCGAGGGATAGTGGGGTGATTTGGTCAGCTATTCCAACTCCGAAACAGAGATCCTTAAAATCAACTACATGCCAAAGAGGATGAGCATGAGATGTTATAGCGAGTTTTTATGGACTATGGCAGGCGAGTTCTACTGTCAATCTAAACTAAGGGGACTCAACTTCAAATGCTTTTGGGTTGTGAAGAGAACAATCACCATTACAAGATTGCCTGCTATATTGCTATGTTCAGGTTTGTCCTGCTTTTACTTACTTACTTAAGGTGGCGCTACAGTCCGGGATGGACCTGGGCCTCAACCAACAAGCGTCTCCAGCCAGCACGATCTTTGGCCAGCAGTCTCCAGTTTCGCACGCTAAGTTGGCTATGGTCCCTTTCCATTTGCGTGCGCCACCTGAGTCGCGGTCTTCCTCTACTGCCCCGTCCCTCGGGTGTGGATTCGAAAATCTTCCGGGCCGGAGCATTCACGTCCATTCGCTCTACATGACCCAGCCACCGCAGTCGTTGGATCTTCAGTCTTCTGGCTAGGTCAATGTCGCTGTACAGCCCGTACCAAAATTACTTGAAGAATTTTCCTCTCAAAGCAACCAAGAGTAACCTCATCCGCTTTTGATAAAGTCTATGCCTCTGCGCCATAAAGAAGGACTGGGATGATTAAGGTCTTATAAAGGGTCACTTTAGTTGTTCGCGAGAGGGCTTTGCTACTCAATTGCTTTCTTAGCCCAAAGAAACAGCGATTGGCAAGAGTTATTCTTCGTTTAATCTCAGCGCTGGTGGAATTGTCTGAGTTCATAGCGGAGCCTAGGTAGAAAAAGTCCTTTACCACCTCAAAATTATATCTTCTATAGTGACATTCTGTCCAAGACGTCGGTGTTGGGTGTCCTTTCTCGATGACAGCATACACCTACTTTGTCTTGCCCTCACTGACCGCCAAAGTCATCTTTCCGCCTCCGTCTCAATGTTGATGTCGTCGGCGAAGGCAAGTAGATGGACGGACTTTTGAAAGATAGTGCCTCTGGTGTTAGCGTTTGAGTTTTGCACTATTCTTTCAAGAACGTTTGTCCTGCTTAGTTTAAGAATTTCCTTAGTTCGCTTGTGGTCCTTTTCTGACCACTCTGGTACTCAAAGTTAGGTTGACGTCAACTTCTTGATTTCAACTTATTTTTGCTAATTCGTATTTAATTCGGCACTAGATATTGGATAGGATCTAGGATCTACAACAGAGAGACACTATATGCAACTATTTGCGAGTCTTATTGATATTTGCAGGCTTCGATTTGCAGAATAAATGCAGGCTCTGGCAGTTCCCTCCGTGGCTTTTGATCTGTCTGTAAAGATTGCCAGCCCATTTGGTACATATTACACTTTACGACGTTTCTATGCCATTCCTCTCTTTCTGCATACTATTTGCCTACTGGATGTTATATCAAAGTCCAGCGAGGGTCGATTTCATCTGATTTTATTGGATTGTTATGGAAAAATTCGCCCATGATTGGGGAGTGTCCTATATTCCTTTTATAAAAAGAGCCTGAGTTTGTAAGCCTAAACACACTATTTCCAGCTTAATCTGTAAATTAAGCAGCAGTAAGTTGAGAAAAGTGAACATAGCCGCCATGACTGCTGCTCGAAGTGCACCTTTTGCAGCTATTTGCTAAGGGCAAACACTTTGTGTCTAAGAATTTTCCTTGAACTATTATTACTACGAAATCTATATATAAGCAATGTCATTTATGCTCATCGATTCTAGTCTTTTAGTGATTTTATCGATAAGTAGGACTAATAACAGAAAATATATAATGACTACTTTTTGAAGGGATCCTCTTGTAACCGATCTCCGCATGAAAGATGCTGCTTATTCCCTGCTGAATGTTAAATCTGTGGAGTATGCCTTTGGTTAACTCCAACCTTTTGTCTTTTATCGCGTATAAGAAAAAAGGAAACAATTTTTTTTTTTTATGGTTTTTATTTAATTTAAAATATAAGATTTAATTGTCGGCTATATGAAGGAAAGAACAACTTGTCGAGTGCCGGTACCAAAAACGAATGACATTTTGATTACAGAGATGGAAAAGGAAAATTATGGGTCGTCTCTGTTCTGTTACCATTTCGTTTCTATTACTCATTGTTCAGATGGGCGAACTTTTCTAAGTTATTATTTTGTGTTTTCGATTAGAAGTTATGTAGAACTTGTTGCTACAAATCTTTCTAGAGAATTGTTAATACCCATTACATTATTACATTAGCATTTACATTATTAAAGGCATGTCTTCTAAAAAAAGGTGAATTTCAGCACCATTTAAATAAATTGGAGGGGTTCTTATGATCAATACCGTCAGGGGTAAGGACAGGCTAAAGAGTCACATTTTACTTAAACAAACATTTAAAATTCACAGCGATGATATGACATGAGTCGTTACCTAGATATTCAGGTGCCATGAAATAAAGTCTTATGCAAAAAGGTCCAAAACGTAATTTTGTACGTTTTTGTATTGCAATTTCAGATGTGCAATAAAGTCAAAAATGATTATTGGAATTTATTTCATTTTCAAAAGTGAAATAAAGTTGGAATTTATTTCATTTTCAAAAGTGAAATAAAGTCCAAACCGAAGTTGAAATAAAATCCACAATGCATAAACAGTAGGTAGACTATGTATGGGGGGCTATGCTGCCCCCTGCAATGACTTTATTGCACTTTCCAAAAGTCGTTTTGGATTTTATTGCAATTTCAAAAGTGCAATAAAGTCCAAAAAATGTACGTTTTGGACCTTTTTGCATAAGACTTTATTTAATGGCACCAGATATTCATTATTGTAGAAAGAGTGCCTATAATATTGAACTTAGCTCCTATTTAATTTTGACGTTCAAGAAGTATCAATCTTCTTCAATCTTTTTTTCAGACAACCTTCACTTCTTAAGGTTTGCATATTTTACTATCGTATCTCTGCACTAGTCGGTTCGGTTGATGTCTTCTTCATATCTTGGAATCAAACCACGGATCAATTTAAGAAAAACGATGTCATCCTCATCATAAATATTGGTGAGAGTTATATATAAATTTTTACCAATAAGAGGGATCTTCAATTTTATGCCAAAGGCCTGAATTTAGAATCAGGTAAGTTATTCTCCCAGATGATCAAACGATCGCATGTGTTTTTTGGGGTTTGTAAGAACACTCGCTCGCAGTAGTACGGCACTGTGCGACAGGGCTGACTTCGAAGATTTTGAAAAAGTCGCAAAAAAGGGGATTTGCATACAAAAAGGGGCAATACTATAATCTGCCTAAAAATGGCAGAAAAAAAACGCAAAACGAGTTAAATTCGCCAAAGTTAAAATGGCTTACGCATAATCTCGTCTTGTTCTACCTTATTGTTGCATTGAACATGGAAGTTATGGCTAAATGGCTATAATGGCTTAACTTATGACAATAGGACAATAGCTAAAATAAAAAGGACGCATACAGATCCCAATTGTGAGCTAGTTTCGTAAAGTATTTATTATGTAACATTTCGTGTTTCTTACAAAAACGTATTTTTCTTCAAAATGGGAAAATTATCAACGAAATACAGAAAAGGGGCAAATATGGACGATTTTGGAAAAGTGGTCTCATTATGGGGATAGAAAGGAGAAAAGGGGAAAAATGCAACTTTAGTCGCATAAAGTCAGCCCTGCTGTGCGATGCCATCACTTGACTATATAAAATGTAAAACAATGAAAATAAAGTCGCATACTATATAAAATGAAAATACGGAAAATAAAAGTCAATTGATAGTAAACTATAGAGCAATCGGCTATTGAATATTGGGTCTCTATAGAATGCACTTCAAACTTATAACTAACAATGTTCCTAAACAAAATTCACATTCGAGCCAAAATTGTATGTAGATGTAGACATTCCTACACTATTATCTATATATATAAAAATTGAGCCTTAAAATGTTTGTCGCCGATTCACGCTTTAACGCATTTACCGTTCTTAACCAAACTTTCGCACATCTTTGGTATTGGTCCATACATGAATCCTGTGAAGTTTGGTCAAAAATGGACAAAGGGGCGTGGCACCCCCATACAAAAAAAACATTCAAAATCGTATATATCGAAAACCACCAAATCGATTGAGCTCAAACTTACAGATAATCTTAGTTATTGGCCCTGGAGTTGTTCTGTGAAGTTTGGTGAAAATTGGACAAAGGGGCGTGGTACCGCCCATACAAAAAACATTCAAAATCGTATATCTCGAAAACCACCAAATCGATTGAGCTCAAACTTACGGAAGATCTTAGTGATTGTCCCTGGAGTGGTCCTGTGAAGTTTGGTCAAAATTGGGCAAAGGGGCGTGGCACCGCCCATACAGAAAAACACTCAAAATCGTATATGTAGAAAACCACCAAATCGATTAAGCTCAAACTTACAGATGATATTAGTTATTGGCCCTGGAGTGGTCCTGTGAAGTTCGGTCAAAACTGGACAAAGGGCGTGGCACCGCCCATACAAAAAAAAAAACATTCAAAATCGTATATCTCGAAAACCACCAAATTGATTGAGCTCGAACTTACAGATAATCTTAATTATTGGCCCTAGAGTGCTCCTGTGAAGATTGGTCAAATTTGGTCAAAGGGGAGCGGCACTTCACATACAAAAAAATATTCAAAATCTTATACCTCCTATACAAAAAACATCTTCTATGGAGTGAAACTCGATGACGTTATATCTCCATAACCGCTGCTGGTCCGATTTTCATTATTCTTTTTTTTTTTTGTTCGTATTGCTGTGTTTCAAGTACAACTTTTCGATAGTCTTGGAATTGGAAGCCAAAGTTTTTAAAATTTGTAACATCGATATAAATGATATTGTCTAGGCAATACAATTTCTGAAAAAAAAAAAAACAAAAAATGTTGTGTAAGAACTATAGAGCATTACAATAAAAACAGTTCTTCTATTTAACTATTTTGCACTACGAAGTGTGCACGGGCTACGCTAGTATATATTATTTTATGAAAATGTACAACAAAATTTAGCTAAAATTAAGGCAACCATTGCCACCTGCGGCAAATACCTAATCAAATCATTCCCCTGACATTAGAAACTGAAATACTTTCTATTCGTTTACAAATGGGCAATTTAAAAGCCGTATTTATAAATGTATGTCCAAGCTAAGTGCACATGTTCGAGTATGTACCTAAATATGTATACCTACAAATTCAACATACTTTCGTAAGCGATTTCTTAGTAAAAAGTGACATACAAACATTTCAAATCGATTAAGTAAACTACCTTTCAACAGAACACAGTTAACAAGTTAAAATGTTTCGGTGCAACCGAAATCATTTCATATTTGTAATCTCAAGCTAACGCGCAATCATAACAAACTTGTTTTCACCATATAAATGGCATCGAATGGCACGTTCCAAGTCCATTTCCAATTTTAATTCCATGTGGACTTGGTCCAGAATCTATAGTGCTTGCATTTTACTGCAACGAAATAAAAATGCCACTGACCATATAAACGTATCAGTGACACGAACGACATAACCATTATGAGTGCAAACGACTTCTCCCCACCCCCCTCCGCATCAGTGTCGCGCTCCATCATCAATTCAAAAATGGTTCCAGATACCCTCGTAAAAAAAAACGATAAATTTATGTGCTTACACTCTCGAATGCGCGGTTGTAATGCATTAAATCATTACGCTTCCATAATTCGAAAAGAAAATTTTCCGTGAAAACGATAAAATTATTATCTATGGCCACACGAAGCAGGTACACCATGGCAGACATACAACCAGACCTAGTGCCAAATTCTGGGAACTTGACGATTCCGCTCCGATATCTGTGTCGTATGTCGTGTCGTTAATATGTGTCCCCCCAAACTGACGACAAGGTATATGATATGAACGAACGACATACCAACGACTCATTAAAAATATTAACTACTCGCGCATTTATAAATATTCATTAGTGGTGACGTTGCCGTTGCCTTTCATATGAAAATATTAAAATTAAATATTTTTCTTTTACTGCTTTGATATTTTTTTTCATTATGAACTTTATCAGGGGGCATGTTTTTCTTGGTGGGATATCAATGATTGTAAAGTTCAGTTGTCTATGTGAGGTAGTGCAGCGTGACACCGGTGGCTATCATAAATCGTGTAGAGGCTCAAGCTATATTGGAAATGTTAAGCAGGGGCCAAAGGTTGCGCATTTGGGCCGAATAAATGAATAGATCATGTCCTATAATGTTGAATGGAATTTTTAATTTTTTGTTTAATAACATGTTAATGTAATTGAACTTACAAACAACATTTGATACCCACTATAGTTAAAAGTTATAAGCGGATTTTAAATTTACATAATTTGTACAGTGAAACACGTGGTATCAAAACAAGACGTTCCTTATTCGCATTGTATTACGCGAGTGGGAAATATGTTAAGCAATAAAGGGTCTATTAGACTATATAAGGTTGAAATTGAATTGTGATCTGTATCTGGTATCGCACCAAGATGCTTACATCGAAGAACATTTATCTTTAATTGGGCGGACGCTGTACAAAGTTTATTAGGATACATATTCGTCATTGCAAAATTATCCAAGTTCAGCTTTAGAATCTTCAACTTGATGCGGACAAAAGTGACGGAAACGGAAGTACGTTGACCGACCATACCATTAGTCCAGCAGCTAGCAGTTCGATAAGATACTGTTGTTTGTACGTCTTGATTGAGTTTAAAATAGCTTCAGCTTTCTTATCATGAGTTCAAGGAAGTATTTTTGAAAGAGAGTAAGCACTGGCGTTTAAAGTGCTCAGATGGAACGTGCTTTTCCACACTCGTCCTAAAACCCCAGAGTTTCGCTTGTATACGAGAATTTTAGCCATTAACTTAATCTTACTGAT
This sequence comes from Cheilosia soror, assembly GCA_949372485.1. Lineage (NCBI taxonomy): Eukaryota > Metazoa > Arthropoda > Insecta > Diptera > Syrphidae > Cheilosia > Cheilosia soror. The sequence goes on from OX443561.1 coordinate 141,201,088, forward strand.
GGAAACTGTCGGATATCGTGGATGTTGGAATCACGGCAAAACTAATCACACAAGAAGGTACGTAACATGAACCCATTTATCATCAACAAATATTTAAGGCAACTGGTGTATGGAGATGATATCGACATAATTGGTCAGCTTTCAGTCAAAATTGAAAGACTTATGGGTTTAAAAATACACTCAGAAAAAAATCGCAAGCTAAAATCAAGTATGCTCAAGCTTGATTTTAAATTTTTTCATTCTTACGTGTTAAATCTTAATATGACACCAATTGTTCTTGAAATAAGCCGAAACAATCTTAAAAGATGATATTGAAATACAAATGAGCTCGCAAAATCTTGAGTTAGTTTTTTTGTTTTTGAAATAAGCCGAAACAATCTTAAAATATGATTGAAACACAAATAAGGGACAAAACAATCTTATTTCTAGCTTCTTCATGATTGAAACAAGCGCAACAATACTTAAAGTGCATGCGCATTCGTGCATTTTAATTTCTATTCGTTCCTAAAATTCACACTCACTTGCTGAGTGAATTCTCATAAGGCATAACATTAAAAATTTAATATTATTACCTATCTACTGAACTGATTGATCTACTGATGTGAATGAATAATGTGATTATGTATTATAAGATGGTAATTATCTAAGATCTAAGGTTTAGATCTTGAATACCCAAAATTAATTTGTTTCAGGCATCGTATAATATAAGAACCTCCTTTTTAAAATAATCGCGAAACAGTATTGAAGTAAAATTTTTAAGCTTAAAAAATCTTAAAAGAAAGACTTTTTAGTCTTGTTTTAAGAATTTTCGAGCTTAATTTAAATTGACAATGGTCTAAAACGTAGCTTTTGTATTCTTAAAATAAGAACGAACATTCTTAAATCAATCCCGAAATGTGATTGAAGTAAGTTATTTAGGCTTAATAAAAATTTAAAAACAAGATTTTTTGGTCTTGAAAAAACGAGCTCAAAATAAGATTTTCCTACTTGAAATTAGATTTCCCAAGATAACCATACTTTCGCCAACGAACGCCAATCTCGTTTTTCCTCTAAGTGTAGAGGGTAGAGCATCACTTTGGGTTGCTGAATATTCTCTGACGTTCTAAAAGAACGGACATCGAGTTTGACAGAGAGACTGCACATTTTCCAGCAACCGAGTTTCAAAACACACTGATTGGAGCTTATGCTCACGGCTGATCAGGTGTAAATTAAGCTGGAAGATCAAGACAAGATCTATTAGCAGTTCGGGCGAAGCGAACCGGATATTGGGCTGATTTTCATTCAGTAAACTTATGATTTACAACCCAACTCTATATGAAAGTAAAAAATGTGCACGACTGGGTCGCACGTAACTTTCTCGTTTATTGCGAATCCCGCAGTATCTCAAAGTCATTTCAGCAAATTTTACGTTTAAAATCATACGGACTCAAGATGTATTCAGATAACTGAGCACTTGTTAATTAACAACGTAATACATACTACATAAACATACGTATTAACTTCAACATTTACTTTTAAATTTCACCCTGAACTGACACTTGAATTTCGAATTATATTGCCACTGAAGTTTTGAGCTTTGCAAAAATATACCGTGTGTGAATAAATATCGGGATTTGGGTAGTCATTTTTGAGAAATATTCATAGAACGCCAATGTTTGAGTTTTCTGAGAAAAACTAAGTACGTGAATCGTGAATGCTATATGTTGTCTTGAATATGTATTTTGATCAAAATCGTTAGAGCGGTTTTTTGTAAAATTATGCTGATGTTACAATTTGGATTCGAAAAGCACTGTTACTGAACTGTTTAGCTGAAAACTGAGTACGACATATTCTTCAGGATATAAACATTACCTAGCAGATAATATTTTCATCCAAATCGAAAATGGCGTTTTCCAGATATGAGCAATTTTTAAAGTATCGTTTTTAGCGATTGGGAAGGACGCATTCATGGTTCAAAAGGTGAAAAAGGTGAGCCAGTGGTATTACTATGGATTTAAGCATTACCTGAAAGTAACATTTTTATCATAATCGAAAATGGCGTTTTTGAGATATGAGCGGTTTTTTAAAGTACTTTTATTAGGGATTTGGGTGGATATCAAAGGACGCAGTCTTTTTAGGGAAAAACTGAGTTTGCTATCAAGTTAAGAATGACAATAGTACCTTAAAAATGTTTTTTTGTTTTTTTTATTATTTTTTTTTGACCGTTTTCGAGAAAAGGCCAATTTTCAAAACTGTCGTTGCTGGACTTTTTAGCGAAAAACTGGGTATGCAGTCACGTGAAGCATGCTTACATTAACTCAACTATCAATTTTGGTTCAAATCGTTAGAGCCGTTTTCGAAAAAATCTAAATTTAGGCATATTTCGTCATATTTCGTAAAATTTTTATATGGGAGGTACCGTTAATATTAGGGCTAGCTTAAAAAAAAAAAACGTCCCAAGCGGGAAGCTTATAAACTCTAAATACGAAGTTTGAAGCAAATCCGTCCAAGTATTTAGATTCGCCAGGAGTGGGACAGACATACGGACGGAACACCTTTTCCCGTTTGGCCAGTTTCAAACCAAGTTCATATGTTGACGTCAGATCTTTTCTACACAAAACTTTAGGACAGCATGATGTCAAATTTTAACACGATTTTTGACATTTGTAATCTTTACTCCATACACAATCAGAATGTAGGCTTTTCGAATTTTCAAAAATGCACCATTGTTCCAAGTCAAAATTATTTATGTTCGTATTGACTGAACTATAAATGCTTTATAGCAACGATCTATATAGATATAGGTATGTATCTTCTTCCTCCTCAAACAACTAAACACAAATCAAAACACTGTAATAGATAAATTTCACCTTGTTGAATCGTGTCAGAAGTAGTCATTGAATCACTTAATTCGCCGACCGCACCCACGTTGAGCTCTCCTCCGAAAACGTCGCGCTGCGCGCCGGCTAGTCCCGCTGCACCAGATGGGAGATTTGTTCACTTTTTGCACCCATCCCACGTCGATATCGCCAGCGAAGCATAAACACTCTATAAGCGCATTGCATAGGTGCAATAAAATAATGATTTTCAATTTATCACTCGTTTTGTTTGCAACTGTTATTCACGCTCCGCCGCCGCAGCAATAGCAACAGCACCAGATGAGGAGGTGAATTATGCATTTAATCCGAGGCATTACAATTACGACGTCCTCTCATGACAGACAATTTACATGACAAAACGTCTGTTAACATGTATAGGCTTCATGCTGACATTTCATTCATAATCCTAACTTCCGGTGAATGAAGCTATGACTTGGCATGTTATACACGTGACGTGCGACAGAGGAATCGATTTGGATGTCCATTTAAATCGTCTCCATGTCCATTACAGCTTCTAACTTCTAACCCCATTGCGATTAAACAAGATTCCGATTGCTCTCGAAACGATATGGTCATACAGGGTTACATATTTCATAAAATATTTTTTTTTTTTCGCAAAAAGGCGAAAATACGCACGATCACATATCTGCATGATCGATCTGTGTAGGTATCGCAACTGTGTCGTCAATATCAGCATCTCACGTCAGTTGTATGATTGCTCCACACGCACGCACATTGCATTCGAATTTATGGCAAAGCCCGGCGTTTTTATGATGGACCGTAAGCGCAGAGATGTTGCCTGGCCCTATATGGAGCACAGTGGTACAGAAATATTGTTACGTAAATCGGAGCTGTGGCGAATACCACTCGAGATGATGTGGTGCACGCAAAGATTTATGTGCTACGCATTTATAATTAATTTTTATATAATATATGTGTATTGCAGGAATCATAATAATTATGGCACAGATATTGGCCTTCTTTTAGCCAGCCAGCGGACATGGCACATGGATGGAGGAGAAATGCCTCTTAAGTTGGCAATGCGCAATCGGGTAACACTAACAAGTAGAGGTTTGCGCACATCTCAGTAAACAAATGGGGTTATGGATGTGCAATACTGCTCTGAATGATTGCGATAATTAAAAAACAGGAACGACTGCATTTTTGCGTATATGCATCTTGGTTACAATGTAAGTAGCTGCTTATGGTTTTTCCACATCGTTATTAGAGTATGTAGTTCATAATGTTCGCGAGATGTGGCAGGATGAGCAAATAACCATCGGAGACCCCATAAAGTATAATATATTCTGAATCAGGATCACATTCTGAATCGATTTAGCCATGTCCGTCTGTCTGTCTGTCCGTCTGCCTGTCTGTCTGTCTGTTGAAAGCACGATAGCGTCCTAACGAATTGACCTAGGCCAATGATATTTTGTAAGGCGACTTCTTTTTACCGTCGTCAGGTTGGTATTGAAAATGGGCTATGTCGGTTAAGTAGTTATGGTACCTTTCATTTTTCATTCATTCATTCATTTTCAATGGTCCGCTTGTCCATTAAGTGGGTTGCGGGTGTAGGTTGCTCAAGTGGACCCTCCATAGCTCTCGATCCTCCGCCATCGACTCTAAATCATCAAGGGCAATCCCCATACGGGTAGAGGAGAGATTATGAATTTGATCTAACCATCTCATCCTGGGTCTACCTAGGGGACGCCTGCCCGATGGTACGGATTCCATAGCACGTCGTGGAATCCTGGTCGGGGACATGCGTTTAACATGCCCAAGCCACTGAAACATGGATCGCTCCGTCCGAAGAAGGAGCTGCTCGACATTGAGTTCCTCACCTATTCTAGTATTTCTAATGCGATCTCTACGGGTCACACCAGCAATACAACGGAGAAATCTTATTTCGGCAGCTTGTATTCGCGATCTTATTCTTTCGGTCATTACCTAAACCTCATGACCATAGGTAAGAGTTGGGACAAACACCGAATTAAAGACTGACAACTTAGCTTTGACACCAAGTTCAGTCGTCCTGATAACAGAATGACCAAGCTGTCTCAAAATCGATCCAGCCTGACCAATCCTACAGGAAAACTCGGCATTGCTCCTTCCATCACTCGTGAATAAGACCTCGAGATACTTAAACTTCTCCACCTGTTTCAATGGGACTCCACTAACATGCAGAGTGCATTGAACAGGCGTTCTAGAGACGACAATCACTTCAGATTTGTTCACGTTTACTTTCATCTCAGCTTCAACACAAACGGCTACAAACCGGTCGAGTGCGCGCTGAAGTTCAGTCTGAGAGGACCCAAGGATGACCAAGTCATCAGCGAAGAGCAAATGACTTATCCTCAGATCTCCCAATTCGAAACGTTCCTCGCCAAGACTGCGCTGTAACATCCAGTCTATATAAGTGATGAAAAGGAGAGGGGACAAGACGCACCCCTGGCGAAGTCCAACGCCCACGGCGAAAGGTATTGATTTAACGCCGTTTACCCGAACACAGCTTTTACAGTTTGTGTAAAGAGATTGAATTGCTCTCAAGAGAGAACCGTTAACTCCATTCTCCTGTAACACACTCCAGAGTTTACCTCGAGGGACTCGGTCATATGCTTTCTCCAAATCTACGAAGCAAGCGTAAACAGGTGTAGCATACTCCCAAGCCTTCTCAAGTACCATTCTGAGAGTGAATAACTGGTCGGTTGTGCTTCTGCCGGGACGAAAGCCGCACTGCTCATCTCCTAATCGTGCCTCGACCACAGCTCTGCAACGCGTTTCTAGTTATGGTACCTCCCATACAAAACCACTATTAGACCCACGTCTCTCTCTGTCTGTTGAAAGCACGATAGCGTCCAAACGAATCGACTTAGGCAACTGAAATTTTATGAGAGCTCTTTTATTTATGACCTTCTGGTTTGTATTAAAAATGGTCCATGTCGGTCAAGTAGTTCTATTACCTAACACACAAAGCCAATATTTGACCCATATATCTCTGTCTGTTGAAAGCACGATAGCGTCCAAACGAATCGACTTAGGTGAATGAAATTTTGTGAGAGGACTTGTTTTTACCGTTGTCAAGTTGGTATTTAAAAATTGTCTATGTCGGTCATCTAAACTTTATATTAACCACAGAATAAGTATTTTGTAGGAATAAGGAATTAGCCAGCTTATTTGTATATGACATTTGAAGGATTATATAAATACATTAGTTATATTAACAAACATTATAGCCCACTTCACAATCAACTTCGGGTAATATTTGAATGCCTTAAGGTGCTAGTACACGATATGTAGCACGCCACATTATATATGTAGCTCTGACGTAATTTTGACGTCGCGTATGGAGCCAACGGCTATACCGTGTACTAGCCCTCTTTGTGCCACTCACATAAGGTACTCATATGTATAAGGCACGATATAAGGCACTCGTGTGCGGCTTTTCAGCATTCCGTGCCGATTTGTGCTACATAATGTCGAGTAGTTACCTGCACGGTTCGTATGTATTTTTGAATGTAATTTCAGCATTTCAGTTTGTGTCAGTGAGTTTTGTACGAGCAGCATGGTATTTAGTTTTTTGTGGGTCATGAAAGTAGCGAACGCGACGGGATGACTTAAATACACCCAAAGCAATAAAACAATTAGTACCTGCAGTTCTAGTGCAAGACTGCACACAGAGCAATAAAACTGCGGATAGCATCATCATAAACGAATAACCAACAGCCAACCGATATGTGCGCGCTGTGCTACATTCCGTGTACTAGCACTATTTTATGTAGCCTTTGCGCTACATATACGAAAAACGAAATGTGTGCCATATGTGTAGACTAACTGGTGATGTCAGAGCCACATATATATGTGGCGTGCTACATATCGTGTACTAGCACCTTTAGGCCTACTGTTCACGTAGCTGCACTTCATACGCACTTGGTGGGTTATAGGTTGCCGTACTCTTTAGAAGTTTTATTTAATAAAAAGAAAAATAAACATAAACGGGTCTTTTAAGTCCTATTTAATAAAAAGAAAAATAAGCATAAACGGGCAAACCTCAAAATCCTTTGAACATAACCAGTTACGCTGTGGAGGGGTATCACTGCATAATAATAACCCTAAACACCTCGGTGTCCAAAACTGGAATAGCTTAATGTAGACAGAGCCTGCTTTGAATTCATCTTGTGTTAAAGTCATCAGGCCAGTTGGTAAAGGTTTATATTACCAACACCTGTGCTTTATGAGTTTGGTATAAGGTTAAGTGAGGTTGGAAGGCTGCTGATCTAATTTAGTGACACAGTTAAAACGCATCTTTTTATCATAATCTCTAGATGATAGACCTGGTAAGTGTAGGTATATAGGGAGATCAAATAAAAAAATATAAGGTTTCAGAGTCCTGAAGATGAAGCGTATTCCACGGATATAGTGAGCATCCCTTTTCCTGAGGTGATTCTGTCGTCATTACATCGATCAGTTTACGTTTGCTGTCTGATTCGCAGTTCTTTTTTGTTCATCTTGATGCCGATTCTTCATTTTGCCTTTGGTTTGATCTGATTATTGGTATTGTCAAAGCTTCATTTAGCTCTGTTTCCAATATTCTGTTGTCTTCGTTCTTACCTTGGGCTTCCACTGCGGGCAAATCAATCGATGTCAACGCGGAATGCTTCTATCAGTCTCGGAATAATTATTTTGTAAATTGTTCTTCGATGTATTTAAACCCGTATTTTTATTTTTTTTTTTGTAAATACTTCTCCCGGGAAAGGCAAACCTATAACGCTTCATCAGCGCCCCGAGATGCTTGCAGATGTATGTTAGTTCTGCACTTAAATTGCTGCAAATTGTAGTCTTCTGGAAATATATTCCCAGGAAGCGAGTTCCAAAGTTTGCTTGTCCTGTAACAGAAGGAGTTTTGGAAAGATGATGTCCTCGCGGTTGTCAAGTGTACTGTATGGTCATGAGCATTAGAAGCCTGTCTTGCGGAAAAGTTGCATTTCGAGGGATAATGTCCTTGAGTTCCTCGGAATACCTACCATGGAAGTACCTATAGAACAAGCATATAGGTCAGCGACTTGTCTTCTGTGCACCAACGGTTGCAGATTCGATGTGAGTGTAGGGTCTCCAATAAGTCGAACTGCTCGTCTCTGTATGCTGTCAAGTAGGTTAAGTGAATATTTTGGGGCCGAGCTCCATACATGGGAGAAATATTCCAGGCCTGGTTTAACCTGTGCTTTGTAGAGAAGGAGAAGTTGCTTGGGGCTAAAGTACTTCTTTGCTCTAAATAAGTATAGCTCAACTTAGCGGACGCCGATCTTGCGATATAGGATATGTGGTCCTGCCATGTGATTCCTGAATTGACTGTGACTCCTAGAAGGTGCATTGAGTCCTTGGGATGGATTGGATGGTCATCCATTTGGATCTGAGGAACTGTTGATGCATTTTTCCTGGAAAATGTTGTGAGCTTTGTCTTGTTTACATTAAATACAACCAAGTTGTCTTTTCCCCACTTCAAGATTTTGTCCAGATCACCATTTAGAGAACTAATTTGTTCAGTATGGGCTCAGTTCTCATTTGTACTCTGTATAGTAGCCAGAAGCTTTCTTCGTACCTACCCACAAATGACTGCCATGCTTTGTCTACAATAAAATGTGTTTCCAGATAATATACCTACAAATTGTAAAAAAAATATGTCTACCCTTATTTCTACTTTTATTAAAACCTCTCTCCATATATTGTAGTTCAGTTATTTCAAGACCTTCTAGCCTCCGTTCGATAGGTCTAGTCAAATAGCATTTCTACTTAATAATTCAAGTCATAACCATTTTGATAAACACTGTTCCACTTCTCATTATCCACCGAGTCTATCGCTCCTACATATGTGATATGTCATCGATGACTGAAAACAAGTTGACATGTTTCTCCAATCGGTCAAGAGTGGCTTATTCGCCGCGAATTAAGGCATCTCTCACATCCATCATCGTGTCGTGCATTCATCATAAACTCACATACTGAACAGACACACGGTATCCCACTGTTGATATTGATCTGAATTTTATTGATCACCATTTCGGATCACGCCATACAACACACCGTACAGCAGATACTTTGGCATCGACGAGTCCCAATCCAGCCACCAGTTACTGTGTCAACCATTCGCCATCGCAGAATATGGCAGCAACAAATAAAAATGTTGATTGCATAAAAATTTGTTTATTATTATGGAAATTTAACATGAATACCTGTTGCCCGTCATCGTGCATGATTTATCGCTACTTGCAATGTGCGTTCGAAATGCTATTCGTTCCGTATTTGGTGTCCTCGCTGCGTGTAGAATATGGATTTATGGCATAGAGCAAGCAAACACTTAATAAGCGCTGGGAATATAAGCGCGCCGAGCATACTGCGTAAACTTGTCCAAAAATCAATATGTTACTAGTATAATTAATTAATGGCGATTTTAGTACTATTAACGCGCTAATTTGGTTTCGACGATTGACTTAACTGATGCAGTGCACTGCGAGTGTCGCAAATGGAAATTTGAGAAGGTTTGCTGGCTCCGCGTATACATGGCACTAGATGTCACAGAATATGGAATTTACCTGGCGACATTCATTGGAATGCTCATAATGCCTCGAGAGTGCAACATTTTATTTAAATGGCTGTATGGAAAGAAGTCTAGGTTTGGAGTTACTCGATCACCATGAAAATTGTCATTTTAGATACATTTTGTATAATTAACTTGAGTATGGACTCTTTTGTCATAAAAGTTTGGCAGGCTTAAGGCATTCTTGTGAAATTTAGTGCAGCTATGCAAGTGGTCAAATGCGTATACTGCATTATTGCATCTTTTAAAAAGCTACATAGGTTAGGTACCTCTAGTACTCAGTAAAGATTAACGAAACACAATATGCGTTCTTATTGGAAAGGTAATCGTGTACTAGCAACTTTAGAATCCTTAAGAAACGCATATACGAGGTTTTAAATATCAGGCAGGGTAATCTACCGAAATATTGAGTGATGCTGAGTGATCCGTTCCACGCGCCGATTTTTGTTGACCGCTGCTTGTCACTGAAAATTGTAAGTCAGTTGACCTTGAAGCAGTCATCGAATTTATCAAAGTATTTATTCTTGCGTTGACGCGATTTGTAGCAAAGGGAGGACTAGCAGAGCAGGACCGTAGCCAGGATTTTGGTTCGGGGGGGGCTAGCTTCCAAGTCTTACGAAACAAAAAACTATTCGAATTCATTGATTCCTATTAGTCACAGTTTTTCAAAGCAGAAGACGTCTTGGTTTTTTTTTTTGATATGAGATCAATCACCTTATCTGGATCCACAATAATATCCGAATGAACAGATATCATAGCAAGTGAACTTAACCTTGAGTTCTCCATAACGCTTCGGGACATTGTTTTAATCTTTTTCATAGCTGAATGGGTTCTTTCAACACTAGCTGTGGTCACTGGAAGCGCTGCTAAAACCATAAGCAAGAAATTTATAGTCTAAAGTAATTCTTGTCACATATATTAAGCAATTTCAAAACTTCGGTAGAAGGGTCACTCGACGATTTTTTTTCGCACCAAAGAATGTACTCAGCTTTCACAGCTGACAACGAAATTGCATTATCAAAGTAACGTGTTAGCTTTTCCATTTCGTTCACTCGCTCAACTGCAGCAAGACCTATAGGAGAACAGCTTGAAACGATGATACAACGTCTTCGTTGACCATGAATATGCCCCTAAGATTTTGTATTAATGAATCTATGCAAGAAATCAGTATCGACTCTGTGGTGACCTATGCTTAGAACATGACCACCAGTGATGTCATTTTGAGGGATTTATCCCTTTTTAAGGGGTTTTCTGCGAATCTTAATATGTCCGAGGGATAAAGGGACATTTTAGCTATCAAAGGGATTTTCTTTCAGAGTAATAAATTTCATATAATAACAATTTTCAAACACAAGTGAACCGAACCCTTAGGTTAAGACAATACTTTCTAGCGATAAAGCAGCCATATATGTAAACATATGTAAACATATATGGCGTAAATACTTACAACATGCGAATAGGTACGAACATATGTACCTCAGAAGATATGAAATGGTGCTCACTTCACAGCAAAACAAAATCATCTACAATTAGTTCGTTGTCGTTCATATTTTTTAAACTGATTTTTTTGGCAGGTAAATGAATGAAACTAGGTACATATTTTTTTTTATTTGAGAAGTCATACCTCATTGCTTGTTTTTAGAATGGCGGAAAAGGGAGAATCATCACAGCGATCGTATAAGATGAAATTTTGTTCGAGTTGGACGACTGCCGACAAATATAAGGATTGGATAGCGAGGGTTCCAGAAAACTCGAAAAAGGCCAAGTGCAAAAATGAAGTCATTAAACGTAATTTTTGTTTGAAATGCGTCTCTTTTATTTTCTTTGGTTTTTTTTTTTTTTGTTAGGGGGGTATTTTAGTACATATTCTAACAAAAAGGGATAAAGTCCCTCGAAAATGGATTTTTTAACGGTTGATCAGGGATAATCCATCAGAACCTTCTGGCAACACTGATGACCACACAGGTCAATTATGTGCCAGAGTGTAACATCTGTTGTCTCTCTATATAAGAGCTAACACATCTATTTGGTGTCGAACACCGGTCTACACAGACTCTAAAATAGGCTTCAGAAGGAGAGGTTTCTGGATTGGAACGCGTTGTTTGTTTCAATGAAGTTCTTTAAATAAGTCCTCGGCAAGTTAGGATGCGGATTGAAAAGCCTCTCTGAAAAAATCTTCGGCACTTTCTCTGATGTCCTTAAGAAAATTCAGAACTTCTTTTGTGCGGTCGATTGCAAAAACGAAATCTAAGGATTTGTTCTGTAGGGAAACTGATAAGGGCAGCGCTAAACTGAATAATTTTTCGTATACAATGAGGCTTACTAGGCAATGACCGCTGCCAAAAGTGTTGATACTTTCGAAGACTTCACCCACGTTCTGCTCGTTATTTTTCCAATACTTACTTGAGATGCATTTGAAGAGCTCTACAAAGGAACTAACACTGTCATGCCTTTTAATGAAAGTCGTAAAAGTCGAGTTTTTCGGCTCTCTGGTGCGTGTTTTTTAATGACAGTTCTGAAAGTTACATAATATGCATTTGAAAGGTTGCGGAAGAAATTTAGCTTTAGCCCCTCAAGCCTCCCCCTGGCTACGTGCCTGTAGCAGAGCGTATTAACTGGGACGAAGCGACATATTTTGTGGGTGCAAGGCGTGAGCTGTAAGCATTGACAAAATACGCCATTTTCGATTTAGTTAAAAATGTAACTGCTAGGTAATGTTTATATCCTGAAGAATACGTCGTACTCAGTTTTCAGCTAAACAGTGCTTTTCGAATCCAAATTGTAACATTTGTCAGCATAATTTTACAAAAAACCGCTCTAACGATTTTGTTCAAAATACATATTTAAGACAACATAAGCATTCTAAACATGATCACGTACTTAGTTTTTCTCAGAAAACTCGAATATTGCTGTTTTATGAATATTTCTCAAAAATTTCTACCCAAATCCCGATCTTTATTTACACACGGTATATTTTTCCAAAGCCCAAAACTTCAGTGGCAATATAATTCGAAATTCATCGAAATTCTAGTGTCAGTTCGGGGTGAAATTTAAAAGTAAATGTTGAAGTTAATACGTATGTTTATGTTGTATGTATTACGTTGTTAATTAACAAGTGCTCAGTTATCTGAGTACATCTTGAGTGCGTATGATTTTAAAGAAGGGATCGGCATCGAACTTTACGATGCGAAGACTATTTTGCAGAATATAGATACTTATATATATATCAGCACGCAAAATGATGTATTAAACTGGCTGTTGGCTGTTAATCAAAGCTTCTGGGGTTAAATTGAAGTCAGAACTATAATGTAATCAAAGGATTTTTCACTGGACATTGTCAAGTTAAAAAACACCTTATGACTATGGTAATAACCTAAGATAACACTCGCAGGCTATGCAACGAAGAGGAAACTTTTGGTAGCGTCACGTAACTATTTAATCAAAAAACGTTATCGTCGCTAAGTTAAATTCTATACCTCTAGGCAGAGGATATAGCTGCTCATTAGATCAACTAGGATTTATCACTACCTCTGTTATCATTAGCGACCTCAAATTGGAAATTATAACAATAGACCCTTTTTTGACCGTACTAGCAATACGGTGATATGTTCCGCTGAGTACAGGGATTGCATTATTGAATTCAGTAACATTTGCATAGCCTAAGCACGTCGATTACAATGGCTCGGTCCCATTAAGCTAAAATTAAAAAAATAAAAATTTGCCAAGACCATCTTTCAATCCCATACTACCAGGAGTAGCTACACTTACCGTTTCAAATGACAATACACAATTCAAGCTAAGGCAGAAGTCGTTAAATAGCTAAGTCGTAGTTAAACTCACACTTAATGTTAACCTAACATATGTGGGCAGGATTTTTTTCTATTTCTTAAAATCAGATAATTAAACCTCAATAAACCAATAGCATCAGTCAAAATTTAAGAGAAACTTCAAGCAAGTTTATCCTAAATAGAAAAGTGTTCTTTCTGGCATATGCGAAAGCACTTGCAGGTTGCAGCACATTGTTAGGAATTGAGGTAGGCCACAGAGGCATCTTCGGAGTAGTAGAGGAGGACGGTGGCACGCTCGCGGTCCGGGGTAGTTCTTGTCACCCCTCACACTAAACCACCTGCAAAAAAAAAAAAAATAAAGAAGGACAGTCGGAGAACTAAATTTAACTAAATTACACCTATCCTACTCTAGCCCTTTGCATTCACTGCTTCCCGCGATCGGTCCCCGGTAAGGTTCGCTTTATTACAGAGATGGTGCCAGATGATGATGGCACTGGAAAAACACGAAATGCAAAAGTTGAATTGATGGCCATAGTATAGGTACTACATATTCAGAAATTGAAGCGGAACAGACAATTTTTATATTGTCAACTTGGCACGATATATTATTTTAAAAACTGCGGTATTAGGAACTCTTGATCCATTTACAAAAAAATATTTCATTTGATTATCACCTCCTCGATTTGTGTCTAAAATTAAGAAATACAACTTCATAAGATATTAAATAATTTGACTTCAACAACTTTTCAAAAAAATGAAATCCCTTATCATAAACCTCACATTTCAAATAAGTATCTACCTATAGAGAGCAAATAGATAATACTAAATCCATCCATGCCCTACAAAAAAAGACTTACTTACCATACTCTGGGCTTGAAGTCTTACATTGAAAATGACCTTTATAAGATCATATAAGATGCAGGAAAGGGTTGTAAGCATAAAAACGTATAAAAATCGGTTGTTCTTTTAGGTAGACTACCATAAAAGCATATCTACCTCCTCCCCCAAATGATGTAGAATAAATATGGTAGTCAATCATAATCGAGTGTATGTGACATTTTAGCATACGTGGACATAAAAATTCACTCAGCGCCATCAATCTATTTCAAAAATAGAAAAAAAAAGTACTTTGCCATTTTTTATGCAAAAAAATCACTCACATGTTAAAACTACATACATCGTTCCGTCGTCCACATCGACACTCATATATAGTGATTCCAACATCGCTCACATATAATGACTTTGACAACGCCTTGGGACGGGGACTTGAAAACATATGAATGTCCTTAACGATATATTATGTGTGTATGCGTAGTTCACCATTGATGACGATGATGATGAGGATAATGTGACAGCAGCACGTGAGGGGTGCCAATATTTTACCTCGCAATTTTCAATTTTCCTCTTTTCAGCTACTTTCTCTTCGCACATACATCGACGTCATGTCAAAATCACTGGGATAAGTGGCACTACATTAGACTAATCCAGAAGAAAATAGAAGAGCCACCACGGAATAAAGGATATCTCTGGGAAATCCTTACAGAAGGAGAGAGTATAAATTCTAAAAAATAAATATCCAAACTATAAAGAAAGAAAATCAGGAGTGCATCTCTGGGGATGAATATATTACAGTGTCGTGTCAAAATATCTAAAAAAAAACTGGAAACAAAACCCATATCGAAACAGTAGCGCGCGTATCCGTATCTTGGTTACAACTGCTGAAATGAATATCCTTGAGAGTTGTCACTGAAATGGGGGTCCGATTTTATTTATAAAAAATAAAATAAAAACACCTCCTCAGTATCTACACAGGACGATGAAATTGGATAGAATAAAAGACCTGGTGCTGTTGGAATTGAAAAGAAAACACAGATTCATAACGTGGAGTATGCCGCCATCAAGGATGTTGGTGATTGATCGATGAGCAAGTGGATTTGGGATGTTTTCTTCCGTTTTTTTAGAAAGTTTATTTTTTTTCTAAGTCCCCCGTGACATACTTTGGGGGGAAGAAACAAAATAATATGACTACATCGGTTAGTCAATTTGGTATGCGTAGACCTTATTGCGGCTGTGTTAGTATTTATGGGCTGTCAACTGGCCTTATAAGATATTTATTAGGACGGGGCTGACGGCTGCATGCGTGCGTGCGTAGGCTGCGGTTCTATATGTGTGCGGTGACACGAAACCACAGGACGATTTTAATGCGTGATATTGAAGTCGAAAAAAAACAGTACTAAAAGGGTTATGCTTTTTTGTTCAATAAAAAAGGAAAATCAATTTCGAATTGAGTTGATGAAACATTCAGGGGTCAATTGTGGGTTCTAGGGAATTGATGATGAACGACACGTGTATGCGATAAATGATTGATTTGCTCTAAAAAGAACGAAGGACATATGATGTAGTATAGAGAATAATATGTAAGTAGTACCTACATATCTCTAAAAGGGCAATGGAAAACACTAAATTGAAAAATGTTAAATCGCGCTGTCGCGTCGGTCGAAGAGGTTTAAGACAAGGCGTCCCGCTATCACGCAACTCCCATTGCCATCCCATATACAATATATGTACTTGCAATTGTATAGATGAAACTTATTAGGTATTTACAGGTTGCTAATGATATTGACATTAGAGAGAATGCGACGAGCTGTCAATGCCATGGACGAAAACTATTTGGGAAGTTTTAAGAGAAACATTATTGCACTGATTGCTAGGGTCTCACCAGCTCCTTTTAAAGAGGTCACAGTGCCAAAGCCCCATGAATTATCTCTCGAATTATTTGACTTTTTGACTTTTCAATTCATTTTTATTAACTTCTTTCTTTAACTTATAAACTAGAAAAAATGATTAAATCTAAATGAAACTAACATTTATCTTAATCTAGCTTACTGGCTCTTAACGAGCACTCTAAACTTAACTATATCCTTATAACTATTGCCTTAAATCTCTCAATTTTTGTATTTAGCGCTGTTTTTTCATTTCCAAGAAACTTTGCTAAAAACTTGGACACTTTATTATTTTGTGTTTTCTTTAAACTACCTACTTAAAACTACCTAAGCTACTTAACCTAAATTACCTATAATCAGGGTGACGAGCAATCTCTCGATTGGTCACCATCTGAGCATTGGCGGCGTACCCGTCGTGGATGAGCCGCTTATTCCTCGCGCCGCGGTGGCTGTGGCACATTACCGGCACACCATCTTTATCTTGGATTAACACTTTCATGTCTGCATGAAGGAATGCCTCAGGCGGGACAAAGCCAGACCGGAGCGTACTCTCGTGGTACATTAAATTCGGGTAATAACCACCCGAGATCAGATTGTTAGCCATCGCCCTTGCAACGTGCCTTCGAATCACCTTAATTAGGAAATTGTCAATCCTATTCAATCGAGCCCCATCGTATAGGGTCTTGTTGGGATAATATTTTATGTACTCAGACTCGGGAGTTCTAAACAACCCTAGGCAGGTCCTGAGACACTGTCTCTCAAACACCCGAATTTTTTCCATATAGGAAGGCGCTATATTGAACCAAATGGGACAGCCATAAGCGATGATCGGCCTTATAAGGGCCAAGTAGCACATGACCTTTACTCTGGAATCAAGTTGACTGCTGCGAAACAGTCTCCTTGTCAGAGCATAAGCCATCTTGGCCCCAGCAAGACAAGCATCTATATGTTTGTCAAAATGTAGATACTGCCAGATGCCAAGATACTTGACCACGCTTCGCACCGCCAGGCGCCAATGGTTGTCCATTTTGTCCAATAATGGCTAATTTTCGCCAGTTTTTTCTGGTATCCCTAGAGGCCCCAGCCAATGGAGTTCTAAACAGGATTGTTTCCGATTTTTTGAAATTGATTTTCAATTTCCAATCATCGCAATACCTCTTAATTTGATCGAAGTCACGCTGCAACAGGATGTTGATGACCTCGACTTTTGGACCTGATCTGTACGCTGTAGTGGATATCTTGCGTTTCGATTGCACTGAACGCAGTCTCTCCGAGCACTTCCTAGAATTAAAAAAAACTGAACGCTCCCTTTCAAAACGCGCCCTAAAGTCAATGCAGTTCAGTGTGCCCAACAAGAAAACCGAGTTGACGTGCCGGCAGTAAAAAAAAAGAATTCATTCTATCGTGGCGAGCTAACGTGTTGTGTGCTGGGGTGCGAGCATCCTCCCAACCTAAAAATTATTTGTGAAATTTTAATTTAACTTAGTTTTAATAAAGTTTAATAAAAATTAAGAAGTTGGTCATATTTTTTGGGATAACCAAGCAGAACAAAGCAGGTTATATTGGTGACCCCGACAAAGAACGCAAAGGTCGCAAGTGAACGCCATAGTGACGCCGTTATTTGCGGCACCCGGCAGACACAGCTACGACGCAATCACGCCATCACATGCCGTTAAATAGCGGTCTAAGCCAACGCTAATCGTGAATATTCAAACCAACAACGACTCATGAAATTCAGCGCAATTATACAAGCGGCAAAAGAAGAAGCAACGAAAACGAATTTTCGCTTCAACCACCATCAGCCCAACAAATTTTCACTGGAACCACCATCAGCACGGCCACACCACATCTCCATCACACCATCATCGCCACCACGTACCCTGCTACCAGAAAATTCTACTGGGTATATTTACACCACGCCACCAACACCACGGTCACGACATCTATAGTCGGACATTCATCCATCGCCAACATCAAACAAACCACGACGCATCCAGTCCGCCGCAACTACACACGAGTGCGCCGCAGAAACACACCAATGCGCAATAATTGCTCACGTCCAAAGAACAATTATAGGCATTGAAGGAACCAAAGGTCGCCCTGCGTCCACGCCCATTTTTTTTTCGGGCATATCCCGGCGATGCTAGTGTTCCGTTTCACATCTCATCAACTGTTGTTTCAACACCATCAGCGCATTCTCCAGACATTACAACAGCGCCCAACTAGAATAGCAGACACAAAAAAAAAAAACAGCAACTAGAATAGCAGAAAAACCAAGTTCCAGAAAGCAAACGTTTATATACAATATTGTACAGGTGAGAGCATATTCGTTAACCACAGCACACAATTTTTTTTTACATATAATTGCAACATTTTCCCGCGTCTTTAACATTTTTCGCGTTTTGTTTTTTTTCTTTGAAATACATTCCATACGTTATAAAAATTTACCGCGTTGTTAATAAATACTTTATTCCAATCTCGAAAGATTAAACGCGTTTTCAATAAAATTTTAAACTATTTCGGCCTCTGCAGTGATAGGGTTGGGAACATTTTTTATTTGAATATTTTTTTGGCTGTTCAAGGAATTTATTTTCAAATCCCTATTTGAATTAGTTTCACTTTGGTTTATTAGTGTCTCATGCTCGAAAATAAGCCCATTATGACGGGTCCCGAAAATGAAACTCCTCATAATGGAGCAAATAACGCAAACACATCAAACCCATCACCAAACCCACACCTGAACCGGTCGAGTCTCCTCCAAGAGGACACAGAGGTAAACGCAATACGAGTACGTCTTCCAACATTTTGGAACACGAATCCCGTTACTTGGTTCATCCAAGCTGAGGCACAATTTACTGTGCATAGGATAAGCAGTTCGGAAACAAGATACGGCCTGACAGTCGCTTCATTACCTCCCGACACATGCGATACAGTTATTGACATTCTGGCTAACCCCCCAGCCACCAACAAATATGCTTCTTTAAAAGCTGCTTTAATCCAAAGACATTCAGTTTCGGAAACTAAACGTTTAGAGTCATTAGTAGAAAAAGCAGACATTGGGGATCGAAAACCATCGGAGGTTTTCAGATCAATGAAAATGCTGGCGGAAAAATCATTCAGTGATGAAATCATTAAAAATCTGTGGTTGCGCCGTTTGCCCCAACACATAAATATAGCTTTATTGTCAGTCGGTGAAAAATCTCTCGATGAGCTTTCTGCATTAGCAGACAAGATTTATGAAGCATCACAGGGTGCAAACATTTTTAGCGTTTCCACACCGCAACCATATAGTTCCCCGAGCAGTAGCAAAGAGTTTGAAGAAAGGTTAGCAAGAATTGAATCAAAAATTGAAGCAATTTCATTTCGTCCACGTTCGCGCAGTAGACAGCAACACAATTTTAGAAACAATCGCCCTAGGAGTAGGACCAATTCAAGATCGAACTCAAACATCTGCTGGTTCCACAGACGTTTTAAAAACAACGCCAGAAAATGCGACAAGCCATGCAACTTCGGCAAAGTGAAATTTCAAAACTCTTCAGAGACCCCAAACTAAATAAACCTGCTGTTGCAGCGGCAAACAAGCAGGATAATTCCAGTCGCCGCTTGTTCATTAGAGATACAAATAATAATTTACTTTTTCTCGTCGATACTGGTGCTGACCTTTCAGTTCTCCCTTTTAAACCCAACAATAGTTCAAAATCAAGATTTTCTTCGGATCCATTTTTCTTGCTCTCCGCCGCTAATGGTACCTCAATTCCTACATTTGGTTCGAAACTACTTAACGTTAATATTGGTCTTAGACGGAATCTCATTCATTCTTTCATTCAAGCTTCGGTTAATCGACCCATTTTGGGAGCCGATTTTTTATCCAAGTTTGGACTGTTAATTGACATGAAAAATAAAAGAATAATAGATCCGTTAACAAAACTACACGCCAACGCTTCGACCATTCGGACAAATGATCCAACACCGATCCAATTTCAGATCAACAACGAATATAATGAGATTTTAAAGAAATTTCCCACTCTCACACGAGAACCAAATTACTTCGCTCCTATAAAACACCCAATAGTTTACCATATCGTGACCAAAGGTCCTCTTCCAGTTTCTCGACCTAGGCGGCTAGACGCTACGCGACATAAAGCAGCCCGAACCGAATTCGAGCACATGAATCAGCTTGGCATCTGTCAGCCATCAGCTTCTCATACCTGCTCACCATTACACATGGTCAAAAAGAAAAACAATCAGGACTGGAGACCTTGCGGTGACTATCGTAGGCTGAACGCCGCCACCGTTCCCGATCGTCACCCAATACGACATATTCACGATTTTTCTATGAACATAGAAGGTTGCACAGTATTTTCCAAGCTTGACATTGTCAGAGCGTACCATCTCATCCCCGTCGCTCCAGAAGACGTTCATAAGACTGCCTTGACCACACCTTTCGGATTATTTGAATGGCTGCGGATGCCCTTTGGTCTCCGCAACGCTGCTCAAACATTCCAACGATTCATAAACACTGTCTGTTTCAATTTAGATTTCGTCTACGCATACATCGACGACTTATTGGTTGCCAGCAAAAGTGTAAAAGAGCATAAAGAGCACTTGGAAACACTTTTTGAAAGACTCGAACAGTACGGGGTGAACATTAACCTCTCCAAATGCACTTTCGGTGTTCCGAGCTTAGACTTTTTGAGTCATACCATCAGTGCGGATGGCATTGCTCCTTCAAAAGATCGAGTCGAAGCAATTCGTAATTTCCCAACTCCAAGCTCAGTCAAACAAACACAAAGATTTATTGGTATGATAAATTACTATCACAGGTTTCTTCCAAATCTCGCACAAATACTGGCTCCACTTCATGAACATTTGTCCGCCTTTACTAAGACCAAAAATACGAAAGATAAATTTACCTGGCCCGACCACCTGACCGAAGCTTTTGAAAATGCCAAAACAGCCTTGTCGCAGGTAACGCTCTTAGCGCACCCCAAATCCAGCGGAGATTTTAGCATCGCCACTGACGCTTCACACACGGCGGTGGGAGCGGTGCTGCAACAGAAGAGTACGCATGCTTGGCAACCATTGGCATTTTTCTCAAAAAAACTATCAAAGGCTGAAACTAAATATTCAGCTTTCGACCGCGAGCTTTTAGCTATATATTTAGCAATCAAGCACTTTAGATATTTCGTAGAAGGTAGAGATATAGCAATTTTAACCGACCACAAACCACTCACTTATGCACTCACCACAAAAACAGAACGAAGTCCGCGACAAGCGCGCCATTTAGACTTCATTTCACAATTTACTACTAATATCCAACACATCAAAGGCAAGGATAACGTAGTTGCCGATGCACTCTCACGCATCGGAGAAAACGAAGTAACGAGTTCAGAGGTCGATGAGGTCAGCAAAATAGATCTTCAAACAATAGGCAAACAACAGGCGACGGACAGCGAATTAAGAAACTTATTAAAAGCGAGTAGTAGTGAACAATCTACTAAATATCGCTTAAAGGAGTTTGCGTTTCCCAATTTAAAAGTCTACTGTGAAACGTCCACACGTAAAAATAGACCATATATTCCGCAACCGCTTCGCAAAAACATTTTCCACATCCTACACGGACTTTCTCATCCAAGCATTCGCGCAACTCGCAAGCTTATAGCTGATCGCTATTTCTGGCCAAGTATGAACAAAGACGTTAACCATTGGACTAGAACATGTATCTCATGCCAAAGATCCAAAGTAGGCCGACACACAAAGTCACCTCAAGGTAAATTCGAAGTGCCATCCGGACGTTTCGACCACATACACCTCGACTTAGTTGGTCCACTACCTCCATCAGACGGATTCTCATACATTTTGACAGCGGTAGATAGGTTTACTCGTTGGCCAGAAGCTTATATGTTGAAAGACATCACCGCGAGATCAGTGGCAAAAGTTTTTGTTCAACATTTCATTTCTCGGTTTGGTATTCCTCTGAGAATCACAACTGACCAAGGCAGCCAGTTCGAATCAAAGCTTTTCAGTGAACTCTCCAACTTGCTTGGAGTGCATAAGATTCATACAACGCCTTACCACCCACAAGCCAATGGCATGGTTGAGCGATTCCACCGCCAACTAAAAGGTTCCTTAAAGGCTCGATGTAACACCACCAATTGGAGTTCGGAACTCCCTATCATACTTCTAGGCATTCGATGTGCAATAAAAGAGGATTTAAAATGCTCCGCGGCAGAAATGGTTTATGGCCAAAATCTAAGACTTCCTGGAGAAGTCTTCGTCAGCGACACAACTCAAAGCGTTTCAACAGAAACACTCATCGAAAAACTACGAAGTGTCATGAGAAATCTTATTCCAAAAGACACACGAGAAAGAAACTCTGATATATTCGTACCCAAACACTTAGACGACTGTGAACATGTTTTTCTCCGAATTGACAAAATAAAGCCAGGTCTCACTCCGCCTTATGAAGGTCCATATAAGGTCATACGTCGTATGAGAAAATATTTCACCATCGAAATAAAAAATAAGCCTGTATCAGTTTCGATCGACAGGCTTAAACCTGCGCACAGTATCTTGTGTCCCAGCGAAAAAGCCAAAAACATAATTTAACAAGTTCAACGGGGGGACTCGATTGGGAGAGGGTGATGTAGTGGATATCTTGCGTTTCGATTGCACTGAACGCAGTCTCTCCGAGCACTTCCTAGAATTAAAAAAAACTGAACGCTCCCTTTCAAAACGCGCCCTAAAGTCAATGCAGTTCAGTGTGCCCAACAAGAAAACCGAGTTGACGTGCCGGCAGTAAAAAAAAAGAATTCATTCTATCGTGGCGAGCTAACGTGTTGTGTGCTGGGGTGCGAGCATCCTCCCAACCTAAAAATTATTTGTGAAATTTTAATTTAACTTAGTTTTAATAAAGTTTAATAAAAATTAAGAAGTTGGTCATATTTTTTGGGATAACCAAGCAGAACAAAGCAGGTTATATACGCCACTAAATCGTCTGCGTACGCTATAGCATATGTCTGAGTGAACCCACCAGATCACTCGTGTAAATATTAAACAGAATCGGAAAATTTACCGCTCCATGTTGTGAGCCGTTCTTAATTTCAAAGACTTTGCTCGAAGTCACGTCGCCAGCTTTGACAACGAACTTCTTTCCCATTAGCATGTCATACCTCAATTATAGCAATGGTTTTTGCATACCCAACCTAGTCAGCTTATAAAAGAGCCCCTCCAACCATACGGTTTCGAAGGCCTTCTCAAAGTCGACCAGGCAGGCACCCGTGCATTGGTTCTTGCATTTGTGCCACTGAATGTCGGACACCAATTTCGACGCGGCATGAATCGTTTCATGCCCCGCTGTAAAGCCAAACTGATTGTCCGGAATAATCTTATTTTCTTCAGCCCACTTCAAAAGAGCTCTATTAACGACCTTCTTCGGGAGCAAACTAAATGACCGCCATTTTCCACTGCACTGGATAATATATGCATTATTCAGCGCATTGTTAAATAGCTTGGCGAAGATCTCAATCGCTTCTAGAGGCAGGTGTCTTAATACGACGTTTGGGACACCGTCAACTCCCGCCGACTTTTTATTTTTAAGTGACTCGAATTATCCATCCAGAGATATTCACTCGACAATTTGTATTTACATTTTTATTTATTTATTAGATTCTTTGAGAAATTATTACAATTATTATTATTCAAAAATATTTTAATGAATGTAATATCAAGTGAAATGTTGTAAAAGATCAGCATTATCTCTATTCATCGACGTTTTGCGTCTCTTTTGCTCCTCCACTCTCAACCGGCGCGACAGAAACATCGAAGCCTGCCCTGTAACTGAATGTCTGGGCTAACTATAAATTTATTCTCATCTCAATCACGTGCTTGTAACATATGGGAAGACGTAGTGATTAAGCCGATAAAACCTATAGTAGGTTACCTCTGTTGTATGTCAATGTCAGCGATTGAAAGTAACAAGTTTTATATCATAGCTATAGTATTATAAGTCGTACCCACACAGTGTAGTTAATGTATGCAAATTTCTACCCGACGACGCGGCGGACGGATGCTGCATTGAAATCATTTTATGGAAATATTCATAACGACACGCTACGGAAGCGTTAAATAATACATATTACCATTCATATGCGCAGGTATTGCATCCCAACAACTTGACATATTTATGAATTTGACTGTATGAAAACCTACTTATAAATCATTTGCAATAAATATAAAAATGAAGTAGGTATGTATCCGACAGACAGATGATCAACGCCCAGCCTAAACCACTTGCTCTACAAAGCACAGAGGTTTTTTATGATGTATACAACCACTAAGGAAGAATTTTTTGAAATTCGACCCCTAAAGGGGTAAAATGGGGGTCAAAGTTTGTATGGGAACATTTTTATTTTTCATCCGATTGATTTTAAACTCGGTTTTTTTACCCTGATTTTGGAAATTCGACTCTTAAAGGGGTAAAGGGGGGGGGGGGTCAAAGTTTGTATGTTGAAATTGTATATTGCATCCGATTGACTTCAAACTCGGTTTGTGTACTCTCTATGAAAAACAAAGAAAACTGCTTTCCCTGATTTTGGAAATTCAACTCCTAAAGGGATAAAAGAGGGGGTCAAAGTTTGTATGGGACATTTTAATTTTTCATCCGATTGACTTCAAACTCGGTTTTTATATTCTCTATGAGAAATAAAGAAAATATGTTTTCTTCGAATTTGGAAATTCTACCCTTAAAGGGGTAAGAGAGGGGTCAAAGTTTATTTTTCATCCGATCGACTTCAAACTTAGTTTGTGGCCCTTTTCTTAAGTCACGAACCGTTCGTCGTATCAATTTTAAAATTTGTAATGCGTCCTAAAATCTTTCGCCGTTCAATATGCTTATCGCTTCATCTAACTCTAGCGTACGTTCTCCAAAGAGCGGAATTCTGTATGAATGGGGTCATACTGCTAGAAAGTGGTACATCTTTCTGGTTGCAAGAGTGTAATAAGATCTGGGAGGTGTGGAATATAATGAAGGGGTAAAAGCTCCCCCTATTCTAAAGATGGTGCTTATCATATCGCTGTATTTGCCAGCAAAGAAATATGTTTTGTCCCATAGAAAAAAGCTAGTTTACCCTATATGATTAAAGGTGTTAATACACGGAATGCAGCAAGCCACATACCTAACGTATGTAGCACTGACGTCATTTTGTCCCAATGGCTACATGCCATGTACAAGCTCTCTTTGCGCACTCTCTGTTGACGTCGGAGCTACTAGTTTACATTTTTTATTTTTTTTATTTTTTTAAATGGGGATTCCAAATCCTGGAGCACTCAGACGAATCTTGGTCCATTGTACTACCAAGCAGAAACCCCTTTTTTGTTGTAGTGGTGGGGAAACTCTGATATTATTCGTTTCTCTTTATGGTCGGTGGCAGAATATTGCTGTCCCCCGCCGGGGCTCGAACCAATACCGCTCGAGTCACAAGCAATGACTCTAACCACTACACCATGGCCACCACTAGTTTACTTAGTCTGACAGCAGCTGGCTGACGCAATACGTCTGAGTTCCTATCGGCCTATATTGATCACAATACCACTTGGTAAGGATATAATGCACGGAAGGATAACCAAAACTAGCTACACGTTCAAAGAATTAATTCAAGACAAAAACAATTTCCCCGAAGTATGGCTCGTTTACGGGTAAAGCGATTTCGGCCAAGATGTTTTATCACTTCCAGTGTACGAAAAATTTGGCGAAACTTCACTTATAAACTCATCAGCGAACAATATTATTGGGCTTAAAGAAAAAAGGAGAGGAAGACCCGAAAGATCGACAAAATAATATTGTAACCAAAGTATTCATCACGCTTGCGAACGTCTCTGTTCAGTTCAAAAAATGTTGGCCTAGTTCAGTTGGTGCAAGTCGTATAGCTCATTGTACAATAATTGACGAATCGAAGTGCAGATTCACTTCCAGGCGGGTCAATAATGGCTTTCCGAGAGGAATAAATTCAACTGTTGAAACAAAACACAAACACAAAGGAATCTGATGTGGTATTAGTGAAATACAAGTTTGAAGCTATAAATCCAACCTAATTGCTTGTTAAAAAGTTGTTGTTCTCTAAAAGAATTAACGAAGTCGGAAGTAGTGAATTGAGGAACGTCTAAAATGAAAATTGTTGAAAACGGTCGCCTAAAAACATATTTTTGATCTATTTGAATGATGGTACTACCAACTCTTTCTTTTCTTGTTAAATCCTAATTTTTCATTCAGAAGATACTTCTTGCTCTTAGTTGATCTCAGTCTTAAATGAAGAATATACGTCTACCGACAGACATAATCCTTCCGAAGTGGGCCGCCTCCGATATCAGTTCACTGTCTGAATTCTAATTTACTTGCAACAATGCCGGAACAACACCAGAAAGAAATCCAAGCTATAAGTACAACGCAACAAATAACAGACAAATGCAAAACAATATGTAAGGAAGAAGAAGAGAAGGAATTCTCCAGGGAAGGAGAAATCGAACAGTGAAGGTGGACCGGGCCGGGAGGCTAAAGGAAGCGGAAAAAAAAGCGAAAGAAAACGAAACGTTATAAATAATGAGTTGCACTTAATCAAATGATAACCACCCACCCCACCACGATGATTTAGGGGCGCAATAAACGTAAATTAATTACGAGGACGGCTTACGGAGATTAATTATTTTGTGCCGTTTCGCATAAGCTCCGTGTTGTTATTGTGTTTCGCTTCTTCTTCGCTTTTTTTCACGGATATAACGGTGTTGCTAGGGAGCGTGTTCCAAGACTACAACGACAACGACAACGACAACGAAGACCACGACGACGCTGGTGGCGGCTATTTAATGTATTTCAATTGCACATTACATTGGTTGCCTTGTCCAGTTTTTCCAGCGGTGTGTGCGGTGTGACAGACCGGCCAGGTGAGGCTTCCCAATCCCACTAGAAGAAATAGAAGATAATGACTGTTGCCTTAGATTATATATGGGGATGTGTGACTGACATCCAGGTTTTTTGTAGTTGGTGGTTGGACAAATGTATGGTGGATCAGGTTGGGATAGAAAATATTTGTTTTTTTTTTTTTGCAATTGACTGTAAGATGGTTTCAAAAAAATTCAACCACGTCCCCAAGCATGCAATCTAAAAGCTGACCTTTTAAATAAACCATCAAAAGATAAAAACACATCAAAAGCGTTTAATCGCTTGATAGATTGTGGCCTTCCCAGACGATTTTTTTTGTTTGGGCTAACCACATTCTCCCCACAAAGGTCCTTCGACCAAATGCTTTCCAAACGATAGAAATTATTTTGTGCATGAGTTTGAATGGTAATCGCTACTCTGACCACTCTTTTCATACGCGAGGATAAAGTTCTTTGGCGTTATAAATGTTCATCCTTTATTTTTTGTTCTCTCCATATCCTTGCTTTTATTATCATGCACACAAGCACACATACACCTTTGAGCTTTATTTCATTGCACATGAGAGGTGAAAACAAAAAATAACGAATATCCTGCCTAAGGTGAGTTGAGCTTCCTTAGCGAAACATATAGAAGAGGAAAAATCTAATGGAAATTATTCCAAGGACTAAGAAGCAAAAACAAAAATTGTTTCCATTCAAAACAGAGACGGTGGGAAGGTTCTACTATATACAGTCTAAGGTGAGGTGGTAGCGCGGCACTAGAATTAATGTGTTTGGGAGGAAATCAAAAGAAAAACTTTTAATTAATTTTGCAATAAATTCAAAAGTATAAATTGCTTTTTTTCTTTTTATCTATTTTTATTTCGCTTTTCGGTTTTTCTTCAAATCATTGTTCTTACGTTTCGTATAGCTTATGATATAGTTTTTTTTTTTGGATTTCAAAAGCGCCACAAGAGGAATGAAACCTGAACGAAATAAGTCGGAGAAAGCATTCGGAAGGACAATAGAACTAGCTTACCACTTGAAAAGAATTGCCTGTTGTGATGTTGTTGTAGTTTCATTTTTTATAAGAAATAGATTACAATATTGAAAAATCTACTATCTAGGGGTAGGTATATATCGTATATCTATAGTAATCAGCTGGGTCACTTCTTTGTATCGGTGTTTATCACCCCTCGAGTAATAACGTCGAATAATTATCCTTTTTCTGTCATATCTACCTACGAGAATATTCCAATTGGGGCCAGAGATTAGATAGGGAAAGATAATTTTAGATTCAGCGAAAATAAAACCTGAGGAAGGATTTGAAGGAACTGTTAAAAATACTATTTACATCAGGCAGTTAATGACAATGACTTGGACTTGGTAGAGAGCATACACCAACTCGTTTCTAAAATTTGGTCAGAGTAATGCCTGATGAATGGAGCCTCAGCATTATTTGCCCGATCCATAAGAAAGGAGACCCTCTTAACTTTGCCAACTATAGAGGCATCAGTCTCTTTAACATCGCTTACAAAATCCTGTCTTCCGTACTGTGTGAACGCCTGAAACCATTTGTCAACGAACTGATTGGACCCTATCAGTGCGGTTTTAGGCCCGGTAAGTC
Source organism: Cheilosia soror (assembly GCA_949372485.1). Taxonomy (NCBI): domain Eukaryota; kingdom Metazoa; phylum Arthropoda; class Insecta; order Diptera; family Syrphidae; genus Cheilosia; species Cheilosia soror. The sequence continues at coordinate 141,229,590 of OX443561.1, forward strand.
CACAACCGACCAAATATTCACACTACGGCAGGTCCTGGAGAAAACCCAAAAAGTCCAAATCGATACTCATCACCTATTTATCGATTTTAAAGCCGCATATGACAGCATTTATAGAGACGAGCTATACAGAGCCATGTCTAGTTTTGGCATCCCTGCCAAACTTGTCAGATTGTGCAGAATGACGATGGAGAACGCTCGCTGCTCCGTAAAGGTCGGAAACAATCTCACCGAGACCTTTGATGTCAAAAAAGGATTTAGACAAGGTGATGCGCTGTCATGTGACTTTTTCAACATCATTCTTGAGAAAATTGTGCGAAACTCGCAAGCCAACACCAGGGGCATAATTTTCCAAAAGTCTGTGCAACTACTTGCATACGCTGACGACATCGACATCATTGGCAGAACACAGCGAGCTGTCACTGGTGCGTTTGCAAGTATCAGTACAGAGGCGGCAAAAATGGGTTTAGTGGTCAATGAGGGCAAAACTAAATATATGCTGTCAACGAGAAGGGACACACAACATCGACGAATCGGACAGAACATCACGATATACAGCTATAACTTTAAGGTAGTTCGGGACTTTGTCTACCTCGGCTCCTCTATTAATTCTGAAAATGACATCACATCAGAAATCAAGCGAAGAATTACACTTGCCAACCGCTTATACTTTGGCCTAAGATGGCAATTGATTAGTAAGGCCTTGTCGAGAAACACCAAGGAGACTCTATATAAGACCCTCATCATCCCAGTCCTGCTTTATGGCGCAGAATCATGGATGTTGTCAAAAGCGGATGAAGATCTCCTTGGGCGCTTCGAACGCAAAATTCTTCGAGTGATTTTTCGGTCCCGTTTGCGTTGACGGGCTTTGGAGGAGGAGATTTAACAGCGAACTCTACGAGCTGTACAGCGACATCGACTTGGTCAGAAAAGTACGTATCAGTCGACTAAGATGGCTAGGACATGTAGAGCGAATGGACACCAACGCTCCGGCCCGAAGAGTCTTCGATTCCAACCCTGAGGGACAACGCAGTAGAGTAAGACCTCGCCTTAGGTGGCGCGCACAAGTGGAAGGGGACCTCAACCAACTTAGAGTGCGCAACTGGAGGCAGTTAGCCAAAGATCGTGCTAACTGGAGAGGCGTGTTGGTTGAGGCCCAGGCGCCCAGGTCCACCCCGGACTGTAGCGCCATCTAAGTAACTTTTTTTTTTTAATGTTATACTCAAACAGATCGAAGACCCAGTGGCGTAACTAGATAGCCATTGCAATGCAAAATATAGGGCAAAAAGAGGAATTAGCTGATTTCGCAGCAGGTCCACAGAGGTAGGTTTTTTACAACCATTCGTTTAGGTAAGTTTTTATATTTGCGACAAATGGAGGGGACTTACAAAACAATAATTTTATGTCAAGTCTGAGCGGCTGGGTTGACAGGCTTTCTCACGACAGTTATAGTCTGCGATGTTTATCAGACGTCCGCGAGATGTTCCGAAGTAGAAAAGAACCTTAAGATGTAATTTAATTTTCCCAGGGATCGAACCTCAGTAGTCAATCAAATTAACATTTTATCCGAAATATCAAAAGATGACTGAAATATTTAAAGCAAACTAGCTTCTTCAGTACCTACCACTCAAACGCCCACCGGAATTTCGCATAGGAGAAGGTTTGATACAAAAAATGTAACAGTTGATAAGACCACATTACATTAGGTACAACCCTAATTTATTTGCATAAGTACTGAACTGGCAGCAAATATGTAGACACCTAGATAGCGAGCCAGAGGTCTCTTATTCCGAATCATTTTTGAAGCACAAGCTTTATAGTTGTTCTTCAGACTGCTAAATTCGTATTCACATAAATCTATTTCTTTATGGAGCTGTATTGCTTTTTTTCGCAGTTATTATAGTATCTGTTTGCCAGAACGCTGTCGCTTGAGTTTTTTCCGCCTTCCGAAAAACGGATCTTATGAGCGGGTCTAGTTCGCTTTCATTTGTCCATGAATTTTATGCTTCTTCCTGAAAAAATCACTTTACTTTCTAAGACAGAACGTAACGATATACAGCCAAAACTTTGAGGTAGTTCGGGACTTTGTCTACCTCGGCTCCGCTATAAACTGTGATAATGACACCACAGTAGAAGTCAAAGAGTTACACTTGTCAACCGCTGGCTGTTTCTTTGCCCTATGGCGATTTTAGGGTCTCATACCCTCATCATATCCAACTCCTGATGTATGGCGCAGAAGGATGGGCGTTAATAAAGGCGATCTTCTTATGGTCTGGAGGCTGTTTGTCAATAGATAGGGCTAACTAAAGAGACGTATTTTTGGAGGCCCAGGTCCACCACTGACGGTAGCCCTATCTAAGTAAGTAGGTTAGTATAACCGGCAAGTTTTCTACGTAGGTTAGGCAAAGGCACATAACACCAGCACCACCCGAACTATTAAGAAATCTGCGATCAACATTTATGATTAACATTTTTTTGTCGCATCTTTTAAAACCTGGTATATTTGGTTAGAAACTTGACAAGCCAGCACTTTTGAATTGGTGAACCTCTCGATAACACGCGAGTATTACATAATATGGCTACTAGAAGGAACATTGTTATAAAATAAAATCATTATTATTCAAAGATATTGTTAGGTAATTTCCATTATCCTTCCATATTTGACTTTGCTTGTTGGATTACCTTCTTCAGAAAGGCCGCCATATTTATCGACGAAATGCTCAGTAATACCTTTTATAGATCTCCGGCTCCATCTCTTATCCAAGATGTTAAAAATTAGCATTTAAATTTCCACGTTCCTACTGCAGGCAATTACAATTTTCACAAATCATCGAACCTCCTTCAGGCGGAGAAGGGGGATGAGTGTTAAACTTACATTCCAAAGTGAAAAATAAAATCAACCAAAATGTACCATCAGTCAAGCACACCGACAGAAACGACTTATAACACAAGTTAGCGGCAGCGGCCAAATTAAAGCTAATGAAATACAAGAAATAGCGGTTGACTTGGGATGCGATGCGGCTGGGTGGGTGCTGGTGATGGGGTGTTTCACAATTTCGAAAAACCGAAATCCATAATTCATTCAATGTGCGGGGATGATGAACATTGAAAAATTCCCTTGCATATCGTCTGCTAACTTTGAGTTTGAACTTTGCCACCCTCATCATCCCCCAAAAATTCATCTACTATAGGGGATGCTGCCGGCACGTTATGATAATGATAATAACGATGATCAAGTAAAACAGCGGTGCTGACGCTGAGCTGTTTTGTGTGAGTTTTTTTTTTTTTTTTGTGTTTAGTTAATGGAGAATCCATCCACCCAATTGGTGTTCGCCGAAAACTTGATAAATTGGGGTCGAATCATCGTTGTTTCCTTGTTCCTTGGAATGAGAAGTAGCAAGAAGCTAATATTGAAGAGTTTAGTAATCATTTCTCAAAAATTGTTTGCCTTCTTATTTTTTGTTCGCAAAAGAAATTGTGTTTTTATGTAGAACGTATAGCAATGAAGGCGGAGATATGGTAGACGGAAGCTCATAAATTAATGACATGGGGATTAGGCTATTGAAAGGGAACAGCTAAAGAACGTGGCTGTTGAGAATTTGGTGTAGAATTAAATTATGCCAATCGATTGCGCTCGATTTGTATTGCAAATGGAATTAGTTATAATTAAAGAAAAAATATTTTTAGGGGGCTCTCTTTTGAATATAAATATAAAAATGGGAACCTGTATACTTGCCGGGGTAAGAACCTGTCCTACAAGAGAGTGTGGTTTTTGTTATCTGCAGACGATACTCTTGTAAAAAAGTGGCAGGCGCAAATTGGGACATCCCACCAAATTACGTACGTCATCGTAATAGCTCCTAAGGGCCCTGAAAGCAATTTGGCGATTGGTATGTCAGTGCATTAGAACAACACCGAAAACGCTCCCAACTTTAACTTTACAATCTATCTGACTTTAACTTCCTCCTTCTAGATATGGACAATCAATAATATGCTAACAACGGAGTAGGGAAGGCTAAAATACTGGAGTTCTAACAGATTACACACTTTCTTTAGACATGCTCCTCTCTGTTTTAAGGTACTGCGGCATCGTGTATCCGAGGAACTCCTGTCGACTTAAAAGACTGTTCCTCTTTCAACTTGATAAAGTAGCCTTTCCAATGGCGTTTAAACCATTACCCTGCCACTGCATATTAAACAGAAATTATTGCAAGGAAAACGTTTGCTCAACAACAGCTTCTCCTGGTAGTTACAGAGACGAATAGCACAAGAATAGAACCATCGACTTAACGATCTGATCTGATATTGGTTACACAAATAATCCTAATATATGTTCCTCGAAAGCAAAAATCCCGAAAAAAAATATCTAAAAAGCATAATCTCGAATATCTAACAAAAATCTCGAAAAAAAAATCGCGAATTAAAATTAATTTTTGAGACAATGCTAAAAATTTTTGCGCGACAGAATTAATAACACCAAATCTAAAAATGGGGTTAAAAAGGTAGATACGTAGGTATATACGTACCCCCCTGCTTGTGGTCACTGTAGGATTTGGAGCAGGTGCAAGGCTGGATATATTCAAAATTTATAGGGTAAAGTACCCAGTGACCGACACCCTTAAAAGAAATTTTGACTTTGAAAATTCATAACTTTTTCTCCGCTGCATCAATTTTAATGACGTAAAATATAACTGTAAATAATTTCCTATAGGAAAGCTATAACAACAGATATGTATGGAATTCCATAAAATAAGTAAAACAGGAAATTGTAATACCTTACCAGGTTTTTAGTTACGGACACCATTTTTTCAGTAGTAGACACCCTAAGATATTAGTAATGGACACCCCCTTTTCTTAACAGGCCAGTGGTAAATTGTGGGAAAATAAAATATAATAAAAGAAAAAATGCTCAGCTCAAATAAATATCTAAACTAAGTTTTTTTTTTTAACTAGCGGACCTGTCAAACGTTGATTATCTTGCTCATACATTTTCATTGTCCTTCAATGATCATTCTATTTAACCGATGTGTCCGGACTGATTTTAAATTTTTGTTGTTGAGTGTTTAATATTTGAAATTTTGTGGGACCGGATCGCAGCGCCGCCTCCCGGGTCCAATTGTGAATCTACACCATTCTTGGACCCACTCAAATACACACACAAAATTTCCTGTTTAGGGAGGGTCCAGTTACAACACACGTACTTACAGAAGAATTATATGCATATACATACTAGATTATTTAAAAATAAATACAAAGCTATACCTAAAAAAAAACTACCAACCTCAAAAGGAATTCTTAAAAAAGGATATCATAGGAGGGGTCACCATACCGGACGCAGAAAATGTGAACATACATAACACTTTTCTTGGCTCATTTTTTCAGAAATTCATGAACACTGTTCTGAATGTCTGCCTTACGTCTTGGAAAACCGCTTTCATGATTTTAAGTAATCCAGTGAAGGATTTGCTGTTCTTTATCAGTGGACAGTTTCCGGTCCAAAAGTTAGCTTTTGTACCTACTTGCGGACCAGTTTGATAAGGGGTTACGCGGATCGTTAAATTTAGCCGCAGACCTTTTTTTTTGACATTCTCAAATAAAATTTTAGAATTTTCAAATAAAAACCTGAGAAATCGTTAGAGATTTAAAACTAACGGCTAAAAGGTATGCAAATACAAAGATAATATTGGTGGTGTCCATAACTAATATCCTTAAAAATGTACATTTGTTTCTCCCCCTCCTAAAAAAATTAATACTTCTTTTTCCATATCCTATAAAATGGCACATAACTTTAAAACAAATTTGATTGAACTTTTTCTTACATCTTGACATCTGTTGCCTCACGTTGCTCACCAAATTTTGGGCAAATTTTATTTCTGCTACGAGAATTCACTTTAAGTTGATATGCAAAGAATGTTTAAAATGCAGGCGCGGGCAAATCCGGTTGAGTACAGCTAGTAGGTACACAAGTAGTTTTTGATTTTAAATATCGAACTCATGACTGATGCAACAAATATTGACTGATCGAACAAATATTGACTTATGCCCAATTTCAACTATATACAAAGCTAAATATCTATTTTTAAAAAAAACGTTTTAGGGCAAAACAGAAAAAAACATACAATGTTTTTCGATGGAACTCGAACCTGATCAAGGAATACAAATTCAAAGCAAGATGCAATTTTGTGTATTTTTCCTGTACCTACCTAAACCTAAACCTGTACAACATAATATTCGTCGTCAGTGCTTTATATTGAAAGATATCACTCATCTAGGATGTGATGTTCATCGTCAAGATAAAAATTCAAAATTCACTAATTGCCCTGTGAAAACTTCAGACTGCTACAATGTCAACACCGTCAACCTCGCCGTCAACACTCTCCCGGCGTGCTTGTTACAATGTACTTGCGCGTTCGATGTACCATTGAATCCCATACTTCCACACAACGCTTTCAAAAATCATTAAAAATAATAAATGAAGCCATTACGACCAATTTATCGACCGACAGATTGGGAATGCGTCGCGTTTTGTCTGCAGACTACGGCAATGTAGTGTTGGCTGCTTTTCAATTGTCCGCATCACATCTGGGCTTGGGCCCATATGTCTGCTCTTCACCGCCTCATAATGTGTCATAAGACAATGGCCAAGGAATCCGTTTGCACGAATTTTCTATTTCAATGTTCAAAACAGTTTCGGCGCCAAGTGGAGCGAGCATTCACCCTATTGTCCTATGCTAGCTGTTGATTCGTTCTGACGAGTGCTGACATTTGCATTAAATGACATAATACAAAAACTACAAGTTGAATGCATGAGAATATTGAAAGTTTGCATTGCACCCCGTTGGGCGCGCGCACACTGATCGATTCCACATCGATCATAAAAATATTTACGATCGATGCTAATTAATAAATTACTCGTTAGATTCAGATAAATCACATGAAATCGCGGAGCGTACAATAAAACAGCAGCATTCACCTACGGACGAGCATGAAAATATAGTATTATTATCAGTTCTGTCTGTTGGTATGTGTGGCAGCGTTATGATCGACGAATCTGATGAATGCCACATTGCCACGTATCACGTATGGCTCGGAGCCGGGATGATGGAGGTGGTCGGGTCCCTGCCGCGGCACATGTGCACACTCGTATGGGGAATGTGGGTTCAAGTTTGCGCACTCGCGCGCCCGTTTATTTGGAATTATTTCTTTCAATATTTACGATGATCGTAAAGAGGACAACTGCTTTTCATTCTTTGTGCCATATTTGGCCGATTACAATATATTGTATGGATTTTTTGTTTGCTTGTATTCTCTCTCTCCGCTGGGACTGATTGATTTACATCGAATCGGTGAGTTTATAATGATGAAATGAAAAATTAATATCGATGGGTGACGGTGGAATGGAGGCTGCGGCGGCGGTCAGGGCAACGCAAGGTTTATCGTCACATCTCGCGCGGTCTGTTTATGGTGCCGCATTGCCAACAGCGCGCATGGTGTGCGATTTATGGCACCTTGCATTGAGAGTCGTACATCAAAAATAATCTCTTTGGTGAATTTTTGCTGCCAGCTTTTTGTGCGGAGAAGTTGTTGCCTTGACCTTGATAGTGTGATGTATTGATTGTGTATAGATACATATACCTTTATGGTTTCTTTAATCTGAAGGAAGTAAAAGTTTGCTTGCTAACAATATTGAATTTGAGTTGAAAATCTTGTTTGTGAATTTTAATTTATTTTACGAGCTCTGAAAATTTCGAAATCGATGGGATATCGTACATTTAGTTATGAGATAAACACAAACGAATTGTTTATGATGTCTTAATTGGCGTTTGTAACTCGAAAGTTCATAGCCCCCATTTTCAAGTCTGAAACATAAGAGGGAATTAGAAATTTGTGGTCCTTAAAAAAAAAACGGCCTATCTTTAGCTCAATACTTACCAAAGCACACCATTGTAATTGTTTGTCACAAAAAGGAGACCTGCCAAGGGTTTTACTTAGCTTGATGAAAAGTTTGTTATATGCTCAAATTTTGCAAGTCAAATTTGAAGCGCTTCCTCTATCTTAGAACGTTGAAATTTCGCATGCTATAGATCAGTTCGGAAGACAATGCAATTATTAGATGGAATTTTTGGATTTTGACTTTGACTGCCCCTTTAAGGGAGGCTTTTTCATAACACGTGAAAACACAGCACAAATTACATCTTAAAGTTTTTTCTACTGCGCCACCTCTCGCGAACGTCTGACAAACATCCGAGAGTATGACTGTCATGAAAAAGCTTCTCAATTCAGCCGTTCGGACTCGGCATAAAATTGTAGATCCCTTCCATTCGTCCCAAAAATAGAAACTCACACAAAACGAATGGTTGCGAAAACCTAGGCCTAGGGTGTCTACCGCCTGTTGCGCCACCTATTTATTTATTTATTTATTTATTTAAGAGCGTATGTATAACAAAGTAACAATGTTAAAAAATATGGAAAAACTAAAAAAGTCTAACAAAGTAACAAATTAACAAAATATTAGAAATAACAAAATACAGGGTGGGTCATCTCTAGTGGTTTCTTTCTAAATCATATGTTATTTTGACACAGACAGCTGTTTCCCGCTCGAAATCTGGACAGAAATTAAGTATCATACCTCCCCGGAACGAAACGAGTCGCTTTGTGTTTGAACAACATTGGGAAATATTAAAATCTTATTTCCAAATTGAGTGCTGTATAGTCCAAGCAGTGCGTTCTTTGAAAAGAAGTCTTGGCCGAAATGAAGCTCCCACCGCGCCTGCTGTACGCAAGCTTGTGCAAAAAGTTCGTGAGACTGGTATGCAAGTGGACAACACTCATGGTCCCGTCGTCGTACGGTGCCAATGCATCCACAGAGAGTGACAGCTTGGTGCGTATTGTGGAGTGGTGGGTGGTGGCATCATTGGACCAAAAATGAGGCTAAAAACAACGCTTCGGTCAACGGTGGGCGTTAGAGAGCCATGTTAACAGACTTTTTTTTTACTGAAATTGAAGGCATGGATCGGTCACTCTTTGCCGTCGCTATCGCTAATAACTTTGACCCCAAGCAAAATTTCAAACATCAGGGAAATTCATTTTATTTATTTCATATATAAGTCTGCCATAAATACCAAGACATAGTGAAATTTTTACATTTATCGGAAAAATATAAAACTTGTGATTTATCAACGTCCACTTTTCACTTCATTCGATACAAATATGTTGTGTAAGTGTCAGTTCAATCGACCGACCTGAAGATTCCTGAAGTTCCGCCGAACAAAAATTTGTATGGCAGGGGGGGGATCTATTCTCACCATATTTCCCGTTATAGCCTGTCAAAATGGGTGACCTCTAATTTGGAGGTGCTACCACTTAAAACGCTATAACTTCTATCTAAACTATTATAGGTACAAAAATTGTTTTGTACATTTTGAAAAGACAATTTAGTAGCGCATACACTTCGCATACACTAAGCACTTTGGGTACATCTGTACAGCTACGAAAAAGTTATAGCTCCTTAAACTCAAAATTTTGAAAATTTGTTGTTACATTTTTATACTTAAATGCTTTTTTCTCAAAATTTTCCCACATACATTTTTACTTTTTTTATGAAATGTTTATCCTTGACAAATTTTCTAAAAATTATGTTAAGCAACTTTATTACGTACGATAAACAGAAGTTGTAGTAAACGCCAATTTTTGTTAGACAAAAATGGTCAAACAAAATAAAGTCAAAATAATAAAAAAACGTACATATGACCAATGGTTAACAGCTAATATTGTCGAATATGAAAAAAAAAAGCTTAACATTGATAAGTTGATCCCCTCAAAATGTATTCAAAACGTGATTACGCGAAAATAGTGTTTGTAAAGGGGTTCTGCCATGGAAAAATTAGTTGGCGAGATAGGAGTACCAGTAAGTTTTTAGTCAGGTCCGCAGACTAGCTGTGCAGTTGGAACTTCCCAGAACCAGGATTCACAGAACTCTAGAGAGTAATAGATTACACCCTTTCCATTTAGCACCGGTACAGGATTTACTACCAGAAGCTGCGCAAAGAAGGGTGGAATTTTTCCAGTCGCTATGGCGCAAACAGTCAGAAGATGGGCCCTTCCTCAAGAACATTCTGTGAACTGACGGAGCGCTATTCACAAACAAAGTTACAAATTTCCACAATTTGCACCATTGGTCAGACACCAATCCCCATTTAATACGCACAACATCCTTTCAAAGGTAGGAATTTAATTATTGTGAACAGCTTCTTCAAAATGTGTGCTTATTTCAAAGGAGGTTTAGCGTAAATGTTTGAAAACACTTAAGTAGGCCCGCACGTTCTTCCACAAACATTACTACCTGAAATTTCTTAGAGAAGGATTGCCGGAGCTCCTTGAAGATGTTCCTCTTCTTTAGAGAAAGACAATGTTTTTTCAACAAAGTGGAGCACCTTGTTGCAGTAGTAGTGGTGTAACCCCATTCCTCAGCGATATACTTTTAACCAATGGAGAACTTATCGATTTCTTTTTTGACCATTTTTGTCTGACAAAAAATGGCTTTTGCTATACAATTTCTGATCGCACGTAAAAGAATTGCTAGCACAATTTTTAGGAAATTGTTCAAGGATAACATATATCCCATTACAAATGGAAATTTAATTTTTTTCAATTTCCGACTTTTCGTTTCAGATCCGATTTTTCTAAACTACCTACCCCTGATTCAAGATGAACAAATCAAAGGCTTATTTATAAACATTTCAGGAGTATATTGTCGAAAACGCTTTTTTACTGTTTAACTACGATGTTCGATTAAAAGAAACAACGTCTCCGATACTGAGTCAATTACAATATTGCAAAATGATAAGAAAGTCAGAAATTTCGAACGAATTCAAAACTACCAGCAGTAATGGTCTTACAAAAAACTCTGTATATATGTATTTAACTCCGTATATAATTTCAAAAATTATGCAAAAATGTTATACTTGCAGTAGTTCCGATTTAACTTTTAATAGCTTTTAATACCCAACAATCTTTAGCAGAAACTAAGCAAATTTCGTCATACTTCTGGAGAAAACGCGTTCGACAGTAGGTCGTCTTGGTATTTAATATATATTTGGCAGCTCTAAACCTACTCTAGAATGATCGTAGTTACCTACATTCTTAGGAAAATGATAACAAAAATATATAGATAGCATCCATATTCGTAAGAAATGACGTCATCAATTTCCTAAACATGAAACTAAACACCAAAAATCACTTCCCGAACACAAACACAAACATATTGCTTCATTACTTGATCAGTGCAATCGAATCAATTCATCGCCCCATAAACCAATATTCAACCCATTTCATCTCACACCCCTCTATGCGGATACAAACGAAACTTTTCCATCTGACGAAACTGGCGAATTCACTCCAAGAAACAAAACTAATGAAAGGGGGTCGGTATATTTTCCCATATCCTTGTGTATACTGCGGTCCATTAACGTCCGTAGGAACTCATTAATCTAACCGCCCCAAAGGGCTGTGGATTTTCCTGTAAACAACTAACTTCTTATCCTTTTCATTTTACTTCCTGTCCCTATGTGTACGGAATGCTAATCCCAGCATCGCCATCGCAAGGTGTTAATCCTTTTCGCCCAATCAACAAAAATGAAAATAATTCAATTTTGTAGAAGTTTCATGTCGAGCCCTACACGTCGTCGTATAGCGCAAGAAACGCCCTTCGGCATTTAGTAAAACTTTATCTTAATTCTTTTGCAGCAATCTATTGGAAAAGTTCACCCTTTCTACACCGTATATAGCAACCTCTCTCAGACCGCTTCAAAGAAAATTCCATGCTCGCTTTTCTGAACTTTTTTCCGGCAAGTTGCTTCCAAAGACGTCAGGAAGACACTTCAAGATCTAATATTTTCTAACAAGGGTAGGTGATAAGTGGCGCTGAGGAGGTATGGGGTTCGGCATTCAGAGTGTTCCCTTTACCAGACTGTGCGGTAAGTCAATATCGAGTGGAAAAAGATTTTCCAATTATAAATCAATTTTCGATTAAAATTACTTTGGTTGCACACTCAGTGCGGGTGAGGGTGGTGGTGATGGTTTGCGGTTTGCACACCCGCCCGGGCCCACTCCACGCCAAAAGATCGCTTTATATTGTCTGGATGGTGTGGAATTGTCGCGAACCCGTTCGCGATAGTGTCGCATTGCGCGTGATGCGGATGCGGAGCGGATGCCTATCATCATCAGCTCGAAAATCATATACAAAACTTCGTATCGTACAAAGGCGAGCCTCCCTCTCACCATACCCAAAGGAGTTTTTCCCCGCAAAGGAAAAAGTTAAATTGTGCGGTGTAGTGTTCGGGCGTCTTAAGAAATTAGTTTTCAAAGAAACTGCTAGGGTGTGGCAAAAAGAAACGCCAGGCTGCATTCTGACGAGTTCTCGTGCGGTGTGGTTGGAACAGGAAACAGGGGAGGGTATGGATGAAGAGACTTTGCTTTTGTCCTACTGCAATGATTCTTTTTGATGATGGATTTTCATTTGAAATCCCAGCCACAAGACAAGTTCTTAAGTCGACTGATGCCAACACTAAAGGGATGGCTGTTTAATTTGATTAAGGGGCCTCCTAACAAGATGATATTAAAATTCAATTAACGACGATGCGACATCATGATCTGTGCGGACAGGTAGTATATCGTAAAAACCAAAACATAAACAACAGTATCCAGGGGGAGTCCGGCGACGAGGCTGAGCGATGAGAAATCAATGATCCCTGTCGTGGGTCCATAAAACTCAGTTTATAATTTAATATTGCTCGCCTTATAGTGTATCCAGGGAAAGTTATAAAAATTACATACACATGGGGATAAAGGCAAAATGTTTCACGTTTTAATTAATAATTAAAGATGCGATGATCTTCGCCTGACGATGGGAATCGAGATGGATAGGTGGACATCCACTGTGACCGGATGGAATGTGGATGTGTATCTTTTTGTATTAACGACTGGACAGAACATTCAGATGGGTTCAGGGCTGACTTTTATGATATCTTCGCAGGAATGGGTTGTAGATACTTACTATATGAAGGATCGAGTTTTCATAACTGCAATGGAGACAGTAGTTAAAAAGTATTTTCATACATACTCTAAGATTCCATAATTCCTAAGTGTATCCTGTTAATTTGAACTTTGGTTTCATACTCCGCATTTTTCCCAGAGAAGACGACAGCTCTATTCCATACTGAAACACGTCGCCTTCACTTACTGTATAGGAGTACGAATGTTTATAATCATAGACGTATACCCAATTTCTAAACTTGAAGAAAACAAAAATTAACCAAAGTGATTTGTGTTTGTTATATAAGAATACTAGCAATGCCTGCGGCTCCGCCCGCCGGTTTCCTTTCTTTTAAATAAAATTTAAATTTATTTGAGTTATCATTGCACTTTTGTTTATATGGTTTCCTCTTTTTTAAGCTTACACAATATTTTATCGCAATGCCTTTTTGTAAACAATACATGTTGTTTTCTTAATGGGCGAAAGTACCCATGTGTAAAAAGTGACTGTCGTAGGTCAACACCGGATCCATATAGGACGAATTTTGAAAAACGATGAATGAGGCATGTAATTATTTTGACTTATCTACCAACGTACAAACTTTCAATTTAATACGGCTAACGGTTGGTGAGCCCCCCCCCGTAATCCCTCCGACACCTTTACTCCGCGGAGCAATTCTCACATAAGAAAAAAAATCATGAAAATAGGCCGAATGGATTGCGAGTTATGGAGAAACGAACAGACGGACGTTGCATCTTATAAGTAGTAAGTAGTATGGATGGATTGCATCTCTGCTGGGATGATTCTATCTGATCCTGTGGATAAAAGGGGATCAGTTCAATTATGAACTTTTTTTGAATACCCAGGGTGAAACCATTCTAAAGTGTCTCAAATATACATTAGCTGTTACCGTAAAGTCAAGTAGTAGAAGTTTATGTTTGCGACCGACGTTTGCTTGGAGAGTGTGCGCATAATAGGCTGCAATTTATTAAATTTATCAAATTCGTATATCGTGATGATAGCGGGGCTAAAAGTAACACTTTTTACTAAAACCGATGCTCATTCTACAACTTTGGAAATAAGTTAGCTAAACCTTTTTTAATTAAAAAGCTATGTTTCAACTACAAAATCCATCAAACATGATCAGCAAATCCTGTTCGGAATAGGTATGTCAAGATATACCTACCTAGCTTAAAAAAAAAAATCATGTTGTTTCAACTTACATCACATATGGGGCAAGTTGTAATATAAACAACGTATGTTGTAACATAAGAGCAATAAAAATAATAAATATTTTTTTTAAAGAAAACAACAAGTAGGTATCTAATAAAAATAAATTAAAATCAATAACATGAATTATTATTCTAAAAAATATAAAGGGTGGTTAAATCTTAAGGGCCGATGTTGAATGTGAACCACACCTAATCGTCAAGTTTTTTTCTGCATGACATTTCTCAATTTCAGACTAACTCAATTTAAACCATGGAAATTTACGCAATAGAGCAACGCGTTAAAGTTATTCAGGCTCATTATGAAAATGGGCGTTCAAATCAAAATGCATATCGTGCACTTCGTGATTTTTTCGGCCAATTTAATCATCCAAATGAGCGTACAATCGGAAAAATCGTGGAAAATTTTGAGCAAACCGGGTCTGTAGGAGATTTGAAAACACTAGTGCATGCTCGTACAGCTCGTACTGCAGAAAATATTGCTGCTGTTCGCGATGTTCAAAAAGCCGTCCACCTCAACCCGTCGTGGTGTTCGCTATCGTGAGATGATAAAGAACTTTTTATGGCCCGAATTGGAAGATATGGATGTGGACGATATGTGGTTTCAACAGGACGGTGCCACTTGCCACACAGCTAACGAAACAATCGCTCGCTTTTGCGGGAGAAATTCAATGGCCGTGTTATCTCACGTCGTGGCGCTGTTAATTGGCCTCCACGATCATGCGATTTGACACCGTTGGACTTCTTTCTTTGGGGTTATTTGAAAGAAAAGGTGTACGTCGATAAGCCAGCAACAATTCAAGAGCTAAATAAATAAATAAATAGGTGGCGCAACAGGCGGGTGACACCCAAGGCCTAGCTTCTCGCAACCATTCGTTTTGTGTGAGTTTCTATTTTTGGGACGAATGGAAAGGCCCTACATAATTTTATGCCGAGTCCGAACGGCTGATTTGAGAAGCTTTTTCATGACAGTCATACTCTCGGATGTTTGTCAGACGATCGCGAGAGGTGGCGCAGTAGAAAAAACTTTAAGATGTGTGTTTTCCGGGGATCGAACCTGGGATCCCTCGCACAGTAGTCCAGCACCCTAACCACTGCGCTACTGCGCCCACATTCAAGAGCTTAAGAATGATATAATTCGGCACATTAATGGCATAGAACCTCAATAATGCCTTAGCGTTATCGAAAATATGGACCATCGGAATAATTTGTGTTTTATTCAAAATCAACATCGGCCCTTAAAATTTAACCACCCTTTATTAATATCTATAGATAATACATATGAATGTTACAAATTTTATAAACAGGAGCCAAAACCCCGTGACGTCGAGAAACAGTGTTTACAATGTTACATACCTACAATACATACCTTAGATTGTCCATAAATTTGAGTTCAATCGGATCGCTGGTTCTCGAAATATACGATTTTTAATGTTTTTTTTGTTCATGGGAGGTGCCAATTTGTCCAATTTTTCTTTTCGCAACTCTCTTATTCGCACTATTATGATTACGAACATTAAAAAAATGAGCCAAAGCGATCCAGACATTCTCAAGTGATGCGATAGACAAAGAACAGCATTTAATATTTATTTAAATATAGATTAATTATTGTAAGTTAGTTTTTAGCATGTAACAACTTACCTAGGAAAATATTAAATTTTGCGAAAAAAAAAGTTACAAACCTGCTTTTTTGGCTGAGGTCCAATTTACAACTCAAGTAGATCTACGCTGGTTCTGGTAGCTATGCAGAAGAGGAACATTTTTCTCTTTCACGCGATTCCAAGAGGAACCATGTTTTTTTATCTGTTACTTCTAGGTCCGCTCTCACCAAAGCAAGCTGAACAACTGGATAGAGGATAGACACATGGCACTTCAGTCCATCAAGCCATCTCTAAAGGTGCCTGTCCATTTGAGAGTACTTTGGCTAGTAAACTCTCGAGAGTTACTCTTGGGTGGCTGTCCATTTGAGAGTAATATTTTCGAGACTTTAATATCGAGAGATCTTTGGTAGAACTTTGAGAGTTTATTCCCTGAAAGTACTCTCAAAACTGTGCCCACTTGCGAGTTTGCTCTCCAGAGCTACTTGAGAGCTACTCGCAGGCAGGTCGCAGCATTTTTGCTCTCAATAAATGGTCATGGTAGGACGCCCACCTTAATTGCAGAGAAAGTGAATAGCATGATTCATCTGAATGCCATCAACAGGGGGAAGAAATTTCCAATCTGTGAAATATTAAGGGTGATTTGACCAGAATAAAACAGAAGTCAGACACAGCAAACTTTTGAAGACACATCATCGCTGTGCAAATCCGGGTAGCCATTTATGCTTCAGCTGAATGTAGGTGCACAGAGCTGGAAGCTAAGAACAACACACACATTTTGAAATGAGTTTATGGGAAGTACCTGCCTGCTACAAACTTGTAGCTAACCTACAGATTCCGATTCCGCCTCGAAGGATAGGCCGTGCAAACTCCATCACGCACTAAGTTTGAAACATATCCATAAAAATTGGGTTGGAATCACCAAACACAATTTTTGTTGCTCCTTATAATCGTTATGCCAATTTTGAACTAAACTTCTAGCTCTAGTTGAGGACAGTTCTGATAAGAGGACAATTCTAGTCCCAACCATTTCCACTCTCAGTCTCAGATCCCTGTCAGACGAGACGTTCTTCCGAGTTAGGGAGAAGTGGCAAAAACCTTCAGGGGTAACTTTTTTAATTCTTTCGGTGGCACTAAGCCTTGAACCATCGCTCACTAGCTGATATCCATCCAGCTCATAGGATACTACAAATATTTTTTTTAAGTTTTACTTAGATGGGCGCAGTAGCGCAGTGGTTAGTGTGTTGGACTGCTGTGCGAGGGATCCCAGGTTCGATCCCCGGAAAAACACAAATTACATCTTAACGTTTTTTCTACTGCGCCACCTCTCGCGAACGTCTGACAAACATCCGAGAGTATAACTGTCATGAAAAAGCTTCTCAATTTAGCCGTTCGGACTCGGCATAAAATTGTAGGTCCCTTCCATTCGTCCCAAAAATAGAAACTCACACAAAACGAATGGTTGCGAGAAGCTAGGCCTAGGGTGTCTACACGCCTGTTGCGCCACCTATTTTTTTTTTTTTTTTTTAGATAATCATTATAGGTACCTATTCAATGAATAGGTACCATATTTTTGCGGACGATTTTATTTTCCTTAAAAGAAGCTCAAGAGGGACCCTTGACCCAGAAGAAATATGTACGTCGTTTGCTTTGAAAAGCAAAATAAATACTTAGATCACTCAAAGGAATTCTATTAGCACGGCACGTACTTAAATTTTTGCTGAAATAGTTAAAATGCCCATTTCCGCCCCATCAAAGGCAAGCGGTAAACCTCTTCTTTTCCATCTAATTGTGGCAATTATAATTGCTCTGGCATGGCAATAAAAAACAATAAAAATTATTTTTTATGACGAAAACGATGAAAATAATTACGAAAAACGAATTTTTAATGAGTGACGACGGCTTCCTTCTCCCATGGCTAAGTGTGGTTATAATTGGCCACTTTGAGCACCACAGCCATATATAAGTTGAAACGAAATCATACATATGCAAACGACAATCAAATGGCTCCTTACGACGACCATAATTGCACGACATATATTATGGCAATGGTACCTGCCTACTCAAGAACTTCGGATATCGCTTTTATGGGATTATTATCTTTATCGTTGCGACGCCAGCCGCGCACCGCACTGGCCGGTTGGGTACATTCATATGCGAATTTATGAGTGGTAGCGACGCGAAAGGATATGCAGTCGGTGGCATGGACTGGGTGATTATTAAAATTGCGTATTGGTGTTTACTTTTGTCGGTTTTAACAACTTGATTAGCATTGCCAATTAAGATTGTGCGAAATTTTATCGTCAATCGTCGGTTATCCTATGATATAGGCATGAAACGTTAATTTTAATATTTTATCTATTTAATTTCAAATACCATAGTCTTTAAAATTTGCTTCGTTTAGAAGATTTAAATTCATTATGTATATATGTCACTGAATATAATATATTTTTATAAAATGGCAGTAGGAATTAATTAAATCAAGAATATTATTGTACCTAACAACTTTCTGGTCGAAGGCAATTATTTTCCATTTTAAATATTTTTTTGCGAATAGCCAATTTCCAAATTCGATGAATGAGACAATAACTATCCTAAATTTTGCCAACAACTATAAAAACCGTGAGTAGCTATAAGAACGAATAAAACTAGCCCCGAAAAATGACAATGCGCATTTCAAAAGGTGTAAGGGGGATAAGTAGCTGAGTCTCTTCAATACCATTAGGCTACATTTCTTTTGTCGTACCGACGTTATTTTAAATATTTTATGAAATATGTACCAAAAGAAAAGTGAATTATGGTATATGATTTTTCGCATATATTTATTTTCTTTCTTGTCACAAGTACCTAATAAAAATTAACAAAACATAAAATTGATTTATATAATACTGCGCGATAAAAAAAATGTTGGCGTTACAAATAACTAGGCGATGCGTAGGGTAATTGCGGGAGAGATGCCGCGCTTTTATAAAACTCAGTTTTACGTTTTGTTAAAAACAAATTAGACTTTATTTGTTTTATAAAACATAACAATGAACTTATGTTCTGTTATTAAAATGAACTAAACTTAAAAAAATTTAATTATTTAAATAAAAATTTAGGAACAATAAATTATACTGAGTGCGGCGTCTCTCCCAGCCAGTGGGGGAGAGATGCCGCAGTTGAAATGCATTACTTTTTGAGCCTCATTTTGACTGTGGAACATGTTTTTTGAGTTATTTATCCCTTCGTCGGTACAAGAGATGGCATTATTTTTTTTTATACATGTAGAACTTTCGTGCAGCCATTTAGTGGTACCATTTGTTTTGTGTTTGTACCGAATCTTCTTTTTTGGTGGTTGACAAATTATTTTCCCGGCACTTGGGATCAGCAACTAGCTCAATATTCCTTTTGTTGAGGCTTAGTATGATTTGCTTTTTATTTATTGTTTAAACTGATGTTGAAACCTTTGCAAATTGCTTTTTCGTCGTGCTAAAGGGTAGATTGTAGATACGGGAATTTTCGGTAATGAACAAATTTCTGAAAGTAAATTTGTTAGCGAGGGTTTCATGAAGCATGAAGAGGAAAGTTTCTCATTTTCGGCGTGATTACAAGTGTGTTGATGCTTTTCAATGGTGATCGGAATGAAGAAACAAAAACGGAGCTAAATTTCGTTCAAGATTTGAAAGCGTTTTGTATAAGAGTCTTGTACCCGTTCTATAGCTGAAACCCCATACATTTTCTCAGCTTTTTTCAAGGACATTCTACCTTGACCACTTTTTCTTGCTTCTTCTAAAGATTCATTGGCCCAACTTCCACTGAAGGTCTTGCGTGTATATTTGCGTGTCATTCTAGTCCAAGAGTCCGTATAAATAATAAGTTCAAAATGCGGCATCTTACCTCAACAAAAGTGCGGCATCTCTCCCTTAATTAAGGGAAAGATGCCGCACCCTACCAAAAGATTTTCAAACAAATAAAAGTAAAAAAAATGACGTGAAACACTTCCAACAATACCACTCAGTCCTATAAATTGGTCACTGGTAACAAAACAGGCTTTGACTAGCTTTCGCATTGATTGTTTGCATAGTATTGACAAACTTTCACACCAAAAAGGAATGCGTAAAACAAAAAAAAACTAAATATTTCCCCCCACCTTTTATAATAACCAATTTTTTTTCTTCGCTTTTGTGTTTCAATACATAATGAACAAAATAAAGAACAAACGGACTCCTGCGATTTACTATTAATATGATTTTGAATCGGTGCGGCATCTCTCCCGCAATTACCCTATAATAAAATGAAACGAAAGATGACGTTGCATATTTATAGGCTAATTTGACGAGCTATTATTTGGTAGATAGTAGTAAATACATCTTACAGTTAGGCCGCTCCCTCATTTGTCGGTGTGATATCCTTTCTCTGATTTATTTTAAGGAGTCCTTCTTGATGTGCTCTAAATGTGCCGGAGCGTCTTAGTCCGCTGGACTACTGTCTAAGGTTCGATCCCCTGAAAAACACCAATTACATCCAAGTGTTGAAGCTTGTTTTATTGCACCACCTCTCGCGAATGCCTGACAAACATAAGTGCCCTGGCAGAGCTTCTCTATTTAGCCGTACGGACTCGGCACATAATTGTAAGTCCCTTCCATTCGTCAAAAAAAAAAAAAAAAAAAAAAAACACACACACAACTGAATAGTTTATGGTTGTGAGAAGCTGGGCCTAGGGTGCCTTCCTACACGGACCTGTTGCGATTATTTATTTATTTTACAGTCCCAAGTGAACCTTGGACTTAAAACTAATTCAAATATTGTATCTCCGATAATTCTATTGTGGAACTAAGACATTGCATCCATTTTGAGATGGAACTAGACTTCGAAAAAGAAAATTGTTTCCAAATGATATTGAATCAAAAATTTAAACAACCACGTCTTTCGGATTTGAATCAATATGCAAATAAGGCAGACTAACAATCGCCTAATTGCTCTCAAATCAAAGACAGATCCGCCTGTATTAGAAATAAATTGTCTTTAGTCTTTAGTCTTGACTAGGTGCGGTAATTGAAAGGATGTGAATGATACAAATCATGACTTCATTGCGTATTTTTAGTAAATTTAAGTGCCACACTGTCGTATCTCGAAACACATTTGCAGTGATTTTTACCTGTCTGCATTCAGAAAATTAAATTATTTGCTCCATATCTTTAGTTTTACCTGTCCATGTATTTGATTTTTTTTCTTCAAGAGAGTTTTGAAAAAGTCAACCGGCAAAGGAACTCACATTTTATCAACTACCATCAGATTAAATCAATCAAACTCTATATTTAATTTTCTCATCTTCGTATTTCATACCATCCCCAAATATGGAAATCAAAATGAAAGGGTTGAACATAAAAATCTAAAGCATCCGCCATATCTCCCTCTCAGTCAATTTTATTAATCGTATTCCACATACAAAAAAGTAATTCACTTTACTTCTACAGTAACTGAATAATTTTGAACCAAAAAAAATATGGTCCAGCATAATGCGGGTCCGCCAGTTAGCAGTACCTACCCACTCACAGTTGCACTCAACTTTGGCAAATTAAATGAAATGTGCGCTGTCGAACATATTTTTTATGCCATTTAACTTTTTCACATTAAACTGATTAAATTGATTAATTTACTGTATTGCTGCTCTTGGGTATAGTGTTGTAGTTTTATACAGACCGATTGACTGTGCGCACGGCAAAGGGTTGTATTTTGCAATATTAAAAGAGTCGAGCAATCTTTTTACTTCCTCGTTTTTTTTTTGTAGCGCTACAAATGGATTCGCGAAAAGGGTTGCGCGAATGATTGACAAAATAAACATTATACTGTCTGTCGCCTGGTTTACTGTGAAATGTATGACGGATTACTTACCTACTAGGATTTTGATCAGAGATAGTAAAAAACATTACACATTCGTCATCCTTTGATGGCGTTTGAAGGGGGTGACATTGCAAGTTGTGATAACACAAATTTTTAGGTACCTTACAAATTTTATGAAATATGACTTAGACATAGTATACCTACTTAGCAAAAATGATATTAAAGAAATATTTCACCCTCCAAAGATCCTCCAGACGATTAATTGCATGATATATAATATTACATGCGACATTGTAGTCGCTGCATAGGCTTACTCTTTGATTGCACAATCCACTTGCTCAAAGCTACATGCCGCTTTATTTGATGTGAAATCATAATCATATTTATTGAACAAAAAGTCCACACTCCTCAAATGTTTATATGACCACTTAAATCACTTAACATTCCACGAACGATGAAGACCTGCGCACAATTTGTCCTGGCGCTAGTCTTCTTTTGTTTTATTTTTTCTGCAAATGTCGACAGTCTCCACGGATTCTCAATCTGACTGACGCCTGTCTGTCAAAACCCACCCAAAACATCATAAAATCATAATCGAATACATTTGGTAACAGCGTTAGCCTTCGTATATACCTCCTCTCCCCTGCCAGCCAACCTTTCTGGTACAAATAATTTTGACCACCAAAGAATCGAAATATATTCCCGTGGCCGTTTCTAATACGCCAAATTATGCGACTGAGTCCTCTGCACACACAGAAATATTACCAACTACACACAAAAAGTATCTTCTCAGAAATAAATCAATCAATTAACTCGCGCTGCCGTTTCTTTGACGCACGACCGTCCTGAATGCCTGAACACAGTGGAAATGACGATACCGATGATGATGATGATGATGATGACGTCGTCGCCATCATGCTGCGGCAGGTTAACAAAAAATGTCAACCTCCTTCCAAGCGCTTTTCTAGTTAATCGTGTTCATTTGGTAATTAAAATTTCGGCTAATATCACCGGAATGAGGGATTCTGAATGAGACGACCATGTGACCATACGATGGAGCCCTATGGAATTTCAAGAATTCCCCTCTTTTTGTGCAAGACACAGAAGACTTTGGACAGCATCAGAGGGGGCCATCATATTAAATTGTGATGATGATGATGGCAGCAGCGCGATAAAAACGGGCATAACTTATTATCAATCAACTTGGACACGGAACTGCCATTGCAATGCCACAGCAGCAGATTCGAGCATCGGATCATTTTTGTTGACTCTCTTTCGCATTTGGTGGGCGCCATTCATCTCCATAATAAATTCGTCAAAATGCCTTGAGCGGGGAAGGATAAATGCGGGCATAGCGTAGGCAATGTGGTCCTGATGGCGTCAGTTTTTACCTTGCATTTTTGAATGCTGAACCGTTTGACATTCCTAATGGCAGATACTTAAGTAAGCAACAAAAACGAAAACAAAACTCAATGTTCTGGTATTCGAATGGACCTTTAATACACCTAAAGGGGTAGTTGGAAATCAATCCAAAACAATTTGGTGAAAGGATGATACATTTGCTGATAATTGCAGTTGAAAGAGGTCCTAAAGTATGATGTACTGCAGTACATGAGCAGCCCAACAATTCCGGAAGACATTTGCATAATTTCCCACATCCATCGAGACGCACACACTCATTCAATTGAAGTCAGTCGCGCCAATTGCAAGAGCACTCCATAAGCACATGTACAGTGCATTCAAGAGACTCTTACGCATTATTACCTCCTTCCTTTCTTGTTGGCTGCAATGCTTACATTGAATTTGGCACTTGAGAGCCCACTCTTGACAAAGTCCCATCGATGATGGTGTGAAAACAGTGTGTGTGCGAATTTTGCAAAAAAATAAAACAGTGATAAAATTAAACATTTCGAGTGGAAGTCCTTAAAAATGCACACAGTCAATATTACCACCAGCACAGCAGCACCCGGTGACAAGAAACCCGAATGCATCGCCCCTGGGCCAGAGAACAATAATTCAACTATATTTCGAGTGTCCTTGAATTTTTATGCGCAATGAAAATACATTTTCAACAATTTTCGTTTGGTAATTGCGTAAGGACACTTGATTTCGCTTAATTTACTTCGAACGTAAACGTAAACCCATGCCAGGGTTTTACTTGGTGGGGGGAGCGGTATCCAGCTGCGGTAGTGGACGCACTTAATTAAATGGAAATTTCTTCTTTTTTTTTGTTATTCGAAGGGAAACCACAACTACAGTGGTCTTGGTGGTTTCTAAGATTCTTTCCAAGGGAATGAATAAATATTTGATTTTTACACGCACCCTTAAGAATTAGGGATATTTTTCTATTGAGAATTAAAGAGAGTTTTTTTTTTCGGAGAAAAAGGACGATTTTGTTTTCGGTTCGTTAAACTTTTTGACTTTTTCAAGAAGTATGGCAGAGTTTTCGGCAAATGGTTTCGATCTGTCTTCTGGAAATATACATAAAAACATAAATTGTGTCCTGGCAGTGGGATTTTGATTATTCTGCAAGTGTGTGTGCCAATCATCAACTCAAGTAATCGGGTTCAGGAGCAGGACTTCAAAATGTGATTACTATAATATGAGAAGATAAGCTTTATGGCACGTTGGTGACAGCCTGCCATCTACTTGCAGAATGGGTTGGTGGCAACGGACGAGAGAGGGCGGTGAGTGTCTTTTCAGTAAGGCAGTTCCTCTTGCTCCCTGATGGAATCGACCGACGGTTGCGCCTATACAGTTTCAGTCAGAGCTAACTATTTAGTGTCATCCCTAAAAAGAGCTGCTTCGGTAGGTATATTCAAGTTCCATGGCATAGAGATCTC
Source organism: Cheilosia soror (assembly GCA_949372485.1). Lineage (NCBI taxonomy): Eukaryota > Metazoa > Arthropoda > Insecta > Diptera > Syrphidae > Cheilosia > Cheilosia soror. The sequence goes on from OX443561.1 coordinate 141,254,116, forward strand.
TAATACTACACCATTAATGGAAGTGCGATTATATGTAGGCTGGCCAAAAAACCGATGAAAGACGGTGACATTTATTACGGTGATTGCTATAGAGAGCGGAAACAACCCCTTATTCGCATTTGGATCTATGTACATACCTAAGGGCTGAATTCACAAAAAGTACCTTTTTCTGCGTTCATGCCGCCAAGAAAAAAAAGACGGACTACGCTACCTGACCCCAGCCTACACGACAACACCCCCAGTAACTGGCCAAGTCTATTCGATTTTGGTGGGGGAAAATGTAATCATTGCTAGTACACGTTCCCCATACACAAGGGGACTTGGTGGTATCTATAATTTGCCTGACATGACGACATGCTTCCAGTGTCTTAGACCCTCGAATGTTCCAAGCGCCCAATATAGACCGCTACCTAAAGTAGCTAAAGTACAGAAACCGATTTTCAAAGCGGCAACAGCCACCAACAGAGGCTACAAAAAGATTTATCGCCCAAATCCTACTGTTGGAAGAGACCACCAAAACTTAACCCCTTAAGCTCTCAGCAAGCATATCTAGAATAACCAGAAAAGAAGCCTGCAAATATGAAAGTGGGATGAGAATATGGTGGTTGAGTTTCGCAGTCTGTACGCTGACGATTTGGAAGAAAACTTCTCCAGACTGTTAAACGAAGAAGACGACCACGGGGTGAGAATAGCGATATATTCAAACTTAAGTCCAAAGAAGTTAATGTAGCAGATGGCCTACCAGCCCAGTTGTTTGAAGCTGGATATGATTTAATAAGTATAACATACACCACCTTATCTGCAATAATTGGTCGGAAAAAGTATGCGCATTTAATCGAATCTCATCACATTGTGCCCCATCCTCAAGATGGAAAATACTCTGAAGTCTGAACTGCACAAATTGCAGTGGAATAAACTTCCTAAATGTTGGGTATAAGATTCACTCGGCTATATGACTGTATGAACGGATAAAACATTTCGCCAATAACCTGATCCGCCCATATGCTAACACCATCGGTCGTGGACCAAATCTTCAGACTCCGCAAGATCGTAGAAAAACCGCAGAAATTCCAGATCGATACACTACATGCCGCTTCTTTATCGACTTCAAGATTGCCTATGATAGTGAATGTAGAGATGAATAATTATAAAAAGCTATGTCTGATGAACATCGAAAGCTTTTATGTAGAAAAAGGTTTAAGACAAGTTGACGCCCTATCAGATAACTTCTTTAACATCATTCTTGGAATAATTGTACGAAACTTACTAGCCAACATCAAGGGTACCTCGAAGCTTTGATAAGTCCGTTAAACTACTTGCATATTCTGATATACTATTCCGATAACATATAGAAGAACGCAGTAAACTGTAGTTGACGCATTTTAAGGTACATAGTGACATTGAGGCGACGAAGATGGGTCTTGCAGGTAACGAGGACAAAACGAAGTATATGCTGCCAACGAGAAAGGAATCTCATCATCGAAGACTCGGCAAAACGTCACAGTGGACAGATATAACGTTAAAGCTGTGAACGACTTTTATTATGCAGCAACACTGACTCAAAATACAACGGCTGAAGTGGCTAGGTCACATGGTATTGAGCGTATTGGACAAACAACGCACCACAGCCTGACTAGTCTTAGAGTCCACAATGAGCATAAGGGAAGATAATATGTATCTCTGCTCATTTGTTGCGACAAAATAATTATAAATCAATCCTATTCATAGCTTTTATAATATCTGCTGGTGTATTTGGTCAGATAAGGACAGCGTTAAAAACATACAACGACTCAAGAGGTATCTAATATGCGGCCGAATAAATTGTAAGCTAATTTAACAAATACTTACGTGCGTTTCTGAAACAATATCGTCAATACGAACTCATTATCTCCGTTCCCGAATTAACTGTTTAAAATTTATTATGTACTTTACCTATATAGCCCCTAAATACATTTGAATTTAAGAATTAGTCTAATTTCGGAGAGAGAGAGAGTGAGAAAGCCTTTCCAGGAAAATGTGTTAAAATTCTGTAGGGCTTCCTCTCTGCCTGCCTCTCACCATTGTTTCAGTCGAAGTCCCATATACAGCCTTTCTCTCTATTTTGGTTTATTACCACCGTTTATTGATTTCCATTAGTGGAGGAGAAATTCGTTTTACCCTCTCGTCGGATGAAGAAGAATTTTATTTTATTTATCGAAATATTTTCAATGGATCGACAGCGATCATTAACCGGCCAGTTTTTGGCCATAAACAGTTCACAGGGTCACTATCACTATAGGATTACCCTCTGATGAAAGCGAACGAGCGGGCGATCAATTTAATTCCATCCATCCATCCAGCGAGCGCTTGTTAATCTTTACGACTTCATTGGAAAACCACCACGATCGGAGATTTATTAGAAATGAAATTCAATATTTCCATACGCATGCATAGCGATCGCGGTTTAGCGCGGATAGATGCGCGGACGCTACCATTATGTTGGACACCTGAATGCCTGCAGGTGGACCCTGGGACATTGACGCAAACGATGAGTTAAAATGTCATCAGATGCATTGTGGTGCGATCCACTATTTTATAGCTTGTATCTATCTGTTAAATTTGGATTCAACGGATTAATCGTACGCGAAGAGATGCGCTACCATATTTGGTGCGGTTCTGTTTGCTTTGTGTAAAGTTGTTAAATGGGATTCTGGGAAATTCGTTTTTTCATTCGCTCGATGGCCGATGTGTTTGTGCGTGTGCTTTTAGTGCGCTCACAGTTTTACGTATCTCTAGGGCTGTGTTTGTTTTGGGGTCTTTGTGAAAATACGCAAATGAAAATTTGTTTCCTTTGATTGGACTGGATGTGCTCTCGTTCGGATACGCAAACGATGTGTGGAGTCTCTAATCCAATGATATAGTGGTGCATCGTTGATTTTATATGATTACAATGGGTCAGTAAATTGGTAGCGATACATTATGGCAGATGGTACGAGGTGCGAGGGCCGAATGAACGCACTGTGAATTTATTGATACGAGTATTGTGATGCTGATGAGATGATGTTTGTGTGTGCGCATGGGGGTTCAAAGTGCATTTGCTAACAATTATGCATGACTTTGTAAATTGGCACAGAGTGATCCGTGTTGGTTTGGATAAAGGGTGTTACAAAAATTACCAAGGAATACCTAGATATTGGTTTGAATAAAGTACTGTACCTACAATTTGGGCTTTTGCTTCCATTTCGAGTGATAAGTGGAGATAGTATATGATGAGATGACGTTTGGTAGATTAGGCAGACTGGATTCAGAATACACAATTTGTAAGCTTAGCTTATGGCATGGGTTGGGTAAGCCGAGAAAATACAGCCAATTAGTTATGCAATTTTGTTAAAGATTGGGAGGTGTAGGATGAGTCTGTGGGTTCAATTTCCACCACTATTACTCACTGGGGGGTAACAGCGTAGTCTGTAGTGGTTTGAGTCTTTACTTGTGACCGAAGAAGCTTACTTACTTACTTAAGGTGGCGCTACAGTCCGGGGTGGACCTGGGCCTCAACCAACAAGCGTCTCCAGCCAGCACGATCTTTGGCCAGCTGTCTCCAGTTTCGCACGCTAAGTCGCGGTCTTCCTCTACTGCGCCGTCCCTCGGGTGTGGATTCGAAGATTTTCCGGGCCGGAGCATTCATGTCCATTCGCTCTACATGACCCAGCCACCGCAGTCGTTGGATCTTCACTCTTCTGGCTAGGTCAATGTCGCTGTACAGCCCGTACAGTTCGTCGTTGTAGCTCTTCCTTAATTCACCGTCTATGCAGACGGGACCGAAAATTACTCGAAGAATTTTCCTCTCGAGGTAACCAAGAGTAAGCTCATCCGCTTTTGATAGAGTCCATGCCTCTGCACCATAAAGTAGGACTGGGATGATTAAGGTCTTATAAATGGTCACTTTAGTTGTTCGAGAGAGGGCTTTGCTACTCAATTGCTTTCTTAGCCCAAAGAAACAGCGATTGGCAAGAGTTATTCTTCGCTTAATCTCAGCGCTGGTGTCATTGTCTGAGTTTATAGCGGAGCCTAGGTAGACAAAGTCCTTTACCACCTCAAAGTTATATCTGTCTATAGTGACATTCTGTCCAAGACGTGGGTGTTGGATGTCCTTTCTTGATGATAGCATATACTTTGTCTTGCCCTCATTGACCGCCAAACCCATCTTTGCCGCCTCCGTCTCAATGCCCACGAACGCACCAGTCACATCACGCTGCGTTCTCCCGATTATGTCGATGTCGTCGGCGTAGGCGAGTAGATGGACGGACTTTTGAAAGATAGTGCCTCTGGTGTTGGCGTTTGAGTTTTGCACTATTCTTTCAAGAACGACGTTGAAGAAGTCACATGGCAACTCATCGCCTTGTCTAAATCCTTTTTTGACAGGGATGCCAAAACTAGACACTGCTCTGTATAGCTCGTCTCTATAAATGCTGTCATAGGCGGCCTTAAAATCGATGAAAAGGTGGTGGGTATCGATTTGAATTTCCTGGGTTTTTTCCAAGATCTGGCGCAGTGTGAATATTTGGTCGATGGTAGATTTTCCTGGCCTGAAGCCACACTGATAGGGACCAATCAGGTTGTTGACGAAAGGCTTCACACAACACGGCAGATAAAATCTTGTAGGCGATGTTAAGAAGACTAATACCTCTGTAGTTGGCGCAGTTGAGAGGGTCTCCTTTCTTGAGGACCGGGCAAACAATACTGAGGTTCCATTCATCGGGCATACTTTTCTCCGACCATTTATACAGATGAGTTGGTGCATGCTCCTAACCAAGTCATCGCCTGCCGCTTTGAATAGCTCGGCGGTTAGGCCATCTGCTCCAGCGGCTTTGTTAGACTTAAGCTTAGATATGGCTATCTTCACTTCATCCAGGTCGGGTGGACGGAATTGTTGGTCTTCATCGTCCAGGTTGAATTGTTCATTCTGCCTGACAGCGGGATTTAGTTCGTCATCGCCGTTAAACAGTCTGCAAAAGTATAGTTCTTTCATATCCTCAGCATCGACTGCGATTCTACTACGATGTTCCCTTGTTCGTCCTTGCAGGCTTCGGTTCGGGCTCTGTAGAACCGAAGAAGCACTCGGCCATAAAAAGAGAATCGAATTATGTATATCCAAGATGTTGGTCTATTTCAAACGTCTCTCGATTTAACAAAAGCGAAGTAGGTACATATATGTAAACTGCGGTACATTTGACACTCTCAATGATAAATATGAATGTATCTACATTAAATTTCGAAATGTTCTTATTGTTTTTTATACATTGAATATTTAAGATTATCGTAGAAAAGGTTTTGAAGTGAAACTTCTTTAGCGAGGTGTAAGTCCGAAAAAATGTTACGTTAATCAACGTGAAACGAAAATCAAAGTGAAACACTTTTTTCCCTTCTTTTTGTATGTTTAAGTGGGTCCCTGGGATGTTTTAGATTTACAGATCGTTACTGTAAAGTGATTTTCATAAGTGGAGTGATTTAAAGGAAGTTTCACCTCAGTAGGTATAGGTAGTATGCTTATGCTACCAGGAAGCAAATCCAGTATTAACCATTTCTTCAAATTTCGGGGAAAGACGAGAATGCGCTTCAGCGATAAGGAGCTTACAGTATCAGATAACAAAGCCACAAGCGTCGCAGGCAGAGGTATCACTTAACAACACTAAGACGCTTAGCAAAAGCAAAGTGTTCCGTAAGAACGACACTAAGTTATCTAAAGTCTTTTCTGCTGAGAGTCAACGGGAATGAAGCAGGGTCCTTACTGACTTTCAAGTGCCTTGCCATACACAATTGTGTACTTTAGGAAACCATTCGTCAATGAAGGCCCAGACCGAGTACGCGCGTATGGGCAGCCTTTGTTTACCCCTGTCTTATGGCGTTAACAGTCCGCATCTACAGAACAAAATTGTAGCCATCGATATTGGCCTGATCCACAATACCAATGTCTCCTCTACCCCGTGTTGTCTAGCAGAGTTACACATGGAGTCAAGAGATTGTCGAAAGCGAACTCAATGTCGATGAAAATGTCCATGTCTTTCCTATCGATCGCGCATTCAATTCTAGCAACACGATTTTGAAGCGCAGTCTCCCAGGATTTTGCCCACTGATATGCATGTTGTATCTCAAATACAGAGATGCTCAGATTTCTGCTAAATTATTTGTACCTAGGTACTTGTGGGTGTATTTAGTAGTTTATCGTTGTTACTTTAAAAATAACCAGATTATGTTGGACTAAATTTTCTACTTCTGTCAAACTGTCTACCAAAAATGCTACAGTTGCATTTAGATTACAAAACACTTACCAATGGTTAAGGTGTACTCCACCTTACCCTATACTATCATATCATGCATAGTTTCCATCAATTGAGAAATTGGGGGAATACTTCGAAGATACCTTCTTAAGATAGAAAACGATTTTGATACAGAAAGAGTATATCTACTAATATTTGGTTAAATTTCGATAACAGATAAGCGATGTCTTGTGTTTTTAGTGAGAGAGAGTGGTAAGGGCAAGGGGACTACTGCACGTGGGGCACTCAATGAATTCTTAATGCAGATAGATGTCAAGAAGATTAGGTTAGGTTAGGTTGAATAGGGTTTGGGTTCATCACAATGGACTAGGCAAGACACCACATTGGGCTCATCACCATCCCTGGGGAATCTGAACGGTCAACAACAAACCAATTCGCCCGATCAATTAATTCCCCTACAAAACTTAACAATTGTTTCCAATTTTGTTAATGAGGCCAACCACCTCCTTGTCGAAGAAGTGCCTTTCAATAGCTTGACATTCACAGAGAAGGTGAGTAACATCCTCTGCGACATGTAAGATGTCAAGAAGGGTTCCTAAATTCTTTGGTGTGAAGTTATTTCTTACTAGATGCCATTTCAAGTTTTACATAGTGGGTATGGGTTTAATGTTTTTATATGATAACATTAAATTATTTGATATAAGTTAATTTCGCAAAGTAATCAGAACCTAAATTTGTTTGGATCAGCTACATTTATCCGGGTCCTAATAACGTACCTTTCAGACTTGATTAGTTAAAATCTGTCGAAAATCAGCGCAGATTTTAACACTTCTCTCTATGGACCATCAGTAAAATAAAAGCTTCTCCATTGTGTCACCCTGTTCGTTTCTAATCAACAATTCCAACTGCCAGCAACACAATCTATCTGGACTTATGTCAGAAATGCCAATATTCGATTATGCTTACCGGGCTTAACCCTCCGAAAAACGCCCCCATCTGATACATAGTTTATTGGTATATCTACATGTATCCTCTATCCTGCTGTCGATTGTTGTTTCAACCCGTCCCATATACTCTTCTCATATATGGATACACTGAAAAGCGCAGTGTACCTTGTGTCAAAATTGCCTTTACAACCTCCATCTTTATCATGACTGGGGCCCCATATATATCCGGCGTACAGGTCTGTATACGCAAATTTCGCATTCGCAATAATCCCCAAATGTTCATCGGTCGGAGGGGGAGGGGGAGGGCGAGAATTGGTGTGTTGTGCTCATATGCGTGCATATGAGGATGTATCTCATCCTTGTACAGAATGCAATCATACAGTTACAAGTTATGCTGCAGAGTGCATCGTCAGAGCTGCTGATTGAAAGCATAAAACGGGAACAGAAGCGGACAAAGCCAAATGGAGGGGGTAACTAGCAGTCGGGGTAGGTATATAGAAGTTCTAAATTTTGATTGCATGCTCATCACACACACAATGCGAGAGCGTAAATTAGGATTTCAAGTGACATTTCGAATATTTACGGCATCCTGAGTGCAGTTAGATTGCAAAATGGGCAAAACGCTATTATGCCAACAGCCATAGCCATTGCATCGAAAAGGGAATGGTGGATGTAAAATGAATTACCTAAGCCGACTGCAGGAAGTTGGGATGGCCAAGGTTCGGATTTCGGGTGGGTAGGACCCCCAAAAATTGCATTGATTTTGGCCCTTGGATATATTTTGTTCAACATTTTGCGTTTGTGGATTAGATGTGTTAAATTGGTAATTTTTTTTGTTTGGCCTGTTTTGGGAGGTGAACTGATGCCCAGTGTTATAGCTCGGACGGGGTTTATATGCATCGACAATGTGGGGGATACCTTAATAATTCAAAAGTGTTTTAGATGGTTTTGTTTCAAAATCAAATTGGATATTTACATATTTATTGGGAGCACTCAATGGCATGTTCGTTACCAAAGGCTATAGTGTTTAGTTAGAAATGATAAACACGACTCAATATTTTATTAGAAGTCGTAATGATAGTGAGGTCAGGTACGAAACGAATAGATGATTGATGGACATTGAGTGTTGAGATAGTCTAGGTGTGTGAAAGTGCTCACTAATCAATCTGTACTTACATTGAATAAATATTATTCCGATTGTCGGTTAAAGCAAAACTAATTTAATGCTACAGTCAGTAGCGTGATGACTTATTGCGACCAACGCTAGGATGGAAATATGATATCAGTGCGGAGATCGAACGAGCATTCGTTGCCTCCACTCTATATATGGAATGCTGGAGGAGTCTCTGGACCAACCCAGGGAAAAACACGTATTACACTTTGGAATTTTTCGACTGCGACACCTCTCGCCAACTCATGATATGACAAACATCCGAGGAATTGATAATTCTTCTCAATTTATAGGCAGCAGTTCGGACTCGACATAAAATTGTATAGGTCCCTTCCATTAGTCTCAAAGATTAAGAAAGCTCACACTAGCGAATGGCTATATGAAAGCTAAGCCTGTTATATGAGTAGCAGAATTTAATAAGACTCTTTATAAGCCCATATCTGCTACACGGAAAGAAAATCAATTGAAATGGAAAAGCGAAAATAACAACGTTTCTAGCTTTAATTGAGGGGCAGTCTCGATGATCAAATTCTTTTATGAAATTTTTCATTGATGTGCTGTTGGAGAAAACAACAATTTTGTTAACAAATAGCTATTTCGGTTAGAAAGTTCAATATTTATTTAAAGCAAATTTAGGATCGTAGTTTGATGCAAGTCCTCCTCTCTGTTTCAAGCTGCAGATAAGTAAGCATGCGGGCTCAAACCCCATTAAAGCTGTTCCTGGTCTTTCGCAGCCAGTGGAAATATTATCCTTAATTATGTAGGTATCTTGAACTTTCAACTTTGTCTGTAAGCTAACTCTATGAAATTCGATGAAATAAATGTTTGGGAATATTCTATTTGTAAAAAAAATTTACTCACCACATTCAAGATTCAGAGAGGGGGAATTGTAAACAATATGTGACTATGTCATTACAACTTAAAGAAATCGGTCCGTCTGCCTAAAATATAGTATAGCTATATCAGCAAGTAACAGTAGTCCAAAACATCTTGTCTAGAATATACTGAATAAAATAATAAATAAATAAATAAATAGGTGGCGCAACAGGCGGGTGACACCCAAGGCCTAGCTTCTCGCAACCATTCGTTTTGTGTGAGTTTCTATTTTTTGGGACGAATGGAAGGGACCTACAATTTTTTATGCCGAGTCCGAACGGCTCAATTGAGAAGCTTTTTCATGACAGTCATACTCTCGGATGTTTGTCAGACGTTCGCGAGAGGTGGCGCAGTAGAAAAAACTTTAAGATGTAATTTGGGTTTTTCCGGGGATCGAACCTGGGATCCCTCGCACAGTAGTCCAACACACTAACCACTGCGCTACTGCGCCCACACTGAATAAAATACAGTTACATAATATTCCGTTGTGTCAAAAGTACACGAACATTTCATAAACATTGCGAAAAACATCCTGGAAAAATATTCTATGGATGTGCCTACAACAATTTTTTTAAAGGGACTTGTAAGAGACGAGGTTCGTAAAAAGTTTCTGTGCAGTAAAAATATATAACAATGACAATGAGGCTGAGTTACTTTTTTTGACAACTATTGGCTATGGCAACTATTGTATCATGGACAATCTTAGGCTCCATACACCCAGAATAATCAAGTATCTTTAGGTCTTTACCTACATAGTAGCACAGGAAATAGTTCAGAGCTGTAAAATCGCAGAAAATTGAAGTACAACATTTGCGTATCCTCACCAAATTTTGATCTCAATGAATTCATGATGTCGTCAGTCGTAACATCCATAGTGACAAATTAACTATCTTCCACTACCTAGCAGGCACGAAGCGTCCATATATATTGAATAGAAACAGTGCTTCCGTAATGAATCAACAAATTTCGATTCTTTTTGGACAAAATTGAATGAAAACGAGAATTTGCCCAATTTCAATAGAATAAGGCGTTCTGAATACAGCCTTTACACAAAGGAACAATTTAAAAATCTTTTAACAACAATTGTCGACCAAGTCATCAATAGGTCATCGATAGGTATTCGGTTTATACCCTATTTCTGTCGAAAACTCGGTTTTCGCGAAAACACTCGAAAACTTCATTGAAAACATAAGTTTTCCCAAACATATTGCAGTTTTCAAAACGAGTTGTTTTCCATGAAAACTCCACGAAAACGACTTCCAATCGTTGGGTTGTTGAAGCAGACACACCTTTTGCAACATTCAGCGAGTTCAGCAAAATTGCTGATGCTGACAGGATAGCTCGCACTCAGTGCTGTCGTTTCTTCTAGCTTTTTTTTTTTACAAATGTGGAATCTCTTGTTCACCAAACAGCAAATTATTTGGCTTTTCTTGAATTTTAGAACGGCAGCACTACCTGCTACAACTAAATGGTATTTTCAGATGTTTTGATTTTGACTGTTGCTTATGAATTATTTTATGCATTTAACCATAAGTTAACGATTATCAAGTAGCTTAATTAATTTTGTTTTTATATTATGTCAATACGAGCGGAGTTTACTAAAATACAAATTTAGTCGCCACAAATATTTCATAGCTAGTTTCACAGCTAATTGAAACGTCAAACGAAAACTGGTTGGCGTTTGGTGTGAATGCATCAACGAGTTTTCGTAAACTTTTTGTCGAAAACTCAGTTTTCAGTGCGGTGTGAATAGGCTATTAGTTCCATGTCATGTTTTGAATTTTTGAAACTTTCGGACACAGCATTGTATGAATTATTTAAAACCAATTTTCCTGTTAATATCCTCAATCATTTACAGAACTCATACACGGGATATTTTGACATTCCAGCGTTGAAAATAGAATTAAAGTTGATTTCCTATGAGCATTTTACGGCAAAAACTGATCTTAAAGAAATATTGAGATTTTTAATCAGTATTGGTTTGGATAAAAGTTGCACTGAATACTTTAAGCTTTGTAAGCTATTGTTGACTTTTCCCGTGACAACCGCTCTGTAGAGAGATCATTTTCGCGTCTTAAAAGAATTAAAAAATAAATACTTAAAAAAATGTGGACAACAAATGTTGTCAAAGATAGCTCTTATGTTGATTGAAAAACCATTGTTAAAATAAATACAAAACCAAAGAGAAATGTTATGACCAAATAATAGATCATTTTGCTTCGAAAGAAAGAAGCATAAATTTAAGACTTAATAACCTTTTAATATATTTATATTATTACTATCTAACCACTGCTCGGCTTGCTTCGCTCGCCTTTAGCAAGAAAAAACAAACTAGGTATTTAGTCCATTTAAGATTAGACCTTAAATGACAACACGAACTTTAAAAAAGTTTGAAGTTTTGAAGAAATGAAATGCGAAGACAGAATTTCAATGATTGACATAATGTAACGACATTACAGGAAAAATAAAAAACACCAGTGTGCGCTATATATTTGTCGGAACGAAATTCCGAAAAGCTGTTCGGACGAATACCTCGATCGCAGCAAAAATCCTGAGATTCGTATAAAATCTGACGATTTCATACTGCCCTCACTAGGGCAGATATTGTATCTCTCATTCCTGCTACCAAGCGCTATGCGCCGTACGGCCTAATCGAGTTCTTACGTTATAGTGGAACAAACATTTCAAAATTTACAATTTTATTATATGTAGAGATTTATATTTAAATTAATTGTATACATATTTCTTTTATATGTGCAATTAATACGAAACGATCTCGAGCCAAAGGATTATTATAACAAGATCATAGATATTTTTTCTTTAAAAAAAATTGTATTTAATTTACAAAACTTAATTGTTTTTTTTTATTATTTTGTTTTTAATGAATTTTAAAAGTATTTTTTTTTATATACCATTTTGGCCTGATATAATTTTATTATTATTATTATTATTTTTAAGAATAGGCGTATTTTTTTGAGAATCTATAGCTAGCTCACTTTTACTTTTACATGCAAAACTTGTATACTCACTTTTGGTTTAACATGCAAAATTGTTATACCTACTCACTTTTGGGTTTTTATACTCACTTCCCAAAAAAATATGCCAAATGTATGTAAAAAATGCACTGCTAAAAACTTTAATTTAACGAGCGCTAGCTGCAGAGGCTTTCGGCTCAACTATAATTTTAATAAAGCGATATCTTCTTTAATAAATGACTTTTAATTCTAAGTTTAAAGTTGTGTGCTTCCGCTTCCCAAAAAGTCACGCTTCGTGCCTGCTACCTAGGTACATTGACATAAACGCGCCCGCACGCGTCTTATTTTTGAATGTAAAAGGACGTCAGTCGTCAACAGCGTCCTTACCGCAGTATGTTTTTTTGTCTAATGGAATCTGTGGATATCTTGCGGATTCGCCTCACTTCACTTCCCATGCGACTATTCTATTAACTAACAAAACTGTCAAACCAAAATAAGCTTAATGTCTAAACGCAATAACGTGTCCACTTCCAACTGTTACAGAGCCGAACAGCATGGAGCGGCCATTATGACTGACTTTCATAGAAAATATTTGTAAAAATTGGGAGTATTCTTCAAGCCTGTGATTTGCATTAGTGTAATGATGAACACAGCTTAATAGTTAACCCTTTCGTAAGCATTATATTATCGCCCATATTATGGGGCTTTTTGGACCTTAATTTTATAATGCTAATCCTTTTTTAAAAAGAAAATAATATATTGACGCAAAAACGTCGGGAATTTGATTATTTACTTATAAATTCTATAAGAGAAAGGTTTAACTTTGTCCATCTAACTATTATCGCCCTGAAATGTCATTTCGTACATGGCATCAGTATTCATATACTATACTATCACATCTACACTAAACCTAATTTCACCAGATAATTTGTGAAGTAACACATGGTTTTGTAATTTTTGGAATGATTGGGAAGTCATCTTTGAGTTACACCATGTCGTCATTTGAGCCCCACTTTTGGTGCCTGTCGATCGAATTGCTCCAGTTCATCCAACCAGCCCTGCTCACTTATGAAACTTATTTCATTTGATACAGGAATTTGAATTAATCACCCCTATCATGGAATCCGTGGGCGCAGTAGCCCAGTGGTTAGTGTGCTGGACTACTGTGCGAGGGATCCCAGGTTCGATCCCCGGAAAAACACAAATTACATCTCAAAGTTTTTTCTACTGCGCCACCTCTCGCGAACGTCTGACAAACATTCGAGAGTATGACTTTCATGAAAAAAAAGCTTCTCAATTCAGCCGTTCGGACTCGGCATAAAATTGTAGGGCCCTTCCATTCGTCCCAAAAATAGAAACACACACAAAACGAATGGTTGCGAGAAGCTAGGCCTTGGGTGTCACCCGCCTATTTATTTTTTTTTTTTATCATGGAATCCGCCGGGGGGGAATCATTCACGGAAAATAATATTTTGGTATCGTCGCATCCGCAAAGTGAACAGTTCAAAAATATTCTGGATTCTAACCCTTTATTGTTATTTTAACGATTGATAACATGTAGTAGCCTAGTTGTTTAATCCCGTCTTCATAGAAAGTAACAATAAAATCTGCACCCACAATTAGCTAGATAAAAGGATAAAAACAAACACCTATTACAGCTCGGTATAAAAAACAAAAACAAAACCAAAAACCATCTGTAATTCTTAATCTTTATTGATGTTTGTTTTATCAACATAGAGACGACCTTCCATTGACTGTTTCAAGTCCTCAGCCGCTGAACTAATTTTCTACATCAACATATCAAATACCACCGCTTATTTTAACAAAATTTCTACTCTCACATCCGCTTGCAATAAAATTTTGATTATTATCCTTGGGCCAATAAAAAAAAATCCCATAAAACAGCATATTTTTGGAAAATCGGTCATAAAGTCTGCACAAAGCAATGGGCAATAGAAACAATGCCGGCAAAAGCAAACAAACCAACCCTCTGTATCTCCTACCTGTAATTTAAGTGTTATGAAGGTGTAACTCCTTTCGCACTAATTTATAACTTCGTCGGCTCAGGTAATATACTCGAAGCAACCACAATCCATATTGATTGTCAGTAGAGAAAATTTTGCTAAAGGATTTTCGGCGACGATTTTGTGCAAATCTGTTAGCTCAGCCATATGAAAGGATCAGGTAGCTCACCGGAAAATCCGATTGTCCTAGATCCTTTTGTCGGACATACCGAATGACAAATGGATCGTTGGGTTTTAAGACCAGCACAATGGGCTGGACACCATTAGAACAATTAAGTCAAATATTTTGCGAACCAATTAAGTATAGACGATTGGTTGAAGAAGGATTTGTTCGAGGTCTGGCTAACTGAGATCATACAACACATGCCATCGCCATGCCTGTTCCTTTCGATAAATGATGTCGAGCGAGAGGAAGGAGGCATATTTTGATGGCAATATGCAGATTTAGAGCTATTACCCTTTTGTCCCACAGCACGTTACTTGAGTCCTTTGTCGAATATCTGACCATTCTGAGTATTTTGTTCTAAAATCCTTTCGACATGCATGAGCGCATGAACATTGTAATATGCAAATATTTACTGAGATCATTTATCAAAACATTCGAAGGTTATTCTGATAAAGGAATATTCATATCTAAGGCCGCGTCCAGCTGAGTGAAAAGAGTTGTTGATGAAAGGATGTGCATTTTTCAAAGTAAAGAACATTTGTTTTGAAGTGCGTTGCACTACCAAGTTGCCGCCAAAGAAGGAGTGTAATTTGAATATGGCCATTAGCCTTGAAAGTTGTGAAAAATCGTTTAAATAATTTTTGGATTTTCAGTTGTACATTCTTAAGGGTACATCACGTGTTTAATTTAAGGGGTGCACCATCTTTTTGAAGCAAGAAATCGCTGTCCTTGGAAAAATTGGTTGTTTTATGAGTATAGATGTTGGTTGCATAATAGCTAGCCTGATCTGCCCTAACATGAGTTTGAAGAGAAACTGTATAACCCTTTAGAGAAAGCGAACATCCTGTTAAATATTTTCAATGGCATGTTTTTGTTGTCTTGCTCTTGGTACCTTATATTTTCATCAGTTAAGAATCGGAAATTTCCTTTCCGGAGAAAATCATACTGCCCTAGGTCTATATTGGTTTGGAAGAGCCGCCATCTAGCCCTAGCTCCATGGACGATATTAAAATGCAAAGCGGATTCGAAGTCAACATTCAAATGTCATACAGATGCAAGATGTCACAGACACATGCCACAGCAATAATTCCCATTTTTTATGGCAGGTCTATAGTCAACACCGTTCGTTCCTTCACCTGATTTTTCTTCCTGTTTGTGTCCCAAACAATTGACAAGTAATGACAAAAATATGTATGTCCTTGCAGTACGTACATTTAGGCGCCAGACTATACCTTAGCACCTTGCACAATCACAATGCACAAATCTACAAAAAAAGGACAAGTCTAAACACCATACAACTGCGCAAATAACCGATGCTCCTTTTCGTCCTATAGGCATGGCGGACTAGAAGTCGTCTTAGTTAGTTCATTCATAGGTTTGTTGGTCAACAACAATTTATTATTAAATTATTGCCGACACATAAATAAAATTTTATCAAGACAATGGCGCCTATTGATAGGTAACGAAAAAAATTGTCATGTCCTTTACTAGACATGAGCCTACGATCCCATACATACTCGTATAAAGTAAAATTGAAATTACGCAGGTATTTACCTTTTTTTTTAACTAAATTTTGTGGGACTGTTTTTGAATTCCCGGCGCCGCCGTTTAAATTCATTGACAAAGACGATCGCTTTCGATTAGAAAGGATATTTTCCAACATTCAGGATATAATTATTATTGCGGGTGTGCAGGAGGTTGGTATTCAAGCGCACGTAAGGTACGAATGTGAAAGGGCAATGTAATGATAATGAATTTATTGCAATGGCCCTAGTTTTTGACAGTTTGGGAATTTTAACCTAGGTAACTCTGTTAAGCATCATGCGTGGAGTATGTTAATGTATATCCATGTTATCTTATTATTTTGAGGATCACGTAAATGCATAGCTGTAGTGTAGATAGCTGTAGTGAAATATTTTTAAAGTAGCTGTGCGTACATATATTCTATATATACACCTCAAGATTAAGACGGTCTATTGAGAACATATATAAATATTTATGTAGCATTATTAAGGAATGTTAAAATATTTATTGAAAAACATACAGTACTGTGCTTATATCGCTCTAGAAATATGTGTATCTAATATTATGTCCGGAAGTGAATGAATGAATGAATGAAAATGAAAGTTACTGTTACTGTTACATCTTACATTTTGATTTATAGTCAGTACGATTTATGAACCTCACACATTCCGAAATTATGGAATAAAATAAGAGCGCAGAAGTAAGAAAATCTGATATTTGCATCATATGCAATTTTGGACTTCTTTACTCGTCCACCGACTCTCATTAAGACCCTTTTCATCAATGAATGGAGCTAAAGCCCCTTAAAGAACTTTGCCTTAGAATTTACTCTATCCTTTCAAGTAAGGCCTACTGTCCACGTAGCTGTCCTTCATACGCACGCTTTCGCAATTTGCATCTTGTTGTACGCTTGCTTGTAGCTTCCTTGCAGCTATAGCATATAAACAAACGCAGCTCTGTCCACGGAGCGGCAAAATACGCTTGTTGTAATTTGAAGCTTGCATTGCCGCTCCGTGGACAGTGGTTCGTTTGTTTATATGGAAGCTTCACGCACGCTGCATGAAAGCGTACAACAAGATGCAAATGACGAAAGCGTGGGTATGAAGTGCAGCTACGTGGACAGTAGGCCTAAGTATGTTTTCTCCTGAAGACCGAACGTTTAATGAACACTTCTTCTTTTGCCTAACCTTTTAGGAAGAGGAACCTCTTAAATTGGAGGCTTTCTATAACTTCTTTCAGTTTTAGCAGAGATTAAAATGTCTCAGCTCTCTTCAGAAGTGCAGCACAATAGCGGTAGTTTCTTTTCGTTTTCGGTATCATTTAATGATGCAATGAGCCATTCTGATACGTACTTACTTAGGGGTCTCCCGACCCGTGAAGAGTCTCTGCCTGAGACAGTGCTGCCTTTAAGATGATGAAAGGCAGCACTGTCTCAGGCAGAGACTATCTGGGTCATGCTGGTTTCCGCGATGGCTTTTCTTCGAAACCTCCACTAGGAGGAGGTTTGTTAACATCATCGCGGTCCAATCGCTCGATGTAGTCGACGCACGTTAGTAGATATCTCCGCCAAACAAGAGAATAAGAATACTTTTCGTCATTCCAGTTAGAAGTTTTGAACTCGATTGTTTTGCCAGACCGAAGATGCAGCGGTTTTATAGGGGAATTTTGCACTAAGGTGTCATTCGTGGACTGTGGACAGATGCTTGTTGTTTTGTTGACATCATGTATGTACTTTAGCCACACAATGTGTATGTGTCACGAGTGCCTCATATCGTGCCTCATACGTATGAGTATGAGTACCTTATGTGAGTGGCACAAAGAGGGCTATTACACAGCATGTAGCCATTGGCTCCATACGCTGACGTAAAAATGACGTCAGTGCTACATATCGTGTAATAGCACCTTTAGTCTTGTATTCGTTTACTTCAAGGTGCAATTTTGAAATAGTTAGAGAAGCTACTTTCAAATTGTACATGGCAAGGCGTGTTTTTCTCATGACGATGAATGCTATCTATCAAAATATGCAGCTTTGAGATCGATAGATAGGTAGTGAGTCTCGACCTGAAATTCGTCAGTTATTTCCAGGATCTGCCCCATTGTGGAAATTTCATCTAAAATCGATCTGTCCGGAAGCCAAACTGATACGTGCCGATTATTGTGTTGCGGAATGGTTTAAGACGTTAAGACATTACGTTAGTACATCAAGCAGGGATATGCCTCGATACTTCTTGCAAGATCGTCCTTTTTTTAGATGGAACATATATGATTCATGATTTGGTGCATGGGCCCTACCAAAGAAAACCATAAGAGCCTTCAGCCTTATTGTTTTTAAGCGTTTTTATAGCTATGGTGGAACTGTTTTTTAATCGACTGGATGATGGCTCAATCTGTCAGCTGCTAGAAATGCTGCTTAAACGTATCTACTATCCCTGTGCCTAGGAGACTAGGTTTCCATCGCAGTTTCGAAGAGCCTATGTTACGGTCTTTAAGCTAGGAGCCAATTCCTTGGTCATCTTGTAAGACTTGGGTCGCGAGACTCTTCGAACTCCTCTCTTCTCCTGACTCGATTCTATTTTCTAGCTGGCCTTGTTTCGCCTTGCCTTGATATACGCTTTCATCATCATATCTTGGGGCTCTTTCTCTGGGGTGGCTGGTACCCTAGAGTGGTTTTGGCTACCTCTTTAATGATGTCGCGATACTGGTACCACTGATTGTTGGCATTTGGTGGTGGGTGACTGCACAGTGTGAGGTTTCTCACTTAGGCGCTCTCTGTAGACTCTGGCTTCTTCAGTTGTGCTTAGGTATAGGCGCGTCCAACATAGAATTTCCCTGATTCAATAGCTATAACTATTTTTTTTTCGTAAAAATGCAGAACCGGGTTTAACACAGTAGTATCCTTCTTGCAGAATGCATATAACGTGGTTCCAAAATATATTTTAGTTCCATTATTAGGCCACTATACGAAACTTATTCCACTTTCCAGAAAGGTCATCAGATAATGGAATGCCGCAACTTATTTTTCTTCTCCACAAATCCTGAAAAAATGTTTTTCCTATACTAGTTATAAGCAAACAAGCTTTCCCACCAAAACAATTTGATCCGAGTACCGATTGAAAAGAAAATCTCATCCTACAAGTCATAAACAAGGCTTACAAAACAGTTGAATAAATACGAACATCGAAACCGAAGCAGCGCATATACAGACACATTCGTTGACTGACAAAATTCGATGACTAAAAAGTAATACAACTCCCCAAGGGTGAAATAAATTCAGTTTTCCTCTTGATTTTACTTTTTTGTTCCCTAATGTTTTTGTTTTTCTGTGTGTGTTTTTTTTTAGCAATATTTGTAACAAAATCTTCAAAAAATAAATGTTTCCCCACACCTAATGCCGATTCGATGAACGGAAGTGCTGGTGTACCAATGTGTACACATAAGCGGGAATTCTAAGTATCCCAAAGGGGAGAAAATGACACCCTCTTTAAAAAAAAATTCAACTGAACTGCAGATACAAAAGAAACAAAAATTGAAAAAACCCATAACGTAAATTTATCATGCTTAATATGGCGCGTTGTTTATTCATCCCCATATTCATTCGAGAACTCATCCCCCATCGGCATCATTATCGTCATCATGAGACTCCTCAAACACGAATCCTTGTCAATGTCATCCATTCACGGCAGACAACGTAGAGGAGCAGCGCAGGAGCCATGAACAGCATACATGAGATGAGTGAATTAAATGTAAATTCGCAGGATATGAAAAGCCATAATGGGTGCCATGTTTGTTTTTTTTTTTTCTATTAAAAGTGCGATATGGTGCGACGAATGGCGCCACTCGTACTGTCGATACGAATACGCCTGGGGTTTAGTACACGCGAGTATCTGGGAGACATGTACTTATACACAAGTAATTGAATTAAGGTTATGACTGGAGTTGGAGAACCTGGAGCTGGAGTGGTGAACAGGATAATGAGGTGGATTGTTGTCTGTTTCTTTGGGTAGAGGGTAAGATTAATGATTTTCTTTCGCGGAAATAATTTATCTCCAAATGATTTTCAATCACAATTCACGAGTCTCTCTGTTTGCGGTCATAAAGCCATAGCCCCCTATACTCGCACAACTAAAAGGAAACTTTCCATTTATTATTATTAATACC
This sequence comes from Cheilosia soror, assembly GCA_949372485.1. NCBI lineage: Eukaryota > Metazoa > Arthropoda > Insecta > Diptera > Syrphidae > Cheilosia > Cheilosia soror. The sequence goes on from OX443561.1 coordinate 141,274,214, forward strand.
CCAACACGTGTACAAACGTAACTAATTGCATATCGTCCCCATATTGTGATTCGACTTCAACTAATGACGGAAATAAAAATATCAAATTGAACTTCCCTCCACTTATATGGAGAACCATCGGCTCACCTTCGAGGCATCACCCCCAACTCACAGGATGCTGCTGTCATGACGATTTATGGAATCCAATGTCATTGTACTCATCGACGCTCCCTCAATTGAACTTCAGTCAACAAGGTCAAGGAAAATATTTTCCAAAGATCCAGTTCACTTTGTCAGGGTGGATCCTATTTTTAAAACTCTAACAGGAGATACTTTTAATTGCAATGCGCAGGACGGCACTGTAGGTAAAATTATAATGAGTTCGATACTACATACATCGCTGGGTTATTATCGAATTATGGTTTGGTATTTTTGGAACAGCTCTTGCCGACAGTTATTATATTTTCTGTTTACACAAATTTTAAAATATTCTCCAAAAATAATGACGCGACGCGTGCCACTCGTGATGCACAATTTGTCATCACCCCCTCGACAAAGTTTGAGTTAATTGGTTCATAAATGCGCTCGTTCGGCTGTTTTTATGTGAATTTTAAGTAGAAATTTTGTGAATGATTTATAGTAGCTTTATTGGAGTTTAGTGGTTGTGGTCGATTATTTTTAAATATAGAATTTTGTTGTAGGTAGCTATAGGTACTTTGTCACCCAAATTGTGGTTTTAGTTAAAAATTAGAAATAAAATAAATTTCTTCTATATGCATCATGACATTGTAACATTTTTAGGCAATATTTTTGGACTGTGCGGCGGATAAGTTTTTTGTGTTTAATAAATTACTAGTTACACCCGTTCAACTTTGCAAGTGGCCGGGATTTGAATTGCTTAAAAATGACCTTGCTTTTAGGAACTTTAGCACTTTAATGTTTCAAATTTTAAAACTTTAATTTCTATGAGTATTGAGATAGAGAATTTTGTATAATAAATGCCACGTCCCTTTGTCCGATACTGCCCACATTTTATTTCATAAATGCTTTCCAACCAATATACGTCTATTTACCAAATTTTAAGGCCATAGCTGCCGTGGGTAGATTTATATGTAGTGTAATTTTAAAATTTGGGTGTTTAGCGACGTTTATTGTAAAACTTTAAAACTTTTGATTAACACTGCACTTTTCACTTCATAGCAAATAAAGGGAGAGAAAAAGCATTTGCTATGTCTTCTGTTCGGTGAAATTCGAGATTTTTTTTGTATGGGATCGGGATGTGCTACACATTGCACCAATAGCAAAGATTGTCAGAAAAATTTAGCTTAATCGCTTCTGGTGGTTTTCAAATTTTGCAAACACAAACATACACATACCTAATACAAACTCTTAACTACTTTGATTAGCGGCCAGTCATCCGAGTTAGCTCCCACAATGCCAATGACGCGAACAACATTGTCCTCAAGGTCGGCAGACGGTAATTGCTGCTGAATTATTTGCATAGATGAGAGGCTTAACGTATTCCCAAGGAAAAAATCTAAGTAGCGTTTTCTGATACCTATACGACTCATAACGATTTAAGTTATATTTTTTATAGGCATAAACTGTCGCATAAGAGCGTTATGTGAAACTTAAACCTCTATGGCGTCGCTGTTGAAACCACGGCCGAGCAAAATCGGTTATATGATCCGGTAGGTACTACTCCCCGTACCCGTACCTTGAGCTTGAATTTTGATAATAGATTTTTACGATTTGATGCGTTGTTGAATGGTGTAGAGATTAATGGTAAAGGAGTGGCTACAACAGAAGACCATTACAGCGAATGAAATAAAAATAATTTTAAATATGACCCCAGTCGCCTGTCAAAGTTCTATAATAGCTACTGAATGACACTTATAATTGGCCTGCATTTTATTCTCAGTGTCCCATTTAGTCAGGAGTCTTTAACTTTATACCTTTTTCTCACAGATTCAGGATTTGAACTAGGCTATAGAAATAGTGGATCAAACCTACTATACCTACCCTCAAACTTGAATATGACTGCAGACGTATTCAGCCTGTCTTCAATCTGTCTGTATTAAGAAGCTTTGGGTATATTATCTACATCCGCATCGTACATATCCTTGCTTCTTAGATAGGCACCGAATTTGTATTCTTCCATTTCGTGACATAGATACACTTGTCCATCGCATTTAACCTTTATACCTCAAGTGCTCCTTAGAAATTCCTTGTCCATTATAATTTTATTTAAAACTGGACCAATTCACTTGGTCATCAACTCATCACAGTTGCAGTAAGGAATGATTTTCGTAAATTTTACAGTTTTAGACTTTTAAAAATTACACATGGATAAATTAACGAAATTTTGTAATTAAAATGTAAATCAAAACAAGCTTTTTTTTTAATAAATGGTTGATTAAAAAGACTCATGACGCTAATACTAAAGCGAAACCAAATTGGACAGAAGATAAAATACTTATACTCTTCTGAAATCGCAACAGGAGATCAGAAACGTTTAGTCAAAAAATATACTTCAATCGATGAAATACCTACATGAATGGCACACGACTCCAAAAGTTGAAAATGTTATAGTAGTTCTAATTCTTACTGGACTCAAGGTCTTATTCCTATAGAAATACAATGAATGCCAAAAGGATCCTTTTCTAACAGGGAACTCATAGCAGCGAATTTGGCTAAGACTTTTAAAATACTCCTAAAGATATATTTATACCTAATCATATAGCCGTCATTCTTAGGTCATATTATTAATGAAATTAGGTACCTATGTCACATTTGTCACCTATGGTAGTGCTTTATAGGTGCTTATCTGGCCTTTACGACTTTATATCAATTGGGATGAGGCTAAGCACATCGTCAACTAATAGGGATACTTGAGGGGCGGGGGTGTATTTCAAGTTGACTATAACTAACTAATCAAAAAACTGCAATAGATTACTTTTCCTTGAAGCTGTAGAAAGACATTTCTTAAAAGCTTGTGAACACAATTCTCATAAGACTATGTGGGACTAACTTACCACACGTAGGTCCTCGTGGACCCATTGTGATACCCTTCGAAGCGGTTAGCCGTATTGTACTGGCTTTATTTCATCCTTCCCGTGGTTACTCGACTTTGTCCATCCATCTGGATGTCCTCAGAAACCTGTAAAGATTAGATATTGAGACGTTAGAGAGTTCTTGGATATCTTGGAAGTAGTAACTTCCAAGTGTTGTATTCCTCAAGTGACAGAGACTTGGGCAGTGACAGAGAAAGTGAGGGGTGTCCTCGTGGGCTTCTTCATCACCGCAGCCTCTACAAATGTCGTCATTCTTGAGATTTAGTTTCATTGTATAGCTTCTTAGAAGGTTGTGACCATTGAGGGCGCCAACAATCTTAGACAGCGATATTCTGTCGTATCGCAGAAGTTTGTTGGTCCTGCTTTTGTTGTACTCTGGCCACATCTTTCGTGATATGTCACAGGTGGTTAGTGTTTTCCACCTGATATTGGCTTTCATTCGGATCTTGTATTCCACTCGCTCTCTGAGACTGCAGATTGGTGGTTTGATATCAACCTACTTACAATTTACAATAAAATAGAAATTTTCCCTATCATTTCGAAACGCATTGCATTGCATCAGAAATCTAAGTTGTTTAAACTTTTTAGACTAATTTTTCATGTAGTCACATATCGAACATGACTGCATCTGAGAAAATATTTTGCAATTATTTTAGATAGCAAATATTTCCACGAAACTGCCTGCCCTCTCGTCCATGAATCAACAATAAATCAAAGGCCTGCAGCTCAATGTCATAAGAATTGTCCATCACATAATAAATGCAGCTTTAAGCAATTCCTTTGCCACTGGGGTACAGATAAAGAAATTTCATATCATAACTCTCCGGATACGTCCATCCTAAATTTGAATACTAATCTACCGCCTCTCCTTGTCAACATCCGTTAAACAATTTTAATATAAATCAAATGGCAAAATTATGGAAATCTATACAACATTATAACATAATCCCAACTACATACACTGTAGTATCACCATGTCACTCCCTATATACCTACTCATTTTTTTTTTATTTGCAAAAGTGCTTTCCTGTGATTGCGCCATGCCACCCAGCCGCCCATTAACTACGCATTAATGCACGCAATCAATGCAAAGACACCATATCCACCACCACCCTCAAGGGGCTTGAGCAATCTCTCAATCAACCAATATTTACATTACGCAAGGAATGTGACAAATAAAAACATAACGCCTTCCGGCACGTGACCTCATGTTGTATCCTTTCTTTTTTAGAATTTTATTAATAACCATCATCTCGGATAATCATCTATTGAGTTTGAGTCACAAGGATATATGTACTTGTATTTGTGGAAACGAACGAATTATTTCAACCCCTCGGCGGCGGAGGCAGACTGTCTATTATTATGTTAACACATTGTCGACGCAGTTATGCCATCACAGCAGTAGCTGTGGGCTGTAGTGGCAGTAGCGCAACAGGATCAACCCCCCGAATTATGAAATTATTTTCCATAAATCCCCGTCCTTTTGTGTTCGGTAAAGGAACTGTTGTCGATACAGTGTAACCGATGACAAGAAGTCAGTCCTTGCTTCGAATGTTATGTGCCACGTGTCGCTATTTAGGACCCATTACTCGGCGACATGCCTTTGTTCCTGTTGCCTAGCGCGCATCGACAGAGCGAGGGGAGTTTTACTGTCCGTTTATGATTTTTGTGTGTTATGACGAAATGTTTATTCGTCATATCCTGTTGGAGTTGGAATAATGATGCTAATATCCGGAGCAGGAATCTCATCAGCTGGTTTGATGATGGAGTCAGATATTTTATGACAAAATGTGTTCTTGTGGATTGATAGCTCCATTGGCTTCTGGTTTCATAGGATTTCTTCCACGTTTCGGCAGTTCATTTGGGTGATGATGCTAAAAGAGATATTTATAGATGGAGGAGATTTTGTAACGAACAGTTTTCCATTTGCAATTTGTTTCTCATTCTGTACCTAAATTCCTCACCAGCAACCGGATACAAAGGAAAATAACACAACGGTGTATCTGCTTACATCGGAACCAGGACCCCCTTATAAATTATACAATTTCTTTGGGTGAGCACGTTCATAATACCTATACCTAATCGCCACCGACAGTCATTTCAAAGCAAACGCTAAACCCATTCAAAACAAAAACTTGTCTACAACTAGCGCACCGAAAAAGGATGTGCACAGGACGCGCATAACAATTTATCATCACACTTTATTGATATTATTGCCCGGCTTGTAGTCAGTTTTTGTATTCCATTTGTGGCACCTCTAACATGGACACTTTATGATCGTTCCTTTGAAAGTAAACAAAACGAAAATTAAAAGCGCTACTGCATCAAAGGATCCTCTTTGTATATTGCCACCAGGCATAAGCGGGTGCGCATGTGCATCTATAATTTATTTGCTTTTAATATTTTCCGCCGATCCGTGAGATGCCTCCTACAATCGGTCAGATTCTCTCAAAATGGTTTATGTGTTAAAATCGCTGGAAGCACAAGCCGAAAATTTTCGAAAAAAAAGGGTTAATTACTATCCTGTACACAACCCTGGCTGCCGAAGTTAGACATTATTGCCGCCTATCGCACACGCACATCGGGGGCAATTAAATGTGGGATATCTTTCAAAACGAACAAAATTAGGCTCTGCTCAGTGCTCTGGCTCACTCTTGTACGCAAACAGAAAATCTCTGTTTGAATATTTTGATGGGATTTTTATGATTTTTTACTGCCATCCTCGGGTGTGTATGATGAATTTTAATATTTTTTCATGTTGCCCTGGGATTTTGGTGGTTGGTAATGGTAGATATTCGTTGTTTGGCCATGCTGTTGTTCGTCTTATTGTGATTTGGTTTATTTGTTTAGCGTTTTATTGGGGGTTCGGAATTTTCGAAAATATGGTTATCCTGTTGTTTAAAATTTTGTTTAGCCGTATCATACCTATTATGTATTCGTTTTTATTATCATGGCTGCGGCAGGCTACTGGACTAATTGATGTATAACTCTTTCTCAATGACCTCCGTATATAAGGACTGAATTGTATGTCGAAATTGCGACTTAATAGAAGACTATAGCTCACATTTTTAATTTATAGAATGGCAGAGTTCCAATTTGGTCCTATAGACAGAGCTTAGTATCAGAAGGTATCAAACGTATGGGAGTTGCCACGATCCTTTATCCAATTTTAACCAAATTTATCACCTTTAGACTAATAGCAAAGATTGGCAGACATGTTTAGCTTAATTGTTTTGGTGAAGAAGCACAAACATAGTGGTATGCAGGGAGAATTTTTGTATAAAATGGTGTTTTTGTTGCTGGACTTCAGGTGAAGAGAAATTGTAGCTTAATGTCCATATTAAATTTGTATCTTTTGTTCATTTTCAGATTTTTTGAGCAATATCAGTAGATACTATCACCTTTTATCTATTCAATACTCAATTGAAAAAAGGGTTGTAATGTAGGTAGGTACCTACCTCTACATCTACTTAAAATATTCACCTTGTGACTAGTGAAATATTCATCACGTTTACCCTCACCTGGACTAACACACTCAACACGCTCACTCAAATGCCAATCTTTCTTAGGCTCCGGTTATATAGCAAAAGAGTAAAAGCCAACCAACCGAAACGAAAATGAAATAATGTTGCACTCTTATTTGCGTCCCAGCAGATTCGACAGTGTGGGCCGTAGTTTGCCTTTAGCCAGTGGTAAGTGTTTATGGCCATCAGTGTAGCGACGTTTGCCGCGTGTTGCGAAAATGCAGTTCTTCTTCCTAGAGCTTTCACATGCTAGACAAATGGTCCTGCAAATAAAGCTATTCGTCCACCTAGTCTGGGCCTTTAATGTAAAGCGGAAGAACATTTCCGTCATATAGGTACGCAAAGAGCTCAGCCAAGCCACGCGTTGGCCTCTCTTCGCTCTCCTTGTCAATATGGCCGAGAAGAGAACCCATCAGACGGAAGTGATCTCGAACCGATGACTAGTCCGGTCTAGTGCCTCCTGATAAGCTTAGACGTCTTGGTTTATATAGGAGAGGAGTAGGTTATCTACACGCATCCCTGGATTACCAGATCTTATATCTGGAAGACACTGGATGACTTAACGAATTAATATCTCTACTGATGCATTTAATAAATAAATAATTGGCACCACAGGCGTGTAAACACCCAAGGCCTAGCTTTTCACAACCAAACGTTTGTGTGAGTTTCTATTTTTCGGACGAATGATGGGACCTACAATTTTATGCCGAGTCCGAACAGCCGAATTGAGAGAAGGTTTTTTAGGACAGTTATTAAGTACTACTCTCGGATGTTTGTCAGATGTTTGCGAGAGGCGCAGTAGCACAGTGGTTAGTGTGCTGGACTACTGTGCGAGGGATCCCAGGTTCGATCCCCGGAAAAACACAAATTACATCTTGAGGTTTTTTGTACTGCGCCAACTCTCGCGAACGTCTGACAAACATCCGAGAGTATGACTGTCCTGGTAAAGCTTCTCAATTCAGCCGTTCGGACTCGGCATACAATTTTAGGTCCCTTTCATTCGTCCCAAAAATAGAAACTCACACAAACGAATGGTTGCGAGAAGCTAAGCCTAGGGTGTCTAGGTCTACTCGCCTGTTGCGCCACCTATTTATTTTTTTTATTATACTTGAGTAGGTAGATACCTACGTAAATATTATGTATAGGTAAGTCCCAATTCTTAAAACGTCTCTTAAACCGCATTTAACTAGATATATCTAGCTATTCCAGGCATTTTGTCCAGTTCCTTTTAATCATTCACGTATCACGTTTGATGTTGTGCAGCACACGAGTTAGGCAGTTATGCCTATTATCAGTGTACAGTACATATCTACACATAAAATCATTACAATTCTTCCTCTGTGGCTGCTCATTCCCCTGAAGAAAACCGCAGGCTACTGCCACACTCTGATTTTGATGCAATCAATCAGACACCTATCATATACTTAAAGCACTCACGACGTATACACAAGTACCTACTATCTCTCTCTCTACCTACTTTTGTGTATAGACCTGGCTAAGCCAAAATCCCACTAAAAGCAATTATCCACTCTTTCCTATCATCACACTTGATAACAATCATCCTAACCTTTATCTCAACAAACAGAAATCAACAGAAGGAAATTTCACTTTTCCACCTGAGGCAGCCTTCCACACAGCCGCCCAACACCCCAACCCACCAACGTCAACCCCCGAGTGGACCTCACTTTACCTAACTCGACCAATATCTATCTCTTCAATGAGAACGAACAATTTTCTTTTCCTTCTCTTCCTCCGTTTTTCATTATTTTTTTGCGAATTTCCTTCCTTGCCACCTGAGTTTTCTTATTCTCATTTATCAAGAAAAAATATATACTTGCCAGAATCGAACAGAAAAAAATTGAGATAAATACAAATTTATGACCACGCCCAGAAAATAAAAATTCACCTTTCGCTCCACAATACAACAGCAAAATATTTTTCTTTCTTTCACCCCAGCCCCCCCCCCCCCCTCCCACATGGAACGAACCACATAAAGGATATTCCACTATATCCTACTCCCATAGTCCACGAAAGAAAATATTCTAAGGGTGCTTTCAGCCCGGCCACCCACAGCACACATACTTTTTCCACAGCCACACCACAATATAAAAATGTTCTTCTTTTTCTTATTCAACTCCGTGAGAAAGAGCGAAGCAACTACAGCAGACAGGAGGGTAAAAACACGAATAGGAGAAAAATTATTAATACAACAATCGAGATTCGAGTACAGTTACAACCCACCCCCTCGAAGAATTTTCATAATCTCATTGCAAAAAACCTAATAACTGTAAAAAAGGACAGCCAGTGCTTTTAAAACTAGTGCAAGAGGGACACGAGATCATTTTTCTTTTCTCAGTAAGCAGCAACAAATAAACAATAATAAAACATAAACTAAAATTCAATCCCAAAAGAGAACAGAATGGACATGGACTCTGTATACGGATCAGGACCAGCATGAGTTTTGCTTTTTGTGTGCACCCTCTAAGAACAACCAAAAAAGCTAAGAAGCAACAAAAACAATCCCAAATAAGGTGAATAGCAGCCCGAAAGAAAGAAGTCAAAGTGGGGATGTTGAGGAAATAAGAAAACACAATTGAGGGGAACCCTCTGTTGAATGGTTGAGAGTGTGCGAGAGCGTGGTTATTATATCGCTCCGCCTAACCTTGTCATAACCTTATAAAAATTCATCTTTTCATATTATCTTTTATAACCAGAAAGAAAGAGAGAAGGTTGTCTTAAGGTGTCCCCTGAGAGCGAAAGAGGAAAGTGGTTTCGGAAAAAAACATATTTGTTGGACCTGCGCACTTGGAATGAGACAAATTGGCCGAATTGAGTGAAACTCTAGCAGATGAAAAGAGAAGACACCACTCTTGGGAGATGTTCGAATTTAATTCGAAAATAATAGCAAAATGAATGGCAGCTGGTGAGTTTGTTTAGTCTGATGGTTGATGGATGGAGGTGTGGTGGTTTGAGGTTGATGGGGATGGCGTCGAGTCCTTATAAAATTTGATGCAACCTTTATAGCAAAACAGTGATGGTTTTATGTAACATCCTAGGTGCACTAAAAGTGGTGGAGTTCTTGTTGGGATGTCTTGCATATGCAGAGATTTTAACTCAACAACGACCGACGGCATTTTGATTTGATCGCTTGAGAGCATTTGGAATGGGTTATTTTTTTTTTTTTTTGCTATTATTATACAAATGGAAATACCTACAGGCAAATCAGACAGAGTTTCGAGCGAAACGGTTCATATCTGACCATTATTGGTTATCGACCTCTATTCTAATTACATACTACGAAAATGGCAAGTAAGTATGTACTAGGTAGTTAGATATATCTACAGATTGTTGGTTTTTTAGACCTATTTCAAGACCCTAAAGAAAACTCAATAGAGCATTGGTGTTCACTCACTTTTTAACGTTCACTGTAGGTATATGTTTCTACAAAGTAAGTTAGATTAAAGTTATGAATTCTACTGCCGAATGAATATCTATTTTATGGTTAGTTTGGCCACGCAATCGCAGAGCGACGTGCAGCATTTCTGAGCGGCAAAGATTAACTTTCAATCCTGACTGTCAAACTGTGGAGAAGTGGAAGGAAAATGCAGTCTTCATAGGTATTGTCGACGATTTATTAGACAAATGAAGAAATTTTCTGTAAGATGATCTTTTTCAGTTTCTTATTTTGTTCGCATTTGTCGTTAGGCTTTCAAGGTCCGGTTTACATAACTCTTAAAGCCTGCTAGTGCTGACCATCAGCCTGTGCAGTAGCTCTTCTATATTCTTCGATTGAAAAATCAGCAAATTCGAAGCCTTTGCAATATTTTTCTCATTCAAGTATGTATAAAAACCATCAATTTGGGAGGCTATGAGAATCTAAACGTGATGCTAAGAGCAGTGCACACATGCTATTTCCGTCTCAAGTCTATTTTCCCTTAAGCGGTTTGATTGCCTAGATATGCCATGACTGTGCTTGTCCACAAGGTTGATGAGCTATACTCAGGCCATATACAACTTAAAATACAATACTTACGACCTTAAAGGTCACAAGCCAGTGGGACAAAACGGACCAATAGATATCTACGTCTTATGGTTTCGACTTGATTTACATTATTTTCACACAGGAATAGGACAGGATATGATAGGATTTTTGAAATAATGTAGGTATACCGTATACCTATACCTATTTGCCCGAAGCTATTGCCTTATTTAAAGGCAACACCCCGTTTAGTGATGGTGATTTGATGCAGTTTTCGTCATTTTGAAAATCTATTCTTAGGTATACATACACATAAAAATTTAAATATAAAAAGTAAAGTGCCTCTATTGGTCCTATTGGTTTTTAAGGTCATTGTTCTAAGTTTCGAATAGTGGGCAATGCAAGGTAAAGTAGGCATTTTGCTATTGTCTTATGTTTGTGTTTAAGAAAGATTTACCCTGAAGTAGGTAGGTACCCGGCAATTTTAGATTCCCCCGTTTTTTTAACTTAGGTAGGGTAGGGATAGTTGGGCCACTTTTCGTTTGAAGTCCTGTTGTGACGAGATTATCCATACCATACCTTCAAGAGTGGTATCAAAAGATAGAATGGAGTTCGTACTTCTTAATGTTTTTGGAAAAATTTGAAAATATTAATCCGCAAGGGAATAACATTGTCCTAAATGCACTAAGTTCAAGTGGCCCAACTTGCCCCACCAACGGGGTAAGTTGGCCCAGTGAGTGGGGTAAGTTGGACCACGACCTAAAAAGTTGAAGAATGAGCTCCATAAAGGACAAAAAAGCCAGAATTTATAATAGTATCTTTTTGTAAAACATATCAAATAAATAGAATTCTAAACAAAAAATTCTTCATGACGTATACAACAGGACACAGGTGAACACCTGTATGGCACTGTGTCCCTTATACGCCAGCTCTATCAGGTTTTTGCTTTTACGTAAGCATTCTAACAAATAATAATGGACATACAGATAGATACACATGTATTTATTTATTTAGCGGGGCAAGTTTTTACACCTGGCCCAACATGCCCCACACCTAGTTTGATGAACATAAATTGTGTCAGAAAAACAAAAATACTCAAAACTGTCCAATTTCATATACTGAATACTAAAATATATATATGTAGCTCATGGCAAATTCTTACCTTATCACCACTAAAATAATAAACGGAATAACGGCAAATTTTGTACTTTATCAAACTAAAACCGAAAATTGGATGTGCTTCTCTTTCTGCTGATATATAATGCAGCTGGAACTGATTTTGTGCGTGTTGATTATTATGCAAGCTTTATTTGTGTATGATCTTGTTTATGTAGAGCTTAGTGTTTTTGAGTAATTCGCGTGGCCCAACCTACATACCCGCCCTACCCAACTAACATTTCAACTTCCTTAAGGCACAAATGTTTCAGATCCGACAGGTCAAGGCTTCTTTAGAGCTTCTGTAAAGCTTCTAGCAGAAGCAAACTCTTTACCGAAGTCTTGACTTCTATAACAACTTCATTAAGGCCTTTTAGAAAAATAAGATGAAGCTTTAAAGAGCAATTAAATTCATAGCTTCGTTTATTGTAGTTATCGAAAGAAGAGGAACTTACAGTTTCTATAAAGCTTCGATTAAAAATTATTACACAAGCTTCTATAAGTAAACTTGTATAAAACTTCCAAGAGTCATTAATCGAAACTTTACGGAAGACTTCTTTGTGGCTTGCATTATTTTACTAGCGAAGCTTTATAGATATGATGGGAGGAAGAATAAAACATCGTAGGCAAACATTTCTTCAGTTTGGTTAAAGGTCCGAAGATAAATATGTAATGCTTCTGAAGGTAAATATGTAATGCGAATGGAACTCTTAACAAAGCTTGTTTTGATAATAGAGAAAAGTTTGAACTGGTTAAGTTTTAAGTTTGTAAAATGCATATTAAAGGTAGCGCATATGATGAGTAAGATACTTCTGATACTTAGAAGTCTGGGTTCGAATCCCGCGGTAGTTCGGGTTTTTTTCTTTCGTTCTATAAATTTGTTACGTCTTTTCATGTTTCATTCCAGGCCTAAAAGAATCCCAAAGAGAGAGAATAAATAAAACAATACAAAATAACAACAACCACATTCATTCATAGTTAGTTTAATACTGCTTTACTATAATTACCAAATAAATGAAAAAATAAATAAAATGAATAGAAATGAAACATCTTTTTTTTTTACAAATTCGTAGTTTCGGTAAAGCTTCGATAATTTAGCTATTAGAGTCCTAATAGAAATCATTTTAGAGGCTTTATAGATAAAATGCTTTCGATAAGTGTTCGCCTTTCGGACCTTACCGAAGTTTTATAGGATTCTTTTGGAAACTAAAAGTAATCCTCTATTGAAGCTTATCGAAGCTGAAATGTTAGTTGGGTACCCAACATTTTTTTTTTAGATAAAAGATAAGTATGTAGGTATACGTATAAGATAGGTTAGGTATATAAATCATAGGCAAACTAACTATATTGAACATCTACTTACCACTTAGCATCTACTCATCTACTTAAAATGAGCATCAAAAAATGAGCATATTTCCCTTTTCTAAGTAAATAGAAACTTCTTTCGTGAAAATTGGTTTTATAAGTTTTTGACAGTGCTTTCAGATAGCTGACATTATTGTCCTTAAAAGGTGTGGTCCCCTGTAAATACATCTTCAGGAAGCGTGTTCCAAAAGCGAAAATCCACTCAAGTTCAGCCAAACGCTTTCATCGAATTCTTCTTCTTATGGCCACGATGCACAATTTCCATGTGACTGCTGAATTACTTAGGTAGGTACAGTAATTCAGCACGGGATCCTATTAGAGGAATCCCTTATTATGGTCATGACTAAGTATTTCAATTATTCCATTAAGACAGCACCGTCGACAGGACATATGTTTAAATATTGTTATTTCGTAATCAAACTTTCTTACAGATGTTGTTGTTTTTTGGACCTGTTTCCAGACCCTAAAAAAACTCAAAGGAGCATCGGTGTTTACTCACTTTTGATGCTCACTGTATATAAAAATCAAGTTTACCACTCACTGATTATCTACGCCCAGCTCAAACCCTTTGCTCTGGAAAGCTGAAATTTTGCTCAGAAATTCCCTTTATGATGTAGGTATACAAGCAGTAATGATTTTTTTAAATTCAACCCCTAAAGGGGTAAAAGGGGGGCTCAAAGTTTGTATGGGACCATTTTTATTTTTTATCCAATCGACTTCAAAGACGGTTTGTGTACTCTCTATAAGAAATAAAAGAAATCAGTTTCCCGAATTTTGGAAATTTAGCTTGGGGCTCTAGTTTTTGGCGATGATCCCTTTTCGTAACTCACAAATTGTTTGTCGTATCAATTTGAAACTTTTTAATGTGTCCTAACTCCTGTCGCCGTTGAATATGCTTATCGCTTCATCCAACTCCAGCGTACCTACGTACTCCAAAGACCAAATATATTCAAGCAGAATTTTGTAAGAATGGTAGATGTACTGGCAGAAAGTGGTACACACCCTCACGATCTTTCCGGTTACATTATGTTGCACAGTAGATATAGGCAGATCTAACTACTCCTTAACAGCCCTTACGTAGACTTCTAATAGAGGCTTCAAATAATCATTTGTTTTATATTTAATTTAAGTACATTATATTTAGGTAATTATTTATTTACTGTTAGTTTTTTTTTACTAAGTAGTCATATAAATCAAATCGGTACTGAACTCATCATTTTGGCGTAGATACCTACCTCTATAGGCCAATTTTAAGCGGTGCGGTTAAACGATCACTTGCAAAATGGAAGGCAAGAACAGTAAGCGTTATTTCATATTTGAAATTGAGGTAGGTATTATTTCATTATGAATAAAGCCCCCCCAGCATTATTTCATTGGGGGGTCATATTCCCTGCAGCCAATTTAACGCACATTAACGCGTTTCGTTGAGATAGTCTATTTTCCGTTATATGTCGCCAATAAGTCAGCAAAACTAGGTAGGTATGTCGTTTTGAAAACGTCATATGTCCGCGCGGAGCTATGTGGCATTTAAAACGACATATCTCCTATGTTGCGCAGACTTAGGTATGTCGCTACCCCTTTCCTAGTACCTACGGATATGTGTTTTAGATAAATTTTATGTGACAGTCAGCGTTGCCACAAAGTGCCCGATCGGGCCATTTGGCACACTGTTTTGTATTTTGGCCCTTGGCCCCGGGCCAACTTAAAATGGCCCGTAAATCTTAATTTTGTGATTTCATAAAACATAGATCCACTTACCAATCTTAAGCTTCTTTTCATATTCGACAATTAACTGCCAACCACTGCTCATAGGTAGATACGTTGGTTTATTATTCTGACTTAATTTAGTTTGACAATTTTTATCTGAAAAAAATGGCTTTTACAAAACTTCTGTTGTAGTTATTTGCAAATGGCCCTCAAAAAGGCCCGCACTTTTTTTTTCTTTGCGGCAACGTTGTGACAGTCTTCAAAATTAAAAGGATGTTGCTGCTGAAAATAGCCATTTCTTTTTTTTTAATTTTCATTAAGCAATATCTATGTAGATAACTACCTACTTAGATTTACGTAGATACCTATCATCAAAACGATATTGTCACAGTCTGTCGACATTTTACTTGAGATCAGTTCGCAAATAGATAATCCAAAATGAGTTTTGACTCGATCTACCTAGTTGCTAACTTTGCATAGTGAGGTTAGGTAGACCTAGTGTACATAACAACATCATGACGAAAACACAACACTCGCAAAGAATGGACACACAAGGAGAAGGACTATGATTTTTGATGTCATACGAGCATTGGTTTGGCGATTGTATAGAGGAGAAGACGTGTTACAGTAGCGCTGACCAAGTTAAAAAAAACTTCTTTAAAAGAATAGCTTCGTCTTTTCATTATTGTTATCCCACAAGCCACAACATAATCTAAAGAATTAAGTTACTACCATTGAAGGGACCTTGTAGAACCCTTCATTCTATAGATACCAAAATAGATCACTGTCCTCGAATTTAACTCAAAGGGATAATCGCACTTTTCTTACTCCCTACATCGTTGTCATCATCTTCATCTCTATATTGAACAAAATAGTAAATTTTCTTCACCACGAGCAGCGGCCATATTTCGAAATTCTCTCTTACATTTCGAAAGTCCCTCGGTATAAGAGTTTGTGAACTAGAACAAAACTCACCTCTCTCTTCCAACACAAAAACAGTCATCAAAACAGCCAATCCAATTGGAAGTAAGAAAAGGACACAACCAACTTACCAACCAGTTCTTCCACCACATTCGAACACGAACACTTTGTATAAATGGTTGACCGGAAAGGTGAAAAAGGAAGCAAAACAACCAAACCAAGAGAGCACAGCACTTTGAGTCGCAGTCGGAGAGGAAATAAAGAAATAACAGAGTTATGATGAAAATCATAGTTGGGTTTTTTGTTTCATCTTTATATTGTGTTTGGACGGTGGTGTGGTGTTTGCTGGTGGTGGTAGGTAGCGCGGTTAATATGCATATGACAGCAGGTCTGCCATCTCTTTCTTGATTCCGGTTTATGTTGTTGGTTTTTGGTTATTTTTTTATAGTAAGGTATACTCCTTTGCGAGAGTGTGTATGAGAATTATGAATTTCATTTGTTTTTTGGTCGTCAAAAAGAAAGTGGTGGGGATAAATATGGGTTTGACTTTTCTTTTCGCCCTCTTTTTTAAAATTTTTTTTTGTTTTTGCTTTAACTATTGCCGTCGGGTTATTTTCGATTGGGTGCACCGTGATTATCTTTTGCAAGGGGGTGGGGTCGAGCTGTATTTATGACAGCTGTCATATTTTTATTGTTGTCTCACCTAATACGATTCCTTTTGGAAAGATAAATTCTGACAGGAACTGACTGAATATATGCAATCATAATTTAAAAATATTTCACTCACTCTAAATATATAAACCCTCTAACACCCTATATCTCGCTCACTCTAAGCCATTTACGATCTCATCAGCAGTTGGTCGTCGCTCGCTTATAATCCCCTGCCAAGTGCAAGAGAGACGCAACATTCACCGAAAAAGGACAAAGCATTTCAAACTGCCATTGCCCGAGAGGGAGAGAACGAAGAAAAAAAAAATATTGTGAATGTAAAAAGAAACGCAATGAGTTGCCCACCAGAGCGAAAGAGAGCCACCCGACAAAAATAAAAAAGAAACCAAAATTGAGTGATTTTTCCTGTCGTCGTACTGTTGTTGTGTCAGTGCTATTTTGACGCGCGTTCCGACCATATCCATATCACGGAGAGTGCCGCGTTCGCTGACATTGTAATCGCAATCGCAACCGAATTAGATTCGTAAAAAAAAATAAAACGTTTTATCAAACCAAGAAATTTCGATACGTGTTTTCCGGATATCTAGATACAATATCTAATTTTTCTCGATTTTTTTTTTGTTTCCTTCGTATCTAATATGATTTTACTGGTCAGCTGGAGACCATAACGTGGCCGTAACACATACCTACCTACACCGTACGTGGGGAGGGAAGCGCAGTCACTCTGCGATGTGTGCAAAGTATATGCCTATGTAATGTACCTACACGTACATATGTGTATCAAGATACATGTTTCAATTATTATGACGATGATGATGAGCACCTAGAGTTATTATTCGTTTATTCGAAAATAATGATGACAGTTGATGACGGCAACCTGCAGTGTAAACACACATCCCATAGGTAGTTGATGCGATTTAAAAAAAAAAATTCTTTCACACACAATTTCGTGTTTATTTTGTTGTTTTGTGAAAAAAAAATATCTACACCTATTAACTCATGTATGCAATCCGTCGCGTATGCTAACAAGAAAAGGGGATTATTATTGTGATTTTATATTTTTAAAAAATAAAGTGAAATGAAGTGTTTTTGAATATTACACAGTGGATCTCCAAACGACAAAAAGTTATGGAACGTGAATTAAGTCTTCAAATGCCGAGATGATACTTCGAATGCAGTAAACGGACGGATACGGACACGCTGAACGTGCGCCAAAAAGTGCGGGTTTTCGTTTTGTTCTGTTTTTTTTTTCCTTCGGTATCGTCTGCGTGTTTAATTTTTTTTTTTGGCATTTTTTTTTAAATGAAAAATAATTTCATAAATTTATTGGGTGAAATGCGAAGTGATTTCAAAGATAATACAGATACTATCAATAAAATGATACAATTTGGAACTGTTAAATATGGAATTGTTAAACAGCTTAAGGACCGATCGAGATCTGAACGAGGTGAGTGTATAATATTTTGTGAGGCAAATAGGAACATTTTGTGAATGACTAGGTAGATATACTTAGGTCTTGAAGGTATAAAACACTAGGTACCGCATATCTACATACCTACTTGACTGAAATGTTATTAACCCGGTAGGAGATGACATAGTTAACATTTGGAAACAGGTTAAATTTTAAAATGGTGTTTATTTATTAGATAGGTAGGTATAATGCTTTTATGGGAAGATGTTGAAGCACTCAGATTCAAAAACAGAACATGACAGAAACATCCTGTTTCATGTGCTTATGCAAATCATAGTGACATCTATTTGAAGCTACGAACTAGGTAAGTAGATAGGTCCCTACCCTATAGATAGATATACATAGGTAGATAATAGTTATAGATATAACTATTTGTTTACACTGAATCTAAATGTGTTTCCAAATTAAGGATATTCCTTGATTCAGCTGTGTCTATAAGCCGTTCAATGAATTAAAATGAGTGAAATATGTAGGTCAATGTGACATTCCAGAATCTGGCATTGCAATTTTTTTCTATGGATCTAGGCAAACTGACATTTTAGCTATCAAGACAGTTTGTAGGTATAAGTGCTCACGATCTGTCACTTGTTTTGTCAGCTTATTTTAAGACATCTAGGTATATACCCGCTTGTCAAGCGCGATTTTAGAACGATAATACCGAATAGAAGAGATTAGTTGTTAAACCAATTAGTTATAATGTTAGAACCTATCTACCAATTTAAAAACTGTTGTCCTAAATTGCTCGTGGCTGCAAATTTGTGGGCCTAGACCTATTAGGGACAGGTACCTACCTACATGTCATGTTTATTTCCTTTAAATATTTCTACAAATAAACTGATTTAGCTAATATGTATCTACCTACTACCTACATACAAATTTTTGAAACTTAAGTAGGTAGGTACCTGCTTAAAAAATAAATAGTTGACGCAACATATTCGTGTACGAGCACAGCCATAGATTCTCACAAGCTTCTGTTTTTTTTTATTTTTGCAACAAATACAATCAAACAATTTTATATATCAGTACCTTGCGATTCTAAACGGCTGAAGTAAGAAGATGACTCTACTAATCGAGCGCACGCTTTTCGATTATTTTTGGAAAATATAATTTTATTTCATCATGGCTACAGCGGCTTACTTAACAGAACTTCCTTTCCGACCAACTTCTATTTACATTGCTCTGATGGGCTGAGGCTAAATTTTTCAAATATTTACAAAGGTACATTAGATATGTCAATATTTTGCTTAAGATAACGTTCTTTAAAGACAGGTGCCTACACTCCAACAAAAAATTAAAAAGGGTTAAATCAAGGCTAAAGCAATTCCACTGATCTGACCGGTTTGGTCACATACGGTTAGGCAAGGTACCTATATCAATTTATTTCCGAAACATAGAACTAGAACTCACTTTGCTATGTTTCAGTAATTCTGTTCATCGTTAACTGATAGCTCAGTGGCAAAGAAGCAGTTAATTAAAATAAAAGCTGCTGAAGAAGGAAACTTCTCAGGTATATGTATTTATGTCAACAACAATAAAATGCTAACAACTGATGATACATATGTAATCGACAAATAGAAATCTAGCTATTTAAGAACTATCCAATGCACACAGAACTAAGCTGAGCTCTAATTAGTTACCTTGCCATATCTGTCCAAATTATTGTCCCTTATCTACTCCCAACAAATTCTGGTCGCGATCTCTACTGGCCTCAATTTATTTGTTTGGAAAATATAGGCAGCTACTGTGAACTCTTTATAAATTTAATGTCATTGCCAGAAATGCTTATTAGTAACAGTCGTGGTGTTAGATGTAGCTATATAATATTTTCTAATGCCCTCTTTCGATGACTCAATTCTTGGAACGTTACCCACATATCGAGGTTTTGAAATAAATTAAATCTTAACTCTTGTTTAACTCTGAACTCATTTTAAAAATATAAATTGCTTATGATAGCGTTTTACAGAATTATTTTTAAAACTCAAATCAAATGCATTAGTAAGCTAAAATTAAATTTTTATCCAACAAAGAGATTAAAAAATATTCTGTTTTGAAAGTTGCCAAACATTTTGTTTATATTTGACCAATTTTAAGAGTTAAACAAAAAAATATTTCAATTGTAATGAGTCTTACTATCACTAGCTTAAGTCATTCGCAATGAATAAAAATCATAAAAAAACGCAAAGGTTGGAGTGCGACGTTCTGTTAAAGCTTTTAAGTTAGTGATTACATATACCTTCATCTACTCGTGTTCTGCGCTCATTATACCTAAATAGACTTTGTTTTAGGCAATAGTTATGCCTTCAATCTTAGAGTATGCTTATAAGATCCTCTCTCTTAGATTGATAATATAGTTCTGCAGTTTATTTTTTTTTTAACTTTATAGGACTTTGTGAACTTATACGTGAAGTTTGCTTTAAAAATCAGTTAACGTTGTGAGTTTACATATAGCTTTATAAGTAGGTGCAGGTAGGTAGGTACAGCCTTAAAAAACGTCTTGTTATGTACAATGGCACTAGAATCTATGTTAACCCTTAAACCCTACCCATCCCTGGAGAAACCCTATTGCTACCGTGAGGTCCAGAAAACCCCAATATAGTTTTGTAATTATTTAAAAAAACGAAAGACGATTTGATATAAATTATTTGTTATTAAGATCACACACGTTGTTGAATATTAAAAATACCTTAAAATTTAGAATCGAGGCATTGTTGGCACACAGACCGGCTATGTTTGCCGCAAAGGCAGTTTTGGGGCATGATGAGGTCAAGTGCAAGTTTTTTGAGCATTAATGGCGCCTTTTTTGGCACTCGTTTGATGCCTTTATTTCTCTAATAGGTATTCGTGTCCTTAGCAAATGAAGGGCGCGGACTGGCGAAAGTCAATAAATCCTCATTTTCGTCATAATTCAGAATGTATTTTTTCTATGAAAATTTCTGTCTTCCGATATTACAGTATTCCTACCCTTGGGTCTAGAGGACCCGGAAATTGTTATAATTACGACTGCACCGCACGCACAATTAAAAATTACTAATAACGAGACGCCTACTGATACATTAGAGGATTAGCTTGAATAGCGACATCGTGTGGTTTTTAGTTGTAAAAATATCCACAAAAGTTTTGTTTATGCATCGCCCTGGACCCCAGGGTAGGGTCCGTGCACAAAAAGTTTTCAATTTTAGCCAAATTCACACGGTACCAAAAATACAGAGTTTCCCGAAAACACTCAAAACCTTCATACAAATATGATGTTTACCAATTAAAAGCCGATGTTTCGATGAAACGTTCTCGCAAGCATAAGATTTTTGAATCAAATCCAGCTTTTGAAGCGTTCAGGACATTCTAAGAAACTACTGTTAGTTTAGGCGGCCATATTATTGTATTTATTTCAAAAGTCAGAAGGCAAAACAGCAATTTTTTTATTCTAAAATTCATATACATGTCTTATTGTTTTTAGTAAACAAGTAGGTACACGAGTCTACTACATAAACATTTTTTGGGAACCGAAATTTAGTTTGAGTAGATACCTATGCAAAGCAAACCTTTAAAGACAAAATCAGTCATAGAAATGTCTTCTGGTGTTATCTGTCTTGAAAACTCATTGGAGGACACAAATAAAACGGCATAGCTACAACTTTTTGGACACTAAAGCTGCAGCTATTTTTTGACGAGTGATGCTGAGAACACAAAAAAGGAATGTCTTCGAAATGTCTTTGATTCAGAGATTACCGATTGGTAGAAAGAACAGCACACAGTCAACCAGTTATTATAGGTCAATTTGGGAGAAAAATATAGAGAATTTCAATGACATAGACTTTCTTCAATCCCTTCAAAAGTAACTAGTTTATGTTTTTGCTTCATTACTGGCAACAGAATCTATATGAGCTTTCTGCTCATTCATATGTACTTTCAACTTTTGGTCAATAGTCTCTGATTGGTCGATATAGCCTGCAAATTTGGGCTATTTAAATTTTGATTTTACGTCTTTTGACATCTTTCGAAGTTCGGGAATTTAAAAACTACTGATCGCCGCTGAGTAAAATTTCACACCTACCTACATACCTATAGTTTGAAGGTATTTGGAGCCAAGGAATAAATGTTACACTACCGGGCTCGACTTTGTTAGCTGCATCCAGTTTATCCCTCCATGTTCGTTGAGGTCTCTTTCCAACTGGTGCTTGATGATGTCTTCCTTTACAGCATTGTCTTTCTGGAGTGTATAGTAGTGTCCATACACAGAGTATTTATATGCATAGATACGCTCTGGGACAATCCGTTGATGGGCTATCTATTACAAATTAAAAGATAAAGTTCGAAGTAAGCTTTGCATTTAGAAAGGGTCAAGAGTTATATAAAACCGAGGTTAACTATAGCGTATACGTTAAAGTAGGCAAGGTACCTGATTACATACGAGGGAGATTGTCTAAAGACCGCTTGTTCAATACAGAATCCTTTGGTGGCTGTCAGTGTTAATCACTTGCATGGTCTGCCCTGCCCATGCTTAGTGCGCCTTAGTCATTCCATTCTACTACAAGGTTCAGTTCTTTCCACAAATTTTCTGGTTATTTTTCGGTAGCTTTAAATGTTATTTTATATGTAATTTTAAAGCTATATAATATATTCTATCCACGAACCTGTAAGGTAGGTAGGTACGCGAAATACGGTGACGAATATTATCCTATAGATAAATAGATATTTTACTTTGTAAGTGTTGTAAATGTCTCTCTTCTAATTTATGTTAAAGTTTTAATTTATTCATATTTATATAATCTGTTTTTAGGTGAGGTCAACCTCCTATTTACTCCTTTAATCTCTTCGCTCCCAAAACACCTGAAATCAAGCCTCATCCTCCACACGACACCTCTCCTTTAATATACCGACGGTCTTTCATAAAAAGTCAACCCCATATCAATTTCGCTGTCAAAATATTCAAATAATTACCAAATTTAAAGAGAAATTCATTCAAAACGTTGAATCCCTCGAAATCATTCAAATCCTTTTATCGCATCCCTTCCATCTGCTTAATCGCTTCGATTAGTTAACGCAGTCCAACAAAAAAAAAAAAAAAAAAAAATACCTCCAAGCGGTTCCATTTCCTTGCCAATTAAGCGTATTTGGTAGCTGGTTGGTGAAAAATTCTTCGACTTCTGATAAAAATCCTGCTCGTTCCCGATTAATCGGTTAATTTAACTTGTCCACAATATCTACAAAGCAAACAATAATAAGGCACCGCCATTAAACCGCATCTTCTTTCTATACAAATGCAAAGTGACCAGTAACTCCGGTGGCTTAATTAGTATCTAGATGCGGTCGCCTTTGTTATCAAATCTTCACCATCTTTCTTTTTACATCATCTCCATCTTGTCGTTGTTGTCGGTCGTCGTCATCATCGTCGAAGAGGAAGACGAACCGCATTTTAAAATTAATAATTAATATTCCATTTTATAAAATCTTGAATTCCCAATGAGCCGCAGCCGCAGCCGCAACAGCATCAGCCCGGACACACCAAACGAATATCCAAGAATTGGAAGGTCAACAAAAATTAATGGCGATCGAAATGCTTTCATAGTGATAAACCGAGAGAAATTAAGCCCACAAAACCAGAAGATCATAACAAAGGGAATCACAAATACTGACAGATATATATTTTTCACTTCTGTGCGTTGTTTGTAACGTGGAATGGAAGGTACGAATGTGTACCTAATTATGAATAAATTAATCCAAATAGCTAGTCTGAAGGCATGGCAGATGCATGTATAGGAGCGAGTTCTAGTTTTGAAAAATCTCTTTCGATATTGATTATTCATCTTGTAGATGCAAATTCGACAAATGAATGGAGATGCACTCCAATCTTAGCACTTATAGTATATGAAGACAAACGAGTTGTATATTTGTTGTATGTGAGTCCACCAATGAAGCCGATGCTGACACACATGATCATAACGATGATGATGATGATGATGACCAGATGACGGTAGCAAAGATGAGATACATTCAACGTTGGAGGCAATTTACATTTAAATTAATCAATAAATAATTTTTGTATAGTTTCTGGTTTTTCTCTATTGATTGTTGAGGGCACCTCTTACCTATATCTACTTGGGGATGGATAGAGCCACTTAAACGGCGACATTTTTGAATTTTTGATCAGTTGTAGTTTCGAGATAGATATTATTATGCTTGTTGGTTTATGACCGATTGGTACGGTTGATCAGGTTTACTGGTTACTTCTTTTTTAAAACAAAATTAATGTTTTACCATTAAGGGTCCACTTAAGCGATAGGCAAATGAGTGCAGACGAACGTAGGTAACTAAAAATAAATGTTTCTTTAAAATTCATAAATATTAATCATGGAAATTGCATTTTGAGCGACGAAATATGTTATTCCACTCAGCCGTTTAATATTAAAAAATCATGGATACGGTAGAGTTAGAGGCAATTAGATTTGAAATGGATGAAAGCTAGTGGTAAATATTAGCCCTACCTAATGGTCCATGAAGGGATCTGGAAGTGATTCACTGATTTGACTGTGACACTGTGACAAAAATTAAAACAGGCATCTTCCATTAAACGTATAAGAGATATGCCATTGTCCACTAAATTGATCTAGCAGCAAAAATAGTGACGTGCCAGAACTAGATCATTGCCAGCTACAACAGTTTTAGCAATTTGTATGACACCTATCTGACCAAAAGCTAACTGCGAGATAATTTTAAAGGCACTTATGTACATAAATAAACTAAACGCTTACACAAGGGATCTGGCAGATAAACAAAATTGTTGCTACCTATCAGCTTTAAGGAAATTGAAGCTAGCTGCCAGATCAGTGATTTTGTGATATACCAGTTTCAAAAGAGAGAGTTAGATCAGTATTCCAATGAGTCTCGACTAAGCCTAAGAATGCTTACAATATTAGATCAGTGAGCGATCAGTTAGTGTTCAGTATATGACTAGGTTGAGTTATCGGCTATATCTGAAAGATTAATGCACGATCAGTTTAAGTTTAGTGGTAGATCACTGCTAATATAACAGGGCTATATCAAGATGAGACGATATTGATTCATTAATATGTTAGTCACATCGCCCACCTGGGATAGATCGATTCTCGCGAAATCGAATGGTGTGCCATAATGTATGGAATAGCACATCGGATAAATGGCCGCCACGGCTTTGATGGCAGCAACGGTCTCTTTTTCTATGACCGTTTCGCATAAAAGTGGCTGAATTTCGTTAATACAGCTCCAAGTTTCCTCTTTCAAGGCGTTGGTCGTCATGGGGTTGTTTGCATAGACATTTGACTTAAAAAAATCCCAAAGAAAAAAGCCCAATGGCGTTAAATCGCAAGATCTGAATGGCCAATTCTGATCACAAAAACGGCCGATTACACGATTAGGAAATGACTCATGCAGTAATTGAATTATTTCTCTGGCTGTATGGCATATGGCGCCGTCTTGTTGAAACCACATGTTGGTCACATCCATATCTTGTGATTTAGGCACTAAAAACTGGGTTATCATGTCACGATAACGAATACCATTAGGTAATTGTTACTGTCTGACCAGTCGCATTTTCGATGAAGAATGGTCCGATAATGCCTTCAGCACAAAATCCGCACCAAACAGTAACGCGTTGTGGATACATTTGTTTCTCAAAAATGACTCGTGGGTAACGAAGCCATCAAGATGAAAATGAGCTTCATCACTGAAGATGAATTTGTTCGAACAAACCTTCATTTTATACCCTCCACAGGAAGGTATATTCACTTTGCCATTACGTTTGTAACGCCAAGAAGGATTCACCGGAGACCCTATAAAGTATATATATTCTGAATCAGGATCACATTCTAAATCGATTTAGCTATGTCCGTCTGTCTGTCTGTCTATCTGTCTGTCTGTCTATCTGTCTGTCTGTCTGTCTGTCTGTCTGTCTGTCCGTCTGTCTGTCTGTCCGTCTGTTGAAAGCACGATACCGTCCAAACGAATTGACCTAGGCGAATGAAATTTTGTGAGACGACTTATTTTTACCGTCGCCAGGTTGGTATTGAAAATGGGCTATGTCGGTCAAGTAGTACTTGTACCTCCCATACAAAACCACTATTAGACCCACGTCTCTCTCTGTCTGTTTAAATCACGATAGTGTCCGAACGGATCATCTTAGGCAACTGAAATTTTATGAGAGGTATTATATTTATGGCCTTCAAGTTTGTATAAAAAATTATCCATGTCGGTCAAGTAGTTCTGTTACCTCCCATACAAAGCCAATATTTGACCCATATATCTGTGTCTGTTGAAAGCACGATAGCGTCCAAACGAATCGACTTAGGTGAATGAAATTTTGTGAGAGGACTTTTTTAACCGTCGTCAGGTTGGTATTGAAAATTGTCTATGTCGGTAAAGTAGTTCTGCTACCTACCATACAAAATTAATATTAGACACATACTAACTCGCATGGCAAACATTTTGCATGACTTTTATGCATAGTGGAGGGTATCAAAGCATCGGCCAGGCCGATGATAACACTTTTACTTGTTCACATTTTATTTTGGTTTATCCGTTCTGATTTCGGTGCGGTGGCTTAAATTTCATTATCTACTCGATTTTACCAATAGACACAAACATTTATTACTACATAACCTAGAGGCTTTTAGATATGGTAATGCTCGAGTGAGACTGCTGAAGATTAAATAACTAACAAATGAAGCAAATATTCCTTTTATGAGGTCTGACGAGCTTAGCCCTATACCAATTTGCCATCACCACTTGGGCGCAGTAGCGCAGTGGTTAGTGTGCTGGACTACTGTGCGAGGGATCCCAGGTTCGATCCCCGGAAAAACACAAATTACATCTTAAGGTTTTTTCTACTGCGCCACCTCTCGCGAACGTCTGACAAACATCCGAGAGTATAACTGTCATGAAAAAGCTTCTCAATTTAGCCGTTCGGACTCGGCATAAAATTGTAGGTCTCTTCCATTCGTCCCAAAAATATTGAAACTCACACAAAACGAATGGTTGCAAGAAGCTAGGCCTAGGGTGTCTACCGCCTGTTGCGCCACCTATTGATTTGTTTTTATTTTTACTTACATTCAATTTAGCTACCTAATGACTAAACGATTTTTAAGGTATGTACTTATTTTAATATTTTCTTAAAATATGTCTATTTTGTCCAAAAAACGACTCAAAATAAAAAATACTGCCTAAAATAACCCTTATCATAAGTTACTTTAAACTAGGAACTAGATTATTCAATGACCTCTTCTAAATTTAGTGCGTAGGCACCTACCTACTTACAAAACTTACATTTACATATAAGGCTATGTATAAATATTTACCAAATCACCCAAAAAAGAATCCCTTCATACTACTACATATGACCTCACTTGTACTTCATTTAATTTTTTTTTCTTTGATTTACATCGAGAAAGTAAAACTTTTAATTATGATAAATATTCAGGACCGCATTTTTTTTCTTTTCATACGAGTAGTATGCAAATTTCTCAACTATCTACTTTTGTCCGTACTTCTTAGTATCTACGTTTTTGATTTCATGGGCACACTGGCTTATAGCTATATGTAAAAAATTCATTATCACGAACAAAACACCCGGCGCGCACAACAAGAAGTTCAACGCATGAATATGAAAATACGGTTTCCTTTTTACACAACAAAAACTAAGTGAACATTTTATTTATTATTTCGCTTAATGTAGATACCTACAATCAAATAAAAAAAAATAACTAAAATACGAATTGCAAATATCGTGCTATACACTACACACTCAAACAGAGTGGCTATGCGATGACAATGTCACCCTTTTTATTACCCATTTTTTTGTATTCGTTTATTCCTTTTTAGATACTGGTCTAATATACACATATTGTAGGTTAAATTATTCCAATGTTGACCTCAGATTGTGTGCTATATGAGTAGTCGCGATTCAAAATTTAATTTTTTTTGTATTGTTCCCCATCCAAATACACCCATGGTAGGTATGGTATGTGCAAATCATATGTGTCTCCTGTTTTTATCTAAATACATAGGCCTACAATTTTGAAAAAAATAACAATTGATTACAAATTTTATTCATGGCTATATCTGTTTTGTATTTTCCAGTAGATAAAATAATGTGTTAACTACCGGTGGATTCTCATATACTCCATCATCTATCACATGAAAGATATAAATCGCAGTTTATTTAGGATTTCCATAATTCACGTGAGATATACGAGTACAATTAATTTCAGCAACTATATCACTGTTGTAGGTATAGTACAGCGAATTCAGGAAAATAATTTTGATTTTTTTTTAGCAATCCAGCCGTAGATATGTAGGCATGGTTGGGAAAACGATGATTTCTATTCGTGAACTAATTTTTAACATAGGATTGGCTTTTTATTTTGTTTATATAAATAACAGATAAAGCAGGAGTTTTTTCACTGATGGAATTGTGTGAATTATGAAATGAATGATTATGTAGAGGATGATCATCAGACAATTTAATGTAGATGCTAGATACAACCATCCCCCCTAAGAGTTCGTTTTAAATTGCCATCATATCGATTGGTAATTTGTTTACGGAAAATGTTTGGATTTACGGGGTGTGAATCACGAAATGTTGCGGCCTTTTGAAAGATGAAGATAGATCCATAGTGGACAGCGAAATTTTTATAACAATTAATAGGTGTAAGCGAATGATGTGTTGTGAAAATATGAAGTTTCTTTGGATAGTGATAGAAATTCATGTAGATATGTATATAAATAAATCTACTGGAACTTAAGAGATATAGATATTGGGCCAGGCAAAACCGGCAGTGTACAGCTGATCCGTTATAAATACATGAAACTCACCCCAACTCATACAGTTCAAAGGTTGGTTGCAATAACCTCATCAATCGCTAGATAGAACTGGCTTGACCAAAGCTAAACTAGAAGAGGTAGAACTACTTTCAAAAAAGGTATCTTTGTCACACCAAAGAATATGATGATTTCTACAGGAACTACAGGAATGATGCGATAACGTACTGCCTTTATGCACCTGCACTCGTCATTCGCAGTCATTTGATTGCTTATTACTATTTCAGCAAAGTACTTCACTTAAGTTATTTGACTTCAAAATCGAAATCCCAGTATTTTTTGAAGGGTTAAGTAATGCAATAAGCTGAAGAAGTCAAAAGACTTGAAGTCAAAAGAATGCAATGCTTTTCGATTGCTTGAATTCTTTGAAGTCTTTTTTATTCTTTGCAATCTTTTAGTCAGTGGGCGCAGTAGCGCAGTGGTTAGTGTGCTGGACTACTGTGCGAGGGATCTCAGGTTCGATCCCTGGAAAAACACAAATTAGAAATTGTAGGTCCCTTCCATTCGTCCCAAAAGTAGAAACTCACACAAACGAATGGTTGCGAGAAGCTACGCCCAGGGTGTCTACCCGCCTGTTGCGCCACCTATTTATTTATTTAATCTTTTAGCCATTTGAATGCATTCAATGTTTTGAAGTCTTTTGAATACTTGAAGTTTTTTTATTGATTTTGAAGTATATCTTGGTTGTATAGTTCTTTAGAGTACATACACATTTTTAAATTTATATCTGAAATGTGGATCTCAAAAATTCAATCGAATACTTAATATCTTAAAAAAATACCTCAAATCAATAAAAATACTTCAAGCAGTCTAAAGACTTCAAAACATTGAATGCATTCAAATGACTAAAAGAATGCGAAGAATAGAAACGACTTCAAAAAGACTTCAAAGATTTCAAGCAATCAAAAAGTATTGACTTCAAGTCTTTCGACTTCTTCAGATGATTCCATTACTTAAGCCTTCAAAAAAATACTGGGATTTCGATTTTGAAGTCAAATAACTTAAGTGAAGTCTGAAGATTCCAAAATTTGTACTTTTAATCAATTTACTGCAATACTCAAAAGACTGCGATTTTTTTGCAGCTTTACTCGTCAGCATCCGCAAGACTATCTTTGCCCATTACGATCATAAATATGCCTTAATGGCGAATATCAATAGCTTCATAAAGAAATCATAATGGTTTTAGAAATTTTCGTAGCAGATAGATGCGAATAGCTATGTATGTATGTTATGCTCTAGTTAGCTTGATTTTTGGTTAATTGCTTCCAGTTGCGCTCTACAAGTCGACTGAGGTAGCCGTTGGGCTAGCCACCTAAGGCGAGGCCTTATTCTTGGCTTGTGAATCTTTGTAAATCAGTGATTAAAATTTAACTTTATTTTATTTCTAAAATCCATATCCTTTCGTTTCTATAATAACAGTCCTATACCTTTCATTCGGCATCATTTATTAAAATATGTAACCACAAATATCTATGTATGAAACTATAACTTTCAAACTTCAAAATTTATACACAAACTGAACTAAATCATAAAACATAACAAAATTATTGAATCTACAATAACAAATCATTTCTCTGTTTTCTATACCCATTTTCATTTGTTATTTAAATCTTCTCTGCCATTCCTAAATCAATTTTAATGATACCATCTCCTCCTCATCTCGTCCATTAAGTCCCATAGTGTGCATTGCGTGCTGCCATTATCATCATCGTTTGCCGCCATTCAACCAAAGTCAAATGAGCGATGGATACACGGAAAAATATAAGGAACCTCACCTCATAAAAATTGATTAACCAAACGACAAGCGCGCATACTCACAAGATTTATAAAAAAAAAGCGACTCTCGGCTGTCATCGAGTTTTTGGATTTTTTTTTTAAAGATGCCAATACATCTTATATTCTCATCGCTTTGTGTGGGTGCATATTAAATCGCCAGGAATTTGTTGTATATTTTCTTACATGCGATATATTTATATTTTTTATATGCAGATAGGTATATTTCTTCTCATCTCTCTAGAACGTATGTAAGAGAAGATTAAATGGCAATTCGATGAATTGTATACGTTTTGTATACCTTCATGTATCTGATGCATTGTCTGTAGCCAGCATCTTTTGAAGTGATTTACATTTGTCAAGTCAGAAGTCTGGCGACATTTGTTTGTCATTTTTTTGTTTTTTGGGCTATATTACTGTCCGTGTCATCTGAAGGGATTACTTTCATCGAGATTTACTTTGGGCAGGGATTAATTATACATAAATTCACTGGCAAATTTACAGCGGTGAACGGAAATTATCATTTCGCCTGACTAAAGTCTCAGTTTGGGGTTATTACTTGACGTCCTTAAGATGAGATAATGTGTAAGTATACCTATAGGTAATGTGGGCAATTTTTCGTTCGTTTTATTGGTCATCATTAAAAGTTAATATCATACACCATGAATCTTAAAACAACGAAAATACGAACTCGATAAATTAGAATTGCAGTGGTGAAGAGAGATTTTTGTGTTTTTTTCCCTGTTCTGTTTATGCAGGAGCTTGTTTATGAACTGGTGGGAAATGATTGACATGGGTATGTAAAAAATGCAGTCGGTTGCATGGAATCTGATGAATTACAGTAGTATTTTACTTATATTCCCATACATCTATCTATACAAATTTTAGTGGAGAATGATAACCATTTTCTTGCCAAATAACTCAGAAACAATAAATAGACATCTAACCATAAAACTAATTAAAAAAAAAAACTTTATAATGACCCCAATCCAATTAGGAATCATTTAGTAACTTTTCTACTTCCACGCAATCATAAACCTCTACGAATGGGGAGCATGAACTGCTGCTTCCTTCCCACTATATAATGTTTAATAATAATTTTATGGTTTTCCGCATCATTAACTTTTGATCCCATCCATGTTGTATTTGTTTTTAAATGATCGATAATTGTTTTATTACAGTTAACAACTGTTGAGTTGAATTTTTTCGTTATGTAGGTAAGACAAATTTATATTTAGAATGAAATTCGGCTGAAAATGCAAAGGCGTTGTTATGACAGGAAAACTAAGAAATATTAGTTTGAAAGATAATAAATTAAAAGCAATCAGGGGGACAGTAACAACAATCAGTCTTAGAAGTTGGCGAATTTTGTAATTTGTTGTAACAATTTTTATACAAAAAAATTAACATTTTCTGCTTTACTAATTCTCATAAACTTTCTCTAGATGTTCGCATTTTGTTCGTTCGTATGGTTTATGACGACATCATACGTCGCACATTACATGGATCGCCTGGGATTCTTAGATGAACCAGCTGGCAAATGTAAATAGTATTCTTCCGGGAAACTCGAAGTGAACGAAAGGAGCACCGCCTGGTTTGCTGGGTTTAAAATAGTTTGCCTAGTAATCAAAGTTTGAAAGTTGGTTATTTGCGCATGCATTCGACCTAGCTACCTGGGCCTGTCGCCTGTGTGTGCTGGACTTCTGTGCGAGGGGTCCCAGGTTCGATCCTCGGAAAACCATACAAATCACATCTTAAGGTTTTTTCCACTGCGCCACCTCTCGCGAAGGTCTGACAAACAGCCGAGAGTATAACTGTCCTGAAAAAGCTTCTCAATTCAGCCGTTCGGACTCGGCATAAAATTGTAGGTCCCTTCCTTTCGTCCCAAAAATGAAACTCACACAAACGAATGGTTGTGAGAAGATAGGCCTAGGGTTGTCTACATGCCTGTTGCGCCAACTATTTATTTATTTTTTTTTTTAAGAGTTGACGTTGATATAAGGTCGCACCTAAGAGACGAGGAACGCAGAATTTTGGAGACAATTATACGCGACTATGCACCAAATAGAATAAAGCCATCGCCCGTCGAAATGAGGCTGGTTTTGAAGCAACTAAATTTGTAGTTAGCGTGCTAGTATCCAAGAAAGACGTATCGAAAAGACTGTGCGATGCTATTACCGGAAGACTAATTAGAAAATCGTGGGAAATAATTTCCTCGTGGTATTAATGGACTCTGTTCTGGATTAGACGATAGAGTGTGAGCGACATTGAATTTTGAGAACGGGTTCTTTTATGTTTCGGTGTAGCCAAATTCTTGGAGTATACCGCGTTTTGCCACGCCAGGAATGAACGCCGAATGCACACGCTGTTTTTTGCAGATACCAACATTTTTATCGATACATTATCCACTGAAACAGACAGACGTAATCGTGGTTTAAATGGATGATTTTTTTATCATTCCATCGAAAGACAAAGGGTAAACATTCAAAACTGAAGTTGGTTTTAAAAGTAACTCCAGAGTATATGGTTTGCGAATAAAGTGTAACAAATTTCAGTCTTTGAAAGGAATGTGAGAATAATTTCCTAGCTAGTCATCTTCGGAGAAGTTAAGAGCAGTATCCGAATTTTCGTTTTTGGATCTAAACTCGTATTTCCGTGGTTTGTGACAAAAACATTGTCCAATCTCATGCGAGTTCGCATGGAATACCTACTGACCATAAAAGGTTAACTTTCAATATCTCAAAGCCGCGCAAGTTACAGCGCCAATCTTCATATTATAAATAAAAATCGCATAAGCGAAATATATTTAGCTTAAATATAATGATCAATTTAGCTTCAATCCATTTTTTTTTTCTAAAAATCCCCCTTATCCACTTTTGGTTTTTTTTTAATGAGCGGTATCTATATTTGAAAGTTAATTAAGTCTTATGTCATATTCCTGATAATATCTCTCTCTCAATTTTGGACATTCCACAAAAGACTTTTCAATAACTTAATTTTTAGTAGAATCAATAAAAAAAACAACTTTCAACGACTTTATTAAAAGCAAATTTTTAAGACTTTAACCACCTACAGATTGATAAAAATTAAACCATTCAAATTCCCATTCAGATCAGAAAAAAAACCCATACCAACACAAAACCCCATCTACATATTACAATAATTGCAAAACTAGTTCAAAAATGTTAATCCTATCGAAAGTTTCAATCAAATTTTTATGACTTAGTATCCAATTTCACCACCACAAACCAAACAAGTCACAAAGATTGCGCATAATATATTATTAATAAATCTTTATCTGATTTATTTTCAATAGCACTTAGGAAATGTTGTCTTTTTGTTTTGGGTGTGTTGTAGTATATATGTGAAGCATGCCTTTAACATTATATGCATGCTTAGTAATTTAAATATTTAATTTATTTTTATGAATAACAATTCAAAGATAATAAAACACAACGCTAATGTATTTTCAAAATAACATTTTTGTATAATAATCATAAAAATAATCGACAAAAATCAAAATTTAATACCAAAGCTAAACAAATATACGAAACAATTTTATGATCTGTCGGGGTCGTCTTCTTTCAAATTTATTGCCCACAAATGAACAAGAAATAATAATACAGATATTCATAAGAATATAGGGGCATTTGTGTGCATAAACTATAGCTGTGAACATTTTTGTTCAAATAAATAATATTTAACAATAAAAAAAATTAATTTGCATTATTTGTTCGTGTCTCCTCTTTTAGCTTTGAAAACTAGACAGAAAAATGGTTTTATGATATTTTGATGATCAAAATTCGAAGATTAGAAGGGATTTGCTAAAAAAAAAAAACAACGACGACCACGTATAAACGAATAAAGCCATAATGAATTCAATTAATTTATATTAACACTCTATAATGCGCATAATGAAGATTAGTCTTTGGTATTTTGTGCTCTTTGTTTTTCGAAGTTAATTAAATTTTTATCACCTGGTGGGCATTAGATTGTAAAATGCAAATGCGATATAGCAGGGTCGTGTATAGAAACGCAGGGCCTGCGGTACGTGATTCGTTGTGTTCTTTCTTTTTGCTATATGGGTGGACTGAGTTAGTAGCTACTGCTTCTATATTTTCATTGACAGGATCAATGACGCATAGTTTATTCAAAGTATTACAATATTGCGCAGTACCTAATACAGAATGCCCCCAAAAGTATGCTAAGAAAATTGGAAAACAAATTAATGCAAATGATCACCTAAAAAATAAATAAATAGCACAGGACATGAATTATAACTTTTACATAGGAATGCACTCTGGAAATTACCTTTTCTGACCAGTCGGATTTATTCCGCAGGAAAACAAATAAATTCATATTGAAATTTAAGCCAAACATCAGATCACTTATCGATTCCATTCCAAAATATTTACTAGATGGCGCTTGATAGCATTTCAAGTTTATAAACAACGAATTATTGTTACCAGATGACTTTTTCTAGTGGTGTCAAAGCGAAAAACTGCTGAAAATGACCGAGGAGATGGCTCCAAACAATTTTTTATAATGATTTTATGTACCCAGAATTCTAGTAAATTGAATATTGGAAGCAACAGGTTCACTCAGGATTATGTATGAAATTAAAAAAAAAAGGAATAATGCCTCTCTTGTAACAATCTCTTATGCCATTTTGACCTTTGGTAACAAGTAAATTTCATATTGCTGAAGTTTGTACCTACATATTATAAAAGGACCCGATTATTGAATTACAGGAGTATGGCATTAAAGGTTCTTTCCTGAGAGCCATTTGATCTTTTTACAAAACTGTTCGGATAAATGGCAGGTGGCGCCGTTAAATCACTACCTTACATACTGGGCGTTGGACGTCATTTGGGACTTTTGTCTCCTCCACTTTTTACTTACATCGTCTGAATGTAAAAGCGCAGTGTTGGCGAAGAACATTTCGAATTGGGAGACCTGAGGATAAGTCATTTGCTCTTCGTTGATGACTTTGTTATCCTTGGAACCTCTCAAACTAAACTTTTCAGCGGACTCTACAGGTTTCCATCCGTTTGTATTCAAGCTACGTTGTAAGCAAGCGCGAAGAAGTCTGAAGTGGTCGGTCGACTCTAAGGTATCTTTATAATAAGAGTGGCGGTAGGTACATTTTGAGACATCTGGCATCTAGGTCATTCCGTTACAAGGAAGACCGAACGTATGATCAAAGCTAAGTATAGTAGGAAACTAGTTTCTCAATAACCTTAGTGATCTAGATAATACCAGCGCCGTTAACACATTCTTAGCTTTATAACCGGAGGCAAATGGCTTACATGTGGAGCCAGTAAAGCAATAGCTCCCCAAATCCCAGTGGTGTTGGGCACAATGGGCCGAATAACGACCTAAGTGTTTCTCTCATCGAGAGGAGAGCCGCTTTTAAACTAACTAACTAAATATGTAAGTTGTCGGTCTTTAATTCAATGTTTGTTTCAATTGATATCATAGGTATACTATAGTCATGGGATTTGTTGTGTCTTGTAGGGATCGTATGGGATACCTAGTAAAAATCTATCAGTTGAGTGTAAAATTAGAGTCCGCTTATTTTCAATGCGAGTATCCAAAATATAAAATATCATATCATGACCTGCACTTCGAAATTATGTACCTTCTTTCGCTTAGATATATTATTGAAGCCCAATTAAGTGTGTCATTCATTTGCATTTGTTGCACTTTATCGGACACAAATCTTCTACAAAGAGCACTGCGACAAATGTGTAATGCTTACATGCCATGTAGTCTCCCCTTAACGAAAGAAAATTTCACGTTTTTAAAACCGACTTTTTATGTATAAATTTACTTGGCTCTCTTGCCAGCTTCCTCGATCATCATCAGGTGCATCGATTACGATGTTAACATCTCAGCCAACACTCGCTTCAAGTTGTATACAAAATCGATTGTAACCTCATCACACAATCGTGTACCCATCAGGCTGGTGCGGGTGTATTCAACTTTGACTTTTCAACACGATTTTGAAATTAGTTAAAATATATACATTATAACCTCACCCTGTAGTGACAATATTTTTTTTTTTACACTATAACTACGTGTAGCTGTTAGCAACATCTAATTGCAATTTTTCTATACACTAAAAAAAAACTAGCTTACACAACCCGAATAGCGGGTGCGAAAAATTCAACACTCTAACGCTTTTCGAATCTTGATATCAAAAATTGAGATCAAAATCACAATTTGAATGGTGTTAGAATGCGAGTAATTTTTGCACCGCAGACCAAAAAATATCATATCGCTTACACATACACACACAAGGCGTGGTAAATATTCATTTAATTGTGTATAATAGAATCCCCTGATTAAGACATCTTGTATATACACAAAAAAAAAATAAATAAATAAAAAGATACAGATACAGAAACGGTAGGAAAATAAAATAAATCCACATTTGCATTATGTATTGTTCCACAATAGTATTATACTGCAAACAAAAAAACAACAAAAGATAGATGTATCTTAGAAGAGGAATAAACGCATGGTTTATTGTTGTGCATTTTTCATTAGGATTTGTTTTTATTTTATACCCCAAAGGGGGGGCAGCAATGAGACGACTTGCAGTTGCAGGCAGCTCTCCTCTAAGATACACGCGAATCTGTGTGTAGAGTAAATTGCACATTGCTGTTGAAATCCGAACCGAGCAACAGCAATAATAGATTTTAATGGTGCGATCAAAATTTTTAATGAACTTCCATTATATATTTTTTTTGCTGCTTGTTGTTGTTTTATTATAGCGCACGTTGCGTTGCGCTGTTCTCTGGTGGTTGTTGCATTTTTCAAGGCAATCCTATGGGCTTGCAGCTTCTGCACATGTGGATTGACCGCATACATATGTTTGCCGTGTGTGTTTGTTTCCGATCTACTGACCAAGAAATATAGTGATAGTGATAGATACAGTTTTTATCCCAACAGATACACATAGGACATAACCGGCTGAAGAATGGTAGAGGGTAGAAGCGACTGGCGATCGGGGCTACAGGTACTTGCCAGCAGCATGCACAACTCATAGAGAAGAGGTGTTTGTTTGTTTTTTTTTTTTATGGTTGATGAGGGGCGTAGCAGGGTGTGGTGTGTTAAAAGCGGGATGGTGTGGTTAGAGGAAAACACGTGCCATCGTGTCCCATTGTTGTTTAGGAATGGGTGAACGAACAGAACAAAGTAATAATAAGTGATCTTCACCTAAAGATGGTATAAGTGATCTTGTTGTGGAGTTTTGTGTGTTTTTTGTCCAATATTTTGCTGGGGGAATGTCGGGAATGTACTGAAGATGATTTAGTGCCATTTGTAGGGTGAAGATCGCAGTTGATGATCATACATTGGACACTCGTAGAAATGGAATCTTAAGATGGCCTATATGTAATCGAATCCCTGATGGTTTTCAGAGACTCAATTTGCATATAAACTGTTGAGTTTATTTTGAACTAAAAGTGTTCATGTTATAGGTAGGTTAGCTGATTTGTCGCCCTACCAAAAGAGTTGCGATACACTTTGAATCTAAAAAATTATCTGTGGGAAATTTACAATCAATTTAGTTTCTTCCCTTACATTTTCGAACCGTATGCTAAGCTCTTTTTTTTTGTTTCAGATCTAACCAGTGACCAAGAGGAGAATGGCTCATGCTCTCCAATCGCCGATTGCAAATCCAATAGTCCTGACATTCAAATGCAATCACAACACTCGCCCAGAGCTGCCGATGCTGAAGAAGAAACTACTGCTAGTGCAAGTGTTGCTTTTAATTTAGCCGATACGCGAACCATGTTAGATAATCATCATCACATGCATAACCTGAACCATTTTAGTCATTTAAGTAATAATCACAGTGTAAGCCATCACTTGGAGGATCACAATCATAATAGTAGCCTAATGTCACCGCTGGATAGTGATGATGTTCACCAGCCTCGCCGGCAGTCGGATGCCATGGGAGGGCTAAAAGGAGAACAGCATACATATCTGCAAGAGATCGAAAGGATAAACAGTAAATTACCCTCACCAACACCGCCCGATTTGGAGATCAATAATCAACCCTTGGATAGGAGATCACCAGTTGGTGGGGAGACAATGGAAGAACAACATGGCGCCGATGAGACTATTGAGAGGGAGGAAGACCGAGATAGCGACCGAACGGCACCGATGTCTTGTGAAGCCGAGCGAGAAACTGCAGCGGCAATTGAAGATGAACGGCCCACTGAAGAAGACTGTGCAGATGAGGAGAATCGACCGGTTTCGTCGCCACCAGCGAGTAGTCCTCCTCTGCAAATGCCACAGTTCCCTGCCCCAGGTCCAGTTACACTGGAGGCGATACAGAATATGCAGATGGCTATAGCACAGTTCGCTGCGAAGACCATTGCGAATGGAAATGCCGGAGCGGATAATGAAGCGGCCATGAAACAGTTGGCATTCCTGCAGCAGACTTTGTTCAATCTGCAGCAGCAGCAACTTTTCCAGATTCAGTTGATTCAGCAGCTGCAGTCGCAGTTGGCGATGAATCAGGGCAAGAACGAGAACGAGTGTGACGAGGAGAATGAGGAGCTTGAACGAGAGCGGGAACAGGATGGCGAACAGGATCTGGATCTGGATCGAGACCAAGATCAAGACGAGGAGCTCGAGGAAGGCGAGCTTAAGGTGAAGCGTGAGAGACTAGAAGATGACATCCGATGCCAGGATGAGGATATGCGGGCACCATCAGAGTCGAACAATAATGAGTCGTTGAAACGGAAACGCGAACAGTACGAGGAGTTCAGCAGAAACTCGTCTCTGCAAATGTTGGCAAGCATGAAACAGGATGAGAATATGCCTCTACCCTTTGGCTCGGATCTAGCGTCGAGCATAATAACAAATCATGACGATCCTCCATCCCTAGATGAACCAAACTCCTTGGAAATGCTCCAGCGACGGGCGCAAGAGGTACTCGATTCGGCTTCTCAAGGTATCCTTGCCAACAATCTGGCCGACGAGTTCGCCTTTGGCAAGGACGGCAAGACTGCGGACGGTAAGAGTCGCAATGAGCCATTCTTCAAACACCGCTGTCGATATTGTGGCAAGGTGTTTGGTTCAGATTCAGCTTTGCAAATCCATATCCGCTCACACACCGGAGAGCGACCGTTCAAGTGCAATGTCTGCGGCAGCCGCTTCACCACCAAAGGTAACCTGAAGGTGCATTTTCAGCGGCACGCACACAAGTTTCCCCATATTCCCATGAACGCAACACCCATTCCTGAACACCTTGACAAGTTCCATCCACCACTGCTAGAGCAGATGTCACCTGACAGTTCGCCCACCCACCAGCCACAGATGCCGCAACAAATGCCGCCGGTTTCATTGCCTCTACCATTCCCACCGAGTGCAGCAGGATTCCCCGGACTACCGGGTCTATATCGTCCTCCATTGGATATCTTGAAATCACTTGGCCCGTATCCAAATCCGTTCTTCCCCTCTCTGCCGCATTTGCCACCAGCCATGGCCGCAGCGCTGAAACGCGACCAAGAATTGCCAACTGACCTGCGCAAGCCATCGGCACCCAGTTCACCAGAGCGGGTGAAAGAGCCTGAGCCCGTGGAGAGGGTTAATACAAGAAGCGTTAGCCCCACCATTGAAGAGCCATTGAGTTTGAAAATCAAACAAGAAGCGGACCCAGAGGAGAATGAACTTTCGCGAGGGAGTACTCATATGACGCCACCGCCTCCACCACCAGCAGTACCTATTCAAACGCCGCCGGCGGCACAAGCAAAACCGATAACCCCAACAATATCCGTGCGCCCACTGGCTCCACCAACGCCGCCGATGCCCTTAAAGTCCGCTCTGCCTCCGGTCGTTCAGCCACAGCAGCCAGCGATACATCCTCAGCCCTCGCCTGGACCAATGCCACCGCAAAATGTCGAGCTGCTACCCACTCCAGGACATCTACCACCGTCGTTTCATCGTGACGATTTCTTTGCTGATCGGTTTCCACTGAACTTCACCAAAACTTCACCTGATCGTCGATCACCAATCCAAAGTCCAGCAAGTATTCCCCGTTCGCCATTCTTCGGAGTAAAACACGAAATGGCGCTGCTGCCGCGACCACACAGCAACGACAACTCGTGGGAGAACTTCATCGAGGTATCCAACACGTCGGAGACTTTGAAACTGAAGGAGATGATGAAGAATAAGAAGCTAACCGATCCCAATCAATGCGTAGTATGCGATCGGGTGCTGTCGTGCAAAAGTGCCCTGCAAATGCACTACCGCACGCATACGGGCGAGCGGCCTTTCAAGTGTCGAATATGTGGACGAGCGTTCACCACCAAAGGAAACCTTAAGACCCACATGGCTGTACACAAAATTCGTCCACCAATGAGGAACTTCCATCAGTGCCCTGTGTGCCACAAAAAGTACTCCAATGCATTGGTCCTGCAGCAACACATCCGTCTGCATACGGGTGAGCCCACCGATTTGACGCCAGAACAGATTCAAGCAGCGGAAATTCGAGATCCACCACCTTCAATGATGCCCGGCGCGTTCCTCAATCCCTTCGCCTTTCATTTCGGTGCAATGGGCCCTGGTGGTCCTCATAATGGTGCTATGGGTTCAGAGTCTTCCCTCGGCGACATGGACGACAACATGGATTGCAGTGACGATTTCGACGACGATATATCCTCAGAGCATATGTCCTCTAACCATGACGACTCCGTTGACCGGCCAAAATCAGGAGATGACATGAAGGGAATGCTGTTCGAACAGAAGTTAAAAATCGAGGCAAGTGCTAGTTCAGCGCCTTCCAGTCCCGTCGAAAATGCTCCTTCTGTCAAAGCGCCGCCATCACCAGCGGACAGCTCAGAGCAACAAGGTGCTTTAGACCTAACGCCGCGATCACAACAATCAGCCCCACCGACAAAGGTACCTACACCGCCCACACCTCCTCAAGCGAGCCCCCATCAGCACCCTCAGCAACCGCAACATCTTCCGCCGCAGCAACATAGCCCTGTGGCGCCAAGTCATCCCAACATGTTCCTACATCACCAGCAACATCTGCATCAGCAATTGCAACATCATCACCAGCAACAGCAGAACCAGCAACATCTTCACCAACAGCGTCAGCAACAAGAAGCCCAACACCATGCGCAACAGCAGCAACAACAGCAACACCATCAGCTGCAACCCCCGCCACCACCCCAACCTAATCTAGTTACCGCTCGTCCTCCATTCGGAATGTTTCCCAACATCCCGCTGTTTCCGCCGGCGACAACGCAAAACATGTGCACCGCGATGAATACTATCGCCCAGTCAGTGATGCCGGCGGCACCCTTCAATCCACTAGCACTTTCGGGTGAGTTGTGAGTTTCCAACTTTTTTTTCAATTAAAAAATAAAAAACAAATTAAACATAAAAATAAATAAAATCAAAATTACTGACAAAATTTATTTCATTTTTGTTTTTTGTTACAAATTTCAAATTTGTTTATTTATTTTTGTGTATCTAATAGTCGGCGACAAAAATGCAATTTTGAAAATGTGTTTGTTTTTTCTGTTTATTTTTACAGGCGTCAGAGGGAGCACAACCTGCGGTATCTGCTTCAAAACATTCCCATGCCATTCGGCTTTAGAAATCCACTATAGAAGTCATACCAAAGAGCGACCGTTCAAATGCTCGATCTGTGATCGTGGTTTCACAACTAAGGTGGGTTTGTTTGTCTTTTTTGTTTCGTTTCGTTTCATTTCCAAGAAAGAAATTCTACCAAATTTTTGAGAATGTTTTGTTGCATCACGCGCCAATTAAGCCAACTAACAAGTTTGTTTGTTCTTGTTTAATTGCAGGGCAATCTTAAACAACATATGTTAACGCATAAAATTCGGGACATGGAGCAGGAGACCTTTAGAAACAGAGCTGTCAAGTATGTAAGTTGTTTATCATATTAATTTTTGGATATTATTGTTCTCTTGTTTTGCATTGTGAGACATTTTGTATCGCAAGTTTGGCACATTTTTTTTTTTTTTTGACAAGAATGCGATCTCAATGTTAAGAAAGGCTCTATTTTTTGACACATGTTGCTCGACACTGTACTTGCCATGGTGATTTGTCTTTAATGCCTTAAAAATAAGAAAAAATCGAAAAATTAACAATAGATGAAATAACATGGCGATAGAACTAAAAAAAAACTACTCGACCATATTTGAAAATCTTTAAAAGTACCCGAAATATTCCATTCTATTTAAGCAAATACATAACGAAACTTATGTATTTGCTCTCTGTTTCCTTTTTTCGTTCGTCTCGACGACCTCTTATCTACTTTTCTTAAAGTCTATAGATTTATTTACTGTAGAGGTTTTAGGATGGTTTTTCTACAAATAAGCCTGTGAATTTCATTATTTTGAAGACGAACCTACTTGCAACGTGTACCTTATGGTACAAACGCTTTTTAAGAACTTTGAGAAGCAACACGGACCCTAATTTGCTTGTTGTGTAATACCTCTATCTACAGTAGATGCAGATTTTAATAATTTTCCATTCTACGACGTACATATTAACATTATTTAGGTAGTTGAATTTTCATAAAGGTTGTATGGAATCCTTTTAAACTCGAGAAATAATTAAACTTTAACAATCAGGAAGTAAAATCATGTTTATACTTTTTAGATTTATACTCATTTAAAAGTCGAATGACGCACCATATTATGTTTTAGATGTGCCAACGAATTATACATCTGTTAAGCAATTAAATG
Organism: Cheilosia soror; assembly: GCA_949372485.1. Taxonomy (NCBI): domain Eukaryota; kingdom Metazoa; phylum Arthropoda; class Insecta; order Diptera; family Syrphidae; genus Cheilosia; species Cheilosia soror. Next base: position 141,317,422 of record OX443561.1, read on the forward strand.
TATCTATCTACCTACCTATACTATATAATTTTGAATGGCTGTAGTAAATGTTGTTAATTATCTATAGTTACTCGCTAGCAATATATGTACCACTTTTGTTTACCCTACGTGATTAAAATTCAAATTATTTCGACACTCTACCCATGTTTAGAAAATGTGTGCTCTTGACCACTTTTTTTTCTGTACACTTATTCGACATCATAAACACCATACTAACTACAAATATTTTTTTTTTTTTTTCATTTTAGATGAGCGGCTGGAAAGAAGAATACGAGTAATTTCCATTGAACATAGATCACACTCCAAAATGTTCAATTCTGCATATCACAGAAAAGTGAAATTCCCAACCGCCGAATATTCCTTCGTTGTCGCAAAGTTGCTGTCACCACACACTGATCTCATAACAAAAAAAAAAACTCCTCCACTCTTAGAACAACAACAGCTATCTACTAAATTACAGCCAGGTAATAATAATAATTGCTGGAAACTACCTATCTCTAAAAAAAATCTCCAAGATTATTGGATGTATCCCAAGAAAAACAATCGTTTCAAACAGAAAACAAGAAAAGATAAACAAAGCAACTAATTCCTCATAAACTACACAACGTTAATCCAACTGAAAATATCTCGTTAATACTGGTTTCATAAGAATGCTCCACATAACTAAAAACAGCCAGGAGCTGACAGAATATTTATAATAATTTATTTTGTTGCCATTTCTCATCTTTTCGTTGACTATTCGCAACGCCAAAAATACATAGAAACAAAAACAACATTTTATTGTTTTCGATAATCCTATTTATGAGTGAATTATTTGATTTTCTCTTTCTCTTTGTATTCTTTTATGACATAAAATTGTTGACACAAAAAAAAAAGAAGAAGGAAATTCTCTAACAAATAGACAAGCGAAAACTATTAAATGAAACGTATCCAAAGATGCATGCAATGTGTGATTTAAAAAAAAAAATATTTAAACGCCAGACAAGAGACTGATTTCGTTTCATTTAACCTTAGAAACAAAAAGCAGTATATAAACTACAAAGTAAATTTCTTTGCAAAAACACAACAAAAATCAAAATTCGAATTTACAAAAAAATTCATCACCGTCGCGTCGCTTGAAGTGAAATTTTTGTGTATATCAAAAATAAAGTGCAATAAAAATAAATTTATTTATAAAATAATTTCGGCGAACGTGAAACAAAAAATATTACTGTGTAAAAATGTAAAATATGAAAAGCTCTTTACCTACTTCACTTTATCTCTACAAAATAGTCTTCACATCGCTGTATTGCTTTTGTACATAAATAAAGAATTAATATTTTCTGTCGATGTAATATAAAAATAAGCACACACACAACACGAATGAAACGAGAGATATAAATTAAAGCCTAAAAATATAATATAAATAAATGCGAAACAATTTAAATATAAACAAATTTTGTGATACTATCCATTATACATATTATAAATGTTAAATACAAAAAATATAGATATATATATATGTATGTAAAATGAAATCAAAAAATTAATTTATTTATCGTAATACAAAAGTTTTATTTAAAAATTAAAAATACTGCAGTAAAATATATAAAAAATTGCACGGTGTAATAAAAATAAAGAAATTTCAATAAATTAAGTCTTAATTATAAGTAAATAAAATATCAATCAAATGTAAAAGTTTTCCCTTTTATAAGTTTAAAAGGAAAAAAAATGCAGAAAATATAAATATTTTGTGATGTTTCCCCTTATTTTTACTTGTTTTAAGTTTTTATTCTCTCATATATTGTAAATATCTATAGTTTATTTATAGAATTGAATTAGTGTCTAAGAATTAAATAAGTTTTATTAAAATAAAATAGATGTTAGTCTATATGGATGCATATGTTTAAAATAACTGCTGTCGAAAAAATTGACGCTAGAATTAGTGAGTAATTATGGTAATATGCAAATTAAAACTAAAAAAAACAAAAATAATGTAATAAATTATTACAAACCAAAAAATATAAAACAATTACATGGAATTGAAAATGCTGGCATTATTTATTTACTTCTGTTGGTGATTTATGCGATAATTTGGAAGTTTCAGGAGCTCTGAATAGAACATATTTATGTCGCATAGGGCTATATATAACTCTAAAAAGGTAAGCTCAAGACGGAGTAAGTGGCAAGGCAAGGCTTCACTAAAGCTCTGGATTTTTTAGCCTGAATTTTAATAATTATACAACATTTCTACACCCGCTTCACCTAGGTCAAGGTAAGGCTTCCGTGTAGTGTTAGTATATCAGTGGGATAGTTTTTCCCTCGTACAATTAATTTTGTTCCCTCCGCATAGTGTTAACATTCTTATAATTTTCCAACGAAGATTTCTTTTTTAACAAAACACCTAGGTACAAGAAAAAATAATTTGTATAAAGCAGGCACTAGAGATAACCAAGTTTGGAATACACGATTTTAAAACAGGCAGCCCTAAAAGCAGTTTTAACATTTTTGTTCCGCTAATTTTTAAAATGTACTCATTTTTGAAAAAACAACTGAAGGAGTTCCGTCAATGAAAACGATTTTTCGATTACAAAAATGAGGTTTTTAGAAACGGCAAGTTTGAATAATACGGAAGCGTTTTTTTGGGTACGTATGATGTATGGCTCTACGTGCTCATGAGGCCGTTGACTTCCTGAGTCTCGATCCACAAACAATATTGGGTATATCGCGAAAGATCTTGCGATTTGATGAAAATCGATTTCTTCTTTTAGATTTATATAAACTCACATTACTGATAAACTACAAACTATTGCAGAATTGAATTCTTTCACAAGTTTTGTGTGAAATGGAACTAGAAATTCACGAATGAAAGGCCCAAAATTGGACCAACATTTTGCACTGGAGCTAAAATTTTGTAAGCACTGTTAGTTTTTTATATTGATCAAATTTCCCAGCGAATTACACTGGACTGCTATTGTCCCCTTTTGCCATGACCCATGAGATACTTTTTACCACGGAAACTACCATAAATAGATACATTTCCCGCGACTGACACTGCTGTCTGGATCGATTACGTAAGTACTTGGGTGACGGAATTATTTTGTTGCTTAAGTGATTGGAATATTTAATTAAAAAAATAAAAGAAAAAAAATTATTTTGATTTTTGTTATAGGTATTTTTTTTAATTTCTTTACCCGGTACCACACTGTGGTGAGGGTATATTCACTTTGACATTCCATTTGTAACGCACATAAGGAGGTGTTGTAGGTATGACAATATTATTGATCAGCATCACTTTCTTAGTCGATCTACCGATGTCCGTCTGTCAGTCTGCCCGTCCGCACGATTACGGCCGTAATTTAAGAGATATCGACTTGAAATTTGGTACGTAAGATTTTATCCACCAAACTGAGGCTAAGTTCGAAGATAAGCAAGATCGGATGAAAACTATTACTACCTCCCATACAAAAATATCGGATTTATATAGCTTTTTGATGTTAAAAATTAAATTTTAATAGCTACAGTAAAGATTAAACTTTGCACATATTGTTTTAATAATATTTAAAATTTTTTGAAAAAAAATTAAATTGGTCAAATAAAAACTACTCCCATACAAATATATAATTTTTTAATACTAAAATATTTTTTACAATAATATTGTACCGAGCTCCGGTATAGTCGACGATAATTGTCTTACTGGTTTCTTAGTCACTTAGCTACATATATTTTCAAGTATTTGACAAAATAGTCAATTCACAATTTGGTTTGTTTCGGAAATGTTAAAATTTAGCGTCGATTTAATGCACCAGACAGTTCTTTCGCGAGCTTAAACAGTGGAGACCTATAATGGGCCGAATAAAACAAAATTGTACGTGGGACGTATAACACACAACATTGCTATACCCGACTCAGGCTTAGTGTGTATGAAACTAAGAATGTAACGGCCATGACAGGATACTGATTTGCTAAACTGCCTCGCTAAATGTTATCTTTCTAGATATGTTTGTATGGTAGATAAAATTTAGCGCGAGCAGGATACTGGGCTGTACGATGAAAACAAAATTGTTCCCCAAACAAACTAAATTCTCCTTTTCCCCTCGCTAGTAACTCGAGTCCAAAACAAAATTTCCAAAATCACAGAAATTAATTTTCTTTATTTACAAAAACCAAGTTTGAAATCGATCGAATGGAAAATAAGAAATTGCCCATAAAAAATTTGACACCCTTTTCCCCCATTTTGTGGAGTCCGAATTTTACCACATCGCTTCCAAGTGCTCACTTAAGCCATAAAAGGAAATTGGTTTTGATAGAGTTGATCATCAATTTCGACCCCACTCAGTCAGGACAAACTGTTTTATATATGAGATACCGTCAGACTGCGAATCGAACGTGTTAATTCTGCGACCTTAAGATTTTTCTCTGACAAAACTTGTTCCATCCATTTTGGACTATATGTATCAAGGAAACTGACCTAATTTTGCATCCCTATACTGAATGAATGAATAAATGAATGTAGCGCAGTGGTCAGTGTGCTGGGCTACTGTGCGAGGGATCGATCCCCGGAAAAACACAAATTTCATCTTAAAGTTTTTACTACTGCGCCACCTCTCGCGAACGTCTGACAAACATCCGAGAGTATGTCATGAAAAAGCTTCTCAATTCAGGTGTTCGAACTCGGCATAAAATTGTAGGTCCCTTCCATTCGTGCCAAAAATAGAAACTCACACAAAACGAATGGTTGCGAGAGGCTAGGTCTTGGGTGTCTAACCGCCTGTTGCGCCACCTATTTATTTTATTTATTATACTGAATGAATGACTGGCATGACTGGACTGGTGCCACCGGTCGACAATAATACAGAAATATAACATCAAACGGTTTTAACTAAAGTTCATCCATCATTTTGGGCAAATATTTCAATGAATGCAGTGCTTGCTTAAATTTAATTTTAACTATATATACACTTGTTTATAATAACTAACTACCCCACATAAAAAAAATAAAACATGACAAATGATCTCGAGCTCTGTGACATGACTTGCACGATCTGACACTCCTCTCTCACAAAACGGAAGCAATTAGCCGGATATGAGACGCAGTCGTCAGAAATGTCATCGTTTAGGGATAACCGGTGGCGGTGGTTGAAAAATGTTTCCACACTTCTTCCGTTATTCGTTTTGGGGGTGACAAATTATAATTTTATTGAATGAAGAAGGGTTTGTTTTCCGTTGCTTTTTTAAGACACTGTGTAAAAAATATATGCCCTTTCATCATGTGTGTCAGCGTAGGGGTGCCGCAGCCGCACATATCTCTTTCCTTGGTTATATTATATTCGCTACGGCTGTTATGACGGGTAACTGACAGAAGGCACTATATGCACGTGACTGTTTCAAAAGGGGACACGCTGTCTTCATGTACTCTGTAGCATCGTGTATCATGTCATTCAATATTTCATGTTCAAAATTGTTGTTGTTGTCTATTTCTTTTTTGAATTGGAAGCCAATTGGGTTGTTGGAATGGTTAAAAAGTTGGCGTTGTGTTCCTTTTTGCTTGTGTCATCCCTTAAATTGAATAATTTCACGTTTGAAAAAATTTCTGTTTATACCTACATTTAAGAATGTTAATTGTGTGCATAGCGATGACATAAAGACGAGGGTAATTTGCTTAAGCCTGATATAGACAGGGGAGGGAGATGATTTTTTATTTTTTGATTTATGATGGATATAGGTGTTTGTCCGTTTAGTATAGGTCTAGTCATGTGCATTATATACCTACCTTGTATGGAGTTTGAGAAAGGAATAATGCAGAATGAAGATTAATAAGCCTTTAGTCAAGTGTTAGTTTTTAAATACATTTTAGAAAGTGTAGGTAGCAGTCGAGTTTTAAGAGGGTGGTGATAAATATGACCTCGCTCGAGCGTTGCGTTGCGTAGTGCTGTAATGTCATCGCTGATGGCATGTAATGCCGTATACGTCCACTTTGTGCCCAACGCATCAATTTAGAATCAAACGCATGAAACTCACGACTCAAATGTATTCAACCACCGACCGCGTTGGAGATCCTTGAACGCGGAGTTGCTTAACAACGATATGGGTGGTATACGAGTTAGGTTAGGTTAGGTTGGGTGGCAATTATCCGTTAATACGGAGTAATTCACTTAGACCAAGTAAGGTCCATTGTGATACCACATGCAGAGTCAGTTATTTCCGTTACTCTTGGAACCATTTCGAATTTTGGAGAAATTTCCGTATTTTGTTGATATCCGTTTCGGCAATATCAGCAAGCTCCCCAAAGAAGTACTCTCCTAGAGTCTGCTTTCTAATCGAGGATAGTGTACGAGTTAGTGTTCAAATGCTCCAAAATATTGTGCTGCAGTTGCATATTACCTTTTCAGTGCGTTGCTCACTTTTTATGAATTTTTCGTTATATAGTGGCTGTCTTGGCTGCGACAAGTATGCGGGACGTTTCGAGCTAAAGTAGCGCATTTATCAATTATTCATATTAAAGCAAGCAATCGATCGCATAGATTTTGTATAGGCACCTTCAACAGAAAAATTTAATGTTTTGAGTTTTTCCATAAAAAAAAAATTTTGTTTGACTTGATTTCGAAAAAATGTAGTCTATGTCCGTCTCTAGGATACAAACTAACATTTTGCCTAACTATACGAAAATCGATTGAGGTGTTGTTGTGTGCCATCAAGACAAACATATAGCTTTTCTTCCACATTTAGTTAAATCTGTATACCTAGGTAGGCAAAAAGAAGATTGTTCGACCTAAACCAATCGGTCCTTCACATCCAGAAAAATGAGCCAATCTCATAATCATCAGCATTTGCACACAAGCGAACTAAAAAAAGTTCTTAAAAGTAATATGAATCCTATCTGGCCATTGTTTTCTAAGGACGCATGCCAAAAGACTATTACTTTCAGACACGGATCTGTGTATAGATTCTGGAATAATATAGTGGTCAAGGAAGACATCACACACCTAGGTACTGTTCGAATTTCATGGCATAGCACGTACGCGGTAAAAAGTTTCAAGAAAGTCTTCTTTTACATCATAGAAGAGCGACCAAGCGAAGATATTTAATTTCTGTAGGAAATACATTTCTTAAATTAAAGTGCGAAGGTTTATCCTATTAAATGATGGTTCTGTAAGTTATCGCGATGGACCCGCTAAGGTGCCTAGTGTCTTGTGACGTTTCTCCTCATAGCCCTGCATCTAATCTCTAATCGAGCCTGTACCCTAAGTAACAAATTTGACTTCGTAAAGAGTAAATTTGTGCGTTGCGTAGGCATAGTGCCTCAGGTGTCCCAAGTTCGATCCTCGGAAAAACACAAATTATGGTTTTTTCACTGCGCTACCTTCAGCGAACTGTCCCGAAAAAGTTTCTGAATTCAGCCATTCAAACTAGGCATAAAATTGTAGGTCCCTTCCATTAGTGAGAAACTGTGAGAAACTAGGCCTAGGATGTATATACGGACCTGTTGCCAACTATTTATTTTATAAAGATGATATTTTCCATCGGGTAATATTGATTGCGTAGCGTAGGGCCTGATAGAAAAACATTTGGCATACCTTAAAAAAATTACTTAGCTTGAATAAGACTTGCTGTTGCGAGTTCAGATGAAAACCATCACTTCTATAGTAAATAGTTTGAATAGAACTTGGAGAAAACAAAGCCTCTGCTCTTGATAGGGCTTAAAAGGTTTACAAAACAATTCTTTAAAAGGTACAAAACAATTATTTTCTAAGTAGAAATTTAAAAATATGTTAAGTAGGAAATGTATGGTCACACCAAGTAGGTCTTTACAAAAGGAAACAGCGCTGTAGGTAGGTCTATTTACTTCAGCTTTTCCATAATTGGATAAAATATTCAAATGCTCAAGCGCATAACCATTCACCAGAATTTGCATTTGACTGCCAAACAAATAAAAAAAATGTAAACCTAATTAAAATCAAAATTTTGCATAATATTTTTGGTCAGCTTGTGTCGATTGCTAATTTATCTTTTTTATCTATCAAATAAATTTGAATACTAATTTTTGACACAATTATTGTCGTTGTGTTGGCTTTAGTCAATTAATTTATGAACTTTGCCAAAAGAACGTTAAAGTCGTCAGGGTTCCGTCAAGACTTTGTAAACAACAACAATCGTATAAATTCCGAAAATAAAAACCTAGCCACAGCCGATTAGGTATGCAAAAATTATAACAAATGGCTCAGTTAGTATACAAATATACGTAAATTAAATGAGTGCACTGAACTGGCTGAAAAGACCATCTAATTTTGTTGTTGTCCTGATTTAATGGAACACGCAGTTAAAGAAGGTTATGTACAAATAAATTTGTAATATCTGCACTTATAAAAATCGCAACCAAAAAATCACAACATTACAATCAAATTTCAATAAGTTATCCTAATCTGCAATTTAGCAACTGACACCTCATAATAAATTGTTACACACCTAAACATGAAATGATTTTTGCATAATTCCACCATTAATCCTGGTGCTGGTGTACAGTGCACACGCCATGCATAGATACGCTGGGTATATTCAACGTCCTGCTGTTTGCAACAACGCGGACATCAGAGAGTCATGCAATGAAACACACAACATTGTAATCTCAACTTATCCCTTGCACCCGTTACCATGAATCCTTGGAGATATCTACAACTGACGTGGTTATTTTTTCTTCTTTTTATTGTTCATGCAAAGCAATATCTAGTATTATCCTTAATGTCTGCAGATTGTATCCTTTTATTGGTTTGCTTTGGTTGAACAACTCGTGCGGGGGTGTTGCCTTCCATGATCCTTTGTAAAAATGTATACTTTAATGTAAATGACGCATTCACTAATGCTGGTCTAAAATGAATCCAAACATTTTAAGCATACTAATTTTAACCAAAATCTCTATAGAACTATTATAAGGCGAAGACAATGTCCTAGCGCCTCTGTTCACACTTCCTATATTCGAACTGAAACAAGTCCTTGGCATTATTTTGAATTATGAATACACGCGTCCAAAGATCCTTTTGTCTGCGAATGCGGTTTTTAGTGCGCCCTTATTAGATACGTATTTGTTGGCAGGATTTAAAGACTCAGTAGCGGATGTGTTATCATGTGTCTCCGATGGCACGTGTGCAGTCTTTTGTGATGCATAAAATTAGCCGCACAATTGACAACGTAGCAAAATATTGTGACGTAAGGAATTGGGGTCGAAGATATAATATAGATTATGAGAAGGATGCGGAGGCGTGAGCTTTGTTTGCTTTTCGTTTGATTAATAGCCGAAAACTAGTTCGGAGGGAGTTGGTATGCTTGGGTTTTCAGTATATTGTATAATATTAGCAAATATAAGATGAATTGATGCCGGTATTATTTTAATCACTGAATCGATCAGGTAAGGGTGTGATTCCATTGTTCGAATTTCATGTCGTTGAAGTGGAACGCACGACTAACTTATCGAATACGCTCTTCTAAACAAAATATGATCCATTATTATAGGGCCGTATAGATGTCATTTGAAGTGCAATACATACAAAAGTGAAAGCACTTCTATTGTTGAAGAGTCCTCTTATGCAGGGTGATGGTCTTAGCGACTACACATAATTTCAATAAAACAATAAAACCGGCGAGTTGGTTGAACTGTTTCGTCTGTAAAGTTTTTGCTCCATCAATTTATTATATTAACTAAAATGGCACTTGGAAGAACGTCCTAAATAAATTGGAGCATGAAAGCCTTAAAAGGTTTAAAGGTTTATAGAAGGGAAAGATCGTCGGGCATTAATTAGATCTTCCGGTACGCAGTTCTATTTTTTAACTACTTTTCTAAAATCGGTGTCGGCGTCAAGAACATAGAACACTAATGTCATCGAGAATTGACAAGACCGCAACCCAAAATTATTAAACAAAGGTACCGATGACAGACTATGCTCGGAAGCCTCTTTACTCACCTTTACATGCTGTCTTTTCAACATGGCAAGAGAGCCGCATGTTGCAATTTGGCTTTTGTCAACGCGCAGACATTACAATTAGATAATTTCCATGGCATACCCACAGTGTTGAATACAACATCATCCACTCCACAATTATTGTCTAAGATACATTTTTAAAAGATTAAACTTAAAAAGCTGAAACTTCAGTTGGGTTGGAATTGGTCAGCAGGCATGCAGCCCCAGGAGATGATACTTTTACATCAACAGGAAGATTATGACAACATATGATACAGATGGCAAGGGTTCTGTACAATGCCTGCTCTTGAAAGGGGTCTTGTTAGCCTAAATATCTAGTGGTCAGCGCACTATAATGCTATTCTGGCATTACCCTATCTTAGAATTTGTCTGCCATCAGAAAATGGTTCCTATAACTCTAGGAAGCAGAATTTTCAAAACTTCACCTTGCACAAACAGTCGACTTTCCAAAATTGTGAATGACTCTGGGTCTATATAAATGTCCGATTTTTCAAAGTCTTTCTATTTGAAGTTTGTCAGACTAACTTCCGCTGAGTAGAAAATATGTCAAACTTCTCACAGAAAATCACAAAATGCGAATCATTCAAGATTCTAGCCAACATTTAGGCCTCTGTCAAAGATACATCAATCAAAAATAAATCGACCCGAGATTAAGCAACCTTTGCAATTACCACGTCAAAGTCCAAAATCTTTATAAAGTGCAAATAATTGCAGACACTGAATGCACTTTAATTTCATAGCAAAAACAACCTAAACGATTGCACACACTTGCTTCAAACTCAAAAGCAAAGCGCAAAGGAGTGGTACCTATCTTGCTAAATAAAAGGAAATAATTCGCCGCAGCTCACTTAGGTCTGATTACACAATTCACTCAAATGACACTCGACTGTTGCACATGAGTAGCAAAATGTTGTCGCGAACAAAAAGAAGTTACATAGAAAAATAAAAACAAAATCTCTCCAAAAACATATAGTGTTAAGTGCATCAACAGAAAAAAAAAACGAACCACAAGAAAATCCAATTCATTTGCAATCTCTCTCGAAAGGAGAAAACCAATCAAAAAAATCGAATCGCATGTCTGGGCCAATTTCACTCGTTCAGATACAATAATTCGCCAATTACCATCCATCCAGCACCCACCCATTCGGGTAAGGCAACCCCCACCGTTGTTCCGTTTATGGGCCGTAAACAGCTGTGCGCTACAGCCGAAGAACGATAGTTGATTTGAAATTGACGCGTGATCGTGCACAACACGTACGAGAGTGCAAAATAAATCGAAGGCGGACATTAAACATTAAACATCCGCTAAAAATGGTTAAAAGAATTATACACTACAAAATATCGCACATACATTATGGAACAGGTGTTTGTGTGTTCCGCTGCATGTCAATCCGCGACCGTGATGCGGAGGAGGACTAGCTAACAATGTTTCACAATGGGGATATGTAATTATTATAAAGTGAGTCGATTTGTGGTCGCGCTCTAATTGCCGTGCCCATATAGCGCACATGCAAATTGTCCCTTCAAATTAGGAATACAAATTCTGTTATGGAGTGATGTTAGAAATGAGATATTGTATCTATAGTTCAGCCGGTGTTCACAAAAACAATCGATTTAAATTTAAAAATATTAAGCAATGGATGCATATAATAGAGGTCGACAAAAAGCAATTCTGGATGGTTTCTTCTCTTTTAGGCAGGTCGCTAGTATATAAAATGTATTGCACTGGACATAGTCACTGCCTTGTGCCTTTGTGGTACACCAGCTTTTAGAGAATACTCTATTTAATTCTGAAGAATGAATCTAAATTATATGATTCGCGAATTGCAAAATATGTATAGCTGTTTTAGCAGTTGCTTTTGTAATTTGTGGATTAGTCCTCCCGACTTTATCAAAACTTACTTACTTACTTAAGGTGGCGCTACAGTCCGGGGTGGACCTGGGCCTCAACCAACAAGCGTCTCCAGCCAGCACGATCTTTGGCCAGCTGTCTCCAGTTTCGCACGCTAGGTTGGTTAAGGTCCCTTTCCACTTGCGTGCACCACCTGAGTCGCGGTCTTCCTCTACTGCGCCGTCCCTCGGGTGTGGATTCGAAAATCTTCCGGGCCGAAGCAATCACGTCCATTCGCTCTACATGACCCAGCCACCGCAGTCGTTGGATCTTCACTCTTCTGGCTAGGTCAATGTCGCTGTACAGCCCGTACAGTTCGTCGTTGTATCTCCTAATCCATTCACCGTCTATGTAGACGGGACCGAAAATTACTCGAAGAATTTTCCTCTAAAAGCAACCAAGAGTAACCTCATCTGCTTTTGATAAAGTCCATGCCTCTGCACCATAAAGAAGGACTGGGATGATTAAGGTCTTATCATTGAGTTTATATACATAGAGGAACCACGAGAGCTTGGAACAACCTCAGTAGATGGCACCACGTACACTACATCGAGATCGAAAATGTGTGTGGAACATGGTGGAACCCATTGACAACAACACAAAAGGACTTGCAGTGCGAAAGCATACAAAGAGCATGTGCATAATGAATATCCAATATCTCTATGTTATGTAATGCACCATTAACCTTGTGCGGCGGGTGAGGGGTTTTATCAAAGTTAAAAAAGGGAATTGTATTTGCGTTGTGTTTACTTGTCGATGTTTGGTGGTTCTTATTTGATTACAAGTGCTGTGGGTTAAGCATTTATTTTATCTCAATTAGTATCTAGATCCATAAAAAAATTGTGGCACTGGCATTCAAAAATAAAGTTTTTACCAGGAATATCTCAAGGCATTCTTGATTTGTTTTAAAAAAAAAAGCACTTCCCTCTCAACAATAGACAACAAATGTGTGCTGTTGAAATGGATTGGAATATAATAATAGGTACATATAATGGCTTTATAGATCATGGCAATTTTTGTCGGAAAAATGTCATCGCTACACATGCACTTCTTGTTATGTTGAGAGGGTTAAATTGCAATTGGAAACAAATTACATATATATGTAGTCATTTTTATAGGAAACGTAAATGGAGTGCTCTTAAGCAGTATTATTAAGGACTGCATAGGCATAGCTAAGGTAACATCTTTATACTTTGAAGTTAATGCAGTAAGCACCGACCAAGGAAGCAACGACAGAAGCGCGTACAGAATTTTAGGAGGGACAATTAAACAGCCTTATTTTAATCTGAGAAACAAATTTTCTTACTACATGATGTACCACACTTTATTAAGAGCGTAAGAGACAGATCTTTGGAGGCTGGCATTCTGACTCCGGATCGAGTTTCTTGGAAAATACTCGAAAAATTATTTAATTCTGCACTGTAAAACATTTGTACAAGCTTACAAAAGAACACTTGCGACCAAATGCTCAGAAGCTTGATGTAAAATTGGTAACACAAATATTTGGTTGCAAGGCAGCAATGGCAATTTTCACGGTTGTTGCCAATAACTTCTTTACAGAAGCTGAAAAAAATGTGGCAATCAGCACAACAACTTTCAACTTCTCACACCCCAGTGAGAGGCAAGGCCGCAAGGGGAAGGGAACTCACTTAAAACAAGAATTACTAAGATACCTAGTTCACCAAAAAAAAGTTAAAGAAAAAAGTTAATCTCGAAATTTCCTAGAAAATCCATTTATTAATTTTTCCGTGCTTAAAACTTTCTCTGTTCAACTTCTCAGTCAACTCCAAAACATGACCCACTGAATTCCTACGAATTACTGGGGTTAAATGTTTCAGTTTTGTTCTGTTTATTGTTTTTACAGATCCATTTTCCTGATAGGTATATCTGATGTATTACAACGATTGATTGATGAAAAGAAAATTTTGAAAGAATGGACCTGCAGCGCTCGTTGATGGTGATGGCATCACTAAGGTCATTTTCAAAAAAGTGCGGATTAATGCCGACGCCGCACCGGCCGGCCCAAAATCGCATTGATTGATGCATTGCCGCCTTGTGAACCGCGTCCCATATTTGTCAATTTGGCTCAAAAAATGTACCTCGTCGCTAAAGATGAATTGTCAGCCAAAATAAGGACTACTCGGATTTGTGTCACTGTCAGAAGCCATTTCAACGATGTTATATTCCATACATAATGGCATACCTACATGTATGTGCCTATTTAAATTAAAAAAGAATAATTTCGTTAATACACATTACACACTGCTTGTTTTATTCCATTTCAATATCGACGCATCATGATTGAAAAACCCTTTACATACCTATCTAAATCGAATTATGTAATCATTTATCTTCGATCGCGTGCCTCAGAAAATATTTTTCCAGTGACATATCCTTATCCAAACTGGTTTTTTACGGTATGTCCAGCCGGCTCTACTGCTCGTGCTCACAAACAAGCTATATCTATATACATATAATTTGTGCTCATGTTTATGATATGAATTATGAGTATACAGCTGAGTGAAAGTGTGGTTGCGTTAAGTCACATTCCAAATTATCCACAATCCAGAATCCACATGGTTTCATATCCAACCAAAATAGGCATATCCTTAGGGGTAAGTAGCACAGCTTCAGGGGCAAATAGAGACGCTATCTGGTGAGGAGTTTACCAACTATTTTCATTTCGTTGAGGTGGTTCCTCTATGTATATAAACTCAATGGTCTTATAAAGGGTTACTTTAGTTGTTCGAGAGAGGGCTTTGCTACTCAATTGCTTTCTTAGCCCAAAGAAACAGCGATTGGCAAGAGTTATTCTTCGTTTAATCTTGGCGCTGGTGTCATTGTCTGAGTTTATAGCGGAGCCTATGTAGACAAAGTCCTTTACCACCTCAAAGTTATATCTGTCTACAGTGACATTCTGTCCAAGACGTCGGTGTTGGGTGTCCTTTCTTGATGACAGCTTATACTTTGTCTTGCCCTCATTGACCGCCAAGCCCATCTTCGCCGCCTCCTGCCCACGAACGCGCCAGTGACATCACGCTGCGTTCTCCCGATTATGTCGATGTCGTCGGCGTAGGCGAGTAGATGGACGGACTTTTGAAAGATAGTGCCTCTGGTGTTAGCGTTTGAGTTTTGCACTATTCTTTCAAGAACGATGTTGAAGAATAGGTTTCTCTTCTTCGCACCTTACTTCGATTCCTTGATAACTTTTATCTTCATAATGTTTGAAGAGGTCTTCAAAATACTCTGCAAAAGTATTTGGTTTCTTTGGCTGCTTTTCGCCCAGTTACCTTGTCTGGTTTTTACTTGAGAAATGTGAGCTATTGGCCTCTTTATTTTCTTTGTTGCTTTCCAGTCGGTATGCTTTGAGTAGTCGGTATACCAGAATCATTTATAAGACTGGTAACATTAGTTTTCAAAGACTAATTATTATTAAATTCTCTTATTGATCGTCTGATCTTATTATTTAAATTGTTATTTAAATTTGTTGCTTGGCGCCTTTTCTGTTGCCAACTCTTTCCTCTTTTAAGCAATTTCATATAATTTCGCGAAGATAGAAGTTTTGTTTAATATTATTTGTTGTTATGGAAGTATCTACATACCCACATTATATTGAGTATAAATATTTGCACTGCTTCTTCTAGTTGGTGTAGGTATCTATAAGCCGAGAATTTAATTTGCTCCCCAGATTTGTTCTTTATGGAGGTTTGACAAAATTGAGCGTTTGATTCTAAAATGTTAGCTCAATCGGTTAGATAGGTTTTAAGATATGGTTCCAATTAGCTAGCACAATTTTTGAACTCAAACTTTATCGTACCTACCATTCATCTACTAGCTTGTACCTACTGTGTTTTTCTTTGGTTAGCTATTTCGACTTCATTTTGTGAACATGAAAACCAAATAGGACCAAAGACCAAATAGCTGTTCAAGTCTAAAAATATTATTTTTTTTTTTAAATTTTATTATTATTATTTATTCCACACTATAATGTATACAATAATATAAAATAACTTAACTTATTGTAACTTAAATTTATTTAAAATAATCTTAATTTAGTAGTGGAGGGAGGATACCATTCGTAACTTATAAAGTTAGTGTGAATGGCCCACAATTACAAAGGAAGCAACAAAAATTCTGATGTGGGTTACAACAGATCGTATAAAATTTAACGTGTACAAAGAGAATAATGATAAACAAATATTTTAACAAATGCAAAATTACAAGAATCATCAATGACAAGAAGTGTGCAAACATTAAAGCAGACAAAAACAAATAGAAACCCTTTATCTAAATCAAAACAATTAAGAAATTTTCAATGTCCACATAGTCGACAGTAAAAATCCAGGCTTTAACTTTTTTTAAAAACATGACAGAGTTGTAGATTGTTCTAATATTCATGGGCAGTTTATTAAAATAAATAGGGGCGGACGAAAGATAAAAACGTGAAAAATGAGTTCTGCGCGCAATGGGTACATCAACTAGAGACATATTATTCAAACGTAAATTATAAACTCGGGAATATCTTGTAGCAGTGTTCCCACTTTGTTTAAAAAACTCCCTTAAAACTTTAAGGACATAAAGGTTGTCTTAGTTGCAAGATATGTAAATTGCGAAAAAGAGGCAAAGAATGAGTGAATCGATTTTTTCCACAGATTATTCTAATCAAATGTTTTTGCGCAAGTAATAAGGAACCGAAACAATTAGCATAAGCTCCACCCCAGCTAACGAGGCCATATTGTAATTTTGAGTTTGCCAGGCCATAATAGATCATTTTGAGAACACGTTGCGAGCAATATGGTTTTAATTGATACATTTTCCGAATAACAAGCATTAAATGTGACTTAACATGTTGAATATGAGGCTTCCAGTTTAATCTGTTGTCAATCACCACCCCGAGATATTTGAAGGAGTCAACTGATTCAATTTTAAAACAGTTGGGGGAACACTGACAGTTCACAGAAAAGATTAGCTTACCGCAGGAGTGAAGGGGTAAACAAAACTGTTTGCAGTCGTGAGCATGATAGTACAAGTTAAAATCCACTAGATTACTACATGACAAGTTAAAAGACATCATTTTCGTTTTATCACTAATAACCAGCTTATTCAATGTATTGCCATCTTAACTTTAAATGGTTTATAATCTCGCAACATCATATTCATATTTTGTAACCATTCCAACAAGCTTTACACCTAACAAACTTGTAACTTCGACTATATATACAGATACCTACATGTATCCACTTCTGGGCCAAAAGCAAACCAACATCGCTCAACAATTTTTCCATTATAAATATGTCCATCATGTGGTGGCATACAGATCCCGATATGCAAATGCCTGCATGAAGCCGGTCTCTAACAGCCAACCGGTTGGTTGTGGCAAATATTCTAATGGCCCATTGTTCAGTCACTTCACCTGAAGCTACATAATTTCTGGTATAGTTCCGGCAAATCAAACTGCCGCGAAGAAGAAACGGTCTCTCGTCGCGTCGTCGTCGTCGTTGTTTCGATCTGGTGTAGTAATATAACAACGACAACGCGAATGTGAAAGCTAACGCGCAAGGACTATACGACTTCGAGAGTTGGTATCTATCTGTACCAGGAGTACCTACACACAAACAACCACCGCGCAGCGATGCTGGGGCATTCTAGTTAAAGTTAATTTTCCATCTCATATCAACAACAAACAATTCCGAAAGTCAGTCAATCAGAACCTGTCTGACCATCCGTCAAAGTTGCACATCACCATATCACCTCCGCGAAATTATCCTCCGCGCGAATCTATTTTTTATTTTTTTTTTGTAAGTTGCCGCGCAGCCAAATATTATAGCGCGCGCGGCGGAACATCTCTCTGTGAGGACATCGAGCGTAGGTTAGGCACCTATACAGAGCACCGCACCGTATACACCAATTGGATGGCAGAACAGCAGATGGATGTGCACTGGGATGAACGGGCTGCGAATGAAGATGGATAGTTGAATGGAGCTGGAGGAAGAGATGCTGATGACGTTACATACCGAATGGCGGTGAATATGCTTCAATTGCGCTTCCACCGCGCTTGCGATGTGTGTTGTGGGATTTGCTGATTTGCCATGATGCGAAATTATCGGAGATCCTTTCGGGGGGAGCCATCATTAAATTGCTTCCCAGGGACAGGGAAGGCGGCCGTCGGTGGGTAGGTAATCACTTCCCATCAACCCGTGCATATACCAGCAATTATCTTCACAAACTTGAACGTATTCTGTTGGATTGGACGAAAGGGGCAGATAACTCCCCCGATTTGTTGTCTAAATCTATCTTTTTTTTATCTGTGTGTATATGCCATCGCCATGGACATCAGACTAGATGGTACCTACACTCCTTGTGGGTGAAGCGCAGACTAATTCGATGGTGAAGCGATTTTTGAAAATTACTCCTACTCCGCGCGGTGATTTGCTGAAAACTGTTTCTCAGCAATTATTCAGTGCTCCATAAAATGGCAGGACGGCCCGATGGGATGGATGGACTCGAGCGGATGACGCAGCAATTTTAAATGTCACTACGGGTGGTTGCTGTCAGAGGGTGGGCCAATTATTTTTATGTGCTCATGAAATTCTACTACATGCGACGCATTTCTTGCTAAAGGACTTAAAGGCCCATTCTCAGAACTGCGTCCGATTCTCAAGTATAATGTTTCTAGACCATAAAACACAAATCAAAAGCAAATAAAATATTTCATAGATATTCCCAGTAAACAACCCTATCGCACTATCGGCGAAGATCTCTCTCATATAAATTAAGATCGAATAAGTCGTAAATCAAATTCCATGATGACATGATGTCATATCTTTGTCCGATCCATCCGAATGTAGTATGGTAAAACGCCATCACCATCAACCGGTGGCTCAGTGGCTGCGGCAGCAACAGCATGGCACCATTGTAACATCGTAAGGCGGTAGCATTCACCAAAAAACTATCGCGCGCGACCTCATCCTCAGCAGACCTCACCTGTGCTGTTGCTTCGGTAGCTTCATCGTTCAACGGAATGAATTGCTGGACATTGTTCTGCTCAGCGTTTTCATCTCCTTTCCGAACCTGATATTGATTTTAATGGACCGATTGAGTCGATGGGGGGTGCCAGTTGCCAGTGCCAGTGCCAGTGCTCATGTGTGAATGCGATTGTGATGGGTTTTATATTTTTCATAATATTTGTATAGACAGTTGGTTTTGTGGTGAGGTTTCCTAAAGAATTTCAAATTAAAAAAGATTTTCTGAAAGCGATAACGATGATGTTTTAGTTGGAACTGCCTATTCAGTGTGTGAAATGGACCTTACCCGTTCATTTAAATTCGATATGGGAATTTAGTATCTCATTAATGAAGCTGTTTGCGCGGAAACTCTGTGAAGACTCACTGCTGGGTGTTTTCACATTTTTGCCAAGTACATACATAGTTAGTCGTTTTATGGCCCTTTAAGATGCGCGGCATATTAATGTGCGTCATCAGGAGTGAGTTTAATAACGATTACGAATGGGCTTTGTTGGGCTATATACTTTTGAATAGGTATGCCGGTTTACTGTGAAAATGATGGACATTCTACGAGATAAGACTTATGTTACCTAGAGTCCAACAAAAGTGTTTGGTTCATTGCCGGTTCAGTTCCGATATTCAGAAAAATCAGTGCAATGGAGACGACATAAAACGCTGTATATAAGATCAACCAACGAAAAAGCTCCGATTCTCAAGATCAATTCAACATTTCGCCCTTGAATTGTATTCTGCACAAACTTTTGTTAGCTATTTCTTCGTTTTTTCACTTTTCCTTCACACTCCTTCTATACAAACTGGACCTAAGAACATAATATATTTTCACAGGATATATACTTGACGCATTAAAACGGTTTTATGCAACGTCTGCTAAGTTATTTGCTACTCAGTTGCCTTCTCAACTCGTTTCAAACAGAGGTTGGCAAAACCAATTGCTTGCTTGTTTTCCGAGTTGCATCTTTCTTCGAAAGTATGCTCTAAAAACATTTCAGAAAGTTATATTTGAGCCCTGTAAGTGTTGGCCGGAGATCCGGATTAAAAAAAAATAATCGTTTTATCAAATCGATTATTTTCTCTGGTCTACGTCAAGTCTTAGTCTACGCTAACAAGCCAACCCCTTTTACGATGCCAACATTCGAGACGCTATTGTCGGGATAACATACATATACTGGACCGAGTCCTTAAAAATGGGCCGACCGCATGAAGCACAGTCCGCGAAGCCGAGGCGGCTATTTGAATAGGTACGCCATTTCACACATAATGGCGTGAATGTAGCTTTAAAATAGAGCCAGACCGTTATCTTTGGCACGTGAACTCATATTTTTCTTTGATCGATTTTTATACCCTCCACAGGAAGGTATACTCACTTTGTCATTACGTTTGTAACGCCAAGAAGGATTCACCGGAGACCCTATAAAGTATATATTCTGAATCAGGATCACATTCTGAATCGATTTAGCCATGTCCGTCTGTCTGTCTGTTGAGCACGATAGCGTCCAAACGAATTGACCTAGGCGAATTAAATTTTGTGAGACGAGAAAAAAAAAATGGGTAGGGAAAAAGCCTTAAGCTTAAAGGACGCTGGAATATTTACTGCCACATTGGCTAAGAGTCTCGAGAGGAGCCGACGCGTTATATCTATATTTTAAGGTAATGAGTCGATATCTCTAGAAAGACGTCACATTAGCGCTATGATAGGTGTCATCACAGGACCCTGTCTGATAGGCAGACACGCAACCAGACTTGGTGCTCCCTCAAAAGATTTTTGCAGAAGCTGGAGAGATGAGGAGGAGGAGGAGGAAACTGTACCCCACCTTCTCTGCTCCTGTCCGTCTCTTTCTCGGAATAGGACAATCCGATTAGGAGCTTCATTCTTCAACGATCCTGGAGATCTCATCACTAATGATATCAGGAGTCTATTACGCTTCATTAAAAGCTCAAAATGGTTCTAGGCGTGGATCTTCCAGATGGTATCACAATGGACCTAAATTGGTCTAAGTGTGCTGGCGTATGCTAGCAGCCACTTCAACCTAACCTAACCTAAGGTAATGAGTCTAACTATGGACAAAAGCAGGAATTGCTGCATACACAGTGTGCTTTCTTATGCGGAAAGGCGACTTATATATATTACAAAAACAGCGCCAAAATCTCACGACTCTTTTACAATAATCAGGAAAAAAATGCTGTATCAAAGCAAGTCTCACAACTATTCGTCATATTATTTCGAATGATAAGTATATAAAAAAACTAAAAATCCAGAAGTCACGCCTTAACCCGTTTCGAAAAGCGCAAAGCCTTCGTTTTTGTCGCGCACATGTGACCTGGGCTTAGAAGAAGCGTTGTTGGAATTCCCGGATGGCTATAGCTGCTATTCCTATAACCTCCGCAAACAGACTAAACATTTGAACCGGCTGCACAACAGAGTTAAAGGTGTGATGGAGTGGGCCGTTTCGTATTATGGCACCTGTAAATTACAATTTTTGTCAACCACAATGAATGCGTTGTCTTATAATGGTTTATTAAAAGGGGGCTTTCCATGACTTCCGCCGTGTATCTAACAACATTATAATGCGCCAATACATAAAGCCCGGGTTGTTAAAACGTATATTTATAGAGCCAATTCACTCGTTTTGAATATCATCGAAAACGTTTGGCAATGATTGACACGTCCAGTTTATGGATCGGAACAACAATATTGGACTGTATCTAAGCCATCGAATCGTCTTGGAGCTTGATTTCGCTAAAATATGTTTTAAAAACTGGACAAGCCAGGCCCTAGGCAAAAACAAATCATCTCGGCGATAGTCTTCGAACCAAAGATTCGTCTTGAGGTATGATTCACAGTCACTTTTTGATTGAAAAATCATATAGTCTCGGTGAGAATCGAGCAAACAGTGCGTCTAGATCAGATGTGGTATGGTCGTCGACTGATGAGCCCACCCACCACATCGGGGCGAAACGCATTACTGGAGTCGAGGCCAACACAAATTGTGGTTCTAAAATTACCTTAAAGGTTTTCGTTAAAAAGAAGCAGAATTCTCTGAAATGTTTTTTTTTTTTTTTTTTCGTTTAAGTTCATGGCGCAAAATTATAATACCCCAAATTTTGCCCATGTTTAGTAAACAATTTTTTGTTAATACTTAAAGCCTTAGGTTTAAATCTTCCTTCTTGTCAAATCACAACAATTAAATGAACTTTAATTAATAAAAAAATTAAGTCTCTAGTGGGCGATAGAAAACCGACCTTAGGGGGTGTGCTATATTCAAGTGACGCAGAGTGTAGATATAATATTTTTGAAAACTTCAAATTTCTTTAACTTGCGGTTAACAATTGTGCCTTAAAATAAAACTAAAGTCAACGGTAGTTCTTTCAAATGTCGCTTGTTCGATCTGATGCCAGCTTTCTCTGTCACATTATATATATTGCCCATTTAGTATTTTAAGCAAGCGAAAAGACAGCTCAGGCTCACTTGGGCGTTGGGCTTTATAATTCGGGCAAGATTGTCGTTAATAAATAACGACCCAAAACTTCATTCCACTTAATTCCACTCGATTCAATTCAGCAAAGCTCCAAAGTACCTTATCAGACATTTTTGCATTTTAATTCACCTCTTCCTCTTTGTGTCAATTGGTTTCGCAATCACACTATGGAAAAAATGTCAAATAAATAAATTGCAGCAAAACTGAAGCCAAAAACCAAGAAGCACTCGAATCGCGAAAGAAGCGGGACAGTGTTTCTTTGAATTGCTCATAATATGCATGTCGACACAAGAAGAATACCCATACAAGACGTGTACCATAACTCCATCACAAGTCATCAAACGTATAACATCGCACAGATATCTACAGCACTGTGAGATACATTTTAGTGCGCGAATAACTTGCGCTTATTGTGCGCGAAATGGCACTTTCTCATTATGGCCCAGGAAAGCGATATAAACACTGTCAAGATACAGATGCAAATTCAATCGTCTTGTGTTGGCTTAATTTTTTTTTGCGGCCATTGGGTTGGATTGAAATTTTTGTGTGACAAATCGAAATCGTGATTTTCATAAAATTTATTTTTATGGCATAAATTGGGCTATTGACGACACTCGATGTGCGCGCAACAATTTCACAAACAGATACTAAAATCGTAAGCAATTTCGCATCGCTAATGTATACCATATTGGCGCGGGGGAGATACGACATACAAACGCAGATAGATAATAAACTTTGTAGATAGTTCACTTGGATTGGTTGAGATTTTTACCTAAAAAGCATAAAAATGCTTAACGATTGCGTTATTTGTTGCCGAGCACGACGTTTTGCTGTGCACAGTGTTTTTAGTTGTTTTCGGTGATTTATGGTGTTTTTCGGTTTTTCAAACCGATGAACCGCATCAGGGGGAGGTTGTGTCTTGTGTGTGATTTGTTTAATTCATTGTCTGTCAAAAATTGGAATCCTCTTGACGAAACAAAAAAAAAATAAAAATCCCAACATCATGTAAACTTTATAGCCACCTCCTGACCTGGCGTGCGATGAGAGAACCATTAGCACGTGTGTGAGATCTGAAACCAAAAATCCAGGTTATCATCAGATTATATTATTTTTTTTGTTGGTTAATTGTTTTTAAAAAAAACTATTTAACATTTAATTCATCCATTATGTGCGATACGCATCTAGATACATAGATGGAGACGCATTTTACGAGAGCACTCGCTCCTGACCACTTAAATGGTAAAAATTCTATTGTTGCTTATATATAGTTGGCTTAAAACAGTGCGGATACCGTTAAGAATCAGAGTGTTATTTGTATTTTAGAAAATTGTGTGTACATTTTGCTTTCTGTTAATTATTTTCATTACGCGTCTATTCGAGGTCGTAAATCTTATGGCGTGGCGGCGCGGCGTCAGGCGCAGCGCGAGAGTGTTGTTCCGCAGCTAGACAAACATTTTGTGTGCCTTGTGTCGACGATTCGGAGAGTGGTATAATTAACCCTTTGGAAATGCGAGTTTAATGAGTGAATTAAAGTTTAATTAGAAATTAATTCAAATGCAAGTGTGTTTTGTTTTGAAATGAGTGTGCTTGGGTTTTGTTTGGAGGCGCGTTTGTCCGAAAACAAATCGTTTGTACTTTATGGTTGCGTTTATTGATCTCTGTTCTTTTATTTTCTATTTTTTCTATCGCTATATACCTAGTTAGTTGTGTGCAACCAATCAAAGATATGAGCTCATGGTGCAGTGGTGGTAATTTTAAAGTTAAGAAATTATATTTGACTTTGATGGTGGTCTTGTGGGCTTCATTTTGTGGTTAAATTTGTACGCAAGTCTTACAGTGAAGGCGCATTAGGAATAGACTTTGTAAAACATTGACGAATAAAATGCTGATTTTTATCGTTCAATCTTGAGTACCTACGTACTTAAATGTCTTTTAATATAGCAATACTTCCCAAGGTCTTCCTCTACTACGTTACACTGGGCCGTAGCATTTGTATCTGCTCTACAATGTCCTAGCCATCTTAGAGGACAGATGCGCAATTTTGACACTAAAAGTCGATGTCGCTATACAACTCATAAAGTTTGTCGTTAAAATTCCTTTTTCAAATCCAGCCATTACAAATGGGATCGACACATTTTACGAAAAATGCTTTAAGACATTGAGCCGATGCTTCAATATCTTAAAGCAAGACTGGGATGATCAAAGGGGATCTCCCATCTTGTGGATAGGACAAACAATTCTGAGGTTGTGCTCATCAGGCATATACTCGTTTTAACACCTACTGTGACTCTATTAAGAGGTTTCCATTTTCATCTCTTGGCACATTCTTTTAATATTATTTCTAAGGTACAACATCTCAATATCTGCGATCGTGCATTTCTCATCTTGCTTTTCTTATTTCGGAGAAGGCGGTGCCCTTCTCGTCTTTGGTAGTAGGGCTCACGAGCTGGGGGCTTATTCCCAAATGCGCGGCGGATCGCTTTTCATGGCGGATTGGTATTTTTATATTTCCAAAAGCGATTCGATCCATTCAAAAGCGATAGCTATTGTGAGGATTTCTGGCAATAAATGCGCCAGCAATCCGTCACCTGAATAGCTATCGCTTTTGACAGCTTTTGAAAATACAAAAATACCAATCCGCCATGAAAAGCGACCCGCCGCGCATTTGGGAATAAGCCCCCTGTTCTCGTCCTTCTTTGCAGCACCACTTAGTATTACTTTTGTGAAGCTGCATTTGCTTGCAGGCATTATTCGTCAAACCATGGATGCATTGGTGGCGGTCGAAAAAACACCAGTTGTGGACATTAGCAGACATTATGGTACCGTTGCCATATTGCTTTACGGCATTAAATGCTGGCGGCCGGCATAGCCAGATTTCGGGATGCACATGCACATTCGGTTCCGGCGGTCACTTACGATTGCAAAGTTAAGGAAACCGTGTGCCTGCTAGTGTTGACTCGCCCCATAGCAAAGTCAATGAGTCCATATATTTTCGGCTCGTATAATAATTTTATGGTTGCGTGGCGTCTTTGTCTTATCTGCGTGGGGGCACTAATAGTTCGACTTGACTGGAACTGGTAGATGCCAAGTTGTCCGCTGTCCTCTAAGCCTAAGGCAAAAGGAAGTGTCTTGGTGGAAAACTCCTCTCCCCCCTATATCATCTACTGCTACCCCCACCAATCACCTTACAAAAATGACATATTGCGACCTACAAAAATATTAAATATTTAAAGTAGGCACCAGTATTTTATTGATAAGGCCCAAAGGTATGAATTCATATGCGCGCCATTGTTTGTAGGTACTCTAAGGGTGACAACTTAAGGACCCTCTCGCCGTTCAAAAGTATCGAAGGAGTACCTCTTTTGTAGGATTCTCTCACAAACAACATAAGGAGCAAAGTAGCCGATTCGCTTATTTAAAAGTTTATCCCCATTTCTAAAATGAACTCAGACTGGCTTCGAAAATCACTTAAATTAAATTCAGATTTTACTTAAAATTATCGAAAGGGGAGCACTACACCTATACTTACATGTACATGTACATGTACATACAGAGTACTCTTCATTTGATATATTATGTATTTGCAGAGGTGCAAAACTAAAATTCTATAAATTAAAGCTTGAAATAGAACTTTTCTCTCGAACATAAATCACAGATCTTCAACATAAATTTATGGCTGCCTTTTGCGCTTCAGGATGAGAACAAAACCTGAAGGGTTATATACCCGTAAAGGATATCTGATGGCGGTGCTTGAGTAAGAATTTCATCCACCCTATTGCAGTTAAAGTTTTTACCGTAAAGTTATAAGATTGTATATAATGTTTTCGATTGCATATCGATGTGCAGATATAGCGTATGCCGTATAGGTAGGTATAGAGATTATCCATTGCAAGGATATTTATTACGTGTGTGCATGAAAAGTTACTTCTTCTGAGTAACTAAAGTTCGTATGAAGTTATTTATGAATGTGCATGATTGTGATGGCATTTTTTTGGGTGTGGGTGTGGGTAATACGAAATGGCAAACGTTGCAAATTTGGAGGGAAGCCATTTCTATAAAGAGGAAGGATGTGGGGCTAACATTTTTCTCAGTTGTTAATACGCTGATGTTTCCACTGGTGGTACAGGCGCGAATGGCTAACAAAACTCCGAGAGTACGAATAGGAATATCTATAACTGTCTATTCATATATACGATTTCATATGGATCCGCTTCCCTAAGTATCTTCCTTTTATTTGTCCCGGTTATATCTGATTGTGCAAAACTACCTAAATTGAAATTAAAGGTTTCGGCTAGCATGGTACATATACCTATTAATATAGCAGCGCCGGCATTTCTCTTGCCAAAACTGGACATGTTTCTGCTACTTAGTTTGTAAAAGTTCTGGCACAAGCCGCTTCGAAATCGATGCAGACATTTCAAGTAGGTCTACGTGACTGCTTCTTGGGGTCGCTAAAGAACCTCCCGAAATTTTGGGTTACGATTGGCTTCTACGGCCTTAAACAGCTTTCTTGTTTGGGTTCTCATCTGTGTATGGGGCAAACAAGGCTAAGATTATATTTGTCAGACATAGGTATACATATTTAAATGTATTGATTAAATCTTGTGGAAGTGACTTGGTGTATTAAAGAGCAAAGAGGAAGTCATCGCCATCTAATTTAAAAATGCTTGGCCGTCAGTGCCAGTAGCACTATTGAACTTCAGCTTCAATGTCCTAATACAATTTTGAGCACGTGCATTGACCCTTTGACTATAAATTGTCAATATTGAATTGTTCGCTTTGCCTGAGAGTGGGATGTTATTCCATATTGTCAGCATTGACTGTGACTTTACAACAACAAACTTTTAGTTTTATATTTTTTGAACGTGCTATGGAATCTGTACCGTATACCATCAGGTATAAGGTTCCTCTAGGGCTAGGCAGACCCAGGGTGAGATGGTTAGATCAAGTCCAAAATCTCTCCCTATTCATATGGGGATTGTATTTGATGATTTAGAGTCAATGGTGGAGAATCGAGAGTTATGGAGTCAAACTACACCCGCAACCCACCCTAATGGGTAAGCGGGCCATGAAAATGAATAAATGAAAATGTTGTAAATCCATAGAAAGTTCCTTATTTTTTATAGTGTCGGGTCTTCTCGCCTATTCCTTTTGCTTATTTTAGCGAGACAGATGTTCCTCTAACCCTTTCCGCTTGTAGAGTTAATAAAAAGATTGCTTCCTCCTTCTAGTAGCACAACATTGCATGCATCTTCTTTAAAAGATCTAACCACTGCGCCACTGCCACCTGAAATTGAAGTCGAATATACTTCATTTTTGGTACTGGTCTCTAGTTTCCTCCTTCAGCATTTGATGCTGGCTGGTAGCACTAAATGGTCTTTGTAATGGCGTTACCCTCTATTCGTTTCGCAGAGTCGTCAAAAAAATCATCAGCAAGAAAAATTGCCATTTAATTTTTTAAGCGTGAATATGCTGTTTCTGAGATGTGGCTAAAATTGTAAAACATATTGTGCCTTACCAACAATCAAATTTAGTCTCGTCGACTTTAATGCAAAAGTCGAAACTAAAAAATATTGCGTACCAATAACCACTTTATCCTCGAGTTAACCCTAATGTCGACTCTAACTTTCGATCCGGAGAAAGTCGTGTCTAACTCATGGTTTAAGTATAAGTGTCATCGTAGTAGTGTCATTCAAAGGTGGAATGTCAGTTTTCCAGCCGAATAATTTTTATTTTTCATTTAAAATTCTTTAATAAGTAATTTTATGATTTAATTTGATGTGATTGTTATATATAAAATAAATTTAGCAGTGGCCTGTGAAATAGTGAATTTTTATTTTCCTTAAATAAATTGACAAATATTTGTCAAGCAAGCCTAATAGTTTCTTTTATTTCGTGGTTTCTGTTCTGTAAGGTGACTGTGATTATGATTAGGTACCATCGGAACATTTTTCATCATTTTGGCCTGATAGGATACATTAAATTATGTGAAAATGTTTACCCAAGCCAAAAATGTGTTTTGTACATTTCATTATGCGACCAGAAATCTCTGCTCAATTTATTTTCGATGATGTATTTATATTTGCGTCCTGACTCCTTTTACCTAACAAGAAATTGTGTGAAATAATTGCATTTCAGCAAAAAAAAAATTAAAAGCTAATTTGGCTCGAATAAATCTGACAATTTTGCCAAATTCGTACAAGATTTGACATCAATTGTACTAGAATTTGTACTAAAGTCGTGTTTAGTAAACCCTTCGATTAAATTGGTTATTGGTAGGGCAAAATTAAAAGTCGAAACTAAAGTTAGTTTCGAAATTAGTAAAACTCGAATTTAGTGATTGTTTATTGGTAAGGCCCATTATTTTCATCGAAAAAAGTATCTAGGTGTTGAAAGATGAAGTGAAATTGAATTGAAATCTATAAACGTATATAAATCTGGGGTCTAATCGCGTATGGCTAAAACGATCGAACGACGTCGTCTCGACGACACTTCCACTTCGTGTAACGACCCAAAAACGATGATCGTCAAAACGATTGGACCATCATCGCTTTTTATTGCTTCATGTAAACAAATCAACTGTCAAATGGCGTCGTCCAAACGATTCGATTGAACGATAGCTATTTTGCAATCGTTTCGTCGTTTTTGGTGTATTTTGTTTCTGTTTAGGTTTTTTTAAAGCAAAAGAAATATTTAAGGAACAATTATCCAACAAAAAACCTTTTTAATATACACAAATAGGACACTGCATGAGCACTTTTGTGGTGAAATGTGAAGAAATAGAAAAAAATATTCATTCCACTCATACACTCCCGCTCATCTGAATAGGTTCAACATTATTTAAAAAGTAAAAAGACAATATCTCGTTAACCAAAATGCCGATTTTAATGATATCAATTTTTTTGTATAGAATAATCAATTTTTAATGAAACACCAAAGTTTGCGGTCTCTTACACACGTATATATATTTTTATTTTTATTTTTGGAAAAACATGTCAAAAAAAATCCCATTTATTTTGGCTCATCAGAATAGGTTCAAGGGCAATGACTCTAGTTTGTGATCTACAACGATTATGTAACGACGTCAATTATTTTGCTTTTTTAAATTTAAAGTAATTAAAGCCGTTTTTTTCTAAAATTGGTCGCGGAAAGCAATTAAACAACTTTGAAAAAGGCCAAATAAAAGGATACTTCAAATTTGTTTTAAAGCCGGGCCAAATCGCTTAGAAGATTGGCATAAGTCAAAATGTAGTTGGTAGTTTTATTCAGAATGAATTAAGCTATAATATCAATATGAAAGGAGGGGCTCAATATGCGACAACATCAACAGACAGAAGACTTATCATCTGAACTGCTTCAAATTCCCAACGTTCTGCTGCTAGAATCAAGGAAGAATGCGATGCTAACGCAAGTCTGTCATCTGAAAAACGCATTATTCGGAGTGCCAAACATTTGAAGAGACTGAACGTAAAAAAAGAACACATCTCAATGATTGGCGCAAAGCTGCACGACTTCAGTTTGCTCTAGAGCATATGACGTGGAACAAGGAGTGGCAGATTGTCGTGTTTTCCGATGAAAAGAAGTTCAACCTGAATGGACCGGTTGGCTAAAACTATTACATTCACGACCTGCGAAAGGATGAATGTGTTTTAGGTAGTCACCACACCTGTGCATCAGGGGTATTACGATGTTCCGCATAAATCATATTTTGGGACTTGGGACTTTGTGAGCTACAATTTGTTACATCGAAAATTAACGCGAATGTATACAAAACTATACTAGAAAATGCTTTTCCTAATTTTTCGAATATTTTTGAACGGATTCCATGGACAACGGCCCCATTCATACCTACTAGAGTGTTGTTGAACAGTGGATAAATGATCAAAATGTGAAATTGCTCGAGTGGTTGCCATACTCCCCGGACATAAATATTTTTGAAAACGTTTGGGGTCTATTGTCCAAAAAAGTATATGAGGACAGGGGACAATTTGATAATCCTGCAAAGCCGGGTCAACAATTACACTTGGAATTATTGAAAAATATTATAAGTATTTTCTAAATCGTATCTACGAACTTATATTGAACAAAGGAGATAGTACTACATACTAAATTATACTTAAATATGTAGCTAAATGTTAAAAACAACCAAATCTGTGAATAAGTACTTAATATATATTTTTTTTAATTTTCAATTTTTGAACCTATTCAGATGAGCCAAAATAAATGGTCACTTTTCGATACGTGTTTGAAAAACTAATCATAAAAATATAAATACGTGTGTTAGAGATAGGCCTGCCAGACGTCCCGATTTTGGCGGGACAATCCCGATATTTGAACCCTGTCCCGATTTCTGTCCCGATTTACAAAATGTCCCGATTTTGTCCCGATTTTATTACTTTTATTCTACATCGTTTGAAAACGATCGAAAATAACAAATAAATCAATATTAACATGTGTTACAAACCTTAACGACTATAGGAAATTGCAATTGTTGCTGTGAATGCATTCATCCATATAGAAATATGAAACAATAAGCTGTCAAGTGCAAGTCGACAGAACCCTTATATAAATATGTATGTACTTTTAAATTCAAACAAACTGTGGCGGCAGTATTATTGTATGTTGCGGCTGGTATTTTCGATTATAATAATGAGTATTGCTTTAAAGTATGTTGACCAAATGAACATTACCTGTAGCATTTTTATCCGAAGCTTCGCTTTCGTCGCAGAAGTACCTAATGCGCTGTGCTAAGTGCTCGATAGGATAAAAGAAAATGTTCTCCATACAAACTAAACCCCCATTGGGCCCAAACAAAATTTCCAAAATTGGTGAAATTGGTTTTCGATATTTCTTCTTATACTAACCGAGTTTGATCGAATGAAATATACGTGCATCAAAGCGGAGGAGCGGCGACCGACGCGACGTGGCATTTTTCAGGTGGCGTTATGCCAGTTTGGTGCCTTCGAACGAGTTTAATTTTCGAGTGGCAAGCGGGTGGTGACGACGTGGTTTTTGGCATTACAACTGAGTAGAATTTTAGAAGAAACAAAAAAAAAATGCGAAATGACCAAGCATAGCATTCAATATAAGATGGCATTTTAAGAACTGGTGAATCGGTGGCGCCATACGTTGTTTGTTTTATATATGAGAAGATGTCCTTAATAATTGTTATTGTTATATTGTATTTATCAGATATGACTTCTTCTGGTTAACCAGTCACCCTCAAAAGATTGGTTTGCTACAAAAACATATAGAAAATGTACCCGTGGCTAAGAAGGTTACTTTTATTAAAATGAATTGCAAATATAGTTGTAAAGATGTTTGCATAGGTTTTTTAAGGAAGATCTCATTGGTGAAATAATTATTTATAAAATAAGTTCAAACGATAAATATATTATGCAATATGGTTATGTACCCGTACCTATCGGTTAGACTGAATATTGAAAGTCCCTGAATTATTATTATTAATTTGTTATTTTTAACGTATGTTTATGTATAGGTAGCGTTAAAAAACCTTTAGCTTTCCATAAGACGTGTATAAAAATCTATGCTTTTTTTAATGTCCCGATTTGTCCCGATTTTTGAACCTTGGTGTCCCGATTTTAATACAATTTCATCTGGCAGCCCTAGTTAGAGACCGCAAATTTTCCTGTTTCATTAACAATTGATTATTCTATATAAGAAAATTGATTTCATTAAAATCGGAAAGTTGGTTACAGAGATATCGTTATTTTACTTTTTAAATTATGTTGAACCTATTCAGATGAGCGGGAGTGTATTAATGTTAAACGGCAGTTCAAACAATAGTTGTGTTTTCCTAGGAGGGTGCAATCATTGAATTGCATTCACAGATCCTCTTCTTCTTCTTTTTCTTCTTTTCCAAACCTTGTCAATATAATCTTGGGCACCAATGCTTATTTTTAAACGTATCCATACATTTCCACATAAAAAGGAACAAAACGAACAAAATAATATACCCATTTTATTAGTTTTCAGTTGTCACAGTTTGTTTACAGTCCTGCTCAAACTGTTCAAAATGAAAACGATGAACGATTCGATTAAACGACGAGACTGTGATGTTATATGAAGCAAACTAAAAACGAGGTCGTTTTATTCAATCGTCTCAACGACGACAGTCTGATAAATTACACGATTAGAGCCCTGAATGACAAAATTGTATGTCCGCGAAAATTTCGCGAGCGATTGGAGCGATTTACAAAATTCTTTTTTTAAATTTGTAAAATAAATATCCGCTGGTTATAGGTTACTTTTATTTAAAAAAATCTAGCAATTTTTATTTAAAAAAATTATGTTTCTGTTGATAATCATGAACGCATATAAAGCCAAACGCAGCAAAAACGCAGCATTTCTGAACTGCAATTCTAATGCCAAGAAAGCGGGCGGAGGTACACACAAGTATATAGAGTGTCCATTATATTTTTTTAAGAGTTGCTATCACAATACTGGCTCTAAAAGAACGATTGGAGCACTTCAAACTTAAAACTAAAAAGTTGAACTTCATTCTCACAACACCAACCTCTGAGAAGCTTTTCAATTCTTCATCTACGTATCTTTTTGGTATAAAACTAGCTTTTGTTTTTTTATTAAATATGACTGTTCAATATCAGTAAATGTTTAAAAAACTGAAGATAGTGGGTACCTAATCCCAAACTGGAATATTCAAACAAAAATGTAACTGCATATTGAACAATTTCATGATTTCATGAACAAGAGAACAATTTCAGTCTTTAAGAAACGAAATTTAACAGATCCAGCGATGCTACCGACGCCCCAGATCCAATTAATTTATAACCCCATCAAGAATGATTTTCTTTCTTTTGTGTATAGATCCGTCAACTCGCTCATAAATTGAAGGAAATAAAAGGTCAGAGCCGCCAGTGTGGTGTGCCCTCAATAAATTGCACATAATTCCTCAAAAAAAGTTCATCACCAACCCTTATGACTGCACACCCCAATCCCGTCCAGTCGCATACGCTACGCAGTCGGCTCCCCAAAAATGTCTCCCATTGAAATTCCAATCCACGGCCAATACGAGCGTAGTCAAAATCCATACATATATGAATGTCCTTTGGAATCCATTTCGCATCATTTCATTTCCTCGATTGCAATCGCTTTTTCACATGAAGTTCCTGTCAAAAGTTGCTGAATGGATTTTTGCCAATTTCTCCGATCTGCGTTTTTTTTTATTTGGCTTTCTGTGTGAATATCCCTCGACCGAAATTCACAAAGGCTCCACCAGTTATGACTACGTCTACGTGTATGGCCGAATCAGTTTGCAATTCGCCCCTCAGAAAATGAATTAAAAATGACAAAAAATGCGGGACTCTTTTCGAATGGATCTACGGCTTTACTGTATGCGAAATGGGTATGTTGGATACATGTGTGTGCAACTTAAAACGATTTCAGAATTTATGGGAGAGAATGCGTCAACAAAAAAAAAAACACACAAAGTGTCACTGTTGCAATTTTAATAAAATGTCACAATTTACTTGCAAACGATTTCGGTCACGGGATTCGTTATGCTTGATATATGCTTGACATTATCGCTTGCGGGATGAAAATTGAATCATTACCAACAAAAAAAAAAGCGATTTCCCTCATGCGCGCCTACCTCAAGCACATCACCGATAACAGTCATGCCGAAAGACGGTTTGTTGTCGTGCGGCTTTTGCAAGCAAAGCAATAACTCGCAACCGGACTTCTTTAATTCAATTTAAAGCCGAACTTTGCAAGCCTTAATCAATATAAGAAGAGATGGCTTCTCCACCGCGCGCCGAATTCGTGCGCTCGCTGAACTGAAGTGCACTTCAATTCCAATAACTTATTGATAAGCGAATAACACACAGATTCGCTTTGGGTCGCTTTTTACGATCGTGTTTGTCGTCATTCTGGTATAGGTCGATTCATTCCGCGCACCGTACCTCTTCTTCTAAATGGGATGCAAAAATTTACGACCTCGATGAAGGATGTGGAATCGCTTCCTTGTATTTAACACGTTGACCTTTTGCGGCGACCGCTGTGTTACCTGGATCAGATGAGAGAAAGGTGCAGAAATACGGAGCAGCGATTATGTGCTGACCACATCCAGACCAACGTAAGGTTGGACGGCCGGCGAGGTCGGTGTTCATTTGCTAATTTGCCAGTTCTACTTTTTGCGCTCAATATAGCTGTGGACACATCTTGGGATGGTAAGTAGCATTCTGTATTATCAGTTTCGTTGAAGTTAGCTAAAACATCAGGCGCACATGTATATAAACTGGGATGCGAAACGCAGATATTGGGAGTGGAAGCGGCGCGCAAAGTGCCAATCTGTTGGTCAGTGGTTTATGAGGCCATTATGGGGGTTTACATGAGAGCGATGTATGCAGATGTACCTATGCTTATATGCGTGCATTTTTCAAAGCGCAAATGAGTGGAAATATTGTCCAATTGAAGGGCTGTCGATTGTAAGGCGAGTTTTAATTGCACTTGCGTGGTTCGACTTTGAGGGCTTTATCTTGTTTGTATGAGTGTCTATGTAGTACTCAAAAGTTCAATGTTGCTGTCGTAAATTGGTTGAGGTAGAACGGGAAAGGATGTCTTGTAAATTTGAGGAGGTAATTTTTAATTGGGTGATTTTTCTCGGCTTTGGTCAAGTGTTTTATTATTCATTCATTCATGTTTAATCTGATACTGATGCAAGCC
Source organism: Cheilosia soror (assembly GCA_949372485.1). Classification (NCBI taxonomy): domain Eukaryota; kingdom Metazoa; phylum Arthropoda; class Insecta; order Diptera; family Syrphidae; genus Cheilosia; species Cheilosia soror. The sequence goes on from OX443561.1 coordinate 141,352,472, forward strand.
ATATACTATTAGTTCAAAGCTTTATTTCAGAATAAATAAAATACAAAGGTAGATAAATGATATAAAATTTCATGTTAATGTGATTTCCAACACTCCTCCTCAAATTAACATCGACTACTTCTTAAGTCCCATAGCATCTCTATTCTCAGAGAATTTTACTCTGTCTAAAGATTTGGTAAATCCATCCGCAATTTGATGTTTAGTGTCTATATATGAAACACAGATCTTTCCTTGTTTCAACGTATCTTGGATAAAATGGTGCCGGATATCAATATGCTTGGAATTTGGATGCAATGCAGAATCTTTTGCTATTGCTATAGCGCTCTTATTGTCACATTTAATATTGATAACATTTAAATCGCCAAGTTGTTCTTTAATTCCTTGCCACCAAAGTGCTTCCTGTATTGTGGCTGACAGTGCCATGTACTCCGCTTCGCACGATGATAGAGCTACTGTCTGTTGCCGTCTTGATGCCCACGAAATGGCTCCTCCTTTCGACATGAATATGTAGCCTGTTGTAGACTTTCTTTCGTCTAAATCTGAGCCCCAATCTGAATCCGAGTAACCAATAATATCATCATTTCCACTTTTTCGATACTCAATTTTATAGCTTGATGTTTCCCGTAAATACCTGAATAAGTGTTTTACAGCATTCCAGTGCATAGGTCCAGGATTTGAATTGAATCTGCTAAGCATGTTAACGGTGAAACTTATGTCTGGTCTGGTACACGTTGCCAAGTACATTAAACACCCAACTGCTTCCTGATATGGAATACCACGCATTTTAGATAAATTTTCTTGATTCAAGTCAGTTTTGCATAATTTTTCACTGTGGTTCATAGGAGTAGAAACGCCTTTGCTATTACTCATACCAAACCTCTCAAGAATTTGTTCAACATATTGTTCTTGATCCAATGTAATGCAATCTTTGGAACGATTTACTCTTATGCCCAAGCAGTAGGTAATAGGTCCAAGGTCTTTCATTTTAAATCGGTTGTGCAATTTAGATTTAATGTCATTTGTCCATTCTTTCATATTGCTAAACAATAACAGATCATCCACATACACAGCTACGATTAGAATCTTGTCTCCCTTTTGAGTAAAATATATGCAAGAATCATGCTTCATTTGCGTAAGTCCAAAACTCTTTAATGCTTCATCCAGTTCATGATTCCAAACTCTGCTTGCCTGCTTTAAGCCATACAAAGCTTTTTGTAACCGGCAGTATTTCTTGGAATTATTTTTATCAATGAAGTGAGATGGTTGTTCCATATATATTTCTTCAGATAAGTTCCCTTGTAAGAATGCTGTTACTGCATCCATTTGTTCGATATGCAAGTCCATTTTTACAGCTAATGCAAAGAGATATCGTAGCGAATCGTGACGAACTACAGGTGAAAATGTTTCGTCATAATCTTCCCCCTTTCGCTGCGAGTATCCTTTGATAACTAATCTTGCTTTGTATCGACATATGGCCCCTGTGACATCCTTCTTGGTTTTGAAAACCCATTTGCATTTTATAGCTTTACGACCTGGAGGTAGATCAGTTAACTGCCAAGTATCATTTGCTAGTAAAGCCTGGTATTCTTCCTCCATTGCTAACTTCCAGTGATCAGCATCATGTCGGTTAAAAGCTTCGTTAACGCTCTTTGGATCTTCATGAATTGACTGCATGTCAGAAAACTTAACGTGATTACTAATTCCTAGGCGATCTGGTTTTGAACAAGTTCTATTACTTCTTCTGAGACCTTGAGTGGTATCTTCTTCTAATGGAATCGTTTCTGAGGCAGCTTCTTCTTGAATTATATTGAGAATTTCTGAATTTTCAATTTCGACATCGTCAAATGCATCTTCATAATCAGAAATATCTTCAATTGACTCACTTAATACTTCTGGTTCCAAAGGAAGTTGTATGAATTTAAATTCTTGAACTGCTTTAGGAACATAATCTTGGTCTTCGTTGATAAAAGATACATCACGACTTGTGGTGACAACAGACTTTTCTTTGTCATAAACGCGATATCCTTTAGTGCATCCATCCAAACCAACTAGAATACATTCCTTGGCTTTAACATCCCATTTCTTTCGGGTTTGTTTTGGTATATGTACCATAACAGTGCATCCGAATGTTCTAATATGAGATAGATCTGGTATTTTACCTGTCCACATTTCTTCAGGTGTTTTGTTAGTAGCCTTAGAGGGAGATCTATTCAACAGATAAACGGAATAATTAATAGCCTCCGCCCAAAACTTTTTTCCTAAGTTAGCTCCAGCTAGCATACACCTTGCACGTTCCACTAAGGATCTGTTTGTACGTTCTGCCAGTCCATTTTGCTCGGGAGTGTAACTATTGGTGGTCTGGTGAATAATTCCATGTTTTTTTAGATTATCTTGAAACTGCTCACTCATGTATTCACTGCCTCTGTCAGTTCTAAACTTTCGAATCTTCTTTCCTGTTTGATTCTCAGCCATGAGTCGAAATTCTTCAAAGATCTTTGTAACTAGCCAACTTGCTTTGGTCCGTAGAAAATAAACAAAGATTTTTCTAGTTTTATCATCAATAAAAGTTATAAATGATACACTTTTTCCTAGAGATTTTATCTCCATTGGACCGCAAATGTCTGAGTGTATGACATCTAGAATTTCGTCAGCTTTAGATCCAGACTTGTTGAATGGCAGCCTTGTTTGTTTGGCTAAAGCGCATGTTTTGCAATCAGGAACAAACGCTTTACTTGAAAATTCAATTCCAGTAGCAAGTCCTCTTTCCAGCAATTTTAAACTATTAATGTTTAAGTGTCCCATGCGTTTGTGCCAAATTTCTGCGCTCGTCTTTTTACCAGCGCTAAATGCAAAGTTATTATTTTTCTGCACCAACTTAAAGAGATTGTTTTCATGTGATCCTGTTGCTATTGTTTTCTTTGTGTTGTCAATCACTTTACATCCTCGATTATTGAAAACGACAGTATGACCCTTTTTAACAATTTGGCTTACTGACAACAGATTTGTTGATAAGTCAGGAATGAGGTCAATATTTGTCACTTCTGAAATTGAACCATCAAGATGATGAATATTTGTAACACCAACCTCTTGAATTTTTAGCTCCTCTTTATTAGCTGCAATTACAGTTCCTTCCTTTTTCTTCGAGTGTGTCAGTAGGTTCTTATTTTTCGTCATGTGGCTAGTTGCACCTGAATCAAAATACCAATCCGTATTTGAACTGCAATTGATCGTTGATAATACGGTACACATGGCAGAATTCTGGCGGTTGGATTCTTTTTTCAATTTAAAGCGGCATTTGCTCTCCAAGTGTCCAAACTTGTTACAAAAATTGCACTTAACGATTTTTTTGTTTTTAGGTTTCGCTAAAAGGGCAGTGTTTGTAGTTATTTGGGAATCATCTTGCAGCAACTTGATTTTTATAGAATCACTAGTGATTTTCATTCCAGAGTTTTCAAGGGCCATGATCATCGGCTTGTATTCAGCCGGTAACCCTGAAAGCAATAGAGATCCTAGCCACTCGTCATCGACTGCAAAATTGATTTCTCTTAGGGCGTGTGCCGTTGACATCTTTGTTTTAACATAAGAATCCATACTTCCGCAACTTTCCAGCGTGGTTGACGTTAATTTGGTAAGCAAACCAATTCTCCTGGTTAATCCTGTATCTTCATAAGCATCAACTAATTTCTTCCACATTTCTTTAGCGTTGGAGCAATTTTGAATGTGGACGAAGCATGAAGGATCTAGTGACAGAGTTATTTTGCTTCTAGCCTTTCTGTCTTTATCTGCATTCACAGTAGAACCAGCTGCAACCGCAATTGTATCTTTCCAAAGATCATCAAGTTCTAGGAAAGCTTTAATTGCAACTTTCCACGTAGAGAAGTTTTCCCTTCCGAGTAAACGATCGATAGTCAGATGTCCAGACATTTCTTTTCTCGTAAAAGTTCAATTTAAGAAAAAATTTTTTATTTGATTCTGTTTTTTTTTTTTTGATTTATAAGCCCATAACCTATTAGTTCAAAGCTTTATTTCAGAATAAATAAAATACAAAGGTAGATAAATGATATAAAATTTCATGTTAATGTGATTTCCAACATATACTTTTAGTTGGATAGTCATAAGTCAAAATCACACAAGTCATGTTAAGTGATTAAAAAGAATAGTCAGACCCAATAAGAGCCATTCCAGCCTTATTCGTCAAATACCAATGAACGTATAGTCCATAGGCACTGTGGATAAAATCACTGTCCGCCAAGGATATATCAGTGATATAGCCTTCCTAGACTTCGAATGGGCTTTCAACAGTATAGAGCATGTAACGGTATAAAATGACCTTCCACCTTTGTAGGCACAAGAATCTACTATATTTGCCTTTCGGTGGAAGGGTGTCCGGTGGACGACGGCTTACTCGGCATGCTAGCTTTAAGCTCGTGCTTAGCTCGTCAATGGGGTGGGGTCTTTAACCGGCCTCCGGACTACCGTACTTGCCTAGGAAAAATATTAAAAGCAAGGATAAAGAAAAAGGATGGGGACAATTTGGATTTAAAATTTTGAAGGAAAGGTGCTCGAAATCACTCGATCAGTCCGCATGCTACAACTGATATAACGTCAGGATAGCAGCGTTCTGATAGTACGGAAATTCGGCCAGAAATCAAAATATTTCCAACAGCAGCGGGCATTACCGACTCTGATTGTACTATAACAATAAAATAAATGAATTATTTCGAATCTATCGAACAACTTACTTTCCTCAAACTTAATTTAGACATCACTTCCGACATAATTGTATTCAATATTTGCGCTATAGCCAATCCAGTCTGGATTTACATAACCAGTAACCGACAGGAGCACCACTGATGTGTATGAGACAGTTGCGACCAGTGAGCATGTCAATCAGAGTCTACCCTTTCCTTACAACACCCAACCAAGGAACTGCGTGCAGATTGAGTTCCTATAGCTGGCTATTTGTTTCCAAAAGTCATCTCTTCTATTGGCATCGCAATCTTCCTAAACGCTGCTTCAATATTTGATTCCTGTTGCTTAAATTGAAGGTTTGCAACTGCAACAACACCATTAAAGCACTTCGTGTCTTCGCCTAATATATTTAATTGAAATCTGTCCAGTAGTCGAGTTTTTAGCTGATAACGAAAATTCCTACAGTTTTTATTATATGTATAGATTAAAAGCCGAAAGTTTCATGTCTCACCGATAGGGGTGCAGTTGCAGTGTGTACCTTTGCCACCCGCATATTAATAGGTAAGATGCAAGAGCAGTGACTCAATCAGATTCCCCCAGTCTCACAGTCTCACAGACTTACCTGAGCGCCAAGTAATGAATTAATTAAATTTTTTAACATTTACAAATCTTTCATAACAATGTGTGATGTTGAAAGCGCAATGAATGCGAATTTATTTCTCGCCAAACTGTGGTAATAAATCTAACCTCACTGTGAGAGCGAAACGTAGTCCAAATGGAAACACACACTATGCCAGTCGAATCGCTGGTGCAGCCAATGTCGTAGGTTAAGCCCAATGAACGCAGGCCTTTGCGGCCTTTGCTATTTTAAATTTTGACAGCTTCAAGTCATAACTCATGGAAAAACAGCACAGCCGCTATACTATTAGGGACAAACTATTGGTGCCGAGATATATGAGAAAAAGTCAAACAATAACCAAAAGGCTTCAAGTGCACTCGCGAGTGTGTGTATAGTGGTTCCTTTTTAGCGCACCAGCGAGACAAACATCTATGAGCCTGTGCATCGGATCCGCAGATACATAATTAATTACAGCGTTTTAATTTCTGTAATTAGTCACGATTTTGCATTTTGCTGTTTCACTTTGGTGTGTGTATGTGTGGATATGTAGTTGGCGGTGGCGGCGGCCGGCGTCGCGACGTTTCTTGCTCGACATCTATTTGATCCAATGTGCAACTGGAGGTATCCTGTAGCCAGCATACAGTTGATATCAAATTCAAAGAACACCACCAGCACTATTATAGGCGAGTGGGAGTTACCGGGCTTGTGACTCGCTCTGCTGTATCTCGTATATGTAAATTGAGAAGGCGCTTAAATTCTGTACCCGCCTCCGCTCGGGTTCGAGTGTCAAAGAGTTAAGATTCGTAAATGCAATTATTTTATGCATAACAACGGTCAGTAGCAGTCGACGAGCTTTTTTTTTACCTCTTTTGAGGATTTCTAGGATTTTTTTTCTAACTGGTGCCAGAGAACTGTATCTATGTCATATGATTTCAAAAGTCTATGGTGAACTAGAGGAGGGTGCGATTTGGATCGCTCTGTTCGAAAATGTTTCCCCCTATTGAGGTGCCAGATTGCCATCTTATTGGAAGTGGAGCTGCACTGAATTATATGTTAAAATCACTCATTAACAAGAAATTTGTATCTATGCAAATTGGTTGAGAGCCTGGGAGAAGGCATTCTTTAATGACCGAATTTGTTACTGGGGTTATCCGCAAAATTTATATATTTACACTAATTAGTTGTGATCTCTGTCGAGCGATCACAACACGGTATGGTTCAACGAGCATGTCGTGCATATTTTTGGTGTTTAAACGATAAAAACAGTTTCCAGTTCTCACTATTATAAGATACAAAGTATGTATTAGTATGCAGTGTCTCCAAATTGATCATCTATTTGCAGCTAAGACTATAGATGAGTTGCATTTGAAAATAAGCACAAATAAGTCCCAAAAATGTATTATGTATTTTAGTTGTCGGCAAAACATGTTCATCTTTTGTGGAGGATTTCATGCTTGGGGATTTACTCAGTAATACCACCGACAGCACAGCTTATCAGTTCTTCTCGTCCTGTATTTGGATAAAGGTAAAGCTTAGTTTTGCTGGGTTTGGAATCTGTAAACGATAAGCATCCGTTATTAGTGTACGAAATGGAAACTTCAACGACAGTATGTCACACCTTTTTGGCCATAAAAATATATATTTTTCAACATATAGTACATACATATATCCAAATACTATCTAATACAATTTCTCGAGGCCCTCAAAATAAGCGTACAATACACTTTTCCAATGTATCTCCTTATCAATGTGACTGACACCGACCGCATTCCAAATACTTGCCATGACGTTATTGGCCAATAAACCCATCTTTGCCTTATTCGACTTCGATTCACCAGGAGAATTCCACTGAATCGACTGTTCATTGGTCTCTTTGTGCGTTGTGGATAAATTCATGTCCATGCTTCGTCCCTGGTTCCAAAACGGCACAAAAAGTTTTTTGAAACATTGACAAATGATCATTTGAAGTTGTCAAACGATATTGAATTTTTTGTTAGCACACCTTTTCTCGCTGATGTGGAGAGTGGAGGAGACCACGTTCGGCTTCATTTCTACTGGTACGACCGCACTAAAATTGAGTAAAAATGTAGCGGAATCTGCAATCTATATACAATACATGATATATACCTAGTTAATATTAGTTAAGAGTCCCTATAGTACTTTTCAAGCTTTTTATTTGGCGTGTGTGGTGGTTTTTTTTTACGCGCAAAAAAATAATGCTTACTGACCACACAAAACTCAATGTTTTTCATTTATACAAAATTTAAGAACGATTTTACAGATCTCACTGATAATTTGAATGGGTTCATTTAAAAGATGCTTCTTTAACAAGCAAGATGTTGGACTTGAAAGACTTATTGATCCACCCGTATTCATACTCGTTGAAACATTATAAATCGATGCGAGTCGCCCGCAATCGTAAAGACGAAAAACCAAAAGCCTTTTTATCCTTTACCATCATACTCAAGACACGTACGACAAGGCAATCCGCGGTACTAATAATAATTTTTAGTGTCCAGGCTAACTTTTACGAAGTCACAATGACCAAAGAGGTACTTTAACCCCAAGCAACTTCTCCTTCTCTACAAAGCACAGGTTAGACCAGGCCTGGAATATTGCTCCCATATATGGAGCTCGGCCTCAAAACATTCACTTAACCTACTTGACAGCATACAGAGACGAGCAGTTTGACTTATTGGAGACCCTACACTCACATCGAATCTACAACCGTTGGTGCACAGGAGACAAGTCGCTGACCTATGCTTGTTCTATAGGTACTTCCATGGTAGATGTTCCGAGGAACTCAAGGACATTATCCTTCGAAATGCAACTTTTGGGCGCCCTACAAGACAGGCTGCTAATGCTCATTGCCATACAGTACACTTGACAACCGCGAGGACATCATCTTTCCAAAACTCCTTCTGTTACAGGACAAGTAAACTTTGGAACTCGCTTCCTGGGGATATATTTCCAGAAGACTACAATTTGCAGCAATTAAAGTGCAGAACTAACATACATCCGCAAGCATCTCGGGGCGCTGATGAAGCGTTATAGGTTTGCCTTTCCCGGGAGAAGTATTTAAAAAAAAAAATGTTCATAGCCCCAACAATATTTACTTTTAAGAATAAACTTTTACGTACGTACATAATAAACAGATTTGCCATATAGTTAAGACCTTTTTTGTGTTGGTTTCCAGCTTTAAAATACAAAGAGGTTTGATGTAGGTCAAGGAACCCTGCCAAAATTAGGTTAGCTAGTCAAAGGCAACAACCCCCTGTCGTCGGTATTCTTCTGAAATAGCTCTAGCTCAACAAATATTTTTCGCTGAGAGAATTGGCGAGGGCCGCGCGGCTTCGTTTGAGTATTTCCGTAATTGAAAAATCGACTTTATCTAAATTCTTTTACTCCCATATTTTTATAATGTAGATATTAATTTATCCCGGGACAAGCAGCTGGTGTGAGCTGACCATAGCAGAAACATATATCCCATTAGTTTATATACAATGGTCGGCGGAAAGAAAAAACTCTAACTTTGACTAGACTCCTTAGAAGAGTTAAAACTACAAAAGTTTAAGTGGAAAACTATCTATCTCCAAGCATCTCTTTTTGTACGTTGTTGACTCGATACATACGTTCGCGTTCCCGGCCCCGGGAGAGTTATTTAAAGACCAAACAAATTGTTTTCAAAAGTCCACTCCCAGTTGGTACGTAAAGCAATCCGAAATTACACCAATCTCTTTAAACCCCCATGGAAAATTTTAGGCTTCTAGGTATAGCCGTTTAGGCTTTTTTAACCTACATGCCAAAATTTAAATTTCTATACGTCGAAGGGTGTGCGCTGGGGAGTGTCGTGTAAATACATTTTTATTAAAGTGCCCGAGTTATCTAAATGCCTGTTTCCAAATCCAGCCTCATGTACCACACTATCAAGTACAGAATGACATAATTAAAAGGCTTCTAAAATGCCAAGAATATACCGCAGCGGCTTAGTTGAGTTAACCACGTTTATGACTAATGGTCATCTGCATTCACCATGAGCCTAATTGAATATTGTTTTCATTTTCACAAATCAGTTATTATAGTCTCGTGTAACATATATAATTTTCGTAATTGCTAAAAATACAAAAATGGCAAAACAATCTTTCAGATTCCCAGTTTACCCCATTAAGTCGATAGCTAACGGACAGCAATACGTCGAATTCCCCTCATTTTTCTATAAGTAAAGTTTAATTTTTTTTGTTGCTCGTCCGAGCTTTGTTTGTCGGTAATTAATATACTAGTGGCATAGCAAAAGGAGCAGAGAAAATCCTCCATCAAAATAGTTGCCCTAATGAGCCTGATGCCTGCGCCTGTGGTAAGCGTAGGTAGTATTAACCGGCACATAACCCAATTTCCTTAATGGCTATTAGGCATTTTCTTTCCTTGGTCCTAATTGAGACGATGCTCATTAAGTGGTTTCCATGGGTGGTAAATGATTGCTCACGCTTCTCGTATATATTAAAGGTGTATGATGCGGCATAGCAGAGTTGAAAATTCTCCAATATCCCTTTTTTTTCTATCCTCCTGACGATGGATCATAAATAATTAAGTGAATCTATAAAGTCCATATCCACCCCGCAATCATATGCGCCGCAGGATACTCTTTAATCGTGGTCGGGAACAGTCGCATCTGGTCAAATATTGAAGAATACAGAAAGTACTTCACAATAAAAACGATGAACAAAAAATTCTATTTACAGTACACTCTTTCTATTAATAGTATACAAAGACTTGTTGACAGGCGGGCAAATTAAAATGAAAAGAAATGACAAAAAACAAAATTGTATATCCTCCCCGAATGACTGGTGTAAAAAATATCCTTGACAAAAATTAAATTGAGAAACATCGAGAGGAGGATGAGTTTTCGAAAAATCAAAACGACGCGAACAAAGTGACAAGATAATAAATAAATAGATAGTCCTTCCGCTGGGATGTTGCGCGACTGGAACACATGAGGTACAAGTACAATCTGCAAATTTTGGCTGGGATTTGTCAAATCACAGAGGGGTTGCTATACTTGGTAGCTGCAGTTCAATTGAGAAGAGACACACAGATAAAAGAAATTATAGAATGCCTGTCATATGTGTATACTTTTGTAAAGGATGTAGCATGTATTGTATATATTTTTTGTTGGTTGAAATTAATTGAATTGAACTGCGAAAAGGATTAGAGTTGAGGATTTTTCTGGTGTCTCTGTTTGTCACAGAAAGTGTTCGAGGGGAGAAACATTATGTGCAGGGGATAGCTGCACAAAAGGATTCGATGACAAATATGAGATTCGACATATGTGTAAACATGGTGCGGTGTAATTGGAGTGCAAATTTGTGGGTATTTTTACTTTCGGGGGACAGGATTCCTAGTGGATTTCTTTCATCCTTGAGAGATGATATTTTAGGGGAGTACTGAAAATGATTTATATTTAAGATTTCCTTCTTTATGTTGTTTGGGGTGGATGTGTTCCTTAATACTGAGAATTTATAACACAGGGAGGTATCCTCTCATATTTTGTATAAAGAAACAAATATTTTGTGTAATTCCTGCATCATGAATCATTGCATGTGTATATGTCACAAAAGCTTAGGCCCGTTTTGAGCAACATTGCAACCTGAGCAACAGTGTTGTCAAACATTCAGAAGGCTTGGCGCTTTGTGGATAGTAAAACACGACATGGGCAGCTAAAATGGAAGGATTAGTATCAATTCATACTCTACTTGTTCTAGCCATTTTATGTTAGACAACTGCTTTGAATACTCGGGGCTAAAAATGTGTTCAACTCGGCCATTTGCATTAAGCGATTTGCTTCCACTCTGCGAATTGCTACTTCGAAAATAGAATCCATTACCTCTTGCGTAAACACACGTAGGACCCCAATCCCTTGTATGAATCACAATATATTAGGTAATGCTTGCTATAAGAACGCAACATACCTAGAAGGCTGGTGAAGGTGATTAATCACGTCATAAATTCAACTTCTGACAACATGTATTTGTATATTATGTATAATGTCTGCCTCTCGAGTTACCTCGGTTATTTGGCTAACTGTCTCCAGTTGCGCACTCCAAGTTGGTTGAGGTGCCGTTCCGCTCGTGAGGTCTTTCTACCGAGGTCTTTCTTTATTGCATTTAAAAGATGGGCTGTAGTCGAAGACTTTTTGAAACGGAGCAATATTATGCAATCGCTATACATGTACTTCGCAACTTAGCATGAAAAGTTCGGTATTTAACCACCTCCCTCAAGCACCTTCAACGCAAACTGGACTGAAAGTTACTCGAAGAAATTTTCGATCAAAACTACCAAAGATATCTTCAACCGCCTTCGCTTATGTCCATGATTCTGGGCCATATACTTATAAGTATATAGAAGGGCTGTGATGACGACGCGGAGTGTTAAATAGAGTTTCTTTACAAAACCTTTTAACTCAATTGCCTTTTTAGGCCAAAAAAATAAAAGAAAACAGTGATTGGAAAGCGTCTGCCTTTGCTTGTCTCTGATGTAATTTTTAAAGTTTACAGATCGCCTGCTTACCTACCGAAAATGTGGTCTTTAAACATCGAACAGATTCGAATTAACACAACCCGATGTTCTGTACACCGGACCGCTGTGAATTTTTATCAATCTCGAAAGACCTCGGTATCCACCTCTAATTTTTGCTTCACTAATTATTGCGGCGTCTTTCAGTGCGAAGTCAACGTCATTCGACAAGCCGTTAAATGTTTGTCAAAAAATATGGATTCGCAAGCTTTAAATTCTTATCCTGGTATACACACATATTGCCAAACAGGTCAATACCAGCATTTGAAGTATTACTAGGTTCCATTGCGAAGCTGACAAATTGACTGAATTAATGTCTTCATTATAAGAAGGAGCA